>JAHLJT010009436.1:108369228-109569228 GCA_031308135.1 Acheta domesticus
GGAAAAAGTGCAACAGTTTTTGTGAATATTTTTCGTATCCTCAAGTACTTAAATCCTTCCTTCCCCGACCCGCGTTTGCGTGGGAGCGCTGCCGTGACCTTGTGGGGCTGACAGTTACAATAAATATCCGTTAAAACACTATCGCAAAAAAATCACAATTACTCAAAAAAATGCTATCTAACATATGACAATATTTATATCTTTGGATCGTCTTTTTACGCTTGTCATGATAGACTGAAAAAATATGTATACTCCCCCTTTGGAAAAACAAAGTACCTCAAATATCTCGTAAAATAACGTGATAAAGACAAATCAATAACATATAATTACCCCATTCCCTCATTCACTCCGTGAAACTGCATTGCAATATCTTCAACCGTTCAAAAGTTACAGGAGGTGCTAAAGTTACGTGACTCAGCCTGTATGTGTATATATATATAATATATATTATATATATATATATATTTGTGAACATACCATAAATGACATACATTTAAGCAAAAAAGACGAAACATTGTAGATATCACTAAAACACTTGGGTTTCTATGCTGCAGGTACCAGATGGCACCGTAAAAACGTAAATACGTGAGTTCATTCTGAGATAGGTGCGGGATACACCATAGTTATTGCGTAATGCTGGCGGTTAAACAGGCAGTGTGCCCATAGCAACGTGAACAAGTGAGGTTTGAAGGGTACTAGGGGAATATATTCATTCCGTCTCGTGTCGTGGTGGTGAACGGATCGCTACGAAGCTGTGTTACTTACTGACACTTATGATATTTCGTGGGAGTGAATGCTGGAAAGCGAACTTAGAATATTTTCGCGGTGGTGCTACAAGTGGGAAATAGGTGCCCATCTGAGGCGCAAGGGCAAAGTGTGTAGACAGTGTTTTTAATGTGGTTAGAAGTTTCAACTTGGTCTTGGATCCTCCTGGACTTCAGCAAGAATGAAGATTAGACAACAGCGACAACAAGATTCTACGTGGCGACGTCGAGCGTGGAAACGTGCGAAGAGCGTCGTGCGCGCGAAGAAGGAAGAACGCATAGAGGTTCTATAACGCTGTTATTGCAATAATATATTAGTGCTAGTGCTAATTTGAAACAATACATTAAAATTAAATGATTAATCTTTCATGCTTAATAAACTGTAATTCATAGTTGAAGAAAGCATTCTCATTCATTAAAATCTAAAAAAATCATTTCGACATTCAGCATTTTCTGTAGACCAATAAGTATTTCAAGTAAACCCAATGTACAGTTGCCGAAACATAAATGGGTAACGGGCAAATTCAGAAGTGCCCGTCTTTCTCGCATTCTGGCACACTGTACGAACGATAACGCATCTGGTTCTTTCATAGTTAACTATTACAAAAGAACATTCGGAACCAACTGCCAACGACTGAGAAGCTGATAGGCTAGATTCCCGCAATCATGATCTCTAGTTTGAACGTTCTCTATGATACGCGTGTTTATCCGAATGATTGAGAGTTTTAGGCGTAGAAGGCACAGGGGGCGAGGATAGTCTCCATCGTGTCGTCATGCAAGCCATTCGATCGTCTACAAGAAATATAAGATAATATCAATATAAGATAATATCAATAAAGATAATATCATACAATACGACATAAAAAGTTCAGCACATGCAATAGAATTAGTGGATTTGAAAAGGAAATTTGGAAATTTTTAATTCTGATTTACTTGCAAAAAAATCAATTGAATATCCCCTCTTTTAACACAAAACAACTTAAGTACGTGAATGAATATTACGGATCCGGACGAAGAAATGAAGTGTGCGAAGGCGGCTCCAGGATCGGAAAAATAATTGGGAATGGAGTTTTGGCAAAGTAAATAGTGTTCAAATATCAGTGTTTACGAAATTTAAGGTTTTTTGCAATAATTAAACTAGGTATTCAGTAATAATTTTGCATCGCTTGTCAAAATTGTTAGTTTTGCAATATCACCTCAAAGACAATTTGAGGACCCTTCCTCCGTATAGCGCAAATTTCGGAATTGTTTATAAAATTGTTAATTGTTGAAAAATTGTTAATTCGCAGTTTTCGGTTCTGGAATATAAGAGACCCCTTTCCTCTTCAGAACTGCAAAATTTGGAAATTGTTCATAAATTTACAAATTTTGCGAAATTATTTTATTGTCTTTTCTAAACTGCCTTTGAAGGAGATGCAAAATTCTGCAATACAATCGGCGCTACCGCCTTTCGTTTTCGAGATATGTAATTGTTTCTAAGAATTTAGCATGTCATGACAACTCCCATTTCTTTGGAAGACAATGGCAGTTCTCTCACAAATCTACCCTTCAAGCCGTTTTCCAAATGCAACGTGTATTGAGCGACACTCTTTTCTCATGGCGACCATGACACCAGAATGGTATACCTTCAGAACGCAAGTCGATTGCTTTGCGTGTCAAAATCATGGAAACATGAGTTGTTACAAATGTTCCCTAAATACGTAATGCCAAGAAGGTCATCTTTTGGCAGGCCTGTCCAAGATTTCTGCTCCGCTCATGCTCAGGAGCACCAAGTTCGCTTCGACAGATGACGAAGCGCGCTTCGGTCCGGTGGTTTACGCCACCGCCCAACGGGAGACCCCGGCTGCCAATTACTCACCCCTACCGTAAAACTTTTCTCGCGGAGCGGCCACACTAGCTCGTTTCGAATAGATCAAACACGACAATGTTTTATTTCGGGCCTAGTTCATGTAAAATCAAATAGGATTTTAATTTAATTTTATTTCAGTAAGTTTCCTTGCTATTTTCTAGTTTGAAACATAATTAAGGAGCAAAAAGAAATATCCTGGATAAGTATGTTCAGTTAAAACAAATAAAAGCAATTTCATTGTAACAATTTTAATTGTGGATTTTTTGTTTACAATTCGTTCGCTGTGGGTCACAAAATTTCTTGTCGCCATCAAACGCAAGGAATTGCGAAGTCTCTCGGTCGCTCAAACCCCTCGAAACTTCGATTTTGTTAACTGCTTGTGAAAAGAAGCTCTCATTTACACACGTGGACCCAAACATAGAAATTACTTTGGCTGCTTTCATATGTAGTTTTGAGAACTTATATGTGGAAAATATTCATAATACTCCAAAGAGTTCACCGTTCGAAATCTTTCTGTCTTTTAGATGGATGGTCAGAAAATAAGTCCTGTAGAACCACTATGAAACAAATGCCAATACTCTTCGATGTCGCCATTGAGATAAAGCGCAGCAGCTAGCCAGCAGCAGGTTGTCCGTTTTCTTATCGCACAGGACTGAAGGAATGCCCCACTCCCCCGGTGACTAACTTGCGTCGGCGCGCTGCGTGGGGCACGGGCGGAGCAAAATTGCACCGAAGCACGGTTTTGAACAGGCCTGTCTTATGGGAACGCACAAATTCTCAGAGCATATGAAAGAATCAGTCATTTCAACAGCGAAGCTACTACCTTATAATAGTAATAACATCCACAATTTCTTTAATTTATTGTTATTTAGATGCAGCCGTGTCTCATAAAAGCTAACATTAATACTGTTATTTAAACTAATAATATCCATATTTAGGATAAATAAGTTTCTTTTTAAATTTGTTTTGCGTTCGTAACGCATCTACAAGCCCTTCTGGGGCATTGAGCGCTGGTATGATCCTCCTTAAAATCCTGTTTTTAATGTAGTCATTCATCGTCAGTCATTTTCATGTATCCTTTCGGCCACGGCATTTTCACATCTCTTTTTAATCGTTTGTAGAGAATCATGTGAAGTATTATTGTATTATTGAATTGAGTTTTATTGAATTTGAAATGACTGCTTGGATATTTGGAGTTTAATGAACGAAATATAGCGACCTGAATTTATCGCTATGAAAAGTAAAACGAAAAATGTGACAAATTTCAGTATATCATCAACAATTTGTGAAAATCTTACGAATATCGGAATTAAATGAAGTTCTACACATGCATTGAAAATACTTCACACACAAAATGTATAGTGACGACTTCTACTTCCACTCAAACAATACCATTTTTAAACTCAGAAAATTCCCCAACTTAAAGAAGCACACTCATTCACAGAAAAATATCATTTATTGCCCACCTTTTCACATATTCAATAATCCGATACACCCCACTTCCGTATAGTCTCATTTCTGTCCAAATAGACATGTGTCAAGAAATCGAAAATTCCTTCCGAAGGTATCAAAACATTCTAAAACAGAAATTGTAACGAATAGAATCGCTGTTAAGTCATAAAATTATACTATAGAACGCGAATGGATTAATACGACACCACAGAGAAGTAATAACTACTCGTATATTGAATATATTTCGTAGATTCAAAACTAAAACATAGTTCGTGACAAACAGGACTTTATACAGAGACGTTGGCATAATTCCACTGGATGACCTTATCACCACAAGAAGCCAAATATATTAGAAGAAATTGTGCCAGCACACGAATCACAATCCAATTAATCTACTAGTACGTCAACGCATACGCAGGCGCACACGAAAAAAAATACTTATGAAACCTACAAAAAATGTAATAGTAGTAATTTATTTCTGATACTTTGTTGTACAGTATACCATTTGATGAATGTTCAAAAATGAACTGATTATAAATTTGCAGACGAGAAATAATTTTAAATACAAAAATTAATTTGAGATTTCCTCTATGAGATGTCTTTCGTCGTTCCTATTCATTCGCTCAGAATATTACAATCAATTTCGAGATTCCAATGGAAGTGCATGTTTTGGGGTCATCTGATACGAAAACTGTTTTTTCTGGAAACGTCCGTCCATCGGTCCACTTGTCGTTCTGTGAACACACTAGTGCCTAAACTATTCGTAGAATGTTTGCTAAAAACATTGCATTATTGATGTGGCCCGACTCGAGATCCTGCAATTTGAAAATAATTCTTTAAATATTGTAGTGATTTAGTTGACGCGATTTTTTCTTCACGTGAAATTAGTTCTTGACAATCAGTTCTTTATAAAATATCATGTAAACTTTTCTGAATATATTACTTGTTTTTGCACAATCTAGATTGAAATATGAGCGACATTAAATAATATTAAATTTAAGATTTTCTCAAAACTGCATCAATATTGTGTTCTTTAATGTTTTGCATGGATAGTGCTATATTCACTGAGTAAAATGAAATGAACTTAATTTTAATTTAATATTCTTCACTTAGGCGTTCTTTACGCTATTCGAGGCCAAAGTTTAATCAAAATTTTGGGAGTCATTTTGAGAAAATTTTAAAATATTTACAAAGAACTTCCAAAATCAAAATGTTTCTGGCAAACTCAGAGGGCCTCGAAATCATTTAAATCGATCGAGGAATATCAATTTTGAAGAAAATCGGAAGTACAGTTTAGGCGCTAGTATTAACCAAGATGGACGAACGGACAGACACACAGACAGACTGACATTTTGCCGTCGAAATTAATTTTTATTGGTATATGTGTTAATATTTTAATGTTTTAATACAGGACTCAAAAAAGGAATCATTTCAGCAAATATTGAAAAATTAAAAAAAATTATGTTACGTAACAATTAATATCCTCTTACCCCCAAGTAACGCAGAGTAACACAGGCTCAGACCCCCTCCCCCTTTACGGTTTCGTAATTTATGGACGTTCCCTTACACAACGTGTTAGAAGAAATAATTTGCTGTATTCTCGTAAACAAACACGATTTACTCAGTTTTTCGTTAACAGGACTTGGCAATAAGAGTTTTTTGATGAAAATTCACCGGCAAACGATTACAAAACTTTCTCTTGTAACGAAGTAAGTATGAAAAAGTAAAAATATGTTTCAGGCACCAATAAATAGTTGCTGTGAAGAGGGTGAAAAAAACGAAAAGCTAATTCAGACTAAAAGTATTAAGAGACTAACAAATACGAGAAAATCGTGCTATTTTGGAGTAGGACTAGAAAATTTAGCTTTTATCTCAGAAATAGGAATTTATATAACAAGTAAAGCTGGAAAAAGCGAGTTGCTGTAATTTCAAACTGCGATACTGCTTTTATTAAACTTTTTATTTCTAAAAAGCAAAATTTTAGCGTCCCTGAAGTAGACAGGTCTTTCACTAATGAGATAATTAACTCTTATGTGGCTTTGCTATTCTGAGAATGAATGAATAGAAGAATGAATAGGAAATACGAATATTTCAGTTTGCTTTGGCGTGAGTGAAAATATTGATTTTTCCCTGGCAACGCTGTATAGCCCCTTATCTGATTTCACCCGGAGTCGAAAGTTCTTCCCCAGGAATATTGGCAAGTCAGTGGTAGCTTGAAGCTTATGAGAGAAAATGGATAATCCCTCTAAAGAAAGATGATTTTATTCAATTCTTTTCTGAACTATAATATCGAATCAAGCAAAGATATATCACTAACATTGTCGCCCGGTGTATAAGTGGAAGCAGTCATTTTTGCGTTAATTTTTGGTAAAAATATTTTCTGGATATCAAAAAAATTTCTATTCATTTTTTTTACTCAAAATCTGTATTATCTTTATTGTCTTTTAAAAAATAGAAGACACAAAATATATTTCTGCATACATCTGAAATCAATGTCCAAAAACATTTCCACCTTCAAAAATTTTTCGACAAATTGAATTTTGAAATTTATTTTATTTTACTTTAAAGCTATGAAATTTCAACACACAACTAAAAGACGTCCCATAAATATTCATCAGAACTACCTTCTGGAAAACTTGTTAATTTCAAAGTAGAGATTGCAAATTCGAAGTATTGACACAGTAAGAATAATTGTAATTGCTGTTCACCAGCAATTCCATCATCTTTATTCACCTTCTCTATGAAAAGCGTTTGTGAGACAGTGCATGCATTATATAGAAATTATTTTGAAATTAATAGAAATTATTTTGTTTCTTTCTAAGTAAAGGAGACAAACAATATACATAGTAGGAATATAACTCATATCAAGGCAAAAGAGGAAAAGTCAAGACGGGTTTTAGTGAATTACTCACAGACACCAAAAACGACCTATTCCTTGTCGATATATCGCTAAAATTCTGCAAGATTTCTTACGACTTACGATTACAAGATTACTAAAAGACTCTCTTTCCGAAGTGTGTAACTTCGAGGTATCCGAAGTATTAAGACCGCAATTCCATTGTCCTTTTTGTATTCTAAGACATACAAACAGTTTTGTTTGTGGAAAAAAGAAAATAACAGTACAATATTTTAAAATTCATTATGTTTCCGATTTAAAATCGTGTTATTTATTTTACTACAATAAAATCGTGTTATTTCAATGCCGCACGTCAATTACAATTTTTTTAGAATTCCTTGTTCACTATCACGAACATTGTCAAGACAAAAGTATAATTTTGTAAATTAGTGGATTTTTACTTTCCCGTATACATACGTATATACGAAGAGTGAATGAGTTCCATTTTTCTCTCCCCACACAGCAACGTCCTGACATTGCTATTGTAATACATATCTTTGATTGTTTTTTTTTGTTTTTTTTTCACGTATTGTTCTTTATTATATGGTGTCTTGGATGCAGTCGTGTGTTGTTTAGCGTTGATGCTTTTTGTCCATGAACTTTTTCTTAGTTTTTTGAGTTTTTTTTCATGGTGTTGTCCCAATACTCCCATTTTACATTTATTTCTATTTTTTATAGCCGATCTTCATTATTTCCCCCTCTTCTCTTTCTTGTATTGCTACTTGCCAGAGTGCAGCATAGATCACTCTTTCCTGTCTTGTGAGAATATTTTCTATATAAGTGTCTTTATCTTTTAATTTATTCTTGTTCTCCGTGATTGACATTTTATCTCATTATTTTTCCTGTTTTATTTACTCCAATAAAGAATGCATCAACAAAGTTTATATTCCCAACTACGGTTTCCAGGATGTTTTTTGTTTTTTCTCTTTGCATGTGGCTGGGTTTCCTTGTCGTGAATCCTTTTCATTTTCATCACTATGTTATTTCTTTTCTCCTTTTTTTATTATTTTTACTTTCCCGTATACGTACGTATATACAAATTATATATGTAGTGTAGGGAAAGTTATGTAATGCTGCACGAGGAAAACGGCGGATTTTCTGGAAAAAAAGTCATTTTTAGGCCACGATCACGAAAAAGTGGACAAATCCTGAGCTAAATTAAGAAAAAATCCTCTAACACGTAGTTTATCCAGAATACATGTGTTGTGGGTCCTTGATACCGAAAAACCAATTGACGGCAAAACGTCCGTCTGTCCGGTGTATGTGAACAACACTAGCGCCTAAGCCATGCGTAGGATTTTTCCAAATTGAAGAAACCCCTGTCCATTTGGCTTGCGTTGCCGAACATTTTCAAAATTTTCTCAAAAACGGATCAAAATTTTTAATCGAAAATTATGATATAGGATTAGGTTTAACTTATGTAATATTCTTAATATCACATTTTTCTATTTTAAATGGCCTGAAAAATTGAGAAAATGTTAAATAAAAAAATGTCAGCCATGGATGACAGCTGGAAAGTAGGTGATGTAAAACCAAAAACTAGTCTAGATTAAAGAACTCAGAAGAGATCTAGTACGAGAACCTCTGTGACATTCTGTTGCAACACTAGTTTCTTTTTATGTGACAACGAAAACGCTCCAACACTTGCGAGGTTTGGCATACAGGCAGTCCCACCAATTATGGGCCTCCCCCGTAACTTCTAAACGGTTCCCGATATAGAAATGTAGTTTTCGCCCAACAATGCGGAATCATGGGGCAAGTAATGTACCGTAAGGATATTGTCCGAAAAATTTTTAGTTTTCTAGAAAATTAATAATCTTTCATTTTTTAAATGGAACCATGATTTTTTCTCACTAGCGAGAGGTAGATCATAAGTAGACGAGTGCAATGACGTAACATGTTATTGTTTTAATAGTATTTTGAGCACAAAATTATACTTTCTGACAAGTGATTTTAAATTAAATGCACGAGATTTCCTGTGTCAATTCTTGCAACTGTTGCCATTCAGGAAGGTTGCATTCCCGGCGCCGGCTCTTTTCGAGGAGAGGCCGCGAAAGCCTTTACCAAAAGTGACAATAGCGACAAGCAGCTACAGCAACAAGTGCAGGTTTCATTTACAATCTCTTCCCAGAAAGTATAATTTATTACACAAAATACTATCAAAATATGAACATATGTTACATCATTGCATTCCCCTTTTTATGATTTATCTATTGCTAGTAAGAAAAATATATGATTCGATTTAAAAAATATCAAACTTGATTTAATTTCTCCAAAACTAAAAGTATTTCAAACAATATCTGTACACCATTTCACTTGCTCCATGACTCCACATTGTTGAGCGAAAACTGTATTTTGATATCGGAAGTCGTTTAGGAGTTATAGGGGTGGCCCACAGTTGGTGAGACTACTTGTAATAAATCACCAGCTGGATTATGTAATGAAATCTCGAAACCTATGCTCCAAAATTCAAATCTCAGTTCGGAGAGTGATTTCGCGGGTGCTAAACACTCCCAAAACGATGTTTTTGGATCAATGCCGCGATTTTTAATTAAGAGATGAGACGTCATTGGCCGCGACAATATACGCAATCCAGTTGGAATTGTGAAATTTTTGCTGGGGGTTAACTTGAATTTTTATATTACGTAATTGTTATAAAGAAATCGAGTGAGTATGTCCACCACTAGTTTTTTCAATTTAGAGGGGAGACAATATTACACAAGAACTACAAATACATAGTAACACTCGAATGAAACATAGCTTTGCTTGAAATATTCAAATTACGGAAAAATGTAAATATTCTGAAAAACTATAAACTATAAAATAGAAAGTTCTAAAGTTGAAGAATAGATTTCATTAAAAACTATGGTTTGAATTTTGGTGGTGTAGGTCAGGATCACAAAAAATCAAATCAGATTTTCGATTTCGAGAGGATTTACTAATTATCGAACATAAATCATAATTGCAAAAGCATTTTACTAAAATTTAGGTAACAATTAAAAAAATTGGAGCAGATTTTGAATAGATTTTAAAGATCTTATGCGTGATGTGACAGCCACAATTTTGTTATGAGAATCAAATTCGGCTCCCAACGAGTTAGGTTATGCATTTTCCCCGAAATGTCGACATCAATATATAGAATATTTATTTCCTTTTAATCACATTCTCCGCCGTCCTATATCCGGTGTTTCAGTCAAATGGTAGAGAACGTAGGATTCTGGTCGTTCAATTATTCTGAAAGTAATCATCCTAACAATGGTTATATTTAGTTTAAATGATACTATTAATGTTTGCTTCTCTGCATGGGTTGAACACGGGCTGCATTTAAATAACACAATTAATTAACGAAATTGTGGATGTTATTACTATTATAAGGTAGTGGCTCCGCTGTTGAAATGACTGATTCATTCATATGCTCCGAGAATTTGTGTGTTCTCATAAGATGGCCTTGTTGGCATTTACGTATTTAGGGAACATTTGTAACAACCCATGTTTCCATTCCGCAAAGCAATCGACTTGCGTTCTGAAGGTAGTTTCAAATACCATTCTGATGTCAGGGTCGCATGAGAAAAGAGTGTCGCTCAATGCACGTTTCATTTGGGAAACGGCTTGAAGGGTAGATTTGTCAGAGAACTGCCACTGACTTCCAAAGAAATGGGAGTTGTCATGACATGCTAAATTCTTAGAAACAATTACCTATCTCGAAAACGAAAGGCGGTAGCGCCGATTGTATTGCAGAATTTTGCATCTCCTTCAAAGGCAGTTTAGAAAAGACAATGAAATAATTTCGCAATAATTTGTAAATTTATGAACAATTTCCAAATTTTGCAGTTCTGAAGAGGAAAGGGGTCTCTTATATTCCAGAACCGAAAACTGCGAATTAACAATTTTTCAACAATTAACAATTTTATAAACAATTCCGAAATTTGCGCTATACGGAGGAAGGGTCCTCAAATTGTCTTTGAGGTGAATATTGCAAACTAACAATTTTGACAAGCGATGCAAAATTATTACTGAATACCTAGTTTAATTATTGCAAAAACCTTAAATTTCGTAAACACTGATATTTGAACACTATTTACTTTGCCAAAACTTCCCATTCCCAATTATTTTTCCGATCCTGGAGCCGCCTTCGCACACTTCATTTCTTCGTCTCGGATCCGTAATATTCATTCACGTACTTAAGTTGTTTTGTGTTAAAAGAGGGGATATTCAATTGATTTTTTTGCAAGTAAATCAGAATTAAAAATTTCCAAATTTCCTTTTCAAATCCACTAATTCTATTGCATGTGCTGAACTTTTTATGTCGTATTGTATGATATTATCTTTATTGATATTATCTTATATTGATATTATCTTATATTTCTTGTAGACGATCGAATGGCTTGCATGACGACACGATGGAGACTATCCCCGCCCCCTGTGCCTTCTACGCCAATACTCTCAATCATTCGGATAAACACGCGTATCATAGAGAACGTTCAAACTAGAGATCATGATTGCGGGAAATCTAGCCTATCAGCTTCTCAGTCGTTGGCAGTTGGTTCCGAGTGTTCTTTTGTAATAGTTAACTATGAAAGAACCAGATGGCGTTATCGTCCGTACAGTGTGCCAGAATGCGCGGAAAGACGGGCACTTCTGAATTTGGCCGTTACCCATTTTATGTGTCGAGAACGGTACATTACAACACTGAAGTCCAGATAAATCAATTAATTAACCAAATATCTTAAGATTGTTAAGAATAAAACTAGTTGTGCTACCAAAGCACATACTTTCTCGCAGCTGGTCATCTGCCGTTTTAAAGACTGAGGTGTACATCTGGGATTTTATATTTCTTGTTTCGATACCAGCAGTAATTTAATATTTTGTACCCAAAATATTAAAAATATACAACAGATGTTCTGTTTGCTGTCTGTTATCAATATATCTCTATATATTTGAAGACGTCACGATTACACTATGCGATTATTGATCGGTAAACTACCTGTATTTGCCCATCAAATCATCACTAATGAAGAGTTATTCATCAGAGTTGCCTTTAAGGTAAGAATATACGTACTGCATGGTCTTATTAACATTCGTGGCTGGGCGAAATGTCTTTGCTTTCTTTTTCTTGTCGGTCTGCACAGTTTATTTTGTCAGGAAAAGTGGTACCGTGCATGTTCTGTGCCCAAGTCGTCGTTAGCAAATGCGTGTTATTTTCATACCTCATTCATTTTGACGATTTTCAGCCGCATTATTGATGGTTTCAAGGAACATTTCATAACCTTGAGCCCAAAATTTGTTTGTGCAAAAGGCAGTATCTCTTGTGAATAATATTAAAAATATTGTCGTTGATGCGACTTTAGATAAAATAATTTTTTTTTAAATTATAAAAACAACAATAATAATTATTACATAATAACAACTATTATATAATAACAATTATTATTATTATTATAAAACGAAAAAAAATGAAAGTCATTTTACTCTTTTGAAATGCTTTCGATCTAAGTAAATCGTGTGGTTGTAAGTATGATTTGATCTAAGTAAATAGCAGTGGGCAGAAGGTATAGACCTACTGTCACTTTTACTATAAAACTGGAGCGTAATCTTAGTAAGTATTAAAACATTAGTATTTAAGCAATTTTTATTTATAATGACCTTAGGGATTCAAAAATTATGCATTAGAAAGACTTTTAGTAACTTTAGACAACTTCAGAATAAAAAGGAAAATTTGTTGTTTTAAAATATCATCTCTCTTACTATTTACTTCACAAAAATAATTTGTGTATCAAATTTGTAGAGAATTTTGCGTTCTTTAAAATTGTGCATAACTATTTTTGCGTTATGATCGACTATTAAAAAGGTATTAGTCAAGAAACAAAAAAATGCCCGAAATTATTTTGGTTTTTGGGCTGTCAAAACTTTTCCCGAAGTATTTCGAGGTTGAAAACTTAGGGTTTTCTTACTAATATCAATATAAACAAAATAAAATTTTAAAATCTTCTTCCTGACCTTTGAAAGGCAAAATGACATATCGACTGCGTGTTATTTATAAATGTTATTTATACTTCACAGGAACGACTTGAAATAATGAGATGACAAAAATATAGTTCTAATAGCCATAATTGAAAAAGGTAATTTGGTGAAAATTTTTTCGATTGAAAAGAAAGCAAACAAGTACGAGGATATTACACAGATCAATGTGACTGTTAGTGCAAAGTAATGACGGAAAAGAGGTGTAATTTGATAATTGTTAAATAATTTTCCTTCGTTTTGCAGATTCATATTCTTGAAATGTGTAAACTTACCGCTAAAAACTATATATTTACTTATTTTATACGATGAAAATACAAATATAAGAAACAGTAGATCTATGGATAAAACAAGAAAGTAATGTTGGTGCTGTGTTCACAACAGTCGAGCGATTCGATCATATCGGATGGAGTTGGCCGCGGAGGGGGCCGTGCAGTAGCAGATGCTAGGCCGCGCCCCGGGGGCCACAGAGGGCGGTGGGCGGCACCTGCGTTCAATTTGCGCCGGCCGGGCATTGCGGCGTGCGTCAGCCGCCCGGCACCCCGACGGCGGTGGCGGGCGCAAATTGCGGCGGGGCGGCGGCGCGCGGGCCCCCCGCGGCCCCGTCCTTGCGAGCCCTCCTCGCACGCACACCCCGCCACCGCACGACGTGCAATTGCTTGCGGCTATTGCACGGTGCTTACATTGTGTGATCTGCAGGTGAAACCTATTCTCGGTGAGTGAGTAAATACTGATTCCGGGAGCATCAACTACTCAGAGCAGTACCGTTAGTGTAGTGTTTCTGGTCATCTTGAGTGGCGGTGGTGTTTCACCCCCGACTAAACATGAGATCCGTCGCGACCTGCACGTCCGTTTGCGGAGTTTTCAGCTTCGATGTACACCACTCAGCGGGAAACAGCTCCGTCCGGGCCATGCTCGATGTTTCTGACAGGTCTCTCTCAATTGTCCACATAAGTGGTAGTGTAATGAATTTTCTGTGATTTACTGATAGCTTTGTAGTCTCACAGCCGCAGCCTGGATACGAAGGGAGCGATGGAATATTTAAAGCGGTGAAATTTGTTTACGTGCGCTCTTATTTGAAAAGAAAAATAGTGGTGTTTCCAAAGCACATACTTTCACGTACTGCTTCTACATGGACCGTAATGTTATTCCACTACTATATCAACCAGCAAAAGTGTTTTCTACCGGCAATTTTTTTTCCGTTCCGTCACCCGAAATCTGATCCTCGAAGTTAACGAGCCGGAAATTATACCACTACACCACACTAGCACCGTATGGGAACAAGTGAGCCATAAAATGAATCAAACCAAGCCATAAAATTATAAATGCATGATAGGAAAACAATATGATGGTACCAAGAAGAGATGTGAAAGAATGTTAAGAAGTTAAAAATTCGAAAATTACATTCAGATACTTCCAGTTTATTTATCGCAATTATCAATATTTGTGATTTGAATGGCTTCACAGATAATTTTGACAAATAATATTCCCCCGACCAGGACTCGAACCAGCGATGATTCCTTCGCAAGAGCTGCGCCTATGCTCGCTGATTAACGACCGCGACCATCTTCGCTATGTATGGCTGCGGCACTTATATAATAGTAATAAGTGTATGGTGGTTTCATTTCTAGCATTAGGAAGCCGAAAAATCCAGAGAATGTGAAACAAAATATCCTTTGGGCGCCCAAAGAAGGTATCTGGGAAGATCATCATCCATTACAGTAAAACTAGTTCAAACTATAGAGATTAGAAAACTAAGTTCTGCAAGAAAGACTGTGGCATTCTATAGCAATACTAGTTCATTTATTTATTTGCCGTCTCTTATTAAACATATGAAGAAAATTGAAAGAAAAAATTTAGAGTGGTTTTTGAGAAAACTTCATTTCGCAAATTTCAAGAGCCAATTACGCACCACATTTTTTAAAGAACTAATTTTGTACAACAGACTTTGTCTGAGGCCAAAATTTCTATATACAATTTTGTAGTTTAAAACATTTTTTTGAAATTTTCCAGAAACCAATCATCATCCGGAAATAGGATTAGCGATATATTTTTTTATCGCCCCTTTTTACGTAAGTGACGAAAATTTAAAGAAACAAAATTGGAGCGGTTTTTGAGAAAGTATCCCCTAAAATATCGTTTTCAAATTACAGGAGCCTCGAGATTAGCCCGGGAGGTCCTAGGTTCGACTCCCAAAGGCGGCAGGATTTTCGGCACTAGCTTGTCAGCTAGGTCGAATTCAGTCGCTGTCTGGAGGAGGATTCTAGCAGCCGGCTCCTCTGATCGGTAGTTTTCCGTGGTTTCTCCGATCAACACCAGGCGAATGCCGGAGCAGTACCCTAACAAACGGGCCACTGACCGCGCTATCTTTCCTTCCTCTTCCTTGTCCTATCCTCTCCTCTTGCACACACACTTACACTAACATGCACTACACTACCACACATGCCGGGAGACCGGTCGGGAGCCTACAGCTTGTTCCGGCTGGGGCGGTGCCCGCTGGCGGGAGATACCTGGTTGAGGGGAAACTCCTCTAGTCGACGGTAGGTCGGCGACAGATTTCGCCATCTAGCGGGGAAAAGATCATCACCAACTCCCGAGGAAAAAACACGCACTACACTGACGGGACTAATGACAAAAGTAGTTGACGCGCCCGGAAACACGAATCAATCAATCAATCGAGATTAGCCAAATCGATTGGGGAATATCAATTTGAAGAAAATCGGCTCAACGGTTTAAGCCGGTTTAGAAAAACGGTCAATCGATTTTTCAGTATCAAAAAGCAACAATTTCGGGAAATTTTCTTTTACAAATCGAACGATTACGGAATGGAATAGAATGCCTGCAAAAACCTTTGAATCCTTTCCTCAAAGCGTTCAAAATTTAGGAAATTAATTTATGGTATTATTAAGTAAATGAGGGAGAATAATGGGTTATATAGCAATGCATAAGTGTTCTATTGTGAAGTGAGGTTTTCTGCAGTGTAGAGCAGAGAAATAAAGAAGGAAATGTTTTCAAGTCTTAGTGAAGTGAAGTGCAGTGTGATCCTAATTGTATAAACATTGAGTGTGAAGTTGAAGCATAGATGTTTTTTTTCTCTCTTAATATAATTTAATTTTTAATGAATCAGTGAGATTTTGTATTATTATCATCATCTTACCATTATTTTTATTATTTTACCATTATTATTATTATTATTATTATTATTATTATTATTATTATTATTATTATTATTATTATTATTATTGCTCCATATCACGACTACAGATGTTATGAGTCGGCTGATTATAATTTACTCCAGGTTGCAACCAGCTACCTAAGGAGTAGATCTAGGGACTGCCGGTGCCTCTACAATACTTTGCGCAAAATGTGGGCTGCTCCAAATAAAGCGATTTCTTGCACTTCCCAGTCTTTTGAATGACCTGGAAGTTTAGCCAAGTTCTTACACAAATCTTGTGGAACAAATCCCAGAGCTCCGATAACTATCGGTACGATCTGTGCTTTTACGCCCCACATTCGGCTGATCTCAACCTGGAGCAGATCTAGGGACTGTCGGTGTTTCTACAATACTTTGCGCACAATGTGATCTGTTTCAAATAAAGCGATTTCTTGCACTTCCCAGTCTTCTGAATTACCTGGGAGTTTAGACAAATTTTCACACAGATTTTGCGGAACAAATCCCAGAGCTCCGATAACTATCGGAACGACCTGTGCTTTTACGCCCCACATTCGGCTGATCTCGATTTCCAAACTCTTGTATTTAAGACTGTTTCCTTGGTAACGACGTTTTGATCGCAAGGTACAGCAACATCGACAAGTAGACATGATTTTTTCTCCAAATCCCGGATAACTATATCTGGTTTGTTTGCCGCTATCCTGCAATCTGTTTGAATTTGTTGGTCATACAATATTGTGCAGAATCCAATAGACGTCATCGGCTTTGGTGAGTGTTCTTGTGACACTTGGGGCACTTGTGACACTTGGGGCATGTATTTGGAACTTCGAGGGCGGTGCCAATGGAGGCCAGTGAGGGTACGTACACAACCTGTCATGTCTTTTCAAGTATTCGGCCTTCGCTAGGATTGGACAAGCTGAGACGATATGATCAATGGATTCTATGTGTTCCTGGCAAATACGGCATTTATCATTGGGGAAATTTTGAGAACCGCTTTATCATAATGTCGTGTTCTCAACGCCTGATCTTGGACAGCTATTACAAGGGCTTCTGATTCTGGCTTCATTCTTCCCCATTTAAGCCCCATAAATTATTGGTCTTTATTCATCTGCACCTTGTCCGTTCGTTTCAAATATTGTCCGTGGAGTGGTTTGTGTCTTCACGAGTTCTTTAACACTTTTTGCGTCTCACATTTCATGTTAAGCACCATCAGAAGTTCAGTGTCTCTGTCATTCTACGTGTCTTGCAATTCTTGCTACACTGACAATGCCTCTGTTTCCCATTCTTCGGTTAGATTTCATAACCTCCCCCTTTAGAGGGTCATCTTGATGGCTGACTGGGCTACATGATGCATTGTAAGCAGTTTTCTGTTTTTTCGATCCATGATGCGAATGTCTTACTCAGTCTAGTCCACTAGTCCGAAGCTGTATTCGGCTACAGGCACCGCCAAACTACCTATTGCTGATATTTTATTCCTGGAGTTCATAGGGGACTGCAGGACAAGTCTCACTCTTCTATAGTACTCCCTGCGAAATCTCTTTCATTGTGTCGTTCGAGATGGTCTCACATTCTTCAATGCCCAGATATTTGTAAGTTTTGCCTGGCTCAAGATCTTGAATCAGAGTGTGCGTATCAACTTCAATGTTCTCTGACGTGGTTATTTTGCCTCTTTTTAAGCTGACTTTTGCACACTTGTCAAGACCAAACTTCATGCAGATGTCATTGACAAAATCATTCACGACAGACAGCATTTGGGAGAGAATCGTTCATTCTTAGCAAACACTTTAAAATCATCCATGTAAAATAAATGTGATACAGACCTTTCATCGCCATGGAGTTTGTAACCAAAGTTAGCTTGCGACAACTGTCTCGATAGTGGGATCAAACTAATGCAAAACAAAAGAGAGGATAGCGAATCTCCCTGAAAAATTCCTTTGTTAATCTGAATACTTCTTGGTTCTGCTAATCCCTTTCCTCTGTGTATTAGTAGTCTGATACTCCACAACTTCATACTAGCCTTGCAAAACTCGTTAAGTCTAGGATGAAATCGATAGATCTCCAGGGTCTTCAAAATCCAATTGTGTGGTACACTGTCAAAGGCCTTCTGGTAGTCAATCCAAGCCATGCCCAAATTACGTTTTGGATTCTTTACATCATTCAAAATGATTTTATTCAGAAGCAAGATTTCCTTACAGCCATAGGAACGACATCCTTTCTGTTCAACTGGAAACAGATGGTTCTTCTATAGGTGTCTATACATTTTGTCAGCAATGACTGCAGTTATGAGTTTGTACATTACTGACAGGCAAGTGTTTGGCCTGTAGTTCTTCACCAAGGAGTTGTCTCCCGTTTTGGGTAGCAAATACGTGATGCCGCGAGGGAGCCATTCGGGGAGTTCCTTAGGGTTTTCCATAGGTCATCATAGGTCACCATCCATAAGTATGATGACCAGTTGTGCGGTTGCTTTATTGACGATTCAGGTGGCTTCTAACAATACAGCATACATAATAATCAATATAACTGCCTTTTATTATAGTCGTACATCTGGCATGTAAGTAATGCTATTCTAGTGCTCGAAGTGTCATTTTCGGGATCACTCCTTCTTCTTCTTCTTCTTCTTCTTCTTCTTCCCAACAGGGTTTAGATCTTGTGACCTGGTCCGGTACCCATTTTTCTTCTCGGCCTACCAATGTCCCTTCCTCCTTCTGTTTTATAGATCGTAGCTGTGAATGGAATTCTGTTCATTGGCATTCTTGATACATGATTGTACCCTTTTAACTTATTTTCAAGAATGTTCTCGTACAATTCTTTGACTTTTAATATATCTCTTATTTCAGAGTACCGTTTCTTGTCGAGTAGTGAACACCCTAGTGTGTTTCGCAGAAATTTCATTTCCGCCGTTTGTATTTTGTTTTTTATCTTTTTCGTGTACACCCATGTTTCGCTGGCGTACATGAATGTGGAGACTGCAGTTTTCTTACAAAACTTAAGCCGTGTCTCCTTTCGTGTTCGGTTGCTCACATACTTGTGTATAGCTCCATATACATTTCGGAATTTTACTAGCTTATTTTCCACGTCACGAACTATAATAAACTATATATCACAGCTTAAGTACCTGAAGTTGCTAACGTGTTCTAAATTGTAGTTTCTTATTGCTATTGTATATCTTACTGGATATTTGCATCGAAATGCCATGACTTTTGATTTTTGAGCAGACATTTTCAGTCCATATTTTTTAAGCATATTTTTCAAGATGAAAATTGACTTTTGATGATAACTTTCTGTCTCTTGTATCACCACTTTGTAATCAGGGTATAAAATTGAATTAATGTAAAAAGAACCTATTAATTGTGCACCTCTATCAACTTTATTTTCCATACTTTATATATGTCGTCCAAATATATATTAAAACGTGTTGGTGATATTGAACAGCCTTGTCTTACTCCTTTATCTGTAGGGACAATCATATTAGGTTTACAGTTTCCTAATATGATTGACGTTTCTCTGTATACACTCTTCATAGCTTCAATAAGGTGTCTTGGGTAACCTGTTCATTCTAATATTTCCCATAGAAGTTTGCGTCGAACATTGTCAAAAGCCTTTTCAAGATCTATAAATGCAAGACACGTTTCTTTGTTATGTTCTCTTCGCTCTTTTATCAATCGCTTTAAGATATATATTGCATCTGTACATGAACGAAGTGTTTCCGCTATTGCCTTCAGTAGTCGATTCAGAATTCTAGTATATACTTTGTAGTTAGTATCTAGCAGACTTATTCTTCGATAGTTCTGGGATCTCCTCTGATTCGGAAAAAGTGTTTTACTTAAACGTTCGTCGTCCGTCGTCCGTCTGTCCGTCCGTCCGAAAGTCTGTAAAAACACAGCGCTTAAACCATAAATAACATTTCTTCCAAAGTGGGTATTCTCCGGAAGATCTGGTTCCACTAGAGGCGCCGCGATTTTGAAAAACTTACTTCAAAATTTGGGGGCACTATACATAAAACCCCCTGACATTTTCAAACTTTTCTCAAAAACGGATCCAAATTTCTCTTTCAATTTCTTGTAAGAATAGAGTAAAATACACTTTTTAAGGTGATTTAGTTTCTAATTTCGCTGTTAACTCTGAATTTTCGAAAATTGCAAATGTTTCAATTTTTTCGGCATTTTCCTCCAACTACAAAATTGAAGATAAGAAATTTTTCCTTCAAATAAAATTTGTTTTCCATAGTGTCTTCTGTCAATAAGGCCATGTACATTTTTTTGAAACTTTTAGTAGTTTTCGTGCGATATTGTGTGCAATATGTGAAATTCTAAAAATATACAAAAACAAGATTTTCTCAAAAACGGCTCCAAATCTTTTCTATAAACTTTCGGTAAGGATAGTGACTAATGTACTCCATGATACGACATGAAGGCAATATTGCTAGATCTTTTGTTTTTCCAAATATTACAAAAAGGAATTGAAATGTCTCAAATTATTACAAAAATGAATACACTTATCTCTCACGTCCTGAATATTTACATTAGCAGCGATTTGTTTACATTATTATATTAATAACTACACGTGCTTTAACAAATGTCAAGTAAATTTTCTCGAAAAGTCTACCGTTTTTTGTGAAAACTAGCTCAAAGTTCCGCATTTTCATAAACGCCATTTTCTCATAAATGGCTTCCGATTTGTTTTTCAAACGTTTTGTGTGGATAGTTCTTATTGCAATGCTTAAGACGGCGTAGAATGAATTTTGCAGTATTCTCTTGTTTTTTCAAAAATTACACACATGTATTTGTTATAATCTCTGACACCGTTAATATGCACATTTGCAATAATTTGTTAACACTACTGTAGTTGTGAGTCAATGTGCTTAAATGACTTCAAATGAAGATTTCCAAAACTTAAAAATTTTCTGTCAAAAAGAGCTTCAAATTTCGTATTTACAGTAGAGCTCAAGTGCCATTTTCTTAAAAACAGATCCAAATTTTTCCAAGGAAATTGTCATTTGCGATAAGATTTTACAGATCTTTAATATTTTTAAAATAATATTTGCGTTCTACAATTATGAAACCAAAAATGAAGAAAATGTAAAAAATGTACTTTGAGCGGCTATAAATGGCAGCTGGCAAGAGTATGTGGCAAGTGCGAAAAGCTAGCCGAGACCAAAGAAAAATGGAATTCTAATACGGGAAAGTCTGTGGCACTAGTCTTATTTTGAAAATGACTCAGAGGCTTCATGTCAAGTGCATCTCTAAATTAAAATATTAGTTTTAAGTTCAATGGGCCGGATAATCATCCAGATATATTGGGGAATATCAGTCTTGGAGAAAATCGGCTAATCGCTTTTGGCGCTAGTGTTGACCACAGACGGACAGGCAAAGAGACGTTTTTGCTGTCTATCAATTTTTCAGTATCAAGGACCTGCAAAAAATCGATTCTAACTTCACAATGTGAAGGAAATAATTTGCAATGTATAGGAACAAGATTAACGGAAGCCTCATCCCGACTTTTCTCGTGGATCTCAAGTCAGGAAAAAATGTCCACAATATTGTCCACTCAATCAAAGATACTTGGAGTTACATAATGAGGATCATAAAAAAGCAATGGAATACGATTTGGAAAGAGTGCAAAATAAGCAGCATACATAAAATGATTAATGATTTCCATAAATTAAGAACCAACAAAAAACTCAGCCGCAAAGAACAAGTGACACCCTCTCGAATCAGACCTGAACCTACCAAGCCAACTCACTCACATCTGTTAAATTCCACAGCTCCCTTAACATGTGAATCATGCAACGAACAACTGTCAATTGTCCATATTCTTCAGACACGTACAAAATATACCAGTGAACGCCAATCAATCCTACAGACTGATAATCTTAAAAATATTTTATACTCCACTGATTTTCAAGTAAAAATATTAACATTGTGTAAATTATTAAAAGTGTACGACGATTTATAAGTATGTCATTGGTAAATTACTGTTCCACTCTTGCTTAAATTATATTTTCCTTATGTTATCCAATCATGTATTAAATATAGTATAACATGTATTTTTGCAGTCGCTAATAACCTTGTCGTTGATGCGACTTTAAATAAAATAAATTTAAAAAAAAATTAATGATTAATTCAGTTTTAGTTACCAGAGCCCGGCAATAGGGTTTTGGTGTAGAAAATTCGCCGTTTTTTCCCCGCAGCATTACAATATCTTTTCTGTATTGAAGTGAAAAACTGAAGAATTGTAGGTGAAAGAAACTTTCTAAAATTTAACTCAGTGCTAAATTCTGAATTGTTGAAATCTGAAATGACGACCTTATGACCATAGCAAGTGCATTAGTGTCAATGAACAACGTTGAACCAGCCCGGTTGCTGAGATCGCTAAGCCTGTATTGATGTAGCGATCTCGGAGCAGAGAGTCGCGTGTTTGAGTCCCGCCTCGGGCATGGTTATATTTGTGTTCGTCTTTTCATATCCTAGTATCACCATATCATTACATCCTCGAAGATACCGTAACGATAAAATCCAATAGTGGCCGCTAATGATCTAGAAGTTAATGCGACCGTAAATAACAAGAACAAAAATGAAAATATGTAACCGACGTCTAAGCTACGCATATTTGGGAAATATCAAGATTGTACTTCTTCTAAAGATTACCCTAGGTCATTGTTCCAACGATTTTTACTTTCTCGCCTTATGAATACTTCACAAGACGAGAAAGTTATGTAATTTTGAAGCGGAAAACGGCGAATTTTCGCCAGAAAAACGCTTATAGCTGTGGTCTGGTAACGAAAAAGTGGATAAATTCTATTGCTAATTTTAGAAAAAATAATCCTCTAATTTGTGGTTTAGCCAAAATTCATGTTTTGTTAGATAGATAGATAGATCTATTTAAACTGCAATTGGGTATAACCCGGTGGCAGCTAATTACAAAAACCTAAAAACACAGTAACACAAAACACTAACAACAACAACAAAAATAATAAGATAATATAACAAGCAAATTATAATTATATACTAATTA
The DNA here is from genome assembly GCA_031308135.1 of Acheta domesticus. Taxonomy (NCBI): domain Eukaryota; kingdom Metazoa; phylum Arthropoda; class Insecta; order Orthoptera; family Gryllidae; genus Acheta; species Acheta domesticus. The sequence continues at coordinate 108,392,394 of JAHLJT010009436.1, forward strand.
TAGTAATAATAATAATAATAATAATAATAATAATAATAATAATAATAATAATAATCTCCTTCGGCGCGAGATAGAAAGAGTTAGTCAACTTCCGTTTGAATCTCGCGAACCGTTGAGGAGAATTTTCGAAAATGCCAAAGCTAAAAGAGTGATTGAAACGATCCTAGCTGGTTGCAACCTGGAGTAGATTTTATATTCAGCCGACTCATTACATCTTTAGTCGTGATATAGTGTAATAATAATAATAATAATAATAATAATAATAATAATAATAATAATAATAATAATAATACTGATGCGGAAAACGGAGATCGGTAAAGCGTTAGTGCCGTGGCTTTCTTGGACGAAAGTATTGCAATTTTGGGTCCCGTTTTAGGCATGGGCGTGCTTGTGTAAGTCGGTATGTTTGTGTCGTCCATTCACACTTCATTATCATCACCATTTCATATCCCATACTCCCAACACAAGCCACCCTGGGGTGATAAAACTTGTCTTGAGCACAATATTGATTCCCTCAATAATTGAGGAAATCAATATTATTAGGAGTCCTAATTATCAGGAGTCCAATACACTTGCCATAAATGTTACTGAGACTGGGTAAGTGGACGTCAGCGAGGTCCTAGCTGGCCAATTAGCGGCAAAAAAATGTATCATGGATTAAAATTGTTTTCCCAAATAATCTTTGTGTATTAAGAATTCATAGAGTCCAAATGATTACTATTTTGTTGTTTTTAACGGAATATTTATTGAATGGATACCGTTTCATTATTCAGTTTTTCTAATTGACTAAGTATCACACTTTCTGATTTTATCTCAAATCAACTATGTAATTATGGTAATAATTCTTCTTCTTTCTTTTAATTTGCAATTTTTACACGCGTGAAAAATAATCCACTGGAAAAGTTTATTAAAGAACCATTGGTTTCCATGCGAAAACTGTGGGGATATATTCTATCATAATTGTAGCAAGCTAACTGATAAAATTTTAAAGGCCACCATTTACGGCACAAGAACTCATACATTCTCAGAGCATTTATATTACTTGGTAGTTAAGAAATTTTGCACCTTGTCGCCAGCACGATTTGAGAAGCGCATTTTGACACGAAGAAACGACCTAGAACTAGAACAGCAAAGGGCGATGTGCGAGCCCTAGCTTAGCGGGCGCTTCGTCGTCCAGTGCGTGTAAATAGCGGAGCAACGACGTGGGCGGCGGTGGCGGCGGCGGCGACCGAGCGAACCGGCGGCCGATAGCCGCGCCGTGAAAAACGCGCGGCGCTTAATTGCGGCGCGGACAAATGCCGGCGATTACGCGCCGCGTCCGCGATAAGCCCGCGTCGGCTGCCGCCGCCACCCCCGCCATCTCTGCCGGCGCCGACGCGGTCGCCGCCAGCAACGCCGTCACCGCCACTGGTTCTGCTGCCGTCGCTACCGTCACTTCCCCTCCAGTACCTCGGCCTCCTTCATTGCCTTAGTCCCCACTTTCATTTGCAATGTCTCTGGCGTCACCGACACTGACTGGTATGGTTGTCACAGTCACTGTTACCGCGCTATTGCTCTGACCGTTGTTGCCGCCGCTGCCATTACCACCTCCGCCTCTTAAACAGTCTTCTACATATTGTCTCCTCTGTTCATTCCAACATCACTATTTCCACCTCCAAAGTCTCTGCTGCTGTCTCCAGCTTCACCGTCTCCGCGAGATTAAGTGCGCCCAACACCCCCCTCCCCACACACACCCTGCCCTTCATTTTCCGGTCAATTTTTCGGGGAGAGGTGGCGTGGCAGCAGCGCCGATCCACCGGCAGCGACGCGAAGCAAGCGCGCTGGCTTCGACGGTTCGGGTACGGTCGGGGTTCGCGCCTCGGTCCACCGCGCGGCGCCGCCTCCACCACGGCGCGCGTCACGTGGCTGCCCGATCCGCGCCTCGCCTTCGTCGTTACCCGCCCGCGCCACGCCACGCTACGCCGCGCCACGCCATGCCACGCCGCGCCACGCCGCGTCGCCGAGAAATTGAAAGGAAAACTCAATAACAAGCATCCTCCGCCAGATGTCAGCAGCGGCGGCATCCGGCGAGAATACCAAGCGTAACCTCCGCCGCCGCCGCCACATCTGCCCATCTTCCGTCTTCGATCCGCCCGCGCCGCCCCGCCCCGCACCACCCCACCCCGCGCCGCCCCGCGCCACACCGCCCCGCGTCGCCCCTCCCCGCTCTCCTCCCCCGCCACGACACGCCCGCTACGCACCTTCGCGCAGCCCTCGTCACTCTCACCGTCTGTGGGGCCCGAGTCACTTTCGCCAATGGAGGTTCGGGGGCTGTTCTGCAGGTTGGTGCCCAGTGATTGGAAGTCTTTTTCTGGTAGGGTTCAGTTCGCATGGACTTTTCCATTCGTGCCCAGATGAGAGTTGTAACTGATTTTTCTTTGTTTTAAATAATTTTTCTCTCAGAAATATTCTCAAGATTTCCTATTGTTCTGTTCTGTTTTTGAATTGCCCAGACCGGTGTTCCCTAAAGGGATGCCATTAAGCAGATAATAATGACCGTTAAGAATTTAAAGTACCGCAATGAATTCTAATTGCACCGATCGTATTCCTACTTTTGTAGTGAATGCGATGTTGTGCGTTTGTGACATTAATCTTTGCACAAAGTTACGACTCTGTAATTACCGCTCCACTAGGGATTACATCGATAAATCGATGATTTTTAAGTGCCTCATATTAAAACACTAGCACGTAAAAAAGAAGAGAAAGGAAAACTTAATATAATTAAATTTAAATACATTTGTATACCTTTCTTTCAATGACATTCTAAATTTGTTTCTTATTTAAAGAATTTTTATTAATAATTAATGACATCGTTTTTAAATAAATGGGAATGACCGGCAAGTCAACTTAAAAGCTTCGTAAGTCTATGCACTGTATTGCTTTGTAACTTGCCATTTGTAATGAGTTTTATTTTGATATTTTCATTTTATTCCTTACGTTTAAATTGCCGAATTTGCATAAAAAATCTGCAGGTAAGTGTTCAGTATTTAAAAAGTGTTGTATATGTCAAAATAGTAACATGATGATATGCTGAGGGGAAAAAATATACTTAACGTCAGCGATGTTTTTCAGTATTCTCCTTTCATATCCATACTTCTTGCAGTCGACTTCATATTGTCCAATTGACTGTGTCTCGGCCTGTCAAAAATATGTTAGTGCCCGTCTTCGTCTCTTCTCGTCCCTCTCAACTCACGGCTCTCAGCGGTCTTAGCTCCTCGCTGTCTCTACCCGCACCATCGCTACCCCCGCGCCTCCGCAGCGCTGCCACGCGGCGGCAGCCGTAATTAGGCGCTCTCGGGCGCGCGGACGGCGGCGCGTGACTAATCGCGGTGGCGGCGGTGGCGGTGAGGGCGACGGCGGCGAGGGCGGCGTCTGCGGCGTTCCCCCGGTGGCCATCGCCGGCCGGCGCGCGGCGCTCGGGCTTTTAGGCGACGCCGTCTCGGCGGGGCTCTGCGGCGCCGGAACAAGACTCGGCTCTCGGCGCGGCCCCGGGGACACCCGCCCGCCCGCGCGCCTCGGCACGCTGTAGCACGGCCCGGCACGGCACGGCAAAGCAACGCGGCATGGCATGGTGTGGCGTGGCGTGGCGGTAGGACGCCGGCGCGGCGGCGGCGGCAGCCAAGGCGGCAAGGCGTCGCAGCGCGCCGCCGGCGGAGCATCGATCGCGCGCGACTGCGGGGGCGGCAGCACGCGCCGCGCGCCGCCCCCGGCCGCGATGGAGGCAGCGGCGGCGCGGGCGCCCGAATCGCGGCGGTGGCGGCGATGGCTCGGGCATCCATCAACGTCGCGCTCGCGAGCCCCGCCTCCACCGCCTCGCGCCGTCCCCGCCCCGCCCCGCCCCGCCGCGCCCCGCCGCGCCGCGCCCTCGTCTCCGCTCCTATCGGCGGCGGCGCCTCACGTGATGGAGCGCGCGGCCCCCGCGCCGCGCCACCGCCGCCGCCGCGGCTCGGTCTCGCGGGACTCCGGATGGCGTCGCCGCCCCAGCAGCCCGCGCCGCCCCGCGCCCCGCGCCCCGCCCGCGCCGTCGGGGGGAAATGAGGTGTCCGGTGCCGGAAAAACCCGCGCGTCGATGCCGCCGCGTTAAGAGAGCAGCGGCCGGGGCGGGGGCGGGGACGCGCGTAGCGGCGTGGGCGGTGGCGGCGCGCGTCCCACGCAGAGATAGCCTGCGCCCCTGTCCCGCTCGTCGTCGCCGCCCCGCTGGCGTCGTCCCCTCGCCGCCGTCGCCGAGCGACGCCGCCCCTCCTCTGCTGCCGCGCCCAGCACGCGCCGGCCGGAAATTGCGCGCTCTCGGCCGGATATGAAGTCATCAAATAATTTATGGCAGCACAATAAAAGGCGCGCGCTCGGATGTCGCGCGGCGGCGGTGGCGTTCGGTGTGCGGTGCGGCGGCGGCGGCGGCGGCGGCGGCGGCGGTGGGGGCGGCAAATTAGCGCGAGCGGTCCGCGAGAGGCGGCGACGGCCGGAGGAGCAAACCTTGCGCGCTGTTTGCAGTGGGAGCGTTTGGAAAGGTGACCTATGAGAGTCGAAGGACACGTTCTAGGTAACCGCGTTGAACACCGATAGATAGGGACTTCATGGGTGGGGGAAGGTATGAGAAATGGACACTAGCGGGAAGGAAGTGTGATGTAGACAAGCATGTGGGGACTGAAAAATACCCACACAAGAGAGTGAAGAGTTAATGAGAGAGAGAGAGAGAGAGATGGAGAGGAGGAAACTTGTAGTGAACAAAATATGATGCGTAAATTGAGGTCGAATGTGAAAAAATGGCACTTAGTTTTGAGTAGAGGAATTAAATGATGTAGTTGTTGTTTGCAATGCTTATTAGAAAATCTAGAGAATGAATTGAGAAAACTAAGAGTACGCAGTTACAGTAGGTAGTCATCGTGCAGGACATGCGAGAACGTGCCAGTCCGGAGCTAGCATGTAGGCTAGATGCGCGCGACCAAATGTATGCTAATGTGCCTGGAAATCGCCCAGCCGGGCGAGTGAAGGCGGTTAGGCGACGGCGGCAGGCGCACAGAGTGAGCGAGGCGGGGCGGGGCGGGGCGGGGCAGGGCAGGAGGTGGCAGCGGGCGCGGGATCTTTGGCGGTGCGCATTTGGTCGCACGAGGTCGAGGGCGAGGTGAGCGGCTAAAGCACCGCCGGCGGGCGGTTTCCGACGGGTCGAGATCAAAGCTCCAAGGTTCCAATGGGCGCGTCGGCTGGCGCCGTGTGGCGCGGCGATGCTTCAATGCGCGTTGCCTCCGGCGCAGGACGATCGGAATCTTGACACGATCGATTCCACGTCCGGGAATGTGATGACCAAGTATTGAACGGTTCCGGTTGGACATTGACGGTTCCGGTATTGACGGTTCCGGTTGGACATTGCAGCAATCAGGACGGCCTGAAAACAAAACCATGAACGGTTTCCTCACTATTAAATTTCTCTTCTTATTTAATATAAACGTTTGTGACAGTTATGAGGAAAATCAGAAAATGCTTATCTCACCCACTTATTTTTGGTGAACCTTTTGGAAATCATGTTTTCCCAGTTTTGTCATTTGGTGTATTTTCAGGGTTTGTGGTCACAGTTAACACCTCCTTATTGTTTCTAGATGGTTATTTCTCACATTATTCTTCTTCTCATTTCTCACAAGTATTTGTTGTTCCTTTTATTACTCTGTTTTGAGTTTTTGTTATGTATGCTAATAACACTTCTGAGAATGTGAGTATTATTACGTGAATAAAATAAAAGTTTATACGATGAAGCATGTATTAATTTTGAAACGAATGTGCAGTGGTAAATATTGTCTATGACATCTCCCTCGTTACTTCTTGCAATCGCACACGCACATCTGCTTTCTCGTTCTCACTCATTGACATTCGTTCTTTCGGTTACACTATCACAGGTTACACACCACTTTATTTAAAGTTTTCCATAGGTTACTTTGTGATTCACACTGTGTCCAGTGACACGACAGCACTCACACAGTAATTTACTCTCCCAAACATGTCGACATAAATAGACAAAGGTATTCCCTAACGACTACTTTATTTACAATGTCATCCAGGATTTAGAATTACGGGCAACAATGCTCGCTTGTCATTCACATGTTTCTCTTTCAAATTAAAATGTGTGAATAAAAAAAAAATTTCGAGGTGATACTTAATCTCCGCAAGTGTACAATGCACACATATTCTTATGTTTCTACTTCACGTGCAATGACTTGCTCAGATACTTCGTCTACTGCCAACGATTCCCCACTAACGCGGCTATTACCTCCTTCACAAGATGATACCTAAATTATTCACTCGCGATAACCTAATATTTGTCCTTGTTGACAGTAGTCATGAAAATTTGAAAGCGAGCAACTGCAGCGAGCACGTGTTAACCGCCGCGTGGCTCACAGCAGGCAGGGCGGCGTAAAAAGGCGAAGTCGCCGCGCCGGCGCGACGCGACGCGACGCGGCGGGCAGGCGGCAGCCCCTCGCCCTAAGCCGCTTGCCCTGTTAATTACGTGTCCCGGGCGGCAAAACCCAGCGGGCTTCGAGTGTTTACCTCGAGTAATGAGGTGCGCGTTGTCGACCCAAATTAATTATGGATTTTTAGCCGCGCCGCGTGCCCGCGAACACGCGCACGGCGATTGGCCGGCTCCCTGCCCCACCCCGCCTCTCGAGCCCCGCCACACACCGCCATCCAGCGTCACCAGTGCCACCGGCGCGCCGCGACAGATGGTTGGCGCCACGGCACGCGAATTTGTCCATGACAAGCGCCATTTATACTGAAATTTGTATTGAAATTTTATTGATAATTGGATATGTGACAAACCTGATAATATACTGTTGAGAGAAGAGTTTGTCCATGACAAAAATGCAATGAACTAGGAAAGCTGAAGTAGAATCAATATTTCAGTTCGTTAATATGTAGAATGTAGCTAATAGAAGTATTGAAGTTCTGCAGCAAAACGCAATGCGCCAAAAGTTTGAATATTTTAGGTGCAGCACAGAATAATATGATGATAAAAAAGCAGATTATACACTGTATAATTTTTAATACCTCGTTAAGTAATAGATGAAGATATGCACGACATTTATTTATATATATTTTGTCAATGATCACTACTTCAAAATCGTTGAAATATTTATTTTTCATCACCTGAAACTAAATGTCATTCTATTAGAAAATTAGCATGTGCACAACCTACAACACACAATAGAAATACTTGAAGCAACTCTTAACGTCTACCAGTGAACCATCTACCAGTCTACCGCCAAAAATAGCCATCTACTGAAGCAAACAACAAAAGTTATACCAAAGAGCTGTATTTTGAATAATTCAAACCATTCAGAAAGAGCTTGAACCCATTAATTCGTTTTGAAGAAATTTTGAAATAAGTTATTTACGATATTTTTTCATTTGAAGGGTTTAGTCTCCCACATGTTTGGAGAGCAGTTGAGAGCTTAGCGTTGTCCCTCTGGGCGAGATACCTGAAGAGGGAAATACCTCGCAAGCCGACGTTTAGGTCGGAGCCGGATCTCAACATCCAGGAGGAACACCGCCACCTCCCAGAATAAATCATTCACTACACCAAAGGACAAATGATCGTAGAAGTTGACGGTCCCGGAAACAAAGTTGAATGAATGAATGAACCAATCAATCAATTCAATTTAATTAAGGCCTTCAATAAATGTAGTCAGTATTTCTGTAGAATTTGTAATCTGTACTTGTGTACTAGATACTTTGACGAATTTCCTCTCACTCCACCTAACACATAAAAGTTCACATCCTTCACAAATATTTTTTGCGACTACACTACATGTAAGTCTAATATCAGTAGATTAACAATCACCTAAGGCGTTCATCAAACTCTTGAAATCACTTCATATCCAAAAGAGGAAGACGTTTAAGTGAAAAATAGGTAGCTCGAATTCGTATGATATGAGTTTAACTTGTACCTGCCTTTCACGAATAATTCGTGGTAAATAGGCGTAGCGATAAATGAGTTATATTTCATATGTATTATTTTCCCAGTCAAGGGGTGTAGTGCTAATCACGAGGTTACAGCTCTGCATGTTACCAATTACCGTTTTTGCACATTAGCATTGTATTTCACATGCCTACTGATATTATTCTTTAGGAGCTTCAACTATCATTGTCTGTGAAGGGGCGTTGATTTCTGCGTAAAATGTGCCATCGTAAACTATAATTTCTCTTCGTAATCTGTTTACTGTGTTGTCTTTAAGAATGTCGTAAAGGATATTGCCCCGTAGAAATCGTAGAGTAATTTTCGGGCCTTTGTTATCTGGCTTATCTTGCCTTTTCACTCTGGTGAAACCGCGACTATAGCATAAACATGAAGTCTGGAATTACAATTTCCTGTAAGTAACCACTCGCTTGTTAGGCTTGTTATCTTTCCTTCAATTCCTTATCAACTAATTTGCTTTGCTGACTTCATTGAATACCATTAGCACTTTAAAGTTAACGGATATCTTGTGTTGAGTTACGCCTCCGCATTCCGTAATTGGCAGTACATATCCTATTATTAAGATTTAACTCATTACGGAACTCGAAAGCTTGCAGTTCAGTCAGTAATGTCAAGCTTCATTTCAGATTGGACGAAATCTCTAGTACTATTAGCACCCCTTTATCTCGCATCGAACCATAAAAGACTTGTGTAACAGTCTCGTTTTATTAAGAGAGCACTCAAGCCAGTACATATTTACGATCTCGTTTCTTGCCTGTTACGTTTATCGACCTCTCTGTTCTTAAAGTGTTTGTGTCTTGCTCGGGGTTGCCGAGAGCCGAGTTTATTTGGACCCTCGTGGCCCGCCCCTGAGTCACGGGGGCTTAACTTCCGGCGAGTCGAGCGGAAGGGGCGTGTTGACTTGAGCATTAGCCCCCATCTCTGCAATCATCCCTCATGATGAACTACTCTCCCCCGCATTAGCAGAACGCCTCTTCGGCCTTGTAAGCGAATGATCATTGCGGGACATCTGCATAACCGGGCCATAGAGTCGGGCGTGGCCATGAATATGCACCACCTGTAGGGATGTACTGGATCGCTCCAATATATATCCTCGGCTATAATGATTAATGTGACTTACACGTGCTACTATTATTGCGATACAAGTTTTACTATTCAAAGTCTGGTCGTGTTGGGCTTCCAGTGGACGGAGATGAACCGATTGTCCAGCGCAGTTGTGCCCTGAATTTAGAATCAGATCGAAACGCTCTCGGTAAGATGCTTTTAAGGTTAGTTTTTCAGTTTCATGCTTATCTTTATCTTTTACAAATTTCAGTCATGCAATGTTCTTTAAATGAAACTCCCCTGGCTGTATGTCTCTGTTTTAATACATTCATTACTCATTTTATCCGCGAGAGCTAGTAAGATTTATTTCTTAGAATAAGTAACTTCGTGTCTTCTTCGCAGTTGCCATTTGTGCAAATACTAAGTATCTACTTAGAGTTTCATGGGAAGGGATAGATTGGAGATTCGCGTTGCGTTCATTATTGAGAATGAAAACCCTTTACCTAATGCAATGTACCCGCTACATTAACGATTGATAGATACGGAACATTAACATACCTTAATTGCTCTTCCTGATATACGGAATAATTCAATATTTTAATGAAGACATCATTTCAGAGTGCTATGTTCTTATTTGATTATTAATTTACTAGGACAAACCACATCCTTCTTCAGCAAACACTAGTTAAAATAATGGTTATGTTTTTGGAAGTAAATGCCATTTTTCACGTTCTTTGATCAGTGAATAATACATACATTTATTTACGCTTTGTAAATTATTGATAAGTGGAAATAATAATCGGCAGGAGAGAAACGGGATAAACAATCGCAACGAATCTAAATTTTAATATCAGAGATACACCTCAGTATCTAACTGCATCTCTCCAAAGTTAGAAGGTTCGAACCATATTAAACCAATTTTTTTAACATTTCAGTAGCAGGAAGACAACTAAAGTATTAAAGATAGAGATTTTTTCCTTTAATGATCTGTTCCTTAAGATATATTTTGAAGTGAGGTTTAATACAGATTTTCGAAAATTTGAGTATTTTACGCGTAATGTTGTGTGAAATATAAGCAATTTTAAATTTTGCTTCAATTATTTTTTCTCAAAAACGGTTCCATAGTTTTAATTAAATTTTGTTTTTGGATGTGTGAAGTGCATTTAAGAGAATGATGCAGGTTTCTTGTTCGTTGAAAATCCTAATTTCCAGAAACTTGAAAAAATTCCAAATTTTTTCGACGTCTTATTAGAATTACAATTATGAAGATAGTTTTTCTTAATTAAATGTGTGTATAAAAAACAGCCTTAATAAATTTATCCAGTTCAGTTTTTTGAAACCATGCGTATTTTGTGCGAAATTTTGAGTCAAACATGAGCAATTTTTTTTAAAATAATAAAACTTATCCAATTTTATTTATGACAATCCTTTATTGTTCTTATTTGCACACAGAACACAACGTTTCGTATCTCGTTTTAGATACATCATCGGGCTCTTTAATAAAGGGAACTGTTGTCCCATTTTTAACCGTCAAAAACTCGAGGACACGTAGTCAACTCAACGGCAACCTCTCAAGTGGACACAATATAAACTTAGTTTATAAACTTAGTACATAGTTTATAAACAGCCTGTAGTGTGCAAGAAAATGGAACATTTGGTGGCAGAATACTTTCGCGGAATTTGGGATAAGAATAATATATTTACGAAGGGCAACACCGTTTTAGAAAAGGATATTCATGTGAGAGTCAGATAGTCACTGTCATATCGTGTCAGTCAGGACATTGTTGATTCTCTCGATGAAGGTTCAGTTGTTCATGCAATTATTATAGATTTCCCCAAAGAATTCGATCTCGTTCCCCATGATAAATTAATACAAATTAGTAAGCTTAACAAAAAAGACTTGCTCTCTGGATTCGATAATTTCTCAGCACGCATACTCAACGGGTGCGAATTCGGTCAAATTTCTCTTCGAGGGCAGAAGTAACGTTCGGTGTGCCACAGGGAAGGGTAATAGGTCCGTTATTGTTTATAGCGTATATTAATTATCTTTGGCAGGGAATTGAATAAAAATGCCTTTTTTTGCAGGTGATTGTATAATTATCTGGAAATTAAGAACACAAGTGACACAGAAATATTGCAGGCTGAATCATGGGCAGGCTAAGCTAGAATCATGGGCTACCACAAGTGAAATGAAATTAAATCCCAGTGAGTAAGTTTATCAGATTCGCGCGTTCTAGAAAGACAGACGACATCAAATATCAATTAGGAAATAAAGATATTCCAAGAGCTAAATGCTGTAAATATTTGGGAATTGTACTAAGTGAGGATCTGGAATGGGCAGAACATTATGTAGTGAAAAAGGCGTGGAAGGCATTACACTTTGTGATTAGAGTACTTAGGAAAGGAGGTGGAAAATCTAAGAAATTAGGGTACACCTCTCTAGTATGTCCGGTATTGGAATATGGCTCATATGTTGGGACCCTTATTGTTTAGAACAAATAAAAGCTCTCGGAGAAGTATAAAAATATGATGCAAAATTTGTTGGGAGAGGACGTTCTAATTCTGAATTTTCTGTTCTATTATATTTTATTCTATTAAATTAAATTCTATTTTATTCTATTATATATTCCAGTATTGTTTTGCGAGATCTGAATTTGGATCGTGAACTGTTTGGAATATGTAGGGTTGCTATAGTATTTGGCGGGACTTCCTAAATATTAATTATCCTTCAAGTAAAATCTTTATTGGTAGTTTATATACACTGCTTTTATTGTATTGATGGTTTCTGAAATTGAAAATGGAATTGTTAAAAAGGTTTTAAGTTTAATAATCTAAATGTTCGTTTCAATGATGTTCGTTACAATTGTTAAATTATTTTATCTCTCTGCTACCGACTTGGAGTCCCTGGGACTCCGGCTTCGCGAAACTTCAAATACGCATGTACGTTTTTTTTATCACATTGATTCTTCGTATATATTTTCCTTCTACAGTTTTAAGAAATGGTTCGAGAGCTTACAGTTGTAGAATGATTTTCAGGGAAATTATCAGTCTTTGTTGGCGCGCAGGAGACCTAGGGACTCCGCGTCACTAGTAATGTAACTTTCACTGAGTGCCCGACACACATTGCTAGTTAGAACAGTTTGTTCCGTTGTCTAGTTTGTTAAGTAAGTGTGTAAATATTAATGGCCATGATTTGGAAGAAAATATTGCGTAATTGATGGAGCAAATATACAGTAGATTTGAGAGTATCTTCGGATCATCAAATTGAAAATGACCATTACTCATGATACGGACAATTTTGTTTAGAATCTGGAGAATAAGATGATAATGAATAGGATTGTCTTGAGAATTGAGAACCCGAATAAGCAATAACTCAGAATAAAAAATAGTATTACGAAAAGAACAAACAGGTGTGCAAAAGTAGTGCAGAGAAAAATGACTAAAAAAACTTGTCTCAGAATTTTAGTGTTTGTGGCAGTAACATGTTTGTACTTGATTTTCAGTTCTCAGAAAAGTTGTATTAGTTTTTTATATACATTTGGCAATGTTCAATAAATTCGTTAAATTAAAGGTCTGCATAACGTTACTCAGCCATTCCTAATCATAGGATATTCTCTCATTTGATAATTCATTAACAATAATATATTCTGATCAATGTTTTCTTTAGTCAAAATTTATCGTAAGTTTCAATCTTTTCCTCTCGAAATACAAATTAATACTGTAATATTTGAAACAACATGTTATGAGTCCACAGGATGCCACGTCGGTACCAGTGTAACTGAATTCCCGTCGGCAGCTAAGGGTATTTTATTATTTCAAAATAATAAAATATTTATTTTGGTTTACAATTTGTCGTACATGTGTTAGAAGATCCCACTGAAGCATCACCAATAAGGTTTCGTTTCGTAAAGTAGCACAAGAAGTCATTAATCCAATAAAAGATTTACATCATGATTATTCGAGTATTGTTAAAAAAGGACTTCAATGAATTACAAACTTAAGTGGTAAAACATGTTTTAAATGTGTTAAATCTTTCGAATTTTATTCATTTCAACAATGAAATGAAATTATTGTTACAGAAGTCAAGAAAATAGTTCAGTTTTCCATTTCAAAGAGTTAAAACATTGAAATGCCCAGCATTGCACGCGACAAAGATGCATTCTAATTTTATCTGTTGAATTCAAATGGTTTTGAATCACGTATAGTTTCCTTTTCAAACTCAACACCTCGAGTCTCTCGCAATGACAAAGCCAATATAGAAAGCCTGGAACTTACAATGGCTGAATTTTTGCGCGTTGCATGTCACGGTCCTTCGAAGTCGCACTATCGCCGCCAGGGAACGCTGCAAACGAGCACCAAACATCAGCGCGATTCCATTCGCTGCTCAGTGCGGAAGTGCGCGCTGCGGAGCCGACGCTATTCAATCGACGGAGACTAGTCCCACGAGGGAAATTTGTTCACCTACGCAACAGCGCTTTGCCACGTGAGCTACGATAATGTTCTGCATTGAGGAAGTGAGAGGTTAATTATAGGAGTGCTTTTGTTGAGAAACCTACTGTTGGACTTACACCCACGTGACTAGGCTGCAACACGTGGCTACGATAGTGTGCGAATAGCCCAACGCTATAACTCGATAAGTGACAAGGAGGATTGTGGCTGTGTTAATGTGCTTGAAATGGGGTTTTAGTGTGTGATTTATAGTTAAAGTTGCTCCAGCAATTCATACTTGCTTTGCAGGAAATGAAATTAAAATACGTGGATAAGCAGCCAGTTTGAGAAAGATTTTCGGATATTTAATGACAATAACGATTTTATTGAGTTGTGCAGTGAAAATGCAAAGATATAGAAAACATTCTCGTTTATTTCTGTTATAAAAAACTATACGTTTGATTACGCAAGTGCTGATTTCATAAAAACATTTTAAAAATTGGAAAGAGTATTTTTTTTTAATATCGTCTGCGATTATTTCATTCCGTCACGAGCAATTTGCCTTTCGATTTCCTTATTTTAAATAAAAACTTGCGTTCGTCTTCAAAAGGTATTTTTCTGTATCTTAAAACTTTGCGTGACATAAGCAATTTTGTTACAAATTTTGAAGATGCTTATCCAAGAGACTAGCAAAACGTTCGTATCTCCGCATTAATCAACCTCACTGCGCCAAGTTCATAGATAACCAAGTCTCCACGTATGGAGTTAGCATCACCAAAGGCGAAAATGACCACTATTTCTATTCACGAACAAACCAGAAACGCAATTCCGATCTGCAAAACGCGCGGGGCGCGGGGTTGTGTACGTTCCCACAACAACTCTGTCCATTCTGCTCGCGGCGAAATGATCGTGGTCGTGTGTCCCCCGCGTTTCCATCACTCCGCTACAATGACAGCGCGAACGCCGATAGCCATCGATAGACACGGGGGTGGAGGCGGGCAGGGGTGACATTGCATTACGACCCCGTTCTCGCGCCGGCGATGGCCCTTCGGGATGGGGGCGGCGCGCGGGGCGGCGCCGGGGCACACAGGTTCTTCCGGAACGACGAGGGAATGTGCGCGCGGCGCCGCGGGCCCTTCGACTCTACCCTTCAGCCTCGTCGAATTGCTCCCTCCCCCTCCTCCCGCCCCTTCCCTCCGCCAACCCCACCCCCAGTGCGCTTTCCGCCCCACGCTCTGCGCAGACCGGCCCGTAACCGTCGTGACACTTCCGTGATATGGTGGCACTTGTTTGAAATTCTCAAACACGAGAAGCAATATACAAAACTTAACTTCCAGACAAAATATAATGAATACTTAAACTTAATATATCTTATTTAACTTCGAGACAAAATATAATGCATTTTAAAGTGACTACGACTCTTTTTACGTGTTAATAATTCTTTAAAAATTTTAATAATTTATGTTACACTTCCTTTGATCCGCAACGATGAGAACAAATAATTGATTAGCGGTCGCCCAGTAGTCGAAATACGACCGTAATTCATAATTTTTACTTTACTTTACGTACGTACGTATAGTATAGGGAATGTTATGTAATGCTGCGCGAAAAAACGGCGGATTTTGGGCAGAAAAACTCTTATTACAGGGCCCTGGTAACGAAAAAGTGGATAAATCCAGTGGTTTAATTAAGAAAAAAATCTTCTAATATGTGAGGCAGCCAGAATTCCTATTTTGTGGGTCCTTGATACCGAAAAAACCAATTGAAAGCAAAACGTATCCGTCCGTATCAAAACGTCCGTCCGTCCGTCCGTGTGTGAACAACACTAGCGACTAAACCGTTCAGCTGATTTTCTCGAAAATTGATATCCCTTGATCGGTATAAATATTCTCGCGGCTCCTTGAATTTGAAAACGATATTTTAATTTTGGAGGGTACTTTACATGAAGTCCCTGGGACATTTTCAAAATTTTCAAAAAATGGCTCCAACAATTTTGACTAAATTTTGTTGTTGGATAGTCTGAAGGTCATTTAACAGAATGGTGTATGTCTAATATTGGTTGAAAACTCTGATTTTTCGAAAATTGAATAAATTCAAAATTTTTTCGGCATCTTCCTACAACTACAATTATGAAGAAGCAATTTTTTTCTTAAATAAATGTGTTCATAAAAATAGGTCTTCAATTAAGTTCATGTTCAATTTTCAAAATCATAAATACTATTTCGAAAAATTGTGACAAACAGACAATTTTGTATTTTTTTAGACCTTTTTTTACTTTCTCGCCTTACGAATACTTCGTAAGAAGAGAAAGCTATGTAATCGTGCGCCGGAAAACTGGGAATTTTCGCCAGAAAAACTCTTATAGCAGGGGTCTGGTAACGAAAAAGTGGATAAAACCTGTTGCTAAATTTAGAAAAAAATCCTTTATCTCGTGGTGTAGTCAAAATCCATGATTTGTTGCTTCTTGATACTGCAAAACCGATTGAAGAGAAAACGTCCGTCTGTCCGTCTGTTGTCAACGCTAGTGCCTAAACCGTTCGGCCGATTTTCTTCAAAATTGATATTCCCCGATCGTTTTTACTCGTCTCAAGGCCTCTGGAATTTGAAACCGATATTTTAGTAGTTGAGGATACTTTACATGAAGCCCATTTTGAGATTTTCAAAGTTAAAAGGAAATGCCTCCATATTTTTTGATTATATTTTGTTGTTAAAAAGTGCAAAGAACGTTAAAGGGAGTGACGTAGGTATCATTTTCGTTGATAGGCCCAATTGTTCGAAAATTGCAAAAAACTGTTTAAAAACTGCAAAATTGAAGATAGAGATTTTTGCCTCAGACAAATTCGGTTGTACAAAATTAGCACTTCAAATAAGGTCATGTATCATTTTTTGGAAAAACGAGTCGTTTTTGCGTAAATTGCGATTCAAATTTACAACAAAAAAATTTTCTCAAAAATTGCTCCAAATTTTTTCTTTAAATTTTCTGCATGTATGTAATAAGGGACGGTAAATATATAAACAAACTAGTGGTGCTATTGAATGGCACATACTTTCTCGCAGTAGTAATTTTTCAAATGCCGATCAGCGGATAAATTATTTGGAGAAAGTCGTTCACCGCTGCCTTTCTTGGTCATATTTAAATGACATGTTTTTCACATGTTGACTATTACCCGCTTCCTAATGATACAACGGATACAATTACGTTTTGAATAAAATATAAGTAGTTAGTCCGCATGTCAGTCCCGTGGCGCGGCTGGTTAAAGCACCTTCGGGTTGAGATCTTCAGTAAGGAAAATGCCGAGTTCGATCCCCAGATGGGGATTTTAATTTGATGAATGTGATGTTGCAGGAAAAAACATTGAAAAATGTTTAGATAAAAATTAGATACTTTATTGAAAATCATTTGAAGTACTTCTACTCACGAATAGAGTCAATGCAGATAAATATACAGGACTTGTCTGTGTTTTCCCTAACTGCATCTTTTAAACAAATTTTTAACTCTGTTATTCGATTTCTGAATCGTATGACATGTCAAATCAATCGTTGTCTAGTATATATCTTTATGAACCAATTTAAGTAAAATTATGAGCATTTAACATTAAATTGTAATACAATATAACCAGAAGGCATGCGATGAACTTACATATCCCTAACGGTTCCGAAATTATTATTACTTTCTCGCCTTACGAATACTTCGTAAAGCGGTTCACCGCTGCCTTTCTTGGTCATGTTTCAAAGACATGTTTTTCGCATGTAGACAATTACCGGCTCCTAATGATAGAACCGATACAATTACGTTTTGACTAAAATATAAATAATTGCGATAAATGTACTGGAAATGTCTGTATATATTTGTTAAAATTTTTACCTTTTAACAATTTTTTACTTCTCTTCTTGGATTTGTAAAGAGTATGTACCATCGTATCAATTGTTTCATTATCATGCATTTACCATTTTATAGGTCGGTTCTATTCTTTCATGGCTCTGTTCGACACAGGCGGTGTTGCGGTGGCGTAGTGGTATAAGTGCCGGTTCGTTGACTTTGAGTATCGGATGTCGGGTCTCGGTACGGAAAACGTTTGCTAGTATAATACACTTTTGCTGATTTATGAAGTTGTGGCATAGCAATAAGGACCATATAGAAGCAAAGTGAGATAGTATGTGCGTTGGAAGCACCACTAGTTTAAATATTGAAAATGCCCCAGAGGTTTCTTGTATAGTACCCCTAACATTAAAATATCGGTTTCATATTCAAAGGCCGCGATATCAGTCAGATCGATTGGGGAATATCAATTTTTGAGAAAATCGACTGAAGGGTTTCGCTGCAAGCGTTGTTCACAGACAGACAAACGGACGGACAGACGGACAGAGACGTTTTGCCGGCAATCGATTTTTCGGTATCATTAACCCACAAAACATGAATTCTGGCTATACCACGTGTTAGAGAATTTTTTTCTAAATTTAGAATTTGGATTTATCCACTTTTTCGTTGCCAGGGCCCTGTAACATAACTTTCTCTCTATCGCGGTAGATGTAACGAGAAAGTAAACATTTATTTGGGTAAAGATTTTTTACATTAAAAAACTATAGTATACTTATTAAAATTGCCATTGTTCATAGAACTAGGAGACCTAATTATGAAGTTTTGGTATATACCGGATTTTTAATAACTTTTAGTTAATTAAAGTCCAATAGTATCAATACTGCAGCCACGAAAAGTTTAAGATAAATAATTATAATGCATTTCACCAAGTAGAGTCAAATAATTAGAAAGAGAGTTCAAAAAACAGCGTGGATATTAGGAATTTCCTAGAAAACTCATATGATTTTTCAAACACTGTTGCTGGCTCGCCAAACGCATGTTCATAGACGGAGTTCACATTTACACTTTAAAATGACCTGATGTAAAATTATATCTATCGCGAGTCCTAGCGTAATATGGTCACGCAAATTTAAAATCGTACTTACAGCCCATTATGTAAACAATGTTTAATAGTTTTATATATGTGTGTAAGCTGAAATCGCCGGATGCCACAAACCTTTGCGAAGGTCATTGGCGTGCTTGTTCGTCTGACGGCCCTGATCTAGATAGAGGGATCAAATTAATGCAAAACAGCAGAGGGGATAGTGAATAACCTTGAAAAATACCCCTGTTATAACTTTACTGGCGGACAAATGATTGGCCTGTAGTTCTTCGCCAAAGAGCTGTCTCCCGATTTGGGTAGCAAATACGTGATGCCGCGTGTGAGCCGTTCCGGGAGTTCCTTTGGGTTTTCAAAAATTTTATTAACAGCCTTTGCTAGATGGTAATGTAATGCTGTTAATTTCTTAATACATTAAATCTGGATCTTATCAATCCCGGGGGATTTCCAGTTTTCCATGTTCTTGATTGCTTAGAAGAGGTGTCCTTCGGAAAATTCGTGAACATCTTTCACTGTTTCCACAACTTCATCGGCAGCATCAACTTCAGATTGAATCCAAGATGCGTCGTTGTTGTAGGATCTGCTCTCCTCCCAGATTCCTCCCTAAAATTCTTCGACGTCAACTTTTGAAAGAGTGACAGCGTTGCCATTCAGTTTTTGAGTCAGATTCCGATAGAATCTCTTCCCGGTTTCTCGGTTTCAAACAACCGGTTCTGTACACGGAAATCTATTCTACGTTTGTAACATCTAATTCGTTGAGCCCATGCTTGAATTTTCCTTTTTGCTTCTCAACTACCATTAGTCTGCTTGTGCCATTTTCATTTCGGTATTTTTGTTCAACACTGAATATCTTTCGTTGAACTTTAATGGTGTGCGTTGATTTAGAAGATGCCTCAACTAAGAGTGATAATTTACGTCGGCTATCCGTTTCATAATTTTCTTTGTCCATGGGGGTACTGGGCTGTGTATTCTGTTTTGCTGTCGGCCGTCGGTCTTCTTGGCTGGCCCCAAAATTATCTGAGAGACCAGTATATCCAGTTGCATACACGATGTGATTGATTTCAGTAATATCTTGATCTCTACCTGCGGACTGTATCACCTCATTTAACACCGAATTTGCTGTCTCTATCACTCTCTTAACTTTGGCATTTTCGTATATTCTCCTCAACGGTGCGCGATATTCAATTGGAAGTTGACAGACTCCTATCTCACCTCGGAGGAGATATCGCATGATGTCTTTATCGTGTAATTCATTGTCAGATGAATTTTCAACACTGACGTGTGTATCATTAAAAAGAGATGAACCTTCAACAGGACCATCGTTTCCAAGTTCTACATGTTTGTCATGTGAGTAGTTTGATCGAAGAACATACTCTGCATTTCTCTGAATGTCAGCAAGTTGCTTTGCTGTGAATTTTCCATCGCTGAGTATGTATTGTCGTTGACTGGCAAGCTTCTTTGAGTCTAGGGTAGGTCTCATATCTGGGTTCCGCTCTCTCCTTACTATGAAAACTTCTATTTCTGAGGCCTCGTTTTTAGCTTTTGCATAGTAAAAGCACCACATCACCTTCTTTAATTCATTACCGTTCCATCTCTGACGATGGCTTCCAGCTACTGCCGGCTCTGGGTCCCTGGGTCTAACATCTGTGGGATTGCCAGACGTCGACAAGGTTAAATTAGCTCGGTTTCTGAGCAGGTATGGAACATTAATAGAACAAGGCACGTTAAGATTCATTACATTTCTTGTTCTATCCATTTTGCTCATTGGTTTTCGGTGAAGATTTGCAGGACGCAAGTTCGAGTTCTCGGATCACACTTAACCCTTGGGTTGTTTCCTTCCATCAGTTACTGCGAACCACAGTGGCCTCGGGGCAACCCCCCCCCGCAGGGTCCAGCAAGGGCTCCCTCCGATCGCCAGTCGGTATTACTAAACCCTACGGGATTTTCACTGACTGCTGAAGGCAGCCTCCTTCGCTGGCTAATGCAAGGTTTGGGGCTCCACTCTTATCAGTGGTCTGATATGCCAATCCAGTTTCTCTCCTGTACCCTCCATAGGCCGACAACAGGAAGTTTAAAGGTTCATGACCCTTCCCTCTGTACTTACTTCCCACTGTTCTCAAAATGGAGTACTTCTTCGTCGGACCCCTCACCTTCAACCTAGTCAACAAGGGATGCCCTAACGATAGCTAGGCTACCACTGACATAGCTCTCAGGCTCATGGGGGTACTCAAGCTCAACCACCAACTGCAAGATCGTGTACTCCCTAGGTGGAGTTGTTGTTGTTGTTGTTGTTGTTATTATTATTATTATTATTTCTATTATTATTACTTGCTATATTTATGGTTATGGTCAATTGGTGTCATTGTGGTCCACAGTTGTGACGGTAACATTGAACCGGTGTAGTTGTGATAGTTTTGAATAGTTAATGATTATTATATTAAGGTTAGTAAGATATTCATAACTAATTATTTAACGATTATGATTGTTGCGTTATAGTTGTTTAACGGCTTTATTGTGTCATGGTTCAAAACATTTGCTGCTAGCACACTAAAATATTTTGAATTGTAGTATTAAGGGAACTTAACGTCGAAAGCCATTTCATAAATGGTACATAAGTTCAATATAATACAAACGTGCTAAAACTTCTTACAATTGAGTTTCAGTATCAAGCTTTCGCGCAGCTGTTTACATTGCGTATACGTACGTATATACGGAGTTATATACGGGTTGTATATAGGGAAAGTAATGTAATTGTGCGCGGAAAACGGCGGATTTTTGGCAGAAAAAATTCATTGCCGGGCCCTGATAACGAAATAGTAGATAAATACAGTTTCTAAATTAAGAAAAAAAAATCCTCTAACACGAGGTTTAGCCAGAATCTACACTTCGTGGGTCTATGACACCGAAAAATCGAATGGACGGCGAAACGTCCGTGTGTCCGTCTGACTGTGAACACCACTAGCGCCTAAACCATGCACAGGATTTTTTCGAAATTGAAGAAAGGTCTGTCCACTCGACTCGAGTCGAAGCTTTGAGATTCTGAAAAACGTTCTCTAAAATTGGGGGTTCATGAAGCCCCTGAGACATTTTCAATTTTTTTTTCAAAAACGTCTCCAAATTTTTTCTGTAAATACGTGTAAGAATAGAGTAAGATACATGATTAAGGTGGCTTAGGTCCGATTTTTACGGTTAACTCTGAATTTTCAAAAATTCCAAAAGTTTGAATTTTCTTCGGCCTCTTCCTACAGATACAAAATGAAAGATAGAAATGTTTCCTTCAAATAAAATTTGTTCTCCATAGGTTATTAATTCATTAATATTATTAAAAGAATATTTTTGTTCTAGTATTAGGAATGGGAAAAACTGAGAAAAGTTTTAAAAAAATGTACTTTGGGCAGCGCTAGATTCTGTAGCACAACTAGATATTATCTGTACAGAATATTGAAAAGTTATTTTTTAAGTATCTTCCGTTTGTAGACTCCCAAAGGGCTCATATTTATTTGCTACACGATCACAAGTTCAAATAACCTTTCCCATTTGAGTGTAATATTAGTCTTCGTAAGAATGAAAGAATGTTGCTCTCTTCATCGAATTTTATTTCAGGAGGAAACAAAGATGCTAGATTGTTAGTTTATATTATAAGGTTAATTTAGAAGGCACCCCCCTTCACATAAGACTGTACATAACAATAAAATGCATTAAATTGTTCTTTTTTATGTTTGTAGAGTGATCAGGATGTTTACTTCTTCCACTTTGATTTTATTTCAGCATATTTTATGCTGTGAATTGTAGTGTCACTTACACATTTTCATTGAAATTGTTTGTTCATTTCAATTACTGACGTACTATCACGTATGTTTACAATCGGTTATTTGGGGAACACGTTCGCCATCAACACCGCATAACTGTGGTACGTCATTATTGCACCGCTCTATAATGATATACTGTTGATATTCAGATAGATTTCACCTTCGCCTACTGGAATAATACTGCTTTCTCACGTGCTTAGTGTGGATGCGGATTCCGCCTAAAAATGCCATTCGGTGTTATGTATCTGCGATTCAAACACTCTTGTTATGCGGTGTCGAGCGCAACCGCAACTCTGCCAGCCGTCCTACCGCAGTCAGTACACAACACATTACACACATCATGCACGAGGTTGGTATGTGCGCAATCACGGACGCGGCCGCCACAGAAGCGAGCAAATAAAAGTAATGTGTGAATGCTTGGTTGCTACTCTCTCATACTGCGTGCGTGTTGTGAAAACCGTTGTCGTTTAGTTGCTGTATGTAATCTTGCTTGGTCAGAACCTTACAGTTATGTCGCCATTGAGGTTGGTTCATTTCATTTTACGAGTGTATCTGTAGGTCCCTCAATTTACTCTCATTTCTGAAAAGTGAGATGAGGTTTTACTACAGAGTTCCATCGAAGTGCTTTTATAGTGAATAAGAATGAATGAACATTAATAAATTAAAGGAGTAGATTAACTAAAAGTGCTAATGCCGTATTTTAAAATCACTATTTATTTGATTAAAAATCTGATTTTCTATTTAAAGTTGTTTAAATTGGAAATAATCAATATTACTCATTTACAATTTGTGCAGAAACTGAAAGAAAACAATGCAGCCTCTTTCCATGTACAAACAAATGCACATAAAAATAGTGTACCAAATTACTTATGTATATATGAGATTTTGTGGTTTGAAATTACCAAAACCATCAAAAGATATGAATCTTCTCCTAATTGAAACATTTTCAACAGAAACTTCGCGCACTGTCCAGAAAGTGTTACATGTATGTGAGACCATCTCTTCATTTTCCTTACCGTGTCTTGTCTACTATAAGAAAATGGATATCTTATTCATTGCAATGTTATCCACGAATATTGCCATCCAGGACACGTTGCAATTAATGCAGACCGTCGGGAGTTTCAAACTAAAAGAAAAGTTTTATGTAATAAGCGTTGATGAGATGAATGTGGATTCAAGAGTACGTTATGATCAAGAAATGTATTTGATTTTTATACCATACAGTCAGGTACAAGTGGCAGTGTCTTGTGCACTTTGTGGAAACTGGAAACAGACTATAGCGTATTATAGTTTTGATACTACCCTGACCCAGAAATCATTAAAAAAACAATCTGTGCAGTCCAAAATGCAGGTTTGGTAGTAGTCGGTGTCGTATTTGACCTTAGCGGAAATAATTCAAAAGTGTTGTAAGAATTGACTTACAAATACTTGTTTTGTCAACCCATCATATGATGGTAAACATATCTGAGATTTCCAGATATTCCGCACATGATCAAACACTAGGGAAACCAGAAATAAAGTTAAATCATACAAGCCGATTACATTTCAAGTATACTTTAAAATCCCTGCAGTGCGCTCTTGGAAACATTTATGGCTGATGTTTCACTCACTTTAAAAAGTTTTATTTTTTCAGAAACATATATAATTGATTTCAGATATTATTGTCGTTCTTAATTCTGAGTAAATATTCTTCTATATATTAGAACATTTACCGTTGTTTGATGTCTTCAAGCAACTGCATGGGCCAGACGGCGAGTTTTTCTCGATATTGACGTCATGCGCAGAAGAGATTGCGTAGCCACCCATTTCGCTCTACCTTATATTATAGGTACCATGGGTATTAACGATTGTGCTAAGCTTTGGGGCTTTTGGGGTAGCCTATCATTGCTATGTTGACTTGGTTTACTACTGTATTTACGAATTGGACTACGTCAAATTGAGATTGCTAACTTGAAGTTAATGGTGCTGTTTGCCAGGCTAATGACCAGCATTGTAGGAGAGGAGGAAAGGGTTGATTATTTAAAAGAATAGAAAGTTGCTTACATCTCTCATGTGTTTGTTGCGATTTACTGAGATATGTATCTGAAGGCAAAGCTGACCGTGACCGATGAACTTCATTTCTTTAGGTCGCTTTTCAACATCTTGGTCATTTAGCGACCACTGTGATAAACTATTGGGAGAACACGAAAGGACAACACAAACATCCATACGCGAGGCGGGATTCGAACCCGCGACATTACGAGCCGAGGCAGCTACAGCACTTCAGCCTTAACGACCTCGTCCATCTAGGCGGCCGGCGAACTTTGTTGGCCACCCGGCAACGTCGATAATTTTCTGCATTAGCGTTGCCACATTTAGCGCAAGTTGGTGTGGCATTTTTGGGCATGGTACATTTAGAATAGTGATCCTGTCTATCACAATGAATACACCTGGAAGTTACATGGCAATTAGTCTGATAATGTCCGAATGAGTGACTGTTTTTACATCGAATAGATTGTTTAGTTTCGAAGTAAAATTGGATGATAAAATGTATAAATTTATCTACTTTATAGATACATTTTGCTTCTTCAGTTTAATAATGTTTATAATCGCTATCTTTGTTTATCATATAGCCTCCATGCTTTACTTACTGGGCAATACTTCTAAGGCTTTTTCCAGCAAACAGCCTTGCGGGCTCCTCTGATCTGGAGTGGCAGAACTCGAGGTCCTCCACGACATCACATACATGTGAGATAAGGGACTGAGCGCTTCGTCGTAGTTGCCGGGTAATTGATCCGTTTAAATTCTTCGCATATTTCACTTTTTAAGTGATTCTGGAATTCTCTTAAGCATAACTTTAAATAACTTTGTTGGCTATTGACTTGTATCAGCTGTTGACTTGGTATTTTTGTGTCGGCTATTGACTTTATATCACCTAATATTACTTTACAGTTTTTACCTAATTCATGAATCAGTGGTATTTTCACTAAGGGGGTAATACTATCTCGCTCTTTTGGGAGTTATTCTTTCGTAAAAATTTCGTATATATAGAACGCCTTACATATCACGAGAATCGTGTGTTCTTTGCCTTTTGGCAGAGTTCTTTTTCCTAATATTTGATTCTCAATTTACGTTTTGTTGGAGGGGCTGCCTATTTTTCTGGGTAGTGAAAAATGTTGAAAATCTTGATGTTGTTGCCGTTGCGGTATAATTATACGCTGTTCATGAAGCTGTTGTAATAGGTTCATGAAGCTGTTGTTGGTCAAGGACAGAGGTGTCACGGTCTTCTACTGGTGGCAGTGGCACGCGTCTTGGCACCGTAGCATGCTACGAGCTTCTCTGTGCAACTAGCGTCAGGAAAGGAAACTATTAGTAACCCTGCCGTTTTACAGGGTTAAATTTTATAGGGTTACGTTTAATAGGAATGGCGTTCTCTCTGGTGGCGGGGTGATGAACTGCGTGGAGGGGCGATTTCCTCGTGGCACTTGTACCACGGACTCCCACTCATCGCATCGACCTTGACAACACTAGTTTAGGATAATTTCCCATTATGACTCTGGCTGAAAATGGAGGTTTTGTAGTTTTTGAAGTCCTATTTGTTGCTGGACGGATGGAGTGTACTCTGTCATTTCTATGCTTGTATTTGTACCTTCATTAGGATTGTTTAACGCTTTTAGAGCATTTTTAATTGATTCCGCTATTGATTCTGAACGTTTTCCATGAACACTGCGGTAGCGTGGAGTGCAATAGACAAAACGCTAACAATTATTAACTTCGTTGTCCACTGGGTAATTCTCTGGCCAAGGCCAGAGTATAAGCATTTAATCACTAGTTGATCGCACTTATTGGATGTTTTTAGCACTTCGTATAGAAAGTAAATGAGTATTCGTCGTGTCGTTCCGCTGCACTCGCCATTCTTAGCACTAGCAAAGTGACCACTGCGATTTGAACTTGGAGCTGCGGAGCGCGATGGGAAAGCTATCGCTCCTCTCGGCAAACTGTCAACATACGAAGTCAACTGCTATCCAGACAAAGTGTAAGAGTAAAGAGTCGATATACGAGGAAGGATTGTGTATAACAAGTACTTCATTTGAGAATACACCCTTTATATTTTTGTTTATTTTCAAGATTTTTGTTTTTATTTCGACCATTTTCTAGGGGGTCAAAAATCAAATAGTGTAAATGTCCTGTCTTATTTGGTATGTAGATGAGTTTTCCATCACAAAAATCATAAAAAATCGTGCTCTAATTTATCTCTGTGAGATACTGTTTTATCGTGATAATGTAATGCAATTTGACCGTAAATATTTGAGCAACTTTTCCATATGTATTTCCTTTATTGTCTTTGTATGTCATTTTCTTTATTTACTGCCTTTGTAACTCAAGAAATTACTAACCTAATAAAAGCGAGTTAACGATCCCAATTTAGTTTTTATTTTATCTATTGTTGCAAGATGTATTGCATACGGTCGTCCTCCTTCTTCCACTTTAAATACAATTTACCTGTTTAAAATATCTTCGCATATAATTCATACTCATGTAATTTTATAGTTCGTAATTATCTTGTGTTCCGCTCCATTCCGAGCTTCCCTCCATCATTCTAGAGTTTCCACTATTAACTATTCCCCCTCGCGATGCAAAGTAATTTAACCTCTTAGTGTGTCCCCTCATCAGCTACCGTCTGCATCCGTTGAATCACCCCATCTAAGGGAGAGCGCTCCCGCTTATTTCATAAGTACGCCAAGATTTGGGCTCCTCTTTCTTTGAATTTATCTCCTCTTGAAGCATTTCGTCGTCGGCTTTTTCCGTGTTTCCTTTTTCCAAGTTCTGCTCTCTTCCGCCCCCGCAGCATAAATCTTTCCTATCACCGAAGAATCTTCTTTAGTTGATCTTGCGTTGATCTAGTTGAAGCTGCCTCTATGATCTTTCCGGCGTCCCCAACCTTCCAAACTACCTATCCTTTTCCTGGCTTCCTTTAACTTTGAGTATCTGACTTGTTTTCATCACGTATTCTTTGTGGCCCGGACAAAACCGTAGGATTCGTATTCAACCCATTTCGTTATCCGCATAATTTTCTTGCAATTAATTGGCCTTTAAGAGATTTCTCCTGGTATTTCTTCTTAAAATAAACCTTTTAATTTTTTTTTTCGATTTCAATATCGGAAAATATTACTTCACTATTTTTGTATCCCATCAACTCAGTTTCTCTTCTTCCGCTCTGGGGTTTCTACTTCTTTTCCACCATCGAGAAGGTACATTTCTCTTCGTTATCCCGCGGGGTGTCTCCGCGCCTCTTCTTTGAATAATAATTATATTATTCAATGTGAATATTAATATTTTATGCAGGTATTAAGTGTACGTCCTCCGCTGCCAGCCGCCTTCCCCCTCGCACTGTCCCTATTTGCGACGGGTTGAATGTCGCCTGCTGAGCGCGGGCGGCGCGGGGGCGCGGGGGCGCGGGGGCGCGGGGGCCGCGGGGGGCGCGGGGGGCGCGGGGGGCGCGGGGTTCGCGGGGGGCGCGGGGGGCGCGGGGGGCGCGGGGGGCGCGGTGTTCGCGGGGGGCGCGGGGGCCGCGGGGCTCGCGGGGGGCGCGGGGGGCGCGGGGGCCGCGGGGCTCGCGGGGGGCGCGGGGGGCGCGGGGGCCGCGGGGGGCGCGGGGGGCGCGGGGGGCGCGGGGGCGCGGGGGGCGCGGGGGGCGCGGGGGGCGCGGGGGCCGCGGGGCTCGCGGAGGGGCAGGGCGCGGCTCGCGCCTAATAGGCCTCGTTCGGCGGCCGCGGCGCTTGTCACAATATTTTCGCGGCGGCGAACGGCGCCGTTGTCGGAGGGAGAATGGGTTGCGGGGGCAGAGGTGTCCGTGATGGTGGCGACGACGTTGATGTTATGCAACGGTAGGTGTGACTGTGTGTCCTTCTGTGTGTGTGTGTGTGTGTGTGTGTGTGTGTATCTGTGCGGGTAACCGTGGTAGCAACGGCAATTGCAATGAGGGTAGGCTAAGGGTAGGATTGCCGGTGTAACTGGAAAGCATAGGTAATGGGAGTAACGCCATGGGATCGTTGGTAACGGAGGAAGAGGGGGAGGAGGAGGAGGAAGATGGGGATGGACGGGTGGGGGAGGAGGCGGGAGGTGGGAGCGGCTGGGCGCGCTCCCAGGCGGCCGACGATTAGCCTCAGCGCAAACAGCGCAGGTAAAAAGGCTGTGCGCTTGTTGATCGCCTGCATAATGCATGCGGAGGCGGTAGCGCTGACGGCGGCACAGGCGATGGTGGTGTTGGCGACGGCAGCGGTAGTGGCGTGAGCACTGGCTGCTACGGTGTCATGTGAGATGGCAACGATGGGGGTGATGGCCTTAGTGAGGCGGCGGATGTTAACGTTTTGACGCTTCTGACTGCACTTTTGCCAGACAGGCTCTCCAGAGCTGCTTTTCGTCTTACCAAACGTTACTTTGGTAGTATGCTTCGTTAAGTTATAAAATAGTTAAGTAAGTTATAGTGAAACTAGGCGCGTCAACGTTTAAGGTCATTAGTCTCGTAAGTGTAGTGCAAATAAAGAAGTTCCTTCAACATTTAATTTTAAAAACTGCGTGTTTAATAAATGTATTTTCAACTGAAAGAATATGTTTGTTACTTTAAACGTTAATGTTTGTTACATAAAAAGTTTGTTACTTTAAAGCAAAACAAACATAAATTGAATGCCGTCATCTGTATATTCATTTGTTTATCTCGATTTTGATTACGTATCGACCGCACCGTTTGACTTTGCCCATCTGCTACATTTGCAGATGGCCATGGTAGAACTAGCGAAGTATGGAAGGGAATTGAATGGAATTGAATGAAGTACAAAGTATTATAATAAATTAATATTTGGCACATTTTGGATCTCTTTTGGATGTAATTTCATTCGTGGATTAGTCCTATTAAATATCACTCGTGCTTTGGAGATTCTCAGATAAATTCCGAAGCACTCGTGGTATTACTTATCATAAATCATATGATAACTTAAAACAGCTTTTGAATCATTGTGCTTGTGCTTATTGACTAATTGCCTTCAGTATATATTTTAATTCGGATCTTTTGGAATCATATTCAAAGTGTTGATGCAATGGTACGGTATTGTAATAGAATTTGTCATCTAAATTTACATTATAGACCGAGTTTGAATTATGTGATAATAACAATCGCGAAAGAAAAATCAATTTTAATCTCCGATGATTATTCTTATTTCATGTTCTTCCGAATTATTACAAACATTTTAATATTATTTTAATTTATTCTCATAAAAAACGGTAAAAACAATGTGGCTTGTAGGGAAGAAGTATAATATGCGGTCGTTTTTTTATCTGCAAAATCCCAACCCCTCTCTTTTAGAACACTGTATAGTTTACTTCTGGTACAATATTGGTTAATTCGTACCAATTAAATCAATACCTGTCGACCCGCGTGGTAGGCGACATTTCAAACCTATTTTTGGAGGACTTTCCGGTAATAGAACACGTATTTGGATTGGCATACGAATTATAGATTTAGTTTATAGAACTGCTTACAATCCTTTTTTGTGTCGTCTATCTTGGTCAAAGATTCTATTCCATTTCTCCTCTTTTAAAAATATTTGGCTATTTTTAACACTATTTTCACGATTTAACTGCTTATTTTTGTTCTTGTTAAATCCAATCTCTTCTCGTCTAAAATGCATGTGCTTCTTTATTATTTCAATTTTTATTTGCTAAAAAATCCCTTAAAGAGGGAATAAACTAATCTTTCTAATGCTCTTTACAAATCAGCACTTAATAGTGTCGCAGTACATTTTTCTCCTTGATAACATTGTATTAATCATATTTTTGAAAACTGAAACCATGCGATACCATTTTGAAGATAATGTAAGTATTGATCTTCTATTATTCCTACTCCTGACATCGGCTTGCCTATCAGATAATTTAACGCTACTTGATGCTCCCAGTTTGCCTTGCCCTGAGGATATTAATAGCAATTAGTCTCCCTGAGCGGCTGCTTCATGACTTGCCATCCCATCAGCTGTCTCGTACTTGATGCCCCTCTCTGTCTTGAAGATCGGTGTTCGCAGAATATTATCTTGTCCACCTTATTAGTACCTACCTGCTCAAACTCTCTTCTATCTTCAGAGACCCCTCCCTTTTCCCAAGTTATATCTTTTCCTTGGGATCTGCTGCCACTTCCACTGATGTATTTTTTCTCCCTCTTTCGCCTTATCGCGCGCAATCGCTGTTTCTTGAATTCTACTGTTTCTGCTACCCACTGCTTCACTGCCTGTGGGCTTCTCCAGATCTTCATTCGCTGAATTTCCTTCCATTTTCTGCTTGAACACCGAATCCACTTATTCTTCTTCTTATTCCCCGCTCCACTGCTGTTGTTGGGAGTATCTGCCTCTGTCTCTCCTTCCGTTTCCCCCTTGCCGCTTGCACAATGAGATGTCTGCCCCTTCCTAATCGCAATCTCCGTCATAATTAGCGCAAACACAGCTACCTCCCACGTCGCTCTTTTTGAACTCTCTTCTAACTCCTTGCGTTATCATTGCCTTCTCCGACCTTTGAGACGCCCCTGGCCATCACCACCTCATTTCCACCCCATCCTTCGTGCACCCCACCCGTATCCTCGGCGCCCCGCCCCGCCCCGCCCCGCAGCGACTCGTCCGCGCGCGCCCACGTCTAATTAGGTGCCGTGTCGGCGGGCGGGCGGCGGCCGCCGGGCCGCGCGCGACTTGTAGGGCCGCGGTGGCGGCCGGCGGGGGGCGGCGGCGGTGGAAGGGGAGGGCGCGCCGGGGCCGGAGCCGGGGGCGGCAGAGGCTGCTCGCGCGAGGGGCTGCTCGGTCGAGCAGTCTGCGGAAGGCAAAGGCCACGGGAGGCGTGGCATGCGCCGGGCCCGCGCATCCCATCCTATCACTTCCCATCCCCCATCCCTCTCTATACCTCCACTCGTCCCTCCCCTCTCTCACTTGCATGCTACTCCTCCCTCCCCCGTCTTATTGTCCCGCACAGACTCATCGTCCCTGCACCCTGACCTTTGTTCCAGGCCAAATTTCGTGTGCCACCCTTTCGTCCCATTATCCCATTACGCCATCCTACTCGTCCCCATGTTCTCGCACGGCTCAGCCCGTTTCGTCCTGAACCCCTTTAGTTTCCATCTCGCCGCGTCTCAAACCGCCCCGTCTCACCCCTTCCATCTTCTACAACGCCGTCTTACCGCAACTCTTGTTGTCCTTGGGTTCCCTGGCTCCTCTGATTCCTCCCATCATCCCACAGCATCTGACCTTCTCTCTCCTCTTGAGCCACCCCAGTAACCCGACCCCACCCTTCTCGCTAGCCCACCCGCCCTAGTGCGTAGCTCGCGCGGGGTCGTACCTGCAAATAGAGAAGGGAGGAACGAGGTCACGGGCGCAGGCGCTCGAATCACCGTTACGCACTCTGTGCCATGCATATTTATGCTACTGCCGTTTCGTTTGCTTATGTAGATGTCTGCCGCTGAATTCCGCGAGGGAGTGTTTGTTTTGCGGATGGGAAGTAATAACAATAAAGTTGGCGCACGTTATTTTGCGAACGGTGCAAAGTTATTATTTGATTCAGTTACGCTCTGGAGGAAGAAATATGTAGTCAGTAAGAAATGAGACGAATAAACAAAAACGTAGAATGTAAAGAGAACATTTATAAGAATTATTTCAATGGAACATCTACGTATTTCTCAAATAGATGTCTGAATATTTGTACAGAGATGCAAATTTGAGGATATCAATTCATTATAAATTATTGTTCTGACAAATATTCGTAAGTTATGCTAACTTATTTTTTGTCATACCATATCGATGTTGAATTTATCATTGTTTCTACTTAATATCAGTTTCTTGGTTTCAACATTCGCCAGCTTCTTTATACCTTCTTTCTAGAAGCAGAAAGTTACACCTCTTGGCGATTTTTTAAAACTAATAATCTCTAGCATTAATAATGAATGAAAGACGGATGTTGTCTGGTATCAAAATATTTATTTTAAAGGTAAAGATCTTTTCGATAGCTCTGAGGATGATAGCCAAGCTATCGAAAAGATCTTTAGCCTTAAAATAAATATTTTGATACCAGATAACAACCGTCTTTCATTCATTATTGAAAAAAAAGGTATCTGCATTACCAACAATTATACTCTAGCATTCATTTTGGCACTTCCGTTGCATGTACTTAATTTAATATTTGCATCAAACCAACACCACAAATCATCAACATGAAAAACATGAAAGATAACAGTCGTTGAATTCATAGATTTCTTGATGTGTATTTTTTTAATAAGATGCTGCGACCCGTTTCAGTAGAATCAATAAAGATGTGTGTACAAGAAAAATTACAGCAGCACAAGTTTGAAATCTCCCTTTCTCGCTCGCTCCCCACCGCTGCTATAGTGCCAAAAATATTGTCCTACTGCGCACGCGATTCGTCACCCTCACCCAGCAAGGGGGAGCTATAAGTCATCAATGTAACTGCAGACTTCGCTGTGTGACGTTATGGTCGTCCTCTGAGGAAGTCTTCCGTAAAGAAACAATAATTTTGTCCACTTCTTCGTCCATGATCATGTCTGTTTTCGTACGTTCTTCTTCGGTTTTCTTAACGTGTTCATAACACTTCTTCCATTGATCTGGGTAATATTCAGAAAATAATGTTCGGCATAAATTTTTTTTAACTCGTTGAGGGGTACCGATGCTTTCTTTAGCAACACAGTTATTAATGTAACTCCAAACTAATTTGATGGAACTGACATCGGTATTGTAAGGAGAGAGCTCAATGTTCAGGCCGTAATATCTCCGAACGGTTTTCTTAGAAACAAATAAGCACAATATTATGCCTGTGAATTTCACTTGAAGTTAGATCACACATTCACTTGCACATGATACTGTTTACAATGAAATAATTATATGCCTTGTCTTTGCCAACAATTATTAGGAAAGACTACGCCACAATTATTTCATTTTAAATGTCAACGACAAACCACCGCCAAGCGAATACTGTTTGCAGTGTTTACAAAGGAACAACCATTATTGTACACCCTCCACATTCCAAGTAAAATGAACCAAGATCTCAGGAAATCTCAAATTGGCGCATTTCTGTACATGTATTTGTCGTTTGAAACTTTTTTAGGCACGCAGTCAAAACATAAAGGTGCATACGTTTCACAAGCGATCTAAATTATGACAAGCAACGGACACATAATTTCGCTCTTATGACCCTCAATATTTACGGGATTAAAATGATTACATTGTGCGAATAGGAGATACAAAACAGCTTCTGGATATGCTTTATGTAAATGAGTATTTCATCAGTTTTGTTACTAAAGAAATATTACACAACATCATTAAATTGCCTAACTAATATAAATGAGAACTTGAACTTTACAGCTTATAATTTGGCATAATTTAGACTCCTGAAAACTCTACGATGTAAAATTTGACTTTTAAAAATATATTTAAACTTTTAAAGTTCAACTAGTACATCTTCAACCGGTCATGCTTCTAGAATAGTGCTACCAAATATTATGCTAATATTATCTGTGATCTATAATTGAATTATATCAGAATAACTTGATTCTCTATTATCTACAACTATTATCAAAAAAGATAAAAACACTTACAGAAACACATAAAGATCTTATCGAAATACGCATTTCCCTTACAGGAGATGAGTAACGGACGCAATAATTATTCAAGCAAATCCCGTTTTAATGACATTCAAATTATTTTTACAGACATTGATGACCATCGATACTTCAGAAAATTCTGTGAAAGCAATAACTTTCAGTTTTATTCATTTCAAGATTCTAGCAAGAAAACATTCCAGGTAATGATCAAAGGCATTCTAGTTCCATGAAGTGAACTAGAAATGTTAAATGAACTTACTCGTCTAAAACTTCCAGTGTTTTAAGTTGGGCGTCTTAATGACAAACTTAATCATCCCCTTCAAACTTGTGCTGTAGACTTAATATAGTCCAGAAATATATTAAAATTAGATCATCTATTTCATTCGCTTATCAAAGTTCAACCCGAAACAAACGATTCACCTTTGTTCAATATAAAAATTGTCAGCGTTTCGGACATTCACAGGCTAATTGTAAATTAAAATTCAGAGTGTTGTGTGTCATTTGTTGAGTATTCTTTGTACCAACATAACTCTGTTTATCCAAAGCCACAGTCAACCCCTCCAACATGTGCAAATTGTGCTCATGATCGTTCTGTAAATTATAGAAGATGCTCTTTTTACATTGGGTTAAATTATGTTTTTATCTTGTGTTAAAGAATAAAATCAATAAATCTAATAATATTTCATCGTCCACAAATACTTTCTCCTATTCTTCCTCGACAAATATATCTTCATTAAATACATTTCCTTATTCAACTACTCCTATTTCTTTACTTCAAAACTCTTCAAAGCCATTTTTTACTCTACACACAACACATTTCCCATCTCTTCCTACTACTCACACTAACATTAACAACTCACCTTGGACAAATAACTTACTTTTTCCTACACAACACTTACCTCCCCCTCTTCTTATGATTTTCAACAAATTGCAACAACAATAGTATCAGAAATTCTTTCAATTCTTTTTCCTCAATTTCAAAATATTATTGAATCGCTCTCTCATAAGAAATAATTTATAACATTACCAATTCATCACAACAGGAATGCTAATGGTTTGAAAATACAACAACATTCTTTTGAGCAGCCGGTAAGCTGCCGGAGAGATACGAGGAAAAGAAGAATAAATACAGTGCCTCCTGCGCAGCTCTCCTCAGCGCCGGCTACGCCTCCGCCGAAATGAAACCGCTGGTGGTGGGTGCCCTGGGCGAATGGTACCCCGGAAGCGACGCTATGCTCCTAAAGGTCTCGAATGGCTATCAACTGAAAAAAACTAAGACAGCGCATCATAGCTGAAGCCATCACCGGGAGCGCGGCGTGCTACTTCGCCCACACGGCCAGGCCCTACCTCGCCCCGCGCGAGTACAGAGAGATCTGTGCCCCCCGCCCTCACCGCACCAACGGCAGCAGCAGCAGTACCGGAGCAGCACTCGCGCCACAGGCGCCACACTCGTCCCTCACGGAGCAGAACACTGCAGATCCAAATCAAATGCCTCCTTTTTTTTTCTTTTTTCCTTTTTTCCTTTTTTTCCTTCTCAACTTTTAAACTTTTTTTAGCTATTTACTCTTTTTTCTCTTTTCTTGAACTTTTAACTTTTTGTTAACTTTCTTTTTTAAAAAAAATTCTTTAACTATTAACTATTTAACTCTTAACCCGTGTATTAGAAATTGTATTCGAAAAAGTCTGAATACATTTTTTTATGTACTCATAATGTACACATTGATTTTATAACTGAAACACATTTATTTCCTACCAAAAATTCTTTAACTCCATTCATCATCTTTACATTGGCGTACTGTAAACTCTCCAACTTCACAGATCTGCAGAACCCGCAAAGCAACTCCGAACTGCCCTACATTCAGTTTCGAAAGTATCAATTCATGAAACTGCACTCCCCGCAGGTCACTGCTTAAACATCGCATTACAATCTGTCTCCTTACAGACAAACAACCTTTCCCTGCTGCAACATTCGCGAAACACGCTTATCCACGTTGTCAGATTCCAAACGCATGAGAACCGCCCGGGGCAGAGCAATCGCCTCGTGGCACGCGGCGCTCCCGGCGCGGGCGGCGCGGGGGGGGGACGGGGATACGTAGGCGCACGAGAGACACGCGGGACACTAGCCGAGATACCTCCCCTCCCACACACACACACACACACACGTGCGCGCGCCGCCGCCGCCGCTGCGCCGCGCCGTCCGCGCCCGAGGACACGCGCCGCGCAGCTGTCGCGCGCGTTAAAATGCGCGCGGCGCCGTGTCGCGCGGACGCACGTGGGCGGACACGCATTCCGTCCCCGCCCCCGCGTACACCCCCACACAAGCGCCCGCCGCGCGGCGCAAACGACGCCGGGGGATGGGGAGGGCGGAGGAGACGATGGTGACTGAAGGTCGGCGGGGCGCGGCAGGAGCCACGAGAATAGTGAGGGCGGAGGGTACGGTGGAGACTACGAGGTGGGGATGGGTTCGGGGACAGTGCGGGCGCCGAGCACGCTGGGAACGGCATGGGCGACGGGGACGAAGCGGGGCTGCTGAGGAAGTCGGGGATTCTGGGGATGCGGAGAAACGGGGACTATCAGGGCGACGATGACAATGGGAGAGGCGGGGCTGTGGAGGAAGATAGAATCCGGGACCGTCCAAAGCTGAAAGGTTTCGTCGCCGTGCACGTCACTGTACGTTCTCGACATGCCTGTCTTTTTATGACTTGGCTTTTGATGTTATTTGAAATAATATCCTTTTCATCAATTCCTCTCAGAAAATGTTTAAATAACACTCCGTTTTTCGTGTTCCTTCTGCTTTGCGTTTAGAGTGCAACTTGTTGCATGTCGTCTAGTGCTTGTGGGTGTAGAGTGTTATATTCTGGATTATTTGTAGACTTTCATTTTGTTCGTGTAGCGCAAAAAATTCAGTTACTACAATGCACTGAGTCAAACAAGTGGAAAACATTTTGTTCCTTTGGTAACTTTTTCCATTACTAAACTTCGTTCGTGAACAAGTATTTTACAAACGGTGAGGCCGAAAATACACCCCTGTCCAGACTCGAAGTCTAACACAGGGCTAAGACAGGGCGAAATACCGGTAGAATCATACAGGCATTTTGGGGAAAATCATTGTAATTTTTATCGCTGAGATGGCTCAGAGGAACAACTATGGTCACTGCCGAGTTTCTGATCGGGAGGTCTTAGGCTTCGAGTCTGGACAGGGGTGTATTTTCGGCCTTAGCCACACTCTTGCTAGGTCGAGTCCTGCCGTTGGCTGGGAAAGAACTCTAGTGGTGGGGTTTTGATTCTGAACGGTAGTTTTTTGTTTTTCCGATGAGTATCAGGCGTGTAGAATTCAAACAATCGGGCCACTGATCGCGCATTATTTTTTGTTCCTCATCCATTCGCCACTAAGTATACACTTATTCACGCACTACACTGGGAGACCAGTTAGAGCCTGGAGTTAGTTCCTGTTGATGATTATTAGTGGATCCGTGCTCGTCAACTGCTAAGGGCATTAATTACATAAGTGTAGTGAATGCGTTTTCCTCGAGAGGTAGCGGTGATCTTCCTCCTTGGATGGTAAGATCTGGCGCCGACCAACCGTCCGCTAACGGGGTTTCTTCTAGCCAGGTATCTCCCACCAGACCAGAAAGAAGAAAGAAAGATAGCGCGCGGTCCGTGGCCCGTTTGTTAGAGTACTGCTCCGGAATTTGCCTGATATTGATCGGAGAAACCGCAGAAAACTACTGATCAGAGCAGCTGGGAGCTGGCAGCTGGAGTTCTAGAACCGCGCACGATCTTTCCTTCCTCTTCTTCGTCCAATCCTCACCCCTTACTTACACACACTTACATGCATTACACTATCACATATGCCGTGAGATCTGTCGGGAGACTTAGAGCTTGTTTCAAATGGGTCGGTAGACCCCTGGTGTGACATACCTGGTTGGGGAAAACTCACTAACGTTCGGTAGGTCGGCGCCGGGTCTCGCCCTCCAGCGGGGGATGATCACTGCCCCCTCCCGAGGAAAAACATGCATTATATTTACGAGTCGAGTGACCTTAGCAGTTGGCGCGCCCAGAATCACTAACAATGAATCAAGAGGAACGAAAGTTAACATGCAGCGCATGGTCCGTTAAAGTCCAATAAAGTACATGAAAAAGAAGTGCTAATGTATATCTGTTCATCTTATGATTTTATTTTTTACTTTATTTTAATGATTCTGATTGAATTAACAAGAAGTTAATTTGACTCGGTTTGTCTTTTCGGAGTTCCTTCCCATATTTCTCTTTCATAATTCCCTTCATAAGAGAACATGTAGCACCATTCAACTGTGTTTATATTTCCCTCGTAACCACGATCATCTCGATCCAGGTAAGTTATGCAGTGCACAAAGTACTCCGCATCTAAGTCAATAACGAGCAATAACGTATTAGTAACAATTAAAAAAAATACCGTGTAAATGATCAGATAAAAGTCTCTGAACACAATACTCTTCAGATGTCGACAATTATTGATAATTATCAAAGGTAAAAGTTCGCCAAACTAAAATAACCAATTTCATAACAAAGAACAACGCAGGACTGTAACCCCTCTTCTAAGTCAGTCACCCCCCTTCTAAACATTGTGTCATTCTGCCTTCTCTTGGCGACCACATTCACTCAAACAACTCCGCCGGAGCCACTCTACCACTTCCCCCTTCGCGATGGCTGCACTCCAACCACACAGCATTATCCCCCAACCATCGCGCTCTTCACTCTCGCACCCTCGGGCGCGGGCGCGGGAGCGCCGCGCCGTGTGCGGCCCGCGGGTCGCGCGCAGCGGGTATCGAAAATCGTTTACAGCGAGTCTGCGGCGGCGGCGGCGGCGGCGGCGGCAGAGGCGGCGACACCCTGGCGGCCCGGCGCCGCCTCCAAGGCGCGTCCACTCGCCTGTTATCGCGCCGGAGGCGAGAGGCGCCGCCCGCCGCGCCGAGAGGGGCAGGGACCCGTCGCGTCGGGAGGTAAGGCGGAGGCAGTGGGAGGGGAGAGGGCGGGGCCGGAGGCAGGAAAGGTGTTGGGCGGATGCAGCGGGGAGCACGAGCGTGGGCGGGGGCCGGAGCGGAGAAGGCGGGGGCGCGGGGGCGGCGGGGCAGCGGCGCCCGAGTTATGGCGTCATTTCCGGCCACGACGTCTGCCGCGGGCGCTCCGGCGCCGGAGAATGCGCCCATTTGTCCGCGAGCGCCGCCTTCCGCCGCCCGGCCCGCCCCCTCGAGCCCCTCGGCGGCGATGCTGCTGCCTTCGCGTCCGCGTCACCCCTGCCATCGCTGCCATTGATGCTGCCTCGGCCGCTGCGTTGTCTTCGAGGCCCCTCCCGGCCACGCCCACCCATGCCCTGCAATCGTCTCTGTGACTCGCCACCTACCTCCGCTCTCCCAATCTGGTGCCAATGATTCACCAATATTCACCAACTAACATGCTCATTGGCTATATAGTGTTTTCTTACACAATATTTTTTTCATATTATCAGAGGAGCACCAATGACTTTTCTCTTGGATTGGGATGCAGGCATCCTTGTCAATTCAATACGCAGAACGTACAATACATTAAAAATATGTAAGTTGATACTTTTAAATAAGTGTCATTGACTTCTGGGAGGGGGGGCTTCAGGTGATGTAATGCCTTAGGGGTTTCAAACGCAATAGCACACTTTTGAGTAAGGCACAAAGAGCCTTACGAGTTCCGCCCATTTGTTAGTTTAAGACCCGTAAAGGCAGTGAAACATAGTTTCAAGTGATTGACTGGGAGAGCTGCTGAGAGGAGGATGGAGATACACAACTGTGTTTTTAATTCTTTGGCGGAAGTTCTGAAAACGGGGAAAATTACGAGTTAGAATATTTCTACGAAAGAATCTGTGATTATTGAATAGGTTTTACCTGTTCTGGGCGCGGGGAAAAGCTGTTTTTGCACTCTTACAGACACTGGAGCGCTTAAACAACGCAATACTTTGGCGAGAAGCAGCGGAAAGCAGCTGTAACTTCCTAAAAATTATTGCTCGTGGCCAACCTGAGTTTTAATCCAGTCTCCACGCTGCTACACACGCTAATACACACGCTTATACTTTCTTCTAATCGTACCGCACGACGGCTGGAAATTACCGTTGAAGTTATGAAGTTCTAAACAATGATTTAACCGTGTTTTCAATGAATTCTATTGATTTCCAGGAATCCTAATTCTGCGACACCGGCTTGCCAGGTGACCAGTAAGTGCTGCAGTCTTGCGGTCATGTTTGAAAGCATTTAACAGTTGAAAAGCTAGCGCCAAAAAAATTGTCTCCCAAAGCACATCGTTGAAAGAAGTGACTCTGTTTTTTGTTGGAAATTATCGCGCGAATTTGGGGGAAAAATACGAAAAAAGTTGAAGGCGCCACGTTTGAAATGTATGTTCTGCGCTGATAATTAGCGCCAATGATTGTTATGAATAATTGAATAACTCGAATGGCCCCAAATTTGAATCAATTTTGACCGCTCGTGTCAACATGCCCTTTGGCACAGAACTGATCTCCAATGTAAAGAAATGGCATATATCAAATTACGGATGCATGAAATGTGTTCGTCAAATGAAATCAAATTAATATTTCAATTTCATTTTATTTTACACACTTGTTTATTTTTAGTGCTGCTTAACCAGTGAGGTGTGGTCAATGCTAATGAATGAGATGTAGAAAAGATCACTGACAATAAATATTTCATTCATTGATTTCACTTACACGACTGAATAATTTATAATATAAAAAATTGGAAGAAACTTAAGAAAAAGGCTTCTAGAATCAATAGACACTTATAAGCACAGGAACTCGAGCTGTTCCGTCTTCGTGAAGTCGCATGTTTCCACTTCCGGAGTAGTTCGGACGCTTTTCTGGTGAGGCCGCATCGAAGACAAAACTACATTTGGCCATCGAATCACGGCTTCAGTGGCGACTGAATACTGAATGTTCCACTAAAATCTAAATCCCGGTGTGGCAACATTGCTACAGTATAGTAAGTGATCTGTGCATAACAGCAAAATGCTCATTAATTCTATCATGAGCGTCTCGCATGCAAGATATGTCAACTTATGTGCTACTCACGTGACACATCTGCCGAGTGCCATCCAGCGTCCCCAACCACTTCAGCTCAGCCGGCGTAATCTGCACTTCGACTTTCACCAGCACAAACAGCTGATCTGCTTACACCGATACATAAGCGTTTGTAATCACCAGTATAATAATTATCTGTGGTACAACAGCCTCACTGTTCACCTAAACTCAAATTCTTAATGTTATTGAAATTGTTAATTAAATTCTTGACACAGACAAGAATTTAATTAACAATTTCAGTAGCTCACAACAATTTCATGTTTATGTTTAAGTACTGTAGTGTCATTAAATTCCCTGCAAGGTATTAATTTTAGGTATTAATGTATCTTCTTGAGTGACAGTCTTTGAAACAATTATGTATGCATTCATTCTACATGCTTCTCGATTCATTTGTGGTGCTGACAGTACCTGAAAGAATATTTGCAGGAACGTGAGACTGTTGACTCGCCCATCATCAATCAAACCATCATCAGTGGTCCTCCATGTAAGTAGCAACCAGAGGATGTAAGAGACAGCGTAAATTGGCCTCGCCTTAATTTCACATACAGTCTGCTAACCACAACGCGCTTCAACTTACTACAGCCCAGTATCTTCTTAAATTTTAAATATGTCATTGACATGTGTATTAAAGTAAACAATATTGCGTAATTTAAATATTTGCGGAATTAGACAATTAAATCAATATAGATGTAAATTTAATATTTTAACTAAGATAATTTAATGTACTTTAGAATACCACATAATTGTGATAGTATTGCGTGCGATTGCGTGACACAATTTGGTACATGAAAAACGATTGATATTGTAGTTTTCTGTTAGTCATAGTATGTTGGCAGCAAATGTCTTTTGATGCCTCACGTCTTGTTTTTGCAGTACACACAGCTTTTGTCCATATAGTCCAGACCTGCACAACGCTTGCTCCCACGGGCATTCTGCACTTGCGAGCCGATCGTCTGCTCGCAGCAGCGCCGAAAGTGCAAGTAGTGAGAAGTAGGAAGCTTTGCAGGGAAGGGAGAACACTGACGTAGCACGACGCGGCGCGTAGATTGAATGCCTGGGCGTCTAATAATGATCCATGCTTCAATATTATATGCCCATTTGTTTAAATGGATTATGTCTAGTATTTCAAGTTACCAGGGTCATAATTCACTGTTTATGTTCTGTGCACTGCTGTATATCCACCTTTGTATCCTCCACTCTATGTATTTTCATTTTCTATTTTTTTGAAAGAAAATAACATGCTCATTGTGACTCTTAAGCAATAACTTTAAAATATATGCTTATGTATAAGAAAAAATATTATTTAATTCTATCTAACAAAAAATTGCAATTTAATAATTGATTGTTAACCAGGAATTTTATAATCCCCAAATCATAGAAAAACGAACAAAATCTTGAGAGCAATCTCTCACATCAAGATTGACATAAAAATAGAATATGTGGCAATTCCAAGAAGGGTAATGTTTAATAGCACATTTGTGACCATTTCCCCCACTATGAAACTAAATAAAAGAGATCAACGAGCAAACTTCTGTGACGATATGTTACGGACACTTATAAGATAATCATGGATATTGTTAAATAGAATGCAAAGGGTTTTGTATTTTTATACGATGTCATAAACGACTCTACACTCTTGTCAGAAATTAGAACAGAAAATAATTATGATTTTTTTCAAGAACAAATATGCTTTTGCTTTGAGAGAACCGTCTTATTCAATTAAACATAGTTAATAAAGAATAGTTTATTGCTGTCATTGTCAAACAACAACAATTCAGAATCAAAATTTTGTGTTTAGCACAACACTAAATTTGTGATTACATCGTAGCAAAGCGAATAACATTATCAGCCCTAGAAGCAATTATAATACTTGGTGTCGAAATCTAATATGTATAATTTGTTGTAGTTTCATATTTCGCCTTGTCATATACCGAGAACAAAGATCTGCAAAATAATACAAAAGGCAATATTACT
The DNA here is from genome assembly GCA_031308135.1 of Acheta domesticus. Lineage (NCBI taxonomy): Eukaryota > Metazoa > Arthropoda > Insecta > Orthoptera > Gryllidae > Acheta > Acheta domesticus. The sequence continues at coordinate 108,435,286 of JAHLJT010009436.1, forward strand.
TGAACTGTATATGACCGTCATTTTTTGCCGATTGTTCTTATCTTTTGAATTGCGCATTCTGATTGGCGGCCCCCACTCCTAGACTGTGTCTCATCCCCACCCTTCATCGATTTTCTCATTTGCCCCCGAGTTGCCCGCGCGCAGCTCCTGACATCAGTGAAAGTGCAAAATGCTGTGCAGGTCTGATATAGTCCATAGTTCGCTGCGCGAACCTAGTAATCAACTGCCACTTTTGCATGACTGACGTAAGAGGATTTTCGAAGAAATTCAAGCATAATATCCAGTACCCTTCTGTGAATTCTCTAATAAAACCAATACCCATAGCGAAGTCATGCCTCCTCCTTGGTCTTAAAATAAAATCAAACTGACGGTATTTTACCACACCTACATACAAAACTCGGCTTAATGAAGAATTTTGTGAAGACTATGAATAAAAATAGCGAAGAATTATTAACTTTAAAATCTATTTTGATTTAATACACGTAGTATAGAAAACTTATGAAACGCTGCGGAAAATCAATTTCTAGATTTCAACGAAAATACACGTTCCTTGGTACCGAAAAAGTGATTTCTTACTTTGCCGTCGACATACGTATATACGGAATAATATACATAGTTCAAGGTAAGTTATGGAGTGCTGCACGAAGAAACGGCGAATTTGGAGCAGAAAAACTCATTACCAGGCCCTGATAACGAAAGAGTGGGTAAATCCAGCTGCTAAATTAAGAAAAAATAGTCTAACATGTGGTGTAGCCAGAATTCCTGTTTTATGCGCCCTTGATACCGAAAAATCAATTGCCGGCAAAACGTCCCTCGGTATATGTGTCCGTCTGTATATGGTATATGTCTGCCGTCTCTTTATCTATGAATACGACTACCGCCTAAACCATAAATACGATTTTTTTCAAAGTGGATGTACGGAGTAATATACGTAGTATACGGAAAATTATGTAATGCCGCGGAAAAACTATTACGATATTTCAACGGATATACATGTTTTAGGTCCCCTTATACCGAAAAAGTGTTTTTTCTAAAAACGTCCGTATGTCCGTCTGTCCTTCCGTCTGGCGGTCTGTGAACACAACTACCTCCTAAACTATATTCAGAATCTTTTCCAAAATGGATATTCCCCAGTCGATCTGGCTTGACTCGAGGCGCTGCAATTTTGAAAAACTTCCTTCAAAATTTGGGGGTACTTTCGTAAAGCCCCCCGGACATTTGCAAAATTTTCTCAAAAATGGATTCAATTTTTTAAAATCACATGTTATAACAATAGAGTAAAAACACACTTATGAAGGTGGCATATGTACGATTTTTACGGTTAACTTGGAATTTTTTAAAATTGCAAAATTTTGAATTATTCGGCAACAACAAAGTTGAAGATAGAGATTTTTCCTTCAAATCAAATTTGTTCTTCAAAGTAAGTTCTCTTGTACATTTTTTAAAAAATTTTAGTAGTTTTCGCGCAATATTGTGTGCAGTATGTGCAATTTTGAAAAATTACAAAAACAAGATATTCTCAAGAAATGGCTTCAAATTGTTTCTTTAAAATTTTGGTAGGGATAGTGCTAAATGTACTCTGTGAGATAATATGAACGCCATATTGCTCTATTCTTTTCCTTTTTTCACAAATTACAAAAATATTTTGTTCCAGATCTCTCATGTCGTTAATATTTACATTAGCGGCGGTTTGTTAACATTATTATAATTATGAGTAGATGTACTTTAAATAATGTCAAGTAAAGTTTCTCGAAAACTCAACCGCTTTCTGTGAAACTAGCTCAAAATTCTGCATTTTTAGATGCGCTCGAACGCATCGCATAAATAGCTCCTAATTTTTTCTTCAAACATTTCAAACTGTTAGTGCTAACGGATACTCTTTAGTATGACGTAAAGTTCATTTTCGGGTATTTTGTTTCAAAAATTATACAAATGCAACTTTTTGACGGATTTCTCATACCGTTGGTATGCTTATTTCCAGGAATTTGTAGACATTATTGTCTTTGTGAGTTAAAGTGCTTTAGATGACTCCCAATAAAGTTTAACGATGACTCAAAACTTTCCTCGGAGCAAGAGCTTTAAATTCCGTATTTACAGTAGCGCTTAAAAGCCATTTTCTTTGAAAACGGCTACAAGTGTAAGAGAAAATGTTGATTTTGAGCGAGGTGTTACTATTCTTTAATAGTCTTTAAATAGTATTTCGTTCTACTGTTGGGAAACGGAAAAATTAAGAAACTAAAAAATATGTATTTTGGGCGGCGATAGATGTCAGCTGGCAAAAGTATGTGACAAGTCCGAATACCTAGCCGAGACCACAGGAAATAGAAAACTAATACTGCAAAGTCTGTGTCATCCTGCAGTACCACTAGTTTCTCTTTAAAACTTGAAGCTGTCATGAGAATTAAGGAGATCAATTCCACTAGATTGTAAAATGGCTAGAAGAACGGTTTCAAGGTCTTTGGGACGCAGCTATGTGAGTAGATTACTTCTGGCGTTTAAAGTGAGGTGATCTTTCCCAAAATACAAGGAAAAGTTAAATATTTTTAATTTTTGTGTATAATATATACTTTGTACTATATATTTTATATTTTAATGTGTCAAAATACATTATTATAAGTTTTGTCCTCGTTTTTATTCGAATTATTGGTAATTAAATAAAGCAATGTGTATACTGGATGTTTACTTCTTAATGTTTTTACTAATATTAGTTAACGTACCAAAAATAACAGTAGTACGTGATAGAAGAAAAGTACATATGTGTTCTTATTAAGGGTGAGCATGAATAAATAAATAGTAAACAATGAAGTGGGTATTTATTGTTTTTTAACTTTTTAGCGCAGGGTTACTTCGAATGTTTGTAAAACATATTTCCCATTGACTATAAATAATGACATACCGGAATTATCAGATTCAACATTTCAAACATTAGAAATTAATTAAATTATATCAGATTGGCTTTAAATAATTTCAACATCTTCAAGGGGAACAACCGAAACTGTCATCATAGAAGGGATATATTGTATGAATAATGAATAAGAATATTTACGAATCTAAAATATTTTAATGAAGAACTGAATTGATATGAAAATGCTTTACATTGAAATTACTCTTAATTTTGAGAAAATATTTAATTTAATATCTCTAGACTATCAAGAGACAACTCTTTTTGACAGCAGAAGGCACCAGCTCTCAAAATATGTGTTACGTAAAATGTTCGTTAATATTTCAAATGGTATTGACTGTCCCACAAGTAATTTATTGACGGAAATGTAACAAAATGTCCACCGATATGTGGCGGATACAGACTGAGGCAATAGCCGTTTCACTCACGTTTTCATGAGTACAACCGCACTGAACACGACCAAAATCAATAAAATGCAAATGACGAATAATATAGGTAGGAATACAAAACGGTAAATTTATTTCACTCAAATAAAAATGTAGACCATGAGAGGATAGATAATACGTACAAAGCAAAGAGGATCTCTCTGTTCAGTACCTTGATGCGGTGCATTGGCGCACAAGGGATCAACACAAAATCATGCTCTAGAGATCACAGAGGACAGAGTTGGAATAGAGTTGGTTAGGGGAAAGTGAAGTGGCAGCATAGGAATGAGGGAATGAAGTGAGCGAATGTACTTTAACGGGAACATGCAGATCGGAATGGCAAAAACCATTTAGTGCCCGCCAGTATTTTCATCTTCATCCATTTTAGAGTTAATTTCACTACGAAGTGTACCTGAGAGGACGTAATAATGTCAATTATCATACAATCATTGGCACAATTACTATCTGCATCACCATTGTCCTTATCACTATCTCTAACACCGTCATCAACGCTGACGGAATACCAAACGCTGCCAATTTGGTGGAGTCGCCTTTATGCTGAGGAACTGCCACAACCATTCCCATTCACATTTTGACGCTTTGTTTATGTAGTGGATGCAGCGCGGTGTGAGGTCCGTTCTGCGAAGCGACTACATACAGGGTCAGATCAGGTTTCAGGGGATTGTTTCGTAGGGGCAAATGAAATGCAATGCACTTGTGTATAAATTAAATTTAATGCTTGAAATATTGATTAGTTTAACAAGTAAGTAGTTAGTAAGCCGGAGGACCAATGAATGTTTATGATTAAAGTTTCTTCTTGCTTGAAGTTTACACTTACAGATTGATGAGAGTAGAGCAAGCACCAACCCAGGTCAGACGGCTGAGTGTGTGCGTGCCGTCCGTAGAAATGGGCTGCGGATGTTTCGGCTGGTAGGCTGGATGTCACCATGGGCGCGTACTCGCGTGCTGGAGCGGCCCGTACTGTTGATCGCGGCCTGCTGGCCGCGCCGATTGATTGCCGGAGCCTTGACAGGCAGAGCAAGGACGGCTGACTCGTTCGCAGGCTGTCCGACGAGTAGAGTAGTAGTTGTAGCAGCAGTAATAGTAGTTTGACGTGGAGTGACTGCGTAGAAGTAGCAGTGAGATTGACTGAAGAGTGACTGCGTAATAGTAGCAGTGAGATTGACTGAAGAGTGACTGCGTAATAGTAGCAGTGAGATTGACTGAAGAGTGACTGCGTAATAGTAGCAGTGAGATTGACTGAAGAGTGACTGCGTAATAGTAGCAGTGAGATTGACTGAAGAGTGACTGCGTAATAGTAGCAGTGAGATTGACTGAAGAGTGACTGCGCAGTAGTAGAGTTTTGACGTAGAAGTGTGACTGCGTAGTTTCACGTAGTAGTGAACAGAGCAGTAATTGTAGCAGCAGTATAGTAGTTTGACTTAGAAGTTGACATAGTAGTTGCAGTAGTAGTTACGACATAGAAGAAATGACATTGAAGTGCCTGCGTAGTAGCAGCGAAATTGACTGATAGTGTCACGTAGTAGTAAGATTGACTGAAGAGTTTGACATGGTAGTGGCAGAGTTTGACTGATAGTTCGACATAACAGTTACAGTAGTAGTGATGATATAGAAGTCTCACATATTAGAAATGACATTGAAGTGCCTGCGTAGTAGCAGCGAAATTGACTGATAGTTTGACATAAGAGTGGCGCGTGGGAGCGAAGTTGCCGTATTTATTGAAGCGTATGTTTCCGAGTGCAGAGGGGGAAGAGTCACGTGACAATTGCAGCTAGCCTATGATGTACAGTGAGACGTAGTGTGCCACAAGAAATGCTCGCTATTCGTTGTTATGTTTTGAAGTGTGTCACGTGACTATGGGCGGCACTGGCTGTGCCCGCGATGGCTGCATCTCATTAGCAAGGTTTGGTATTTTCTCACGGGAACCGCGATGCTGGTTGGAAGGGCGGTAAAGGCGGGGTGCGGGCGCGGGCCCGGGCGCGGGCGCGGCTGCCTAGCAGATGCGCTCGTAATCGGCGAATATTAACGCCTGTATTGGGGCGGGAGGCACGTAGCGATATCTGGAATGTTTGTAAATATGTCTGGCCGCCGAAGTCTGAGAAAAGCAGGTAAAAGGCTAATGGCTTGAGGGCTGCGCGCCCGCCGGGGGAGGCCGAGCCTGCCGCCCCTTCCCCGGCTTACAGTAAGTACGCGGCGGTTCGGCGCTTGCGGCCAGAGGGCTCAACGAGAGTCGTTTTGTTGCCTGAACATCTGTGTTTCATTTCTTATGTTTTGTATCGCCTAGCTTGAGCCGTGAGAAACTTTGAAGGTGGGGCAGCCGAAGAATGTTGGCCGCGCGGGGGAAAGACAATTTGAGGCTGCAGCCTGCTGGCGAGTTTCCTTGTAATTGTTCGCGAGATTGAACAGTTTATAAGTGAACACGGCCGTTAATTTGACAGGGCGTAATCTCCTCTGAACTGCGTGGCGCCAACATTGCTTGACATTTAGGCGTTTGCCCCAGAACGTTTCGTGTCCAACTAGAATGTATTTACATATTTCTCTCAGCACGTTTTACACTCGATGTTCTTTGCTTCTTTTATCCCTCTTTTCGAGTAAGTGTGTTTGTCACAACCAAGGCTTTCCTCCTCACAACCTTAGCTAGTAACATCACACTAGATATGATCGCTTTAATACATTTTCCAACGTGTAACATTGTTACATAACTAGTGTAGTCTTCAAGTAGAAGAATGTTCGCCGCAGGAACTTCATCCCTGCAATGTAGTGCCCCTTTCCTTTTCCCTATTAATTCTCCATTGCCGTGCACTCCGTTGCCACAGCCCAGCACAGTCCGCGCCTCTTCCCCGCTTCTAGACCCCAAGTCCAACTCGCCGCCGCCGCCGGCGACTCGCTACAATCTCTCTCGCTCGGTCGCCCGGGCGCCGCTCGCCATTGTGACAGACAAAAGCACAGCGGGTTGCGCCGTGGCGGGCGGCCGTCACGGGAGGCGCAAGAGAAGCAGGGTGGCGCCAGTGGCCGGGGACGGGCCGGCGGCGGCGGTGGCGAAGGAACCTTGGGGGGCGGGGCCGAGGTCGGCGATCTACAAGATGGCGGAGCGTGTATAGAGGGTGCCCGGGGAGGAGGGAGCTGGTAGGAGGTTTGGGTAGATGCAGGAGGGGATGTAGCCGTTGGGAGAGTATATACAGTAGTGGGTTAAATACGCTTGGAATGGAAAGAAATGTGAGGCAAAGAAATGAGATGGAATGCTATAGAATAGAAGAGAATAACATGGGCTAGAGATGAATGATTAGGTGGACTGATGGGTGAAGAGAAAAGCAGTGCAGAAGATAACCTGTGTTAATGTAGTCCGAAGATGAGGATCGTGGAGGATGAAAGTGCGAAACGGAGATGCTGGTGAGGACAGGAATGGCAGCTTGGGGAAATGGACTGAAAATACAAAGCGGAAAGTGGAAGGTTGAGCGTGGATTGAGAGCGTGATGTAGACCGAATGTTCTCGATTATTCATAAATATTAAACGGAATGTACGCGACGTATTCGTGAAGTGTGCACAAATTAAAATGGTATGTGCGTAGAGGTGAAAGAAAAATAGGAGTACGAGGTGGCGGATGGATAAACAAGGCGTACGGAAAGGGTACGCACTGAGCTTTCACTAGATATGAGTTGTGTGTGTGTGGATGTGCTGCGTGTGTGGGTGTTCTGTGAGTAGGTTTGTGCTGTGTGTGTGTGTCTGCGTGTGTGGGTGTGCTGTGTGTGTGGGTGTGCGGTGTGTGGGTGTGCTGCGAGTGTGGGTGTGCTGGGTATGTGTGTCTGCGTGTGTGGGTGTGCTGTGTGGGTGTGGATGTGCTGTGTGTGTGGCTGTGCTGTGTATGGGGGTGTGCTGCGTGTGTGTGTGTTCTGCGTGTATGTGTGTGTGTGCTGCGTGTGTGTGTGTGTGTGTGTGTCTACGTGTGTGGGTGTGGATGTGCTATGTGTGGCTACGCTGCGTGTGTGGGTGTGTTGCAAGTGTGGGTGTGCTGGGCGTATGAATGTGCTGGGTATGTGTGTCTGCGTGTGTGGCTGTGCTGTGTATGGGGGTGTGCTGCGTGTGTGTTTGTGTGTGTGTGTGCTGCGTGTGTGTGTCTACGTGTGTGGGTGTGGATGTGCTGTGTGTGGCTGTGCTGCGTGTGTGGCTGTGCTGTGTGCTGTGTGTGGGTGTGCTGTGAGTGTGGGCGTGCTGGGCTGTGTGTGTGAGTGTTGCTCGGGTTGGGCGATGAGAGAGCATAGAGGCACACGAGGGGGGGCGGTGCGAGCTCCTACGTAGAGAGGATCGGTGTGGTGGCGCGAGGGTTGTGCGAGGCGGGCGGCGAGGGGCGAGGGGCCGCTGCGGCGGGGCGCCTGCGGGTGGCGTGGGGCGCGCTTCGCGACGCCGGCACGCGAGCGCATAAAGAGGACGTGCTCCGCGCCCCGCCGTGCCCCCGCAGCGCCCGCCAGCCGCGCCGGAGCCGCCGCACCAATTTGTGTAAGTCACCCCCTCGACGCGGACGAATGACTTCAAACAGAGCGCTTCTGCTTTAAGTCGCTGCTGCGGCCACCGCCGCCCACCCAACTCCCCGCCGCTGCCTCCCTCGCCACCAGCCCTTCTCCGCCCTCTCTTTCTATTTCAGCGCAGTCCGGCGTCACGCCACGCCCCGCCCCGCCCGTCCACGGCGTGAGCTGTCCATTCGCCTCCGTTTCCACGCCGGGATTTCTGACTGGCTTGTCTTCTTCACACCTGCTCTCATTCTTCACTCTAATCATTCTTTCCCTCGCTTAATACAAACCACATTTTGACATACAACCATCGTATTTGTCTTCGTCTTCCTTAATGTCCTCATTGTGAATTAAGCTCTCCAATCCCTTGGTTACCACCACATTTACATAGGGTTTTTACATAGGGTTTGGTGAACTTTCTCATTGTAGGAATTGGGTGACTTAGTGGTTCAAAGCGACATATTTTCAGACAAAAATAATCTCTGAATTTCGTTTACAATTAAAGTATCTGGTCTCAATTTTACTGTTTTCTTATGCACGATGTCCTTAAAGTTCATATGATAGTAATTTTACACTATTTCTCACACGTGATATCATTTTAATTACCATTTGCGAAGGAGAACGTTGTTTTTTATGAAAACTATAAGAAATATATAATCTTGCACATAAACCTGGAAATACAAAAACTTCTAAGAGAAATACAAATGTGTGCAATGTCTAATTAAAGAGATAAGAGTAAAAAAGCTAAATATAAGCAAATATTAATTGTAAATATACCTGCAGGATGTTTTTCTAATTCCTATATTAATATTACTTATTGATTCTTTCCCAGCGGATGATAATACATTCATGAAAAAATTCCCGAAAGAAAACTATAAAAAATATATTACTCTTTGTGAAATACGTTTTCAAAAGTGTGCTTGTTTGTTAATATTTTGGATAAATTAGTGTTTAAAATGCCTTGAACAGGGATGAATATTATATAGTCCCAAAAATATGTGAACTGCTTGCTCTAGAGATTGCATGCTGTCCCTCAAAAGCTTCATAATTCGACCGCTACCTACTGCTCTGATTCTATAATAGACAGACAGAGGGCACTACGCAGGCTGCGATGATCGTAAAGTGCACTCTTGACCAGTACAGGGAATCACCGAATTTATAAGCTTGATACACGACTTTACCGTAAAATACTGAAATACGTAAAATACTGAAATAATTCCATTTTGACAACGGAATTAGAAGAAGAAAGTTCTCTCGGAAGCAAGGCTGATGATACACGTAAGATTGGTGTTCCGAATAGGTGAAATTAAAGCTCCCAAAGAGGTCATTAAACTTCTTTAATATACTGATTTTGAAATGATTCTGACATTAATTAAAGAAAAGTGAACAATTGGTTTAGAGGTGAATTGTCGTTGGCATTTAAAATGAAAGAATTAAAGGCGTCATTGCCAACAATATTATTGGCAATGATAACGCCTTTAATTATTTTGATTATTATTTTGATTGTTCAAGAATGAATAATCTCAATCCAAATTTATGTAGAATGAATATTTTATTTCATTATACGTCTTGATTAGCTGACGTGCGAATATACATTAACTGCTATGCAACACAATGAATTTGAACTACTGTGTAATATAAAGGGTATTTCTTATGGGTTTTATTTCTTCTTTCGTTTATTATTACTATTCTTTATTCTCACGTTATCCGACTGAGGGAATATTGAATTATTTTCGACGACTACTCAACGAAGGAAGGTGTTCACCGAACGAATGTTCACATGGACATGCATGGTTTCTAAGTTGGAGCAACGGGAACTGGACAGTGACCTCGCTCGTGTAGTCGACCGTTGGCCACTTAGAACAGGCATCGAGGGATGGTAGCGTGAGTCGAACTGTCAATAAATACACTTCGTCTGTTTCTTCTGCTGCCTAAATACGTAGAAATTCTAAAAGTTTAAACGCAGGGTTATAAGACAATTCTGTAAATTTTATAACAAGATCAGCTACACAAAGTCAAGGTCGTACCACCAAAGAGCATATTAGGAAACCGTGAACAACGTTAGCTGGACCCAGGTGTTATAAGATATAAGGATAAACTTATTTGGAAATTAAGGGTGAACAGGGAAATAACGAAACGCGAATAAGTACTACTGTAATTACTTCATTCATGAAATTCTGAATATTTGAAAACTCTTTTGTGACTAAGAAAGTTAATATTTTGTTTTGTTTGCAAAGACTAATACGTGGGCATCATTAACTCTTTGCATAATGGTAGATAACCAGCTGACGCTGCTCAAAGTTGGTGTTCTATTTTCAACGATTCATTTCGCTTAAATGTTTAGGTTCCCACGTATCTGGTTCATCAACTGAAAGGTGACCTTGATTTATTTTATTTTTGGCGATAGGTAAAGTTATATACATTTCCTTTCGATATGCACAGTCAGTAAAAATATGCAATTGCATGAACTTCGGCGGTCTAATAATAATAATAATAATAATAATAATAATAATAATAATAATAATAATAATGATAATAATCATAACAATAAAACACAACACACTCGCCAACAAAAAACACTAAATTAATAATTTGTATATATTAGAACTTATAATTTAAAATAAAATGCGTTTTAAATCAGTAAAATCTAGAGTAGTTAAATATTGGGCATTTTAAGTAAAGATTACCATATGAACCCATTGCAGTCCCATTTTTAAACTTGCACCATCTGTTTGGAAACATATAAGGATTATTTTAAAATTTTTTCAATTTTTTTGAAGATGAGCATTTTGAAAAAACTCGAAATCAAAAGTTTACATTCAAATTTGAAAATCGTTTTGACCGCAACCCCTATTGAGTTGTATATCATATAAAAGGACATAAAGAAAGCTAAAGAATGACACCTGTTACTGCTCTCTATCTTAATTTGGTAAGGTTCTACATCAATTTAAAAATTTTCGGGAACCCAATTTTGTAAAATTTTATATGCCTGTATTTCACAAACGGGTGGAAATATATTACTCAAAATTTGTAGTTTTCTTATTCTTTCTTCTTACTACCTATGTATCAAATTTCATCTGAATCTGAGATGGTGATGTAAAATGACTGTTGATTTAATATGGAGTGACCCCTATGCTAAAAACTCAGTTATAACTTGAAAAAGTTAAATGCAACCAATTCAAACCACGTGCTTATACCTCGAAAAGTAGTCATTTCTAACGTTTACAAATGAAAGAAACATTAATAAATTTAACTCTTACAGTTTTCCTGGCCATTATACAGAAAAGAAAGAACAATATTTCCCACAAGTTTGTCTTAATTACATTGAAGTGAGCTAACAATATCTAAATACTGTAATCTAACTTCTTAAAGTAAAAGAAATCGCGGTATATCAATTTCATTTCATGACCAGTGTTGCAACAGAATAGCACAGACTTCCCCGTATTAGTTTCCTATTTCCTTTCGTTTCGGCTAGCTATTCGGACTTGCAACATACTCTTGCTAACTGCCATCTATCGCCGCCCAAAGTACATTTCTTCTGACATTTTCTTAATTTTTCGGTTTCCTAATGGTAGAGCGGAAATAATAATTTTAGAATATTAAAGAACCCAAAAACCTCGTCCTAAAGGGCAATTTTTAAAAATGGCGTTTAAGCGCTACTAAAGATGCGAAATTTGAAGCTCTTTTTTTACAGAAAAATGTTTGAGTTTTCAAAAAATTTCCTTTGAAGTCGTTTGAAACACACTCACAAATATAATAGTGTTTACAAGTTGCAGGTAATGTGCATATTAACTGAGTGAGAGATGTTAAAAAAATATTTTTGTGTAATTTTTGAAAAAACAAAAAAAACTCAAAATAAACTTTTTATCATATTAAAGACTGCAATTAGCACTATCCATACCAAACGTTTGAAGAAAAATGTGGAGCAATTTATGAGAAAATGGCGTTTGAGAGTTTTTGAAAATGCGGAATTTTGAACTACTTTTCACAGAATTCGGTTGAGTTTTCGACAAACTTTACTTGACGCTATTTAAAGCACATGTAGTCATTATACATTAATGAGAACAAATCACCACTAATGTAATTACAACGATGTGAGAGACGAGTAAAAAAATACATTTTTGTAATTTTTGAGAAAACAAAAGAAAATAGCAATATGAAGTTAATATCGTCTCAGAGAGTACATTTAGCACTATCTTTACCAAACGTTTAAAGAAAAAATTTGGAGCCGTTTTTGAGAAAGTTTTATTTTTGGATTTTTAAAAAATCGCTCATATTAGACGCAATATTGCGCAAAAAGTACTAAAATTTTCAAAAATTAAGAGACATATTGTATTGCATCTTTCACTAGAAAAATCAACACACACACACACACAATGATAAATACAATCTTTTCTCCACTCAACGCTGTGTTTTCATCGACTTCACTATTTTATAATTTTGTTTCTTTAAAAAAATGCCCTTTTTTCCTTATATTCTCCATTTTCTCTTCCTCACTCAACCTGCAAATTTCCATTCCACTTTGCTTACTGGGCATCTTTGCCGTATTGTTCCTTTCGTTCGTAAATGCGTAAATTACTTCCCCCGAGTGCTCCGTCTGGCGCCGCCCTCTCCTGCGGACTGCGGCTCTGTGCCGGGGCGCTTGACGTGCCGCGCGTCGGTGTTAAAGTGCCGCGCGTGCCGGGGCGGCGATGGCTGTTAAGACCGGAGGGCGCTGCAACACACGCCGCCCCCGTCGCGCAGCTCCCGTCTCTTTCTCCGCTTCCGTCTAGTGCTCCCGCCCACGCCCTCACTACCTCTACTCTCCTTCCTTCGCCAGGCCTACCTCGCCCAATTCCGCTCGCCTCCTCCCTGCTCACCCAGCATTGCCATGGCCAGCTCTTACGGTTCCCTTCCCGTCCTCCGTTCCTCACCCCATCCTGACCCCACAAGCCACTCCCCTCCCCATCCACCTGCTTCAGTTTCGTTTCATTACATCTTACCCCTTCCTCTCTCATCTCTTTCATCATTCTTACCCCTTCATACCTCATCCCATTCCTTCCTGCGTCGCCCGCCCCGTCCTGTCCCGTCCCGTCCAGTCATAACCCGCTTCGCTCCACCAAGCTCCGCCACTCCCCGCCACTCCTCGCCACACCCGCCCCTCTCTGCCTATCCATTTCAGCTTCACTCCCATTACAGCATTCCCGTTCCGCGCTCCCGTCTCTTACCCTCACCTTCCATCCGGTCCTGCCTTTCCCTCCGTTTCCGCTTCGTCCCGCCCACAGTACACCTCGCTCCACTTCATGTTGCCCCGTGCTGCCCAACTCAACCACGCCCCACCCCTATCCTCTTCCATTCTCTCATTCACGCTTCCGGACTTTGCTGTGCCCTCGCCCCGCCTTCTACTTCCCTTCCCCGGTCTCGCTCACGACCTTGCTCCGTCGTTGCCCGCGCCCACGCCCCCGTCCAGTCTGCTCTGTCGGTAGCACTTTGCCTGTTGTTCACTCCCATGCCACCGCCCTGGGTCAATATGAACACCGTTGTTTCACGTTCGTAAAGCGTGATTCTCGTTCTCTAGGATGCACACGCAAAAAGGTATTCTCGTTTACTAGATACCTCATCTACATTCGGTATACCTTGGCCCAAAGGTGACATCGTTAAAGAATTGGTAGCGATCCTATGTTACTCTAGCACAGTATACAACTCTCATATCCTCACTCGTGTCTCCTCGTCTTTTAACTAAGGCAGGATTCAGTTCCTTTCAACTGATTCTCAATAGATATAAAACGAAACGAGTATTATATAAAATTGATATATGTCCACAAATCTTTTAATTATTATCCTTCCTGTCATAGAAATGTTTCAGTGTAAATGTTACTAACTTCTAGGGCATGTAGAGAAGTCGAAAATGATAACTTTTTGCTAATGAACTAGTAGGGGAAACGTCACAGAGTGGAGTAACACATGCATTTCAAGCGATTTCTTATCCACAGATGTTCTGCAGCTCACGTTTTGTCGCAAACAGGAGAGGAGAAATTTAATGTAGCTGACAAACATCTGTGCACACGGATTTACCTGACAATCGGGGGCATATGCCTCATTTATACATGACAGTACACAAAACTGAGACACTTCAAAGGGTTCTCAAACCGGAGTCGTTTTACTGATCTGAAAACCTAATTTCGAACCGAAAAAGGACTTACAAGAAATCCAGAAGAAAGAAAAGTCATTTGGAAAATTCTAGGTCCGAAATACACTAAAGAAGGAAATTGCAGGCTATGAGCAAATAATGAAATACAAAAACATTATCAACATATATTCTGATATTAGAAATCGCAGGCTGAAAACGTATATACACGTTAAAGAATGGAACCAACCTAATTAAGTAGGCAGTTGTAGAATTGTACAAAAGTCGTAGTAAAGCTAAAATAGAGACAATAAAAATTTTTGCAATTAAAGAAGACCCTAATAATATTACGCGAATTAAAAATACAAAAATGTTTCAGAAAATCGTACGACTAGACAGATGGCCAACCAGAAAAATCCCAAAGTACTTGAAAAAACATGATAGGGTGGGTAGTAACCTCCATTGATAGATCTGTATCACCCTCGAAGTTCCAAACATATACTCCAAGTGGTACGTACACTAACCAAAACCCAATTCCAATGTATTGCACAATAGCGGCAAACAAACCGGATATTGTTTTCTGGGATACGGAGAAAAAATCTTATCTACTTGTAGATTTGACTGTACCTTGCAATCAAAACGTCGTAACCAAGGAGGCAGGGAAACGTCTTAAAAACAAGAGTTTGGAAGTGGAGTTCAGCCGAATGTGGGGCGTAAAAGCACAGGTCGTGCCGATAGTCATCGGTACTCTGGGATTTGTTCCTCAAAATTTGAGTAAGAACTTGTCTAAACTCCCAGTTTATTAAAAAAACTGGGAAGTGCAAAAAATTGCTTTATTTGGAACAGCCCACGTTTTGCGCAAAGTATTGTAGAGGCTCCGACAGTCCCTAGATCTGCTCCTTAGGTAGCTGGTTGCAATCTGGAGTAGATTCAGCTGACTCGTAACATCTTTAGTCGTGATGTCTCGGAAATATAATAATATATGCCGTTATGTATACTTCTCCACCCGTATGTTCACTGGCAGAAAGTTATTGAACTTTCTGACCATTTTTTACTTTTCTATAGGCCTTAGAAATTTTACGTTTATTCTGGATCTCTCTGTACATTTGTACCATCACGATAATTGTCTTTTTAAAATATGTGGATATTTGATTTTATGGGAATAGCTGGAGAAGCATATTGCGTACGGAGGCATTAACTGTAAAACCTTGTATTAGACGGGGCTTTAAAATATTTTTTCAGAGTCATTATCCTTCTTATTTACATTTTGGGAGTTTGTATTTATTATTCTTCAGCAATTTTCTTATTTATATGCTTTCTTATTTATTTGCTTTGAAGTGAATTGACTTATTAACGTTTCTGGGAATGAGGAGGGAAGATGCGGCGAAATTTGGCTGTAATGGGCTAAGGCAGCAGGAGAGTGACTCGAGTGCCTTGCTAAGAGCACGTGACCGCCTGCGGCGCTCGCGCTGCGCTCCGACACCCGGCGCGCGGCCCCCGAAGGCGCAGCGCCAGCGGGAGCGCACCCTTCGCACCCACTGCACGAGGAAGGAGCTGGTGGGGAGAAGGGAGCCACCAGAATGACACAACAATGTTTTCGGCTGTCCCCTCCTCTTTCTGGCTGCTATTCATCGGTGCGTAAAGCACCTACCAGGGCCTCTCGCGGCACGCTGTCTACCGCTCCTCCCTGAACATTCCCAATGAAGAAGACTTTCGTGCTCCCCATCACAAAAGCCTGTCTTAAACCTGAAGATTAAATATTTGCCTATAGTACCTCTTGCCTCATTTCGGAACTTGTATCATAGTTGTGGTTCTAGAGATATAGTTCAATTACTTAGAGATTGATCTCAGAGTTTTCTGACTGACGAAAAAATTATGGAACAATTAGTAAACACAGGAGGAACTCGGAAGCCCCCCCCCCATACACACAAACACACATTCAATCTGAACCCCTTAAAACATTCATGGCTTATACGGGTTTCGAACTCAGTCTTAGTGTTCACAAACTTGGCTCCCCTTTCTCAAGTCCCCGTCTCATGAAGCCGACTCATTACCGTACTAATTCTGAATGTACTACGCATTTGTAACATACTGAAAACGCTAATAATATTACTCAATCTTTTTGAACATACGCCAGCCTTTAATAAGCTTTGAAGCACAGAATTTGCATTACTTTGGATTTATTTTTGATTTCTTTGTATTTTAACTGCCCCAGTCGTCTCCATAGCAACAATACAATGTTTTTTTCAGCATTAAAATCTGTAGCACAAATTAAGGAACAATTCCTATTAAAATTAAATAAAAACTACACACAATGGTATAGAGTATAATATTAAAATATATTAGTTAACAATGTGTTGCAGTGTTTATGTAACATTTATATTAAGGAATTACTGTTTTTACTTTCCCGTATACGTACGTATACACGGAGTGATATACGTAGTATAGGGAAAGTTATGTAATGCTGCGCGAAGAAATGACCAATTTTCGGCGGAAAAAAAAATAATTGCCGGGCCGTGAAAACGAATAAGTGGATGAAACCAGTTGCTAAATTAAGAAAAAAAAAACCCTAACACGTGGTGTGGTCAAAATCCATGATTTGTTGCTTCTTTATACTTAAAAATCGATTGACGGCAATCCGTCCGTCTGTCCGTCTGTCCGTCCGTCCGTCCGTCCGTCCGTCCGTCCGTCTGTCCGTCCGTCTGTCCGTCTGTCCGTCTGTCCGTCTGTCCGTCTGTCCGTCTGTCCGTCTGTCCGTCTGTGGTCAACGCTAGCGCCTAAACAGTTCAGTCGATTTTCTTCAAAATTGATATTCCCCAGTCGATCTGATTCTAGTCGAAGCTTTGTGATTTTGAAAAAGATTCTTTAAAATTTGGGGGAACTTTATATGAAGCCCCCCGGGGATTTTCAACATTTTCTCAAAAACGGCTCCAAATTTGTTCTTTAAATTTCTTGTATGAATAGAGGAAAATACACTTTTTAACATGGCATAGGTCCGATTTTCACGTACAGCTCTGAATTTTCGAAAATTGTGAAAGTTTGAATTTTTTTCGGCGTCTTTCTCCAACTACAAAATTGAAGATAGAGATTTTTTCTTCAAATAAAATTTGTTCTGCATATTGAGTTCTTTAATAAAGGTCATGTAAATGTTTTTCACAATTTTGGTAGTTTTCGTGCAATATTGCGTGCAATATGTGCAATTTTAAAAAATTACAAAAACAAAATTTTCTCAAAAACGGCTCCAAATTTTTTCTTTAAACTGTTGGTAGGGATAGTGGTAAATGTATTCTATCAATGACATAAAAGCCATTTTGGTCTATCGGTTGGTTTTTTCAAAAATTACAAAAATGTAAATTTTTTTACTTGTCTCTCACGTCGTTAATATTTACATTATCGGCGATTTTTTTACATTATTATATTTACGAGTATATATGCTTTAAATAATGTCAAGTAAAGTTTCTCGAAAACACTACCGTTTTCTGTGAAAAGTAGTTCAAATTTCGGCATTTTCAGAAATGCTCAAACGTCATTTTCTCGTATATGGCTGCAATTTTTTTCTTGAAACTTTTGTAACGGATAGTGCTAATTACACTCATTAGTATAGCGTGAAGTTTATTTTGAGTTTTTTTTGTTTTTTTCAAAAATTATATAAATGTACATTTTTTGAAAGATCTCTCACATCTTTAATATGCACATTATCCGCAATTTGTAAAGATGATTATATTTGTGAGTGTAAGTGCTTCAAATAACTTCAAATAAAGTATTTTGGAAACTCAAAAATTTTCTGTGAAAATGAGCTTCAAATTTCGCATTTTTAGTAGTGCTAAAACGCAATTTTCTCTTAAACGGCACATAATTTTTAAAAGAAAATTGCTATTTACGGCTAGGTTTTTGTGTTCTTTAATATTCTAAAATTAATGTTTCTGTTCTACCAATAGGAAACCGAAAAATTAAGAAAATGACAAAAAAAATGTACTTTTGGCGATGATAGATGGTAGCTGGCAAGAAAGAGTATGTGGCGATTCCGAATATTGACAAATAAATAAATAAAATAAATACGGTCATGCTTAATTTTTTCAAAATACGAGTAGTTTTTCTTTAATTTTGTGACAAACGTAATAGGCCGCTGTAAGTTTACTGCGCTTTGGACAGCTGGATGCGTCGTAAATTAGAATGTGCAATTTTGTATATTATTTCTTTCTTCGTTTCTTACATTCGAACTTTGTTATAGACTTACACATTAATATTTTAGAAATTGTTTATTTTGAAATATTTGAAATAAGTAAAAAGAATTAATAGCTCTCAGAATAGCGACAATGCAGGGTCTGCAACAATGGAATTCACTTTGCGCTCGCGAATATCTGTGAATTAGTGTCATTGTTGTGACCTAATGGAGCTGTATGAAAATGAGTTATAATTGTCTAATTTATGTTGATATTTGCAGGCAAATATTTAATTTTGCACCAAATGCTGTACCATTTGTAGTGAGTAGAGAATTTGTTTCGTGGTTTTAAAATACTCTTCCCTAATCATGGCCCAATGGAAGGCATTTCTATATTTCCAGGGTATCAGGCTTCTTTTTCCAATACAGGGTTACAAAACTTTTGCATTCTATTTTTGTGAAGTTGTAGAATTCACATAGTTCTGACAACACTGCAATGGAAATAGTGAGTTCCAAGCGAAGATGTTAGTAGCGCATAAAATGCAATATTACAGTACTACTTAGCTGTTTCCTCTAATACGGGAAAGTAAGTGCTGTTGTAGCACCACTAGTTTAAATAATGTGTACATTTCCTCAATTATTGGTGAGGACCCATTTTTGAAAAATGTTGTTTGAGGTTTTCTGAAAATACACAATTTTATTTTATTTTCAGAGGATTTGTTTGACTTTCCGTAAAACTTCATTAGAAATCATTTGAAGCACTTGTACTCACAATTCCAACACTCGTTGCAATGCGGGGCATACCGAAACTTTTCCTCTTCTTTTAGTGTTATTACTCAACAACCACTCATATGTTTACAAAAAGTGCGTGACGCTATTTAAAGATCTACAATTCAATGAACTTATGCGTAAAACAACCAAGCGAAAATAATAAATACGGTTGAAAAATATTTCCAAAACTTGGGACTCATCTGAAAATTTCGACCTTTAAGGTCTCATACCGAAAATGAGATATGTGTGGGATGTGGCCGTAGAAACCTCATATTCAGTACAGGGAAAGTTACAGAAAACCTAAAAAAATGTTTCATAACGTTCAGTATTAAGTGTCGAAGATTAATGAAATAAGGTAGATTTTCACATTGTGGCAAAATTCAATTACTATTCACTGTGAAAACAGAGTTCTACATCTTCCTGAATATGTATGTTTTTTTCCTTTTTTGCCATTACTAACGTCAGAAGAGAGTATGGTAATCATGCGTCGCAAAACGGCGAATTTTCGACACATTCTTCATTGCCGGGCCTGGTGACGATATATTAGGGTGTAACTTATATTGCCCAACCATTTTGTTTGCAAAATGTTTTGGCTTCACCCCCTAAATAGTTTCCATTGGGTCAAATTTACTCAAAAAAAAATTATCTCAATAGGCCTCTATTAACCCGTGCCGACTTAAGCACGAAATTTGAATGGTAGGGATCATTGGTTTTGTTGTGTTAAGTTTGTAATGAAAACTACTAATACATGTTTAATAAATAATTTGATATTACAATTTAATTAATTTTCACTCTTTAGATTGGTTATGGTTTTAACTTTCCTCATGAGTCCTTTTTTTCAACATTATTTCTGCAATATGTATACAGTGAATGATGTTCTTGGACAACACAACAAAAATTGCTTTCGCTCCTCGTCTATATTCAGTAGTCCATGGAAATCGTATATTAATTCAATAAGCGTTTCAGCGCAGTCATTCACAGCTTTAAACTTTATAAATAACCTTTTAGCTTCTAAATATGAAGAGTTGCTTTTTCAGGCCGAGGGACATTTTTGAATAAAACTACATAGTATCCATCTTTCAGGCAAGAGAACAGATATGTGCTTTTGGTTCACACAAAGTTGACTATTTTTTCATTGAAATGAAGATTAAATTGAATTAGGAGCTGTATTGTATATTAACGAATTAATAATTAAAGAATGGTTATCTCGATACTGTGGGGCTTACCATATTATTCTTCGTCCAATTTTCACATAAATGAATATAACACTCTTCCATGTGAAGATTTTCTCGGGCGAAATTTGCTACCATTTTGATTTTGATTTGTACGTCTACATTATCAGTGATAGACAGACAATTCTTCTAGCCCTTCATTATTCGCGTGAATATTTAACTCCACAAGATAGTTTAGATGCCGATGTTAGCAGAAACATTTTAAACATTAAATATCTCTTGCCATCTATAGAGCTCGATGCATCGCTCCGGGAAGATGTATCTTTAGTTTCTTATTTTCATACAAGTCCAACTATTCTTTAATTTCGGACTCTTTAAAGAATATTCCCATATTCTCTTTGCCACTTTGAAAATTAATGACAATGAACATTTGTTCTCTTTCCCAAAAATACTAAATGTGGTGTCAGGATTGCTTGCTACATTACGTATTTTACATTCAAACACATTGAAAAATAAGTTTCTATATGTGATGACGGTACGGAAAGAATAATTCTCTCTCCAAATTTTCTTCAAGAAAGACGTATGATCCTTCAAAACGTCAAGTGTTTTACGCAGTTGTATCAATGCAAAGAATTTGTAATCTTTTCTCTTATTGTAATGTTCTTTGTCTCGCACTTTCATCTTTATACGCGAGATGTTCGTCTAGTGCTGCAAGATAGCTTTTACAATCTGGTTCTATCTGTCAAAATAAAAACATTCTGTCTTCTTCCCACGTAATCATTTGTAAAGCATTCGGATGTAAAATCTCAAATTGTTCAAATTATTTTTAAACTCTTCACGATGCTTAAAAATATCTTCATAATTGTTTGCGTTTCTTTGTAATTTTCTTCACTCCGAATAGTACAAGTTAATACGTTTTTGAGAACAATGCTGATTAGCTCTGGTCGGAATTCTTGCTTCTTCCCAAAATATCATGCACTCACGAACCACAAGTTAAGCACATGCACTAACTGTTAATTTTACTTCTCATATGTTATAAAATAAAACTTCAAGCACTTGTTTATTTGATGGAATTTCAATTAAAAAATAGTAGAATGAGAAAAGTAGGATACAGCAAAAGAGGATAAAAAACTATAATCAAGAACATGCTGCTCTATTTGTCCCAAGACACTATGAGGAAAACAAATATTATGTGTTGCTCTCGAAAAACTGCTCTGTACAGTCACTGTTTGTCAACAATATGTACCAATCTTAAAAGCAATAAAACATTAAAATTATTTATAAAATATTGTTAAGGAAGAGATTTTTATTAACCCATATATGCCCACAACTTTTTTGTTACCAATATATTTCATATTTACAGAACACGATAATATAATGGTTATAAATGTGTAAGATAACAATATACAAGTCATAAATATTTCTATTAGTGAAAAATTTTGTGTTGCAAAAACGCAACGCTGGGTATTCACGTCCAATGCAACCTGCAACACACTCGGCAGCATTTTGAAACTATATCGTTAAATAAATCCTAAACGAGGCATTCAACAGCCTTAAAAACTAAACTTTTGAGGCCAAAGGCCTCAAAGAAACGTTTCTCACACCGTAATCTAGAGAATGAACTCTTCCTGAACATTTTATTACATTTTTGCTGGTCCAGGTATTACTTCATCTGCTCAGTGACGTGCAGAATATGCAAGTAAATGTGAATGACAGGGACAGAGAGCGGCAGAGACAGACAGGAACAGGGTGAGGTAGGGAGGGAGAGAGTGAGAAACGGGGATGGGAGGGGAAGGAGGGAGATATGGGACAGAACAACGTCTACCGAGTTTTCCCAATTATCTATAAAATATGAGCTACTGAAATTTGATTACCTGTTGATTACGTTGTTTGTGATTGAAATCTCTATAAAAGTATCTGTTTCAAAACATACAATTAAAATAGTACTTATTACTTTTTTTAATTTTGTCCCGCTTTTTCTGAACAAATCACGCTTTTTTCACAAAGATTTGTTAAAAATCACGACTTAGACGAAAAACAATCTGGCAACGCTGGAAGTAGGATACCATCGATTCGTCGCAACAAGGCTATTTCTCCCAAATAGTATGCTACAAAATGAATCACAAAGTAATTTTTTGGAGTAGTATATTTTACACTGTGCCTTACTATAAAACGTAATTGATGATCTGAAAAAATATACTGAAGAGCTTGAGGGTACTCTGAATAGACATTGGTCTCAACATCATTCTCTCATTTCCATTTACAGCGCTTTATTCCTCATTTCGTTTGTGTTTGAAAGATCTTCTTTCTTCCGTATGACTGTAGATGTGAGCAACTAACAATATTCACCTGTTAAAATACAGAATAATGCACAAAAAACATTAAGCTAATAAAAATATGTCATTACATTCAGAAATTATAACCTTTATTCTCATGGACGGCGTCTCTTTCCCTCCATCTTCAAAGTCACGAATAATACAATTTACCCTGAAGCAACGATAGCACGAATAACAACCAACACTCTTTACCAATTTGTTCTCCAAACGTTTAAATTCAAGCACCTAATATTGAATGTTATGTTGCCCTACACAGAAATTGTTAACAGTATGCTTTGTTGCGAAATCGCAAAACTGGGCATTTTTAATATTTTAGCTGTAGGAAGATGCCGGAAATGTTTTTGAATTTTTGAAATTTTGAAGTAATCAAGGGTTTCAACGAAATTGACACCTGCATCATTATCTTGAACGTCCTTACAGTATCCATCAATAAAATTTAATAAAAAACGCTTTTTTTAAATATTGAAAATGACCCAGAGGTTTCTTACATAGTACCCCCAACATTAAAATATCGGTTTCATATTCAAAGGCCGCGATATCAGTCAGATCGATTAGGGAATATCAATTTTTGAGAAAATCGACTGAAGGTTTTAGCAGCAAGTGTTTTTCACAGACAGACAAACGGACGGACAGACGGACAGAGACGTTTTGCCGGCAATCGACTTATCGGTATCATTGACCCACAAAACATGGATTCTGGCTATACCACGTGTTAGAGGATTTTTTTCTAAATTTAGAATTTGGATTTTTCCACTTTTTCGTTGCCAGGGCCCTGTAACATAACTTTCTCTCTATCGCGGTAGATGTAACGAGAAAGTAAACATTTATTTGGGTAAAGATTTTTTACATTAAAAAACTATAGTATACTTATTAAAATTACCATTGTTTATAGAACTGGGGGACCTAATAATGAAGTTTTGATATATACCGGATTTTTAATAACTTTTAGTTAATTAAAGTCCAATAGTATCAATACTGCAGCCACGAAAAATTTAAGATAAATAATTATAACGCATTTCACCAAATAGAGTCAAATAATTAGAGTTCAAAAAACAGCGTGGATATTAGGAATTTCCTAGTAATCTCAATTTTGAACACTAGGAGCGCGTTCAGTTTCTCCAGAAAACATCCGCCTGCAAACTCGCGCTCCCGGCCCACCTGCGCGAGTTTCGAACTCGTTAGGATGACAACAGCCGGAGATTCACGGCGGCATGCAGGGTATCGACCGCTCCGGCCGACTTCGGGGGCGACGACGGAAGGGCGGCTAATAAACGCACTGCGTACACCGAACAACTCGCGCCTCCGGAGGCGGAGTTCCGGCTGTTTCCGGGGACGGGGCGCTGCTGCAGCCAACTTCCCAGTTCTCAAACCCCCTCCACCCTCGGAAGCGATGCGTCCTCGCGCTGCAGCATCGGTGATTGCGCTTGCCCGGCCGGGCCCGGCCCGGCCCGGCGCGCCGCGACACGGGGCAGGGCGGAGCAGCGCCGGAAGACGGGAGCGGGGGCTGAGCGGGGAAGGGCCGGAGCGGGGCAACGGGAGACACAACAATGGGGTGGGGTAGGGCGGTCTGTGGCGGGACGGAGATGAGCGGACGGAGCGGGGAGGAGCGGGGTGGGGCGTGGTGGGACGGGGCGAAGCGGGACGAGGAGGTATGGAGGAGGTGGGTCTGAGTGGGAACAAGTGGAGCGAGGCCAAACTGTACAGGACGGAGCGAGGTAATGTAGAGCAAGGTGGGACACTGTGGCGCGGAGCGGGAGGGAAGCCCGCGGGACAGGCCGGTGTGAGGAAGGGCGCATCAGGGCTGGATAGAGCGAGGCAAGATAGGCCAGGGCAGGACTGAGCGGAGCAGCGCGGGGCGGGCCGGTCAGAGTTGAGTGGCGCGAGGGAGAGCGGCGTTGCGCGGGGCTAGGTGGCGCCGGGTGGACGAGGTGGGAAGAGGAAACGGGGGGGGGGGCGCACACCTTCCTGCCCAAGAGCATGAATCAGGTGCAGCGTGTAGAGGTCTGGGCGAAGTGCGCACTGATATAATCCTTGCGGTTACCGTTAGGGAAGTTCCCTATTCCACACCGCTGCCGGGTTGCCATACGCAGTAAATCAGGAGGTGTGTGCAGTTGTGAGCGCTTTGGAGTAATGCTTTCGGCGCGAGGACGTTACACTACTCAGAGTAATTGTAGGTTTCCGCGACTGCAGACAACGTTGCGATGACGAAGTGTTTCCCTCAGAAGTTCCTCTCCAAAAAAGAAAAAAAAAGAACAGTTGCTGTGTACCTGATCCATTATACTGTAACAAAGGAATGCATGATAATATAACCCAACCAGGATCATTGTTACCGTTTCGTGACGGAGATTGTTGCAAATAAAAGTTGTATCGTGAATGAGTAGCTTGTTACACATCTCTGAATGAACCTTGTCAGCAAAGCACGGCTAGGAGTTGCCGAGCCTAAGCAACCTTATCGGAGGAGCAAGCTTCCTACCCTGCGTAAGCGAGCAAGCTGGTTGGAGGAGCCGGCCTACCGTGATGACGTATACAAACTGAGGAGAACCCTAAATTATGAAAAATTTAAAAGCTTTTTTTCCTCACATACCTAAGTAAAAATAATCTTTCAAAAGAAAATTACAGATTGTCCTACTCCATGAACTTGATTTGGAAATCTAGTTGTAAATCAATTTCCTTCTGAAAACCCATCATTTCTGAGTTTATGACACTTTCCTACTGGGAATGTGAAATGTTTTTTTCATTATTCTTACTTGAGTCATTTTGAGAGCACAATTTCATGCACATTGAAACTTTTACAGAATTATAACACTGATTAGTTACATTCCCTAATGAGAATTTTTACATGCTTTGTCAAAATTGATACACTAAAAAAAAGAATGACTATTAATGTATATACATTTTCTGGTTTTTAAATATGAATAAACAGTACTTCACAAAAGTCCATGATGCTTTCACACTTAGCGAAATGGGTATTGCTCTCACCTTCAAATACATAATCATGAACTTCAGACTGTATGCAATAATTTGGAATTCACAATATCCATGCCTGTCTGCTTCAATAAACCAATTTCCATCATCCGTGCAAAAAACTACCTGAATAATATAATAAATATATAATAAATAAATAGTATTTCAAAAATACGAAATTAAAGTAAAAACAGAAAGTGTTTCAAAGCAGATTTTCTCAATTATTTTGATCAATGCACTATTATTTTTTTCAAATATTTACAGAATATGGTCATGGAGGAATATACAACAGGTGGGGAAACTCTCGCTGTTGGAGAGTATGGACTAAAGGATTTGCTAGCATCGTTTTCATGTGGCGGCAACTATTTTAAGGTTCATGCGTAATTTCAAACGCTGCTTCGGTAATTTGCTCGTCAGGTAGCGGTGCGAGCTTATGAACTTTCTACTATTCATTTCATCCTCGAATTTAATTTCTTGCTGAAGAGACGGCAATGCTCATGGCAACGTGTTTGTTTGTGACATTTCGTTTGCGCACGTTGATTGGCGGTGTACGTCAAGTGTTGCAGATGCCAACTACTAAATGTTAGGCCCAAGGATGTGCCAGTGTTGTTCGGCAGGATAAAGGGAATAAAGTTTCTTCACGTTTTCCTCCGAGCCGGGAAGGTGAGTGAAATAATTTGAGTTATAATGAGTTACCGTAATTGAATGGGATTTCCTTCTAGTATTGTGCCACTTCATGTATCGTTCCGTACAGACATGTGCAGTTCCATTTCAGACAACTTAATAGTTTTATGTTGCATTATAGACCTAAAGTTTAATAGTGTAACTTGATGCTTGAGAATTTCGGGTGTGTTGTTTCTGCATTTAATTTTTCAAATGTATGTTTTCATTGCAGGTGCCTCAGAGGCTCCGATTCTGTGACCCGAAGCAAAGAATCCGATCAGCGGGAGATGAAAAGAAGAGATCTGAATTGCATGAAAATATCCTTAAGTAATTCACTTTGGAGGAATACCACTGATTCATAAAAAAATAGGCAAAGCAACGGTAGTATTCTAACCTCAATATATAGGTTTTTATATTACACAAACTTGGACACTAGCATTCCACTACAAAGCTACAATTTAAGGTTTCAAATCTTGCCAGTTTATTACCCTCCAATTACACGATTTGAATGAAAATGTGATGAATTAGATGAAAGAACATGTATTTTAAACTAATAATATTCGTATTGGTATATGTAGCTTCTTCAAACTATACTACAGATCTGGAAGAGGTTAAAAGATCATGAGGTCTGAATGGCATGTTTCTGGATGTATAAATACATATATTAGAATAACTGCTCATATCTACAATCTAGTGGGAGGGATTTCTGTAGGTTTGTAATAATTGTTAATGGTGTTCTCAAATAATTGACTGTGTATGTAATTCAATAATTACACATTTAAAAACCACCATTTAATAATAATAATAATAATAATAATAATAATAATAAGACGGTACAAACGTAGAATCGATTTCCGTGTACAGAACCGGTTGTTTGAAACAGACGCGAAGAGATTCTATCGCAGTCTGACTGAAAAACCGAATGGCAATGCTGCCCCTCCTTCAAAGATGACGTCGAAATATTTTGGTCAGGAATCTGGGAGGAAACCAGATTCTACAACAAAGACCCATCGTGGCTCCAATCTGAAGTTGATGCTGCCAATGGACTCGTGGAAACAGTGGAACATGTGCAAGGATTCTCGAAAGAGGACCTATGCCAAACAATTAAGAATATGGGAAACTGGAAATCCCCTGGGGTTGATAAGATCCAGATTTATTGGATTAAGAAATTAACAGCACTACATTCTCATCTTGCAAAGGTTGTTAATAAAATTTTAGAAAACCCTAACGAACTTCCCGAATGGCTCACTCGCGGCATTACGTATTTGCTACCCAAAGGAGGAGACAGCTCTTTGGCGAAGAACTACAGGCCAATTACTTGCTTGCCAGTAATGTACAAACTTATAACTGCAGCCATTGCTGACAAAATGTATAGGCACCTAGAGAAGAACTATCTGTTGCCAGTTGAACAGAAAGGATGTCGTAAAGGTTCCTATGGCTGTAAGGAAATCTTGCTTCTCAATAAAATAATTTTGAATGATGTAAAGAAACGAAAACGTAATTTAAGCATAGCTTGGATTGACTACCAGAAGGCCTTTGACAGTGTACCACACGATTGTATTTTGAAGACCCTGGAGATCTATCGATTTCATCCTAGACTTGTTGAGTTTTGCAAGGCTAGAATGAAGTCGTGGAGCACCAGGTTACTAATCCACAGCGGAAAGGGACTAGTAGAAACCAGAAGTATTCAGATTAACAGGGGAATTTTTCAAGGAGATTCACTATCCCCTCTGCTGTTTTGCATTAGTTTTGCATTAGATTCCTCTATCAAGACAGCTGTCGCACACTGACTTTGGTTACAAGCTCCATGGTGATGAAATGCCTGTATCACATTTATTTTACATGGATGATCTTAAAGTTTTTGCTAAGAATGAAGCGATTCTCTCCCAAATGCTGTCTGTCATCAATGATTTTAGCAATGACATCTGCATGAAGTTTGGTCTCGACAAGTGTGCAAAAGCAAACTTAAAAAGAGGCAAAATGACCACGTCAGAGAACATTGAAGTTGATAGACACACTGTGATTCAAGATCATGAGCCAGGTAAAACTTACAAATATCTGGGCATTGAAGAATGTGAGACCATCTCGAACGACACAATGAAAGAGAGAATTTGCAGGGAGTATTATAGACGAGTGAGACTTGCCCTGCAGTCCGCTCTGAACTCAAGGAATAAAATATCAGCAATAGATAGCTTGGCGGTGCCTGTAGCCAATTACAGTTTCGGACTAGTAGACTGGACTGAACAGGAAATTCGCATCATGGATCGAAAAACCAGAAAATTGCTTACAATGCATCATGTTGCCCACCCCCGAGCTGATGTACATAGGCTTTATGTGTCACGTATGGAAGGAGGAAGAGGCCTCAGACAAATTGAAGCCTCCTGCCACTATGCAATAACCGGGATGGGGAAGTATGTAGTCAGCCATCAAGATGACCCACTAATCCACTAATCCACACCCACTAATGAGGCAGGTCATGAAATCTGACCGAAGAATGGGAAACAGAGGCATTGTAAGTGTAGCAAGAAGCATTGCGAACAAGACTATGCAAGACAACCAGAATGACAGAGACACTGAACTTCTGATGCTACTTAACATGAAATTTGAGACACAGAAAATGTTAAAGAAATCGTGGAGAGACAAACCACTCCTCGGACAATATCTAAAAGAATGGACAAGGTGCAGGTCAATAAAGATTAATCATTTATGTGGCTTAAAAGGGGAAGAATGAAGCCAGAATCGGAAGCACTTGTAATAGCTGCCCAAGATCAGGCCTTGAGAACACGACATTATGATAAAGCGGTTCTCAAAATTTCCCAAGATGATAAATGCCGCAGTTGTCAGGAACACGTAGAAACCATCGATCATATTGTCTCAGCTTGTCCAATCCTAGCAAAGACCGAATACTTGAAAAGACACGACAGGGTGTGTAGCTACCTCCACTGGCAGATCTGTACCGCCCTCGAAGTTCCGAACACATGCCCCAAGTGGTACGAACACTCACCGAAACCGGTGACGTCTGTTGGATTGTGTACGATATTGTACGACCAACAAATTCAAACTGATCGCACGATAGCAGCAAACAAACCGGATATAGTCATCCGGGATTTGGAGAACAAATCGTGTTTACTTGTGGATGTTGCTGTACCTTGCGATCAAAACGTCGTTACCAAGGAGGCAGAGAAACGTCTTAAATACAAGAGTTTGGAAATCGAGATCAGCCGAATGTGGGGCGTAAAAGCACAGGTCGTACCGATAGTTATCGGAGCTCTGGGATTTGTTCCGCAAAATTTGTGTAAGAACTTGTTTAAACTCCCAGGTAATCCAAAAGACTGGGAAGTGCAAGAAATCGCTTTATTTGGAACAGTCCACATTTAGCGAAAAGTATTGTAGAGGCACCGACAGTCCCTAGATCTGCTCCTTAGGTAGCTGGTTGCAACCTGGAGTAGATTTTATATTCAGCCGACACATAACATCTTAAGTCGTGATTTAGAGGAATAATAATAATACCTTTATTAATGGCGAGGCTCAGGCCATAGGGCCTGCTCTTCCGCCTAACCACTCAATCTACATTAATACAGAGTAATAATATTTTAAGAGGGGGAGGTCCAGCTGTATATTTACATCTGGGAGAGCAAATCTAGGGACCACCCCGGCATACGCCTTAAGCGATTGAGTAAACCCAGAAAACCTCAATCAGGATGGCGGCTAAAGGTCGAACATTTTAAAAACAGAGAGAAGTGAAAGAGTGTGGAAACACAGATGGAAATGAAGAAGAAAGGCCGAAAGAGAAAGAAGAAAGGAGAGAGACTAAAAGGGGGACAACTGTACATTTATAACTGGGAGTGCAAGACAAGGGACCATCCCGGCGTACGCCTGAAGCGATTGAGTAAACCCAGAAAAATCTCGATCAGGATGGCGGCTTAGGGCCGAACATTAATAGAGCAGAATATATACACAGTAGAGAAAGAGAAGAGAAATATGTTCGGAGGGGGGAGTCATAACGAAAAAATGGGGAACTTTGTGAGCAAAGGGAAGGGAGAAGAAGCGAAGAAAAGGAGGAAGAAAAAGTAGGCGGAAGGCGTGAAGTTATTCCAGAGACGTTACATCAAGGTACATTCGGTTTACATGAGCACTTTACATAAGTTTAAAATCATTTTTAACACCAGAGGAGTACAATACATTATAGGCTAATAGTAACAATAATTTAAAATACAATATTGACAGTATTCAGGAACAATATAAAAGTATAATAGGATCTTAACATCAAATTGTATTTATACCAATATGTTGCAGTAAAGATTATGATGATAATACAAAAATAGCTACGAGTATAAGTACTTTTATCTGGAATGTCGCTAGTCACTTTCTGTATATTTTATTTAAACAATTCCATTAAGATACACTGAAAATTATATGATTGCATTAAATAATTTACAGGGGTTGATACAGAATGGAAAGTGAAGAGAGTCATGAGGTATGGGATGGAGTTTTGAATTTAGAGAGTGCGGAAAGTTCAGCATTTAGAGGGTGCGGTGACCGGGTGCTTGGAGGTGGGAAAAGTCTGGAGATTGAAGGAGATGTTAACAGTCATTCTGCATGTTATTATTCCTTACCCATGTGGTTAATACATTTTTAGAGTGTTGTAGATAAGCACACCTAGGTTTTTGACTTCTGAACACCAAGGTAGAACGGTGTCATTAATATAAATTTTAGGCAGAGCAGCAGATGAGATTTTATTCATAGTGCTTTTCGAACTGATAATCATGCACTGTGACTTATTTGAGTTTAACTGTAAGCCTAGGGACGCTGCCCAGTGTTATCAAATCTTCATTAATTGTTTGTGCAAGTGAGAAGAGGTGAGATGTGTGACCGCTTAGGTATATCTGAAGATCATCCGCATACATTTGATGACTACAATATTTAAGCGCATTAACTACGTCATTTACATAGATTAAGAAGGCCAGTGGCCCTAAACACAGTACCTTGAGCAACTCCGCGGTTAAGTACCAAGTCACTTGAGCTGCGACTTGACCTCCACCATCGGATACCACTCTTTGGGTCCTTGAAGTTACGTAATTGAGAAACCATGTACGTGTCTACTGTGCAAATCCCATGCTTTTTAGTTTTGCGAGCAAGATGTCATGATCTACGGAATCGAACGCTTTGCTGAAATCCAAAAGAATCAAAATAGTTATGTTACTGTCATCTATTGCTTTTCTGGCGTCTTCAATAACGTTTAGCAGCGCGGTTCCAGTATTCCTGCCGGAACGGAAACCTGATTGCTGATCATTTAAAAGTGATTTTTTTTGGAGATACTGTTCAGTTTGCTTCCGGACGACTTTTTTGAGTACTTTAGAGATAGTTGGAAATATGCTTATTGAGCGGTATTCAATAGTGTTTTTGTTTGATGCTGTTTTGGGAATAGGATGCACGAGCACAGTCTTCCAAGATGAAGGGTATTGTCCGCTCATTAGTGAGAAATTTATTATTTCGGTGATGATTGGGTAAATCACATTTTGGCTATTTTTTAGCAGTTTGGCATTGATACCATCGGAACCTGAAGCATTTGATTTGAGACTTTGAACGATCTTGATTACATCCTCATGTTCAACGGATGAAAAGAAAAATTCGTCTTTGGATATTGTTTCTGAGTTTTGGAGAAACGCGAGAGATTGCTTTTTCAAGTTACTGTCAAATGAAGGAACGTTATTTATAAAACTATGATTTAGTGATTCTAAGGAGATATACGTGTCAATTTGGGGATGGGATTTGCCTATTCCTAGATATTTCAGACTTTTCCAAATCGTTCTCGAGTCGCGGGTCTGCCGAAGGTGGTGTGGTAGTATTTAATTTTAGCGTTGCGACATTTCTGCGTGACTAAATTTCTGAGCATTTTGTATTGTTTTTTAAGTAGTTCGCATTTAGTTTGCCGGAAAATAGCATGCACTGCATCTCTATCTTTCATTAAATTTCGAATTTCATCGGTTAACCATGGTGCAGGTGGACGAGTTACGCGCGATATTTTTAAAGGCGCGTGGCGATCATAGAGCTGTGTAACTAAGTTAGTGAAAATCGCAACTTTAGCGTCCAGTGATTCTTCTTCGTGCACAAGGTACCAAGGAAGTGTCAATCCATCTATATTAAATGCTTGTTTATCGAATTTTGAAAAATCGCGGTATTCGATTATGTGAGGTGAGTATTTAGGGCACTTCAGGTTGTAAACAAGATAAATTAGATCGTGTTTTGAAATCCCAGGAACCGGAAATTGACCGTGATTTCGAACCTTGTTTAGACACTATAATATGATCAATCTATAATTAGACACTATAATATGATCGATCCAAGTTTCCGTGCTCTTTGAATGGTGTGTTGGTGCTAGAGGTAATATTTCGAGGCACATGCTGTGAAAAAAACGCTTAAACTGCTCTGCAGAGGGAGAGGCTTTTAATAAATTATGATTAAAGTCACCCATTACAATCACATGCTCATAAGGACTAATCGCAGATGCAAAGGTTTCATCCAACATATCTATGCTGTCAGTCTTAGGAGGTAAATATATGACAGCCAAGAGACATTTTTTCCCTAAAACTCCAACTTCGATAAAAAGATATTCACTACGTAGGCAGTCCGTATTTGTTGAAGATAGTACAAGTTTGTGCCTAAGATCGTCGTGAAGGTATATACCGACACCTCCACCATGTGCGGCGACGCTGGCCTTCCGATCAGCTCTTATCAGATGGTACCCTGAAATTGCTACTAGCGCGGAATTGAGAGAACGCTTCAACCAGGTTTCGCTTATGAGAAGCGCATGAAAACGATGTTTAGATATTTCTGTTACTTCGTCGAAATGACAGGGAAGAGACTGGGCATTTAAATGTGCGACATGCAGGCAGGGGGAGCGTGGATTAGGTTTATTTGTAGAGCCAGACTCATGGACGGTCGGGGAAAGGTTCCGGGCACCCACAGGTAAAAGGTTTACAGCATGTGAGGGGGAGGAGGCAGGTAGCATTTACAGGGGTTTGCAGAAGGAAAGTTGGGAGAAGAAACAAAGGAAGGAGAATTCCCGGAAAAAATCCGAAAATGGCCGTGGTAGAGAGAAGTAGAGTGAGGGGTGGAAAGGTGGGGGCCCTCCTACGCTAGGCATGAAATTGCCTCCAGCTGAGCCCTGGTTTGCACCCGGGAACGACCGTTACCGTGTTTGATAACGATGGTGCCGTCTTCTGTCCATAAGTTGCGGAGGCTAAAGCGGTCGATGGCAGCTTGCAGTAAAACCAGGCGCGATTTCGTGAGGTCCTCACGAATCGTCATCCCCGTTTGCTTCAGCAGCCGTTTCGAGCGGAACATTTCGCTGCGTTTTCTGTAACTTAAAAATTTAACAATAATGGGTGTGTTTTTACCAGTTACTTGCCGACCTACTCGGTGGCTCCTATCTATGTCTTGTAGGCTTAAGTTTACACTTATCTTGTTTGCAACTTTCTCGATGACCAGCCTGTCGGTGTCTTCATTTTCGGTTTCTTCCACGCCGAATATCCGCAAGCAGTTTCGGCGTGAGTACATCTCGAGCTGGTCAGTCTTTTCCTCTAACTGAGATTTTAGGTTTGAAATCTCACGGTCACGTTCCGCCAATTTATTTTCTAACCCTGCCACAAGATCAGAATTGAAATTCACCGATTCTTCGAGTTGCTTTGCGACAAGCTCAGTAAGCACTGATGCCAAAGAGCGTAAGAAAGTAGGCGATGTTACAGCCTTATCTAGTGCCTCGTTTACTTGCACCGTGATTTTGGTCTCAAGATCATTGCTGGCACTAGATGCGTTTCTGTTGCTCTTCGTCATCTTAAGAGAAAGAATTAGATAAAAATCAGATAATGAGGAAAAGACACAAGGAGAGAAGATTGGTGGAGTAGTGGACGAGGAGTACAAAACTAATAGAGCACTAGAGCAGATATTGATAGGAAAGAACCCAAATGAATTCTAGAAGTAAGAGATGAATATAGTTTCACTGAAAAACAGAGCAAGGCAAAATATACTTATCTTTGCTGGCTTCTGCGGCGTCAGGGGGTCGTTGGGTGCAAAAGCTGTAACGGTGACTACCTGCGAAAGAAACTTCCTGCTGCCTAGCTCGGAGCGCCAAGAGACGATGCTTACACCACGACGGTCATCCACAGGATGACCATTTAATCGGGATTAATAAAATTTATAAATATGTTAATGTTGCTATTATAAAATTTATACGAATTCCAAATGTACTTGTTTTATGGTTCTTAAATAAATGTTAGGTCTAATTAAATGATAATTTTTTAAAGCATTGAACATGAATTATCACAAAAATATTGGTAATACACGCAAATATACAGTTAGATTGTAATTTCCTTGCAAGAAAAGTGTCATGAATGCAGTGTTTGTTTCCTTGGCTCAGTTGATGTCGGCACAACGTCAGAGATATCTGCATAACGGAAGTCCAGAACTCGGATCCACGAAGTACCAAATATTTGCTCTTTGTGACAATTTTTAGTGTGATTATGTGATGTATTAGTAGTCATGACATAAATTGTTACTAAAGCCAAACTACATCTGATCCAAGATGTAAATAATTTTATTACGTTGATATAAAACCATTTCTGCCAATTTTTCCACGTATACAATTGATTTGTTTTGTGTTATAACATGAAAAGATGGGGGAGGTGCAATTATAATTTTATTAACACAGATACTAGATTTGTATGTCAAGAGCTATTTAAATAGTAATTTGATGGTGTCTACAATACCGGATTATACTTCTTAACCTGTATTGTACTTCTATGATCATGTAAGATTGTTTTCCAAATACATTTTATGAACACTATACAGAAAAAAGTTTGTTTTTAATAGTTGCCAATTTATTCTTCCCCTGCTCAAATTATTTTGTATTTTTTTATATAGTGCTCAAATAACGGAGTACGTGATGTTATGGAGATTATCTACATTGAATGTCCAAAACGTGGATCGATTACCGTTCACCTGAGCTAGCTAGTTCAACGATCAAGAAGTATCCATTCTGGCCACAGGATGCAGTGTTGTCGATTTAACTCCTGTACTTTATTGTAGATGGACCCACACGAGTTTCCCCTCCTGTTCTATATTCCTCCATGATATGGTAGTCTTTAGCCTCAATTTAAATAATCGAAATTCTATTTATTTACAGTTTTTGAGAAAACTACGCAACAATGAATTCTACAATTTCTAATTGTCATTTATGACATTTCAAGCCTATTAAAATATTTCAATATAATGGGAAAACTGTAATTAATACTTAATACCTATAATTTGCAATTGAGAATTAAAAACTAATCAAATAACGTATTCTTTTTTAACAAGTAAAAAAGATCCATATGAGAAAATAATGAGTTCATAAGCTGAGACGTCTATTACCACTTAACAACATTGGAATTTGAATTGAAGAGGTTTAAACCGGTGATATAAAATGAAATCATTGTTTATCTTGTTCGACAAATACTTTTAGGAAAATTTTACAATTAACTTACATCAACACAACTAAGCTGAAATAGCGACCAATACTGCACTTTGGCTCATGCAAATAACCAAAAACTCCATTTTCTATTATTGCAACACATGATAAAAATAGATACGTACCTTACAATATTTTGTCAATTACATTCCATTCTCCATTCTTTGACCAACTCGGCTGTCAATGCATTTATTCATAAATGCTGGTAATAAAGTTGTCCGTGAAGGACGATTTTGTGCAACTATTGAAACCTTGTTGCGATTTATGGTATCCATTTTTCAGTGCAAGGTTTTCCCTTTCATCTCGATATAAAATGTGCTCATAGACATGGTAAAAAAATTCGTATCAAACTGTACTAATAAATACATATTGATACACAGAAGCATGTAATTTCCTTATTAATTTGATCGTCGGCTACCATTACTTTCTCGCGCTTAACAGGGAACTTCTTAAGAAGAGAAAGATATCTAATGCTGCGCGAAAATCGGCAAATTTTCGGCAGAAAAACTTATTACATGGCTCTGGTAACGAAAAAGTGAATACATCCAGTTGCTAAATTAAGGGGAAAATCTCCTAACACGTGGTGCAGCCAGAATCCCTGTTCTGTGGGTCCTCGATACCGAAAAACCAATTCAAAGCAAAACGTCTACCCGTCTGTCTGTCTGTGAAAACTCTAGTGACCAAACCGTTTCACCAATTTTCTCCAAAATTGATACTTCCCAATTTATCTGACCAATCTCGTGGCCCTTTGAATTTAAAATCGAATATTTTCATTTTCGTAATTTGTTAATTTTAATTTTGTAATATGTTAATTTACATTAATACCCTGGGACATTTTCAAAATGTTCAAAAAAAATGGAGAATGGTGGAAGTTTAAATTCCTTGAAATGCTTGATTTTGCAAAAAATTTAAACTAGTGCTACAGAATGGCACAGACTTCGTTTTATATTTCCTTTGGTCTTCGCCAGCTATTCGGAATTGCCACAAACTCTTTTTACTTTCCCGTATACGTACGTATACACGGAGTGATATACGTAGTATAGGGAAAGTTATGTAAAGCTGCACGAAAAAATGGCGAATTTTCGGCGAAAAAAAATTCATTGCGGGCCGTGAAAACGAAAAACTGGATTAAACCAGTTGCTAAATTAAGAAAAAAATCCACTAAGACCAGAAACTCTGTTTTCTAGGTTCTTGATACCGAAAAACCAATTGAAAGGAAAACATCCGTCTGTCTGTCCGTCTGTCCGTCCGTCTGTCCGTCTGTCCGTCTGTCCGTCTGTGAACACTGCTAGCGCCTAAACCATACGTACGATTTCTTCCAAATTGGATATTCCCCGGTCAATCTGATTCTAGTCAAAGCTTTGAGATTTTGAAAAAGATTCTGTAAAATTTGGGTGTACTTTACGTGAAGCCCCCCGGGCATTTTCAAAATTTTCTCAAAAACGGCTCCAAACTTTTTCTTTAAATTTCTTGTATGAATAGAGTAAAATACACTTATTAAGGTGGCATAGCTCCGATTTTCGCGGATAACTCTGAATTTTCGAAAATTGCAAAAGTTTAAAATTCTTACGGCGACTTTCTGGAACTACAAAATTGAAGATAGAGATTTTTCCTTCAAATAAAATTTGTTCTCCATAGTGAGTTCTGAAAAACTGAAAAAGAAGGATATAAAAACCACGTGTTAGATTCTAATCAATTATAAGTAACAGGATTCCTTCCCTTCTTCCCACTGTTCTTAAAACAGCTTGT
Source organism: Acheta domesticus (assembly GCA_031308135.1). Lineage (NCBI taxonomy): Eukaryota > Metazoa > Arthropoda > Insecta > Orthoptera > Gryllidae > Acheta > Acheta domesticus. The sequence goes on from JAHLJT010009436.1 coordinate 108,472,571, forward strand.
TAATTAATCCTTAAATAGTAATTCTCTTCGCACTAATTCAAAGAATTAATTACCTCTTCCTTTTGTCTTTGAAGAGCTCTGATGCCTTTTCTTCGTCTGGATTGATGGCGTCCACGTTGACACGCTACGTCCGTTCAACCTCGCTGCTTGCCGACACGCTTCGAAAAGGAACGGGATGTGCTGTATGTCTCGCTGTTACTCTAGCCAAGCGATTCTAGTGAACTCTTGTGATAACTATGAGAACTAATCAGTAGCTCTCTTCTGCCTGTGCGGCGCGCGCTATGAGTACAGATGCTCTTTGTGCGGGCGATAAATGTGCCACTTTTTCCTGAGCTGTCGGAGGGAAAACGGATGGTCACAGTACAAAGTATATTTTTTTAAATTTTGTTAATTTTTCTGTTACCTAATGATAGAACGAAAAAATTAAGTTAAGAATATTAAAGATCAGTAAAAGCTCGTCCAATATCGCTATTTTCTTTGAAAAATTTGGAGTAGTTTTAAGAAAATGGCGTTTATGCACTACTAAGTATGCAAAATTTGAAGCTCTTTTTCACAGAAACTTTTTGAGTTTTCGAAACACTTCCTTGGAAGTCATTTGAAGCACTTGAACTTACAAATACAATAGAGTTGATACTATTGAAAATCGGACCTATGCCTCCTTGATAATTGTACTTTATTTTAACAGAAAATTTAAAGAAAAAATTTGGAGCCGTTTTTGAGAAAATTTTGAAAATGTCCGGGGGGCTTCATGTAAAATACCCCAAATTTTGAAGTATATTTTTCAATTGTTTTTAAACTTATTAACAATTTTGAAGATTTTTTTCAAAACTTATTTAGATGGCATAGGTCCGATTTCACGGTTAACTCTGAATTTTCGAAAATTGCAAATTTTGAAATTTTTTCGGCCTCTTCCAACAACTGTATAATTAAAGATAGATATTTTTCCTCTAAATAAAATTTGTTCTGCAAAGTGAATTCTATCATTAAGATCATGTACATTTTGTTTGAAAATTATAGTAGTTTTCGTGCAATATTGCGTGCAATATGTGCTATTTAAAAAAATAAAAACAAAATTTTCTCAAAAAGTCTCCAATTTTTTTCTTTAATCTTTTGGTAGGAAAGCACTAAATGTACTGTATGAGATGACATTAACGCCATATTGCTCTTTTATTTTTTTTCAAAAATTACAAAAATGTAATTTTTTGACTTGCCTCACACGTTCGTAATATTTTCATTAGTGGCAATTTGTTCATATTATTATATTTGCGAGTACATATGCTTTAAATATGTCATATAAAATCTATCGAGATCTCAGTCGTTTTCTGTGAAAGCTAGCTCAGAATGCCGCATTTTCAGAAACGCTCAAACGCTCTCATAAATGGCTCCAATTTTTTTTTCTTTAGACTTTTCGAACGGATAGTGCTAATTGCAATCGGTAACATGACGTAAAGTTCAATTTGGTGTATTTTTTGTTATTCCAAAAGGTACACAAATGAATTTTTTGAAAGGTCTTTCACACTTTTAATATGCACATTATCAGCAATTTGTGAACAGTATTGTATTTGTAAGTTAAGGTGCTTCAAATGACTGTTTCAGTGGTGTGTTTCAGAAGCTCAAAAATGTTCTGTGAAAAAGAGCTTCAAATTTCACATTTGTAGTAGTGCTTAAACGCCATTTTCTTATAAACGGTTTCAAATTTGTCAAAGAAAATTGACCTATTGGACGAGGTTTTACTGTTCTTTAATATTCTAAAATTAAAATTTCCGTTCTACCATTAGGAAACCGAAAAATTAAGAAAGTGTCAAAAAATTTGGGCAGCTTTAGATAGCAGCTGACACGAGGTTCTGGCAATTTCGATTGGCTAGCCCAGATCCAAGGAAATAGAAAACTAATACGGGAAAGTCTGTGCCATATTGTTGGATCACTACTTAATTTTGTTTAAACATTTTATCTTCGAAACGACTCCATTTTTTAATGAAATTTTGTTGTTGTATAATTTAAAGGACGTTTACGAAAATGATACAGATCTTATGTTTTTTAAATCCCTAATTTTTCGAAAATTGAAAAATTTCAAAAATTTTTCACCGTCTTCCTACAACTACAATAATGAACATACAATATTTTAATGATAAGTGTTCACCAAAACAATCTTTATAAAGGGGATGATGCACTTTTTGAAAATATGAGTATTTTTGTAGTGCAATATGGCTATTAACAAAGTCGACTTCTTCGAATTTACTGCGCTTCGTGTCATAAGTTTAGTGGTGTTTGGAAGCTCTTTCTATTCTTATAAAAGAAAGTAGTTTGAAAGAAGGTAATAAATTTAACTTAGAACTAACAAGTTACTTTTTTACTTCAAGAAATTTTGATGGCTGATTATGGAATGTTTCTTTTCTGAAAGTTAGAAATGAACTGTTCCTGGTTGTGGAAATAAACGCAGGTATCCACCTCGGACGCTTTCTTTGAATTGGTTGGGTTTGGATTATATTACCACTATTTTTAATACTTTACATGAAAAAAAATTGAAGCAAATTAGTACCATTAATTTTTGTGAACGTTTTAATTTTGTATTACTACCTACGCTGACTTGGAAACAATGCAGCGATGTATGTTTGGGAAGTTCATTTTAGAACGACCACAATGTAAGATAATTGAAATGTGAAATTCCTCTCTTTGTTAAATGTTGACATGCAGCTATTATGAAGATTTGTTTTTTACATTTATTTATTTATTCATTTATTGTTTTGGTTATTTATTTATATTTTTATTTAACATAAAAACAGAAAAAACTGACGGTGACGTACAATGGGGAGGAATTTATTCTGTGAACCTTTTCGTAAATTCTGGTATCCCTACCCTAACACATTTATATGTTGAATTCTGAATGCAGATGGAAACGAAACGTTTGTTCATCGATTATTAAAGACAATTTGGGGAAATTTTCTTAGGTGTGATATCGTATAGAACATTTAGCATTACATGTTCAGACAAGGAGTAATGTGTAATTGGTAAAAAACCTCATCGGATATGTTTGTGAATACACTATATACCTTATACAATTAATTCAGTGCGAGAAATATATTTTCATATAAACTTTTGAATAAAAAATGTATTGCTTGAAACTATTTAATTTTCGCATCAAATTTTCTACGATTTCAAATGAGTTTTACAAAAAATGACTGAGATGTGTTAATTCGGAGAGAAACTGTGGTATAAATAGTATTACATAACCATTACTAAGAGCGAGAAAGTTCGTGCTCTTTTAGCACCATTAGTAAAACTTTATATTGTATGTAAAAAGGAAGTTACAAGTAAATATCGAGACAGTGCGGTAATGAATTCAATATGCGATATAAGTGTTTCATCGCGGAAGAGCGTCAAAATACCTTCTCGAAATGTGCTTTAAATACATGATTTGGGTTATTACTTAGAATCATGCAAATAAATCTCAGATTCCACGTCTCATATATTACAATGATAGCATACCTAAATGTAACGCCCGGAATACAAAGCTTATTACGACCGTTTCCAGGAATGTTTCCCGGTGGTGGGCCAAATGAGAGGTCACGTAGCAGTTAGTGACTCCGAACACGGGTGCTGAGGCCCAGTTATAATGGCAGTGATCTCATTTTGAACGTACCACGCATACGTGTAATTGCGTATCTGCTTATTCAATAGGCTCAGTCCGAAAGAGACCAATTCTGCTTTTGAAACTGGATAATAGGCGTCAGATTCATCGCTGGACACGATTCGAATCTATATGCGATTCCACTGATATTTGTTGACCGGGTTTTCACACCATTCTCAAACCCATGCGTTGCATCCCTTCAGGTATTGACAATGGAGGTGTAGCGTTCAGTTTCTGTTCGAAAAAATGTAAGGCGAAACATTTTGCAGAAATGGACGAGTTTTGTAAAGTAATGAAAGAAATTCAGATTTATTGGAAGAATATAATCTCACCAACTAAATATGTACATTTTGTTTTGTTTCGCTGATTGATGCAATAATTAAGTAATACAGTATATATGAACTGAAGGATCAATTAAAACTACTCAGCGTTTCCAAAAATGAACGTTTGTTATAACAATTCTTTGCTACCTTGCATCTAGTTATGCTGTTAAATGATATATTTACTGAAATATAAACTATATTGAATATATTTACCACTATCAAAAGTATTTAGATGTTCCGTGTTTTAGAGTGACAACTTCAGTCTGATCGGCAAATGTAATTGTTTGTTGCTTGCTCTGACAGTTCAGTCGTGAAAGGGCGGGGTAATGGACTCGCGCTCGAGAGAAATGTCTCAATAATGGACTCATAGACTTTGGTGAGGCTTCCAAAGATGGCGTGGCGCCACCCCCGCCACGCCCGCGTAGTGGCAACTGTCGGAACACGACGCGCACCTGTGGGCATGGACATGCATTGTTCGCGGTGCCACGGAATGGGCACGATTGAATTTAATTAAAGTAGGGCATCGCGATGGTGAAATGATGTGGGCAACGCCACGTAGAGCACTGGATGTGGCAATCAGGAGGTTAGCGTTCCTCCCAGAAGGGACGGTGTTAGTTTTATTTCTCTCCAAATTCCGAGGACCTAATTGCAGAGAATAAAACTAGTTGCATTTACATTTAAAATATAGTGTTTGTCATCGTCGCTATGAGAGCACTGTCTGTGCAAGCCTACACAAACGCTATAATTTCTAGGAATCGTGACATCCGAGAAATCGCCGCGGCGTCGCCGTTGCGCTCGCATGGTTGAAACGCAAGCAGAGCAGCTCCTGGTCGCTGTCCGTATTGGTTCTAGATGGAGCAGAGCAGAGAGTATTTTTGACTAGTCAAGAGCTGTTAGTCTCCATACAAACATCAGTGCATTATTATAAATATTTGCCGGCCACGTAATGTATGCTCCTTGAACGCGTACTGCTACACACGCGCACTGAGAGAGAAGGCTCAGAGACGTGTACCACGCGAAGATTTGGTAAAAAGCAAACGCAAAAATAACGCCAAGTCAGATGATACTGGTCAATCTTAAACAACGGTATATTTCTAGTCTCCCACAGACGCCTCCGCCGACCCCCCCCCCTTCCGCTGTCAGACGCCCGACGCACACAGGCACACTATTATATGAACGCCTCGTATGTTCAACTGTTCCCACGGAAACCATCTCCACTCACACAGACCACCCACGGACACAAATACTAAGACAGTTTTGATGGCCCAGCCGCAATGTTTTCACATTATAAGCGACCACCTCACTTGCTTCAAAAGTATCGTAGATGCCAGATCGCTGTTGTAAGCGGACGCACTTCTCGTGAACTACTGTAAATATTGAACTAATTGCGACGTTCTTATACGTGCAATATTCTATAAACTAGTTGTGAACATGCGTAAATGGCTATCAACAGCATTGAGATGTATAACAATCTGAACTTTGTATAGTAGTGCTACACAACTATTGACAACTACCAGAACTTGGAGTATCTTCGTAGAACTTCTAGACCTCTAGTATCTGCGTAGTGCTGCCCACTCGTCTAGTGTTGACGTAGAACTGTTTACGCCTTCATCCAAAATTTGCTGCTGAATGCCACTTCTGACCAATGACCTCCAAGTAAAGAAAGACTGTTGCCATCCTGACAGCATAGATGAGTAACAAAAAACAACTTCCTTTAACTGAACATCTAGTGAACGTTCAATAAATGAATTTCTCACAGTAGTATAATTTTGATTGCAAATTTTATATACCTAGTATTTTTCAAGCAATAATCGCACCGTAACCAAACAGAACTCTATCAACCAACAATTTCATTGATGCAAATAAAATAACTAAATCTCAGCTATCTTTATTTGTTATTGATTCATTGTATATTATCAATTGCTACTTTTCATTCATCCTCTTATAATTTAAGTTACCTATAAGACTTGTTATTGCATTGTTTTGCATTTTAATTCAATTAAACTAATGAAAAGATTTCAATCTAATTCTGAGCTAGCAATATCCATTCACTCATCCGCCTCATCATTCTGACACTTGCAAGTGCTGGCAACATTATTGTTCCATTTCAGGAGCCAAAATCACTGAATGCCCTTAGAATACGTTAGCCGATGTTAGAAGTTTTCACTTAATTGGCTCTTCAGGCTTTATCCAATTGGATCAACATATTCTAACAGCTATTTGGATGCCTTAAAATTTACTTAATTTTGTCTCCTCCTACCCCTTACATATGCACTTATGTATATGCACCATCCCCAAATCAACGTGTCATACCGGGGGAGCTACGCCACCTCCTGATATAAAACGTGGACTAAACGTATGGAAATAATGGCCTTAGCACTTGACGCGTACGAAAACAGGAATTAATTAATATACCTCATATTTACATTGTATCATTCTTGGCGAATGATTCAAGGAGATGGTGGAGGTGTCGGATAGAAACAATGGCTATGAAGCGATGATGTGATGAGTAGGATGGGCAATATGAGAACCCGAGGAAATTTTCTTAGAGCCCGCTTTGTCGACCGTCCGATCTGCATGGATACCGGAATTGGTACCACGGTAGTGGCCGAAAGTAAGCATCTATCGGATCAGAAAATCAGAGTACACTTTAGAAAAGATACTGGGATGAGTACGACAAGAGGAATCAGTGAACGTGGCATAAACTGCAGGGAAATTGTTAAATATGTATCACTAATGAATAGAAATGTAAGCGGTGGACAACACACAATAGTTGCGGGAAGTTATGGAGAATGAAGAGTACTGCAAGTGTTGCGAAAACTGCGAGGTAATTCATGATCATTAACAGCACATTGACTCCTAGATATCGATTATAGTAATAGAGACAGTATGTTGATGAATCTAATAACGGCGTCTAACGAACAGTTTCAGGTGGGCGGGAACTGAAGCTCCGAGCAACTGAGGAATCGTCCGTAATGTGGAGCGCGGAAGTCGCGCGGGTTGCTGCAGGGGCATCGACCGAAGCCCGCACAATTTCTGTAGAAGCCATTCACCCACATGGCCACACCGCGGTGCTGTATACGCGTTTTGTCGCTTTTAACGCCGAGAGCGGGAGCCAGTGAACGGGCAGACGGGTAGGTGGACGGGTGGGAAGAATGGTGGGTTGATGATCACTCAACCGGCATCAGCGAGGCACGTGGCGTGAGAAGGGAAGGCAATCGAGCTGGGGAACAAGTAGGAGGGAGTGCTGGGTGGCAGTCTGAGGGGAGAGATGAGAGGAGGATTGAGCAGAGAGATGGTCAGAGGAATGTTGGGAGGGCTGAGGAGGAACGAGGAGAAGGAAAAGAGGAGAGGAAAGGGGAGGAAAACGAAGTGAAGTGATGAGGAGAGAATAGGGAAGTCGTGACGAGGAGAGAAAAGGGAAGAAAAGGGACGAGGAAAGGAAAACGAAGGGGAGGGACGAGGAAAGGAAAATTAAGGACCGAGGAAAGAAAAGGGGAGAGTTGAAGGAAAGGGACGAAAAGAAGAGAGGAAAAGGAATGGAGGAGGAGAGAAAAGGGAAATGAAGGGGAGGGGTGAGGAGAGGTGAGGGAAAGCACGAGAGGGGATTGAGAGATCCGATTCGTGTGCGCAGAGGCGTGTTTAAAGGGTGCGGAGGGGTGAGTAGGAAGTGGAGAGTAGAGCGGAGCAGAGCAGAGTGGTACAGAGCGGGGCGGAGCGGGGCGGGGCGGGGCGTGGGCGGGAGCGTCCTCTGAGCGTGCTACCTGTCGCCCGGCGCGGCGCACGGGCCGCTGCGCTGGGTGCGGCGCGCCTCGCCTCGCGGTTCTCGTTATTTTTCGGGTCGCGGTGGCGCTCGTCCGCATCGCCCGCCGGCTGCTGCGCCCGGAAGTCGACATGAGCGACGGGGTCCCAGCATTAGCGAGCTCGTTTGTGCGTTTGTGAGCGCCGGCGCCCTTGTGCGCTGGACGGCTGAGTGAAAAGGAAAACGCGAATGTGGAAATGAAAGGTCCGACAAATAAAAGAATATTGAAAACGACTTTTTGCGGAAATGATCGCATGGTCTGTTTTCACTTTACCGGAAAATGGGAACAGAAATTCTTTTCACAAAACTTCATCAGAAGAAAATGATCAGTTGAACTATTAGGGCAATTATTCGTTGTTTAATGAATGTGAAATTCGATGGAAACATTTCCTCAAAAAATGTAAAGTCAGTGATTACGGTTCTTCCTTTCAATCATTATACTTATTTATTACTGAAACGTGAATATTTGAAAATACTACAGGCAAACGTGAAGTTAATTGAAAATTTGTTTTATATAAGCAAAATTTGTTAGAAGTGTTTTTTTATAACACTCATTCAGGGCAACGTGTGTTCCGCTATATGATTTGTTAAATTTGGGTCAAAGGTAAGGATAATAGTAGGTAAGTAGATTTCTTGAAATAATACCCGAAATAATTTAAGAAATAATATAGGAATAAACGAAAATATTCTGATAATCTCAAACGGATAGATGGGAACGATCTTAGATACTTATCCCTATACAGTATTTGACTAACTAGGAGTGTGGGTATGTGGATTCATCACTCACAATTAGACCACTTTCTGTGCACCAGTCGAGACATACGAGGTGTCATTCGACGCATCTCGGTCTCCTGATGGGGAACTGATTATTTTATTTCGGATCTAGCCAGAAGATACCACGAAATTTCCAAAAAAATATTTTTGCCAGTTTTGGCGCTGCAATCTTAGTGAGTATGCCGGGAATTAAACCGACGCTTCCTAAATATAATTTTCTTTCATGACGTTGGAAACTCTGATGTTGACATCTTTAAAAGAACAAGTGAATCGCGCGGTATATTTCAGTGTAATTTTTATCAGTTGGCATACTAATATATTTTTTTAAATAAATTTTGAAAAACCTATGGACAGAATGGTCTTGGTACGTATTAAATTTGAAGAATTTCTAGTGAATACGAAGCAAACAAAACTGTGAATAATACTAGAGAATGAACGAAATTTTTTCTGCTTGACTTCTCCGTTTTACGTTCCTAAGTGTACAAATGCCGATTTTCAAATGAATGAGACCTAGAACGTATTCTTTTTGAACTTAACTAACAACTTATGTACATAAACAAACAAAAAAAGTCGCCTTTTAATGTTATATTGATTCGAATACAAAAAGAGTAATGGAATAATTGCAGAAATAGAAGTGATCACAAATGAGACTGAGTTTGTGGACTTTTAATCTCTTCAAAAATTAGGGGGAAAATATGGAAGTGTTAATAACATCCGGGGAAGAATCAAATATAGTTGTAGATGATTTTGAGGCATAATTTTCGGAACTAATTGAGAATGATCTTATATTAGGATTAGAGAATCACCCAACAGAACAGCTTAAAGTGATCTTTTTGCATTATTGTGCAAATTAAAAAAATCGTAAAAAATGTAGCTGTAATAAACAAACTATTCGCATCATCAATACCTGCAAGTACTTTTGCGGAGATTGTAATTTTTAAATTGCAATATTACCAGTTCATATCCAGTAAGGAGGTAACATTCAAGGCCATAGGGTGTTGGAAATTTTTGAAGGGGAGTGCAAGATTATCAAGTTCTTCGATTCATTTCAAGTCAAATGCCAGATACTGTAAGAACATATTTGAACCAAGCTACACATGAAAGAAATGAAGTATGAAAATAATTTTCAACAGATAAAAATACTTTTAAAACAATTTACTGCGTAGGCGACACTACATTCAAATAGTTATAAGTATATGCAGTGTTTAGTAATGTCTAAACACGTGAGTTTATGAAATATTTTACACTGAGAATTTCTCTAAGAAAAATTTCATTCTTAAAAACGTACGGAATAAATTGATTGAAGTATTACATAGTTCCTACGTACCGAACAATATCAATAAGTCAAGCAAGTTGGTCGAGGGGAGCACATACAGTGAAGGTAATAAGCGAATAGGAAAGGCTTTTCCGAGCGGTACCATAATGTGGAAATGTAAAGACCGGAAGCACAATGCAGTGAACATAATGTGCTCAAAAGTATGACAGTGCGATCATTTTGTGTTTATATATGTGAATTGTTTTGTAGGTCTGGGCCCATCATCAACTGTGCTCCTTAGGCTCCGTCGTAATAACCCGGGAGGTGGCGGCGTTCCTTTCCCTCCTGGACTGAGTTGGACGACGATCTATCTATACGTCACATCGCGTTGCGTCGCGTCGCGTCGGTTTGCGGGGTCCCCTCCCCAAATACCTTCGCCAGCGGAGAACCGCTCCAAGAGACCTCCCGCCCCGGGGTCTCTTGCGACGAACGCGCAAGTGTAGTGCGTGGAATTAATGCAAGGGGAGAGTAGGGGCAAGGGAAGGTGGCGCTCCGTTCGTAGCCTGTTTTTAGGACCGCTCCGGAATTCATCTGGTATTTATCGGAGAACACATAAAAATACCGTTCAGAACAGCTGACAGCTAGAAGTATCCAGTTAGAGGCTAGCCAGTTGGTGTCGCAAATCCGTCACTGTCGAGACTCGAATCCTGGACACTGCAAGGGCAACACCTGTTGCCCTGAGCCACCTCCGTTTGCCAAAAATTAGAACAATGAATGACATCTGATATAAAGCTTTATTTTTCATTTAAGCTTTCTTTTGTGAATCATTAAACTTCATGTAAATGTAATTATGAAATTGATATTGATGTCGAAAGGCACGGAAAATAATTATTTTTCAATAATAATTTTCCTACCTTCAAATAATTATTTCACAATCGATTTCCAGGATAACCAGGCTATTAAAATGATGATGGTTCTTTTAAAATTGATCCCTCTCTAAGGGCAGCACATTGTCGAAGCTGTTTTTTTTATGATTTACCCGACGCCTTATGGAAGGGAGGCCGGAGCCGGGAACGAGCGCTGACAGACGTAAGCGGGACGCGGGTTAGAAGCGAAGGCGGGGGGCGGGGTGACGACTGTGTTGAGGAGCGCGATGGGCAGCAAACAGGGCAGGCAACCTGGCAGCGATAGGCAACAGACCGCGCCCGCCGACGCTCGCCCCCAGGGGGCGCGGGCTCGGCAATCAATGCGAACTGCCAGTAAATAAGTAATAACGTCGGGGGGAGATAATCGTTTTGCTCCCCGACTTCATCACCAGCGCTGCCTCGCCATGCCCTCGCCCATCGCTCACTCCGCGTCGCCGGCGCCTCTCCCACTCGCCAAACCGCTCCGTCTCTTCCCCTCATTGTTCCCACTCTTCTCTATTTCCTTGAGGACGGCTTATGTAGTTCAGATCCAGTATTGTCGCTGACTCAGCTGTAACTTTGATCGGCGGGTTCGAGTCCCGACGGTAGATAGCGGCCGAATTCAGCCTCGGTCTGGATAATTATAGTTGCCGGATGTCCTGATTGGTAGTTTTAAATCTATAAATACCAATCCGAGGATGAATTATTAAGCGTTACCCTAACAAACGGACTACGGATCGGACATGATCTTTCCTTTCCCCTTGTCGATCTTTTCCCCTTACCCACACACCTACACTACCACACATGTTTGGAGATCAGACGGGAGCATAGATCCTGTCCCGGCTGGAGTGGTGCCCCGATGCGCTGGGGGAGATAGCCAAAAGGGCATATCCCTGCAATCTCGGCGATGGATTTCATCATCCAGCGGGGGAGGAATCATTGCCACCTCCCGGAATAAAACATTCACTACACAAACTGAACTAATGACGGTATCTGGTGACGTTCCTGGAAACATGAATCAAAAACTTATTCTAAATACACAGATCTGGAAAATAAAATTTTTGGTCACCTGTTTCGGTTTATTTGGCTGATTCTGAAGTTCTTATCTATCGCGAAATAAGCACGCAATACCAACTGGGTACCAACCTCTATTTATTATTTATTTTTTTATTTTTGCTTATGGCTGTAAAACCCGGCACATTTAAAGTTTCACCCTCCTTCCACCAAGTTTCAACCAGACCAATTATATCGAATGTATTTATGTAGCTCTGAAAATCATTGCTCTTTGAATACTTTTCTATACATAGGTAAACAGTCATACGAATTTTAGATCATAATCCACGTGAAATTACCTGGTGAATTAGCCCGAAAAAATACCTGTAACTATCATTGTTAAGTTCGATAAGACCTCCTGTGAACTCAGATATAAATTATTCGTTTGTTTAAATTATTACGTTAAACGATCAAATCATTGCCTTCAGGGCGACTGAAAGCCGCCTTGCCGAATTCTCCATATATTTATATCACATATCGTCAGTGGATGATAATTATGAGGTTCAATTTGTGCCGAAATAGCGGCATTTTAAAATTATTTCTAAATACAACATTAGAAATTTGAAAAAAATCAATTGATTAAGAGGAAACCGTGTCTCTAAGAGAATTACATCAGCTCATCGGTGGCATTTCTGACCTGTTCACTGTGGAAATCTAATTGAACCACAAGTAAAAAAGTACTGAAATCCCATTCAGTTAAGATATCGAGAATGCGATTAGAGGGCCTTCCACGACAGAAGAAAACAAATATGATGTCGAATAAGGTACATAACTGTAAAACGTGCTCCATCAGTGTAAGGTACATTGAAAGAATAGAATGTGCAGAGAGCAGGAAGTGATAGACACTTTGAATTTTTAGCGAGGTGATATTTTACTGTTCTTTGAAATGGTAAAGTTAATTGTAGTATAAAACTATTATATTTTGACGTTCTCAGACATTGAGAACCTGTGGTGTAATGAGCCAAAAATGTTTGTCCCCAAAAGTTCACTTTAACTGGAATCGATTGTATGTATGATGTTCAGCTGTCACGGCTCCTTGCCAGTGTAATGAGCTGCAACCCACGCGCCGCAGAAATCTAACCGAGCGCTGTGCTGTGCAGAACTTTCTATCAATATAGAATGTGAATGGGACATTTAGATTTCTGTTTGTGTATAGCGAAAGAGTATCAAGCACTAATGTACTTTCTCAGGTACTCAGGAAATGTACGTATGTCGCAAATACAATACACTTTAGCAAATAAACAAATTTATCTCTACTCATTTTCATCTAATGAAAGTCTAACCACAAGGTGTTTCGCGTAAAACACTAATTTATGTTTGACGTTTATGACCCATCACGGAGATAATCTACTTCTAAGAACAGAAAAGTCATTTTCAATATTCATGTAAACATTCTTGTGACTGTCGATACATATTCATAAAACCAGTTTACAAACCCGTTTAACACACTTTCTTTGAAGAAGCACATTGCTAACAATCACAATCTCTTCAAACGGGGAAAATATAATGTCAAAAACTTCAAAAACACGACATACCCTTATTCTCAATGTAGTGTTAATGAATATATTCCAAGTACTAAGCAACGGTACGAATCAAGATCGGAAAGATAATAATATGTGAAGGCTACTCATAAAGAAAGCTAATATGTTTGGATTCCAACCAATCTGTACTTGCTTGAAATATAAAATACGTCTCTTAGCTTTCATAAAATACATCTTCTATTTTTCAGCATTCGTTTCACTATAACGAATCGATCATTCTCTGTCGGTGACCTGTTTCCACCCCGGTGTCATCATTTCCGTTGCTTGATGCCATTCATCACTTCAATGTACTATTTCGGACCGACGGATTATTGTCTCAGAATCCCCCGCCTTCCCCTCCCATCCCCTGTCTCCGTCCCCCCTCCGCAGCGTCTCCCCCACATTCCTGTCGGCGTTCTGGCTGCTCCCCCTCCCCCGCGAGCGAGCGCGCGCCGGCCGGGCGGCCTCCGCGCCGGCTCCGCTCCCAAAGGCCGTCATTATAATGATCATCCGCTATGCAAGCTCCCTGCTGGCTCCGTGGCCGCTTCGCTCCGCAGCTGCGCCTCTGCGCGTCACCGACGCCAGCGCTGCGCTGCGGATGCGGTGGCACACGCGTGCGGGGAGAGCCAACAGCGGTTAATAATAAAAAGTGTTGTAAGAGCACAACAGCTCTTCTGAATTTGATGGCGAACCCACCAAAGGCAAAGAATGATTCATCATCTCAGTTCCTGTGCACGGCATGTTTCTGAAATGATGCTAGAAGGGCTGACACAGTCATGGTTGTGCTTCATTCATCAAAAAAATATTCATAATCTACACGCCTGGATGAACACGCCAATTAAACTCATTAAACTTCGGCACATTTTATTTGTATTGTCCTGCTCTACCCAGTACTGTACGTGTTGTCCTTACAAAGTTAATGTTCGCAATCCTAGTGTTCATGAAAGTCATTGTCAGAAAAAGAAAGTGCATTCATCTCAATGTTGGTAGATTTTTGTTATATTATTTATTTAACGTCTTTTAACATTACGTTCAACAGTATTTCTTCCATTGACAGTTACTTGTATTAATTACACTGCACACAACGCGCACTCAGTACTGTATCAAATTGCTGTAAAATAGAATTATATAAATAATTATTTTTAATATATATATATATATATATATATGTATGTGTGTGTGTGTGTGTGTGTGTGTGTGTGTATGTTCATTGAAAAAATAGAGTGAGTCTACCTTAGTCTAGTGTCACATTAAAGTGATGTCGGAACACCAAAGACGAGAAACTGAAAATGTAATTTAAAAGTCGTACATTAATTTACAGACAATGGCTGTGAACTGATGCACCAACAAAAAGATCGTTTCAGATTTTGACTTACACAGAACATTATTTTGTACGACTGTGCCATGGGTCACAACGGACATAAACAACCACAACATCAGGTCTCAGTCCGCTCGTATTTCTGAAGTTTATTACTACAGTTTACGTGCAGTACACAGAAGACCAGGCGCATGTTCGGGTCTGTTGTTCACCGTATCCATTTTCTAAATGTTAACTGCTGCCAGCATAAAGACAATTTGCATTAATGGTAATGTGCGGATAACAATGGTGGTCGAAAACAAAGAATATGATTATAAATATTGGCAAGACAATTATGAGTTTAACGGAATCTTACTAATTATCATTTTAAGAGAAATATGATGTTTTTTGATATTATGATTAATAATGTCGATGTTAGGAAGTAGACAAGTAGACATAATAATGCAGGTCAGCCGTCATTATGTAATATATTTGAATTATGAAAGTAATTAAACCAACTGTTATTTATCATATTTGAAAACTTATGAAAAGAAAATAATGATAATGCATTTGAAAAAAATGTTTTTTTTATTTTTAAAATTCAAATGTGTTTAGTAATAAAACCTCGAATTTAATTTATTAAAAATTTACACTAGGGAACAAAATTGTTATCTTACCTCCAGGACGAAAGTGGATTATTTCAAAGGAAACGATCACGTTGATTTCCAAAATCATTGTAAACATTTCTATGACGCAACGTTCAAAATGTATGAACATATTTAGTATTTTAAATAAACAAAATCCTATATTAATTTCCGCATTGTCACTCCGGTTACACTACTTTAAAATTGTATGAGCATCCTTCATATGAGGTAAGAATAAGTTGAAAATGGTATACGCATATTCGTGCAGTAATATTGACACATCTTGGAAGGATAAATTCCTACTGGATAGCTTAAAAATGCTTTTCGCCTTGTCAGTTACTCTTGTATTCCTGTTTACACTCTCTGACAAGAAACCAGCATTAATCTTCTATCATTGCATGATCCTTACGCCGTTGGTGTCTCTTCTCCATTGTAGCAACGCCTTGATGAAACTATTCACCATCTTGATCTATATCTATATACTAATATATAAAGACAGACGTGCCTTGAATTACAGCGCGATAATCTGTGAATATACTGAACCAATACTGATGAAACTTTTGTGCTAGCTTTTCTTTAAAGGTATGAACTACTATAGGCTATGATTTACAACCATAAACCTTAACATATTCACAATATAATTACATTTCTGGACATTTTTCGGCTAGCATTACATCATAGATTCAAGAGTGCATCAATGTCCATAGTTAAGCTACGCGCCACCTGAGGATGACTACTGAGGTCTACGATTGTGTTCATCAACGTACAGAATTGCGTATATCTGTAGGATAGGTAGGTAGGATTTGATTTTATCGTCGATTGTTTAATGCGAAATGTTTATATTTAAGAATGATTCGTTTTTTCTTCACTCTATAAAAGTAGTTTGGATATTTATTTTAATTGCGTCTAGGCGTAAATGTATTAAGTGAAAATGAGATAAGTATACTTAATGGTATATGGAATGTTTGGAAAACATTTTGAGGATGGATGTTTCATATTTTAAAGAGGTGTGATTGCACACATGTACTACAACTAATCCAACAACTATTTCATATAGAATACATTATGTATGATTACTACGTATTTGCGAGTTCAAAGAGTCAAATGAGATAGTTATTGTGAATGATTTACGTTTTAGGTTGAAACTGTTGACAGATGGATGAATTTTTGTAGGGAAGTATTTTACTGCAGTGTAGAAACCAAACCGTTGGCTGGTGAAGGAATGATGATTTCAATTGATCAGAGTTCGGTTCGGTTGAATTGAAGTAAAAGAGTAGTGAGAAATGGAATTGAATGTGTGCCAAACACTGTTTTTCAAGGTTGTTGAAAGTGGAACAAAATAGACTTTATTTTATTGAAATTGATGTAAATTCTTCCTGTTGATTCTGGTATAATTGGAGGTGTTCATGGTACGAATAAATATATATATTTGACCATATAGGATCAATCAAAATTGATTTCAGGAATTAAACTTTAAAAAACATTTATTAATGGCTCAACGTTTCGCACGTTTTGTACGTGCCTTGTCAAGAGCAGTTATGGCAACGGTTAACAATGTTATATAAATTAACATAAAACAATAGAATTTACAATTTTTGAGTTAAATAGTTACATTGCTGTTACATCCACAAAAACCTTGAAGGCTTGTCAAATAGTTACATTATGCAATTTATGAGAGCAGCACATTTAGATATGTTAAGGATAAACATTTCGAACATGTGGGATTGGCAAAAAAATAATACAATTATGGAAGTTGGTGCAGCATTAACATTTTATAAATTTGGTTCAGCTTTTGTATGTCACTTTTTGTGTTCATCGTATCATTCATTATTATACATAACACTTCGGCAATTATCCTTTTTGATGTTTGTTTCTCATTATGTAAAATTTTGACTTTATCAAATGCAATGGAGTGGTTAAGTTCCGTCCTATGCTTGGTTAAAGAGGTATGCAAATCCGCGTCATTGTTGATGTCATACTTATGCTGGTATATCCGTCTGCTAATATATTGTTTAGTCTCCCCAATGTACACCTGCTGACAATCATTGCAAGGAATGGAGTGTACAACATTAGATTTATCTCCTAGTCTAGGTTTATACTTCTGGTTGTCATAAAGATGGCTAGTTTTATTTAGATTGTAAAATACAATGTCTAAATTGTATTTTCTGAAATAGGCTTTTTTTAGGTAACAGAAAAACTTTGGTCAAGCCGGGATCCACTGTGTGTTATCGAATTTTTGTAGATATTACAATTGTCTAAGTGGTTAATGACACATTTACGTGAGCCATCAGGCAACGTGTCATAAAATATACATCTTTGCATAAAACGGAAAACTCCCTAAACCGGAATTTTTTTGTGTCCCGATCAATTCCGTCTTAGATTTTACTGTAGTACTATCTATTCGAAAAGTTTAAAGAACAAAATATGGAGCTGTTTTTGGGAAAAATGCATTTAAACATTTTAGAAAGTGCGGAAGTTTGAGCTATTTTTACTCAGTTTCACACAATTCAATTCAAACTTAAACAATTTTCGAAAATTCAGAGTTAACCGTGAAAATCGGACATGCGCCACCTTTCTTAGTGAATTACACTCTATTCTTACAAGAAATTTAAAGAAAAAAAATTGGAGCGTTTTTTGAGAAAATGTGGAAAATGTCAAGGGGATTTCATGTGAAGTTTCATTTGAACTTCATGTGATTTTGAAGAAAGTTTTTCAGAATCTCAGCGCCTCGATTCGATCCAGATCGAACTGAAAATATCCATTTTGTAAAATATCCTAGGTATGGTTTAGGCGCTAGTGGTGTTCACTGGCGGACGCAAGAACAGACAGATGGACGAACGTTTTGAGAAAAATCACGTTTTCGGTCTGAAATCTGAATACATTATGCAATAGAGGGAGTAATTTACTACATATTAGAACAGAATTTATCCACTTTTTTTATCAGAGCCTTGCAGTCGAAAAATTGCTGTTTTTTGGCCCAGCATTACATAAATTTCTCTAAACTACATATATTACATTATATATACGTACTATGTATACAAAAAAGTAAAAAACCCAACTTTTCTAAAATGCCCCAAATTCTTTCGTTAAACTATTGATAGGGGTGTGCATTCTATAATATGATATATTGGAAATTTAACTGTATTCTTTTTTTCGAAAGTTATCTAAATGTAACTTCTTTGACTTGTGTCTCACGTCGTTAATATTTCTGGCAATTTGTTTACATTGTTCCATTTTGTGTGTACAAGAGCTTTGAATTATGTCTTTTAAAGTGTCTCGAAAACTCAAAACTTTTCTGTAACTAGTGGTGCTACAGAATGGTACAGACTTTCCCGTATTAGTATTCTATTACTATTGGTCTCGGCTAGCTATTCGGACTTGACACATACTCTTGGCAAGTGCCATCTATCGCCGCCCAAACTATATATTTTGACATTTTCTTAATTCTTCGATTTCTAAATAGTAGAACGGAAATGTTATTTCCACAATATTAAAGAACAGTAAAACCTCGTCATAAATGGCAATTTTATTTGAAAAACTTCAAGCGGTTTTTAAGAAAATGGTGTTTAAGCATTACTCTAAATGCAAAAATCTCTAAATGCATTCCACTCTTCTCTGTTGTTCCAAGTCTCAGGAGGTATCTGCCATCCAGACAATGACTTCTCTACGTTGTCTCTCCAACCTGGTCGCGGCGGGCCGCTTTTCCTTCTTTCTTGGGGTTGCCAATACAATAGCTTCTTTGGAAGTCTATTGCTCTGCAAATTCTGCACGTGTCCAAACCATAACAGTTGTTTCCTTTCAATTTCGTACAGTATATCCTGCTTCAAACCCATGATCTCTCTAATTTTTACATTTCGTATTTTCTCTCTTCTTGAAATGCCAGCTGATCTTCTACGAAAGTCCATTTCTATTACCCTCAACTTTGTTCTCATTTGTTCCGAGAGTTGCCATATCTCAGCACCATACAGTACATCACTTCGGATTATTATTCTATATATCATGAGTTTTGTTTACTAATGTTCTTGTCCAATAGGATAGAATTCAGAGAACCGATGATTTTCCTGCCTCCGTTCCAAAACCTGTCTCATAAAGTTCCTTCCTCCCAATTTTTGCCCCTAAATATTTAATTTCTTTCACTTTTATTAATTTTGTTTCATGTGTCCATAGTTATGTATTCATTATTTCTATTTAATGCCCAGTACATTGTTTTTCCTAAGTTGAATGTCAGTCCCCATTTTGTGTATTCATCTCTGATCCTTATCAGCATAAATTCTATATCATCTTAGTCGTGCGCCACGATTACCTGGTCATCAGCGAACTGTAAAGTGTAAAGAGTAGAGTACATATCCAACGGTATTCCCATTCCCGCACAGCTCCTTCTCCATTTCTGCAGAACCTCGTTCACATAGATTTTAAATAGTGTCGGTGCAATGCAGCATCCTTGCCTTAAGCCTTTCGTGATTGGGAAAGATTCTGTCAAGTGCTTTCCTACTTTCACTATTCCTGCTTGCTCTGAATATAATTCTTTCACTGCAGCAATAAGACTACTATTCAGATTTAGACATCGTAGAACTTCCGCTAATTTATCTACTGGCACATTGTCATAAGCTTGTGGAATCTTTTCTGGAATCTTTTCTAATTTTGAAAAATTTCATTAGATGTCATTTGAAATATTTTAATTCACAAATACAATAGTGTTTACAAATTGCTGGAAATGTGCATATAACGGTGTCAGAGGTCTTACAACAAAATTACATTTGTGTAATTTATCAAAAAAAACAACAAAAAAATACCCCAAAATGTACTTTATGTCACATTAAAGAGTGCAACTTGCACTTTCCGTTCGAAAAGTTTGAAGAAAAAAATTGAAGCTAATTATGAGAGTGCGGCGTTTGAGAGTTTCTAAAAATGCGAAATTTTGAGCTAGATTTCATAGTAAACGGTTGAATTTTCGACGAATTTAATTTGCCATTATTTAAATCACATGTACTCATAACATTACATTTTTGTAATTTTGTTAAAAAGAAAAGCATACAGCAGTATGGCGTTTATGTCATCTCATAGAGTACATTATGCACTATCTTAACCAAAAGTTTAAAGAAAAAATTTGGAGCCGGTTTTTGAGAAAATCTGGTTTTGGTAATTTTTAAAATTGCACATATTGCACGCAATATTGCGCGAAAACTACTTAAGTTTTTAAAAAATGTGCATGACGTTAATGAAAGAACTTACTAAGGAGAACAAATTTGATTTGAAGGAAAAATCTCTATCTTTAATTTTGTAGTTGTAGGAACAGGCCGAAATATTCAAATTTTTGCAATTTTCGAAAACTTAGAGTTAACCGTGAAATTAGGACCCATGCCACCTTTATAAATGTATTTTACTCTATTCTTGCAAGACATTTAAAGAAAAAATTTGAAGCAGTTTTTGAGAAAATTTTGAAAATGTCCGGGGGGATTTATGTAAAGTACTTCTGAACTGCGACTCGAGCCAGATAGATGCTTCTTCAATTTGGAAAAAATCCTACTTATGGTTTAGGCACTTGTGGTGTTCACACACGGACAGAGGGAGATTTTCTAAAGAACTACTTCTTCTGTAACAAGGAAACGTTTCAGTATCAGGGAATCTAATTTGATTATTATTATTTTAGTTACAATTTTTTTATAATATAGTAGGAATGTTGCGTAAGACAACGAACATGTGTTCCATTGTGCGGAGTCTCTACTAAGCAGTACAGCAAGCGCCTTTCTGCCCCCCCCCAAGGGAATTCCCTCCGCGCGTCTGATATCTGGAGCCGCGCGAGACGCCTGTGTCGCAACATCCATGTATGCGCCGAGGGTCGAGCTTTGAGCCGCACCCTCCCTAACCCACCCCACCCCATCCGCTCGAACATGCGCGATCGTACTTACAGTTAAATTCTTCTAGGGTGGCCGCTGGGATTCGCGGGTAGAGGGGAACGCTGAAAGTGGTGGGGAGAGAGCCAGGAGACGGCACTCGCTCGCGCCTGGGTCGTCTGCCCATACCAAAAACATTAGTCTACCTACAAAAACATTAGTCTACGCACATGCTAGCGAACAGCCTTGGAAATCAATTTGCTGAAGTGACATCGCTCGGTAATGGAGAAACACCAAATTCACGGGATGGCCTGTCTCTGTCCTCATCATCCATATGTTTTCCACTGTCACTGATACCCGTTTCCCCACTATCATAAGTAGTATCACTATCACTATCTTTAGTATCGTTCGCGTCGTTTCGTGAAAAAATAACTATTCTTTTATGTATTAAATAATTGTGCGGCACACTCTCATTGAAACCGTCGAGAACAGGTTCTTTGTCCTTTCTGTTCTTCTCTTTATTAGGAGTAGAAAATGAACACGATTCTCCTGATTGAATGTAATTCATTTGCTTATTAATTCTGCAAATAGATATTTTCAAAATACCCGAAGCATCAATTAGTGCCTTACGAACTGCTTTGATATTTTCAATGCCTTCTTTTGCTTCTCTTCATGAATTGATATACTTTTGTAACGACTTCACGCGTCTGACTGTGAAGAACACCCTTATGCAAGTTGCTCTAAACAGGACGCATTGTAATGATCACATCAAAATAATAATCACTTAAACAGAACTTCATACAAATAGTTATTCACTATTAGGGAAATGCAACTGAAAACTGGCACATTGCGGAGACGAATAGTCAGAGTCAAAGTTTACTCATCTGGAGTAGGGATGTCAACACGTCCTGGGAACGGACGCGCTCCCCCTAAAGCGATAGGTTTAAGGAATGGGCTCTTCCGACAGCTCTGAGACCTGACCTTAAGCGGCCACGCTAAAATAATTTCACTGTAAGTGCTTAGTTCCCGGGTGTGAGGGATAGATAAACATTACAAGAAAGAAAAAAATTGGGACTACCGACGTCGACGAAATGCGCAGCATAGCCTTGCTGCCCAGTATAAACATTTTAGAAGAATGAGACGAAGATATCGGAAATTTCCACGGAAGAACTTTCCTGAAGCCTCAGATAACTGGCTCAGAATTTCTTACGACAGTGTATTTTGATCAATGGCGGTATCAACATTTCATAGAAGGTCGCTATAGTATCCAATCAAAGACGTGAGCTTCAGAAAAAACAAGTTTCGTTTATTAACAATCTGGTTACAATATTTACGTATCCGAGTACAAAGCCTTGTCGCCGTATATCCAGGAGAGAAAGTAGAGAAACTTCGCAGGGTCGCCGATAGCCAGTAGATGTGCCGAAAATGCAGGGGTTGTCAAGAATCCAGAAGGGTAGTCCGAAGTAGAAAGCCAAAGTCGTTGCCACCAGAATCTTCTTCACCAGCACGCCGTATACCTCACTGCCGACCCGTACTCTATGGTCGCTCTCCTGCTTCTGCCGCTCCGGGGCTGGGCCGGCGCCGCTTTATAGCCCGCCCGCTACAGTCGCTCGCTGACTAGCCCTGCCATAGGGACAGCGGCGAGTCTTGACGCGCCTATCCAACCGAGACGGGCGCGCGCACCCGGCCCTGGCCGACCCGTTGCCGATGTCCGCCGCTTCGCTTGGTGGCGCCTCCGCTGCTGTCACGCGGCACGGCGGCGGGACATTTGACTGCCCGCGGGCGGTCACAGCAGTCGCGATCTCTTATCTTTGAGGGTTAAGGGAAAAGGAGAATGAAAGTAAGGAGATTTTTATCTGGCGACTGGGAGAACACTTCGACTTAGAGCAGTGTTGTCAAGGTCGATGCCACGAGAGGGAGTCCGAGGCACGAGTGACACGACGAAATAGCCCCTCCACGCATTTCATCACCCTGCCACCTGAGACAGCTGCATCCCTATTGTAAACCGGCGGGGTTACTACTCGTAATAGTTCCCTTCCCCGACGCTAGTGGCGCAGAGAAGCTCGTGGACTGCTACGGTGCGACGACGCATGCCACAGCCACCAGTAGAATACCTTGACACCAATGAATTCGAGCTTCGATTTGGGAACTTCGTCATAAGACATCGGTGTTGAAACATGACGAACGTTTTCTTCGGTAATTTCGTTTGTGTATTGCTGTGAGATGGGATGGCTATATTTGTTTGCCGCAAAGAGTATAGTGATATATCGCATAGCGGTAATAATTGTGGTGTTTCCATTTATACGCGTTGTTGCTGCACAACGCACTGCTGGCACGCACAATGCGACTATGCACAATTTTAGTAAGGAACTTTATCCGAACCCACTTTAAACCGCGGACAGATCTTATACTGAATTGTTTACGATCATGATTACCGGAATTAGGTTCCGTGAACTATGAAAACCTGCTGTACTCAATAAAAGGCTTTGTAACCACGAGTGCGCATCAAAAGACTTTGGAGTGGCGTGTGATGAATGAAGGACGTTCTGTGAAAATCTGCTCCTGCTACCTGCGGCGGGCGACTGCCACCTCCGGGAGTGCTGCATACGGCCGCCCCCTCCCTTGTCTGGGCCAGCCCTTCCGTCTGAGCCAGCCGGAACTGCTGGCCGGGTCAACGACTCCTGGAGTCTACGGCAATCGTATTGGTGAAGTTACGCCAGGAACCGAGCAATATGTTCCGTGTGTGCTGTTGAAGCATAATTTTGTATGAAAGATTTTTGAATAACGCCGGAGTAAAAACCTAAAATTTGGTTATTGTGTTTTAACATGGTATGGGCACGCATTGGCGCAAATAAATTATTTAATTAGTTTAGTTAGTTAATAGTATTTAGTTAGTTAATAAGTTTAATTTTAATCTTCTATTTTTTGTCAATGAGTTCAGTAAAATTAGGAATTCACTGTATTCAGAATAACTTGTATTAAATTTTGTTCTTTGGTTTCATTAAATTTTATTAATCTCAAAAACGCCCATCCTTCTATTCACCGAATATAGGTGCCCGGCAGGAACCACAGATAACTGGAACAACGACGCCTACGTTGCGACAGCCGTGTCGTTCTGTTGGGCGCGGAAGACTTGGCTGCCGGTTAGCTCAGTGGGTAGAAAGGCGTGCTGAAAATGTTAATGATGGTGGAAGTCGGTGTTCGGTGAAAATGAGAGTCTTGCTATCAGGTTAACAAAATAAGTGGCATTTATTCAATAAAAAAGTCATGGTAATACCACTAATATCGGCGAGCATGCTTTCCTTCTCCCCAATTCCAAAATTACACACACAAAAATTAAAAAATAACACTGATACAAAAAAATATGACATAAATTTACGCCGATTCTCTCTTGATAACCAAGAGCGGCCGAGAATCTTAGCTTATCCGTCTGGTCAAAAGGCAATGCAAATTCCTCTTTCCAAAAGTTCGTTCCTTTTGATCACGGAAGCGCCTGAAGGGCGTAATACCGCATTAGCGAAGTGACTTACGGAACCAGCCAGCGGGTTGAACGACCTCTTCTGCCAGCTGGCGAGGGCTGGGTCCGGCGCGCACGCTAGGGCACTGCTCGGAGGGGAGGAACAGGCGACGAAAGCGGGCCGGTGCAGGCGGGTCGACCAGATATCGTTGTGACGGGATCTCGGGCGCCAACAAAAGCACAACGCCGCTCACTCACAAATACTAACCAACAGATAATGTTCACGCGCCTGACACTACTGTACTTTCAGTCCATGCGTCCCGGAGGCAATCCGCACTCCGCACTTTGAAGATCGCTACAAGTCCATAAACGATCTAATCACTTCAGTAGAATGCACTCAGGCACGAGTTACGCATTACTCACTTTCTCTCTGCTATCCTGACTAAAAATAGGCGCCTAAAATCCACGTTCCACTGATATTTGGAGGACGTGCACATATCCCCTCCCTAATGAATTCGCTTTCTCTCACAAGTCAAGACTTAGAAAAAATTTATCTCGCCGGCGCCGGACGCCGCAGCGAACACGACCTCCTTGACTGCCTCGTACGTTCTCTCTGGCGCTGTGTTCACGATGTCTTTCCAGCCTCTCATCCCCAACCAAATTCATCCAAAATGTTCTAGAACTTTCCAGAATTCTGTTTAAGCTTGGCAGCTATTGGCGAAAGGTTAGTGCGTCGCAAAATAATTTCGTCCAATCATCGGAGGTTTTTTGAGCAGAGAACTGAGCGAGAAACTTACACTCGTTCCCTCTCACTTCAATCGTATGTCAAACAGGGGTAGTAATTAATGACTCGGGGAAGAAACTGAGAATCTCAAGGGAGGAGGTGGGCGAGGGGGCCACGGAAAAGTACCGTCGGGTAGGCGCGGGCGCGCGCGCAGCCCCTAGCGTCTCGGACATCTGCGCGTGTCTAATGGGGGGTGGCCAGCAGGTGTTCGAACAGAATCCTGGCGCCGCCACCGGTTCCTTTGTCGTGCTTCGTGAAAATATTCTTGTATTTGCAGTTGTAATTAATTCGGTGCCACTACAACGTAAATGAAAACATGTCCCCGTCATAATACGTATGTAGTATACGCAGAATAATATATGTTGTATAGAGAAAATAATGTAAAACGTCTGCAAAACCCGGCGATTTTTCGACCTAAAATCACGTATTGCGGGGGTCTCTTACAGGAAAAGTGGATAAATCCTGTTCTAATACGTTGTAAATTACTTCATCTAACACGTTACGTTGTCAGATTTTACGAATAGTGAACTTTTGATACCGAAAAAGTGTTGTTTTTTTTCTTTCTTTCTTCAAAACGTCCGTCCGACCGTCCGTCCGCCTGCTGTCTGTGAACTGTGAGTTTAACTATGCCTAAGACGTTTCCCAAATTGAATAGGTTCCCCTTCGATCTGCCCTCACTCGGAGCTCTAAGGTTTTGCATAATATTCATTAATTTTGGGAGTTTTTTAAAAGTTTAAATGAAGCCCCTTGTACATTTCCTGAAAAATTGCTCCAAATTTTTTCTTTAAATTTCTTGTAAGAATAGAGTGAAATACTTCTAACGTTGGTGTAGGTCCGATTTTCAGTGTTAACACTGAAATTTCGAAAATTGCAAAAGTTCGACATTGTTTCGGCGTGTTTCTACAGCTACAAAATTAAAGGTAGGTATTTTTCCTTCAAATGAAATTTGTTCTTCATAATTACTTCTTTCACTAAAGTCATTTACATTTGTTTAAAATTGCAGTATTTTTACGCAAATTCGCGTGTTACGAGATAAAAAATATAAAATACCAAAATGTCTCAAAAACTGCTCCGAATTTATTCTTTTCACTTTTGGAAGGGTTAGTGTTCAATGTGCTGAATAAAATGACACAAACGCCATTTTGCTCAACTGTTTTGTTTTTCAAAGATTACACAAATGTAGGTTTTTGACATCTCTCTCACGTGATATTTACATTATATATGATTTGTATACATTGTTGAATTTGTAAAAACAAGTACTTCAAATGATGTTTGTGAAATTTTTCTTGAAAACTCGAAATTATTCTGTGAAAATGAACTCAAATTTCCGCAATTTCTGAAACGCTCAAACGTTTTATCTGTCTCTTGTTCCTTTCGGAGCATAGGGCTTCGGCAAATGATCTCCATTCTTCTCTATTTTCTGCAATAGGAATGATTTGTTTTCAAGTCATACCTGTCTCCCGGATATCTCCTTCCATTTTCCTTCTCCATGATGTTCTCGGCCGATCTTGGCTTCTACTCCCTTGTGGGTTCCAACATAGTGCTTCTCTCTCAATTGAATTTCGGGATTTTCTTAAAGTATGTCCTATCCAGTTCAACTTTCTGTGTTTTATTTGCATTGCTATGGATGTTTCATCGGCTTGCTTCAGCAGTTCTTCGTTTGTTATTACTTGTGGCCACCTAATGTTTAGGATTCTTCGTAAACATCGGTTTATAAATACTTGTAATTTATGTGTTATTTTTCTCCGTTATTTTCCAAGTTTCTGACCGGTATAAAAGCACAGATTTTATATTTGAGTTGAAAATGCATAGTTTTGTTTTTACGGCAATATTCCTATTTTTCCAGACTTTTCGTAATCGTATAAAACAAACGTTAGCTTTGTTGATTCTTTGTTTAACTAAAAGGGCTCAAAACTTTTTCTTGAAACTTGTACAGATAGTGCCGTCTGACGTGGTGAAAATGTGCCACATTTTAAGATTATTTTAATTCTGGAAGGGGAGGTTTCCGTTTTATGCAAGAATGTATATTTTATGACACTTGATATATTGGCGTTTCTGCCTTGAAAGTAGTAAATTAAGATAATTAGAATGTTTTTATTATAATTATCAAAATTCATTAACATATGACATTTATTCGAGCTAGCTAAATAAGAAAATCATTCAAAATTCCAAAGAGCATACAAACTAGATGAGATTTATTCAAATTAGAAATTGATTGAAGAGTCAAATAACTGAAATAAAGTAATTAATTTGAGTTGAAAAGAAAGGCACGTGCAAAGTTAATGAGAAATCATTCAAAGAGAATCTTGTCATTGTCATTATTTTGTGTACATATTGAGGGTTATGTTTGTTGTTATTTGTGTATTATGTTATGTTCTAGGGTGTATTTATGTGTCACGTGTGTATTCAATGTTGTGTTTCGGTAAGTTAATTTGGAAAAAGGCCAAAAGTTAAAAGTTTGTGAAAAGAAAATTTTGAATTAAATGTCGGAAGGCGAGATTGACGACCGAGTTTTGTTCTCTCACACAAATGTGTTGTTTTTCCAGTAGATAGGAACCTGGTATCACTGCAAAATAAGCTACAGTTTATTAGTATAATCCGTATGGAGCCGTTCACGACCCACCTGTTTATAAATATTTTGTAATTGTATTTTTGAGAAAATAGGTTGTGTAAGTAGGTGTAGGGTCGGAGTTGGGCAACAGTGCGTTCATGTTGATTTGTTGTTTGTTGATAAGCGAAAGAAAGGTTAAGTAAACAAGCTAGCCGGAGGAAACAAGGAGAACGCACGTCTCTTCACGCATACATAGCATACGTTAAGATTGGTTAGTAGTAAGAGGGTGGAGACACACGATTATAATTATACCGATTACAATACATTTCATTAAGAACAGCTCGCGTCTATCTACCAATTGCATTAAAATCACAGAAATTCCGTTTTATAAAGATTTTTTCCCTGCAAGTCATGAAAAACCGTTTCCTCGTTGGAGAGGTTCCGTTTTACACTGTATGTCATTTACCTTTACGAGGAAGATAAATGTTCCGGTTAAGGCAGGTTTCCGGCTTCTACAGGGTCCGGTGTAGACAGATTTTACTAAGATAAACAAACGTAAGATAAACAAACGCTACTTTGTATGTGTTCTTAATGTATAGCTATTGACATATTAACTTACATCGACAAGGTCACCATTCACTAAAGCCCAGCAAACAAAACAATACCAACAATACTCGATAAAGCAACCCCACACTAATAATGCATCAGGCGGTTGGCGGCACGGCACTTGGAGCTAAAATGAATCGCTTTCATAAAACAAGACAATCCGGGATCATCATGCTAACTATTTGTGCAAATTAGAATCAGAAAAATTGTGAATACGTCAAGAAATTGAGCTTAGCATATTGTCATCCCATCTGGCACAATCTCGCCCCATTTGATGGTGCTAAATGCACTGTTGAATATGACATAAATGTAATTTTGCTGTATTCTTTAGTTGTTTTTATCTACTACGCAATTTTTTTAAATATCTGTCACGCAGTTATGCACATTTCCAATGATATGTATACATTATTGCATTTGTGTGGAAGTGCTCTAAATGACTTCAAATGAAGTTATTCGAAACTCAAAAGTTTTCTATGAAAAAGAGTTTCAAATTTTGCATTAATAGTAACGCTTAAAATAAATGTACTTAAAAACGTTTCTCAACGAAAATTTCCCAGTAGGACGAGATTTTACTTTTCTTCGATATTATTAAACAATATTTCGGTTTTATTTTTCATAACCGAAAAATTATGAAAATAAAAAAGTTATTTGGGCGTCGATAAGTGGGAAGAGAGAGATGAAATCTAGCCCAAAGCAAAGAAATTAGAAAACTAACTAGTATCAGAAAGCCCTTGTTATTCTGTAGTACTACTAGTACCTTATTGAACACCTTATTTTTCCAAAGCCATATTAGGAAAATAAATTGCTGTTTCAGAAGACTGTAAATAGAAACTTATTTTATTCTCAATAGTATGAAGATAAAACAAGGTTAATAAACTGACAGTTATCTGTTTTAATGTAACATTCTTCGAATGAAATTTGCAAAGAATTTAGCTCTCAAACAACTTAAATTGTTCTCTTCTTTCTCTTGCAGACAACCTTAAACAACACTACTCTCTAAAATCCGAGCATTCTCTCCGACACCGCTCCAAAAGAAAACCGCTGACCATTCCGGCCTTCCTTTGTTCCGGTGCGCGCGCCGGCCGAAGAGTCCGCCCTTGAGTGGACCGGCCCTCTCGGCCCACAGCCGACGGTCGACGGCCGCGCCGGCGACCAAACAAATTCTCATCTGGGCCCAGATTAAGGGCACGAAGAGCTCATGCGCCCACCCGCCCGCCCACCATCCCGCGCTCAGCGCAGGAGGCTCTCAGGGAGATTTCCTCACTCGCGACTAATACCTGACTTACCTTAATTAAGATTCGCCTAGCGCCTCGGACCATCTGCGGTATCCCTCAAATCGTACACTCGAATTCGTGCGATCCAGGGCAAACGCAAACCGCCTAGTAGTTCACATAGGATCAAAAAACTGATCAGGGGTAACGGTTAGCTTATTGAACTATTCCTCTCAAGTTCGCGGGTTCAAACCCTATCGAATGTGGATTTTTTAAGGGCGAAAAAATCGTCGTACGCCGTCCTTCAGAGGCAAAGTAAAGCCATGTGTCTCATTGTAGATTCTCAGATTGTAGATTTACTGCATGCGCAGTATCCCCATGCTTAAAAGAAGCCTCTGTGGTAAAATTCATCCTGCAAAGCCAAGCAGCATATTTTTTACTCCGCCCTGAGTTTCGAACTCACATCCTTAGAGGTAACACGCCACACACGTTACCGCTACATCAGCACTCGCATGGCTGTACTCAGCTATTTCAGCGCGCAGAAAACTAGTGGTTTCTCGCTTTATTTAGAAATTACGCAACTTACGAAAATTCCAAGATTTCAACGACAGTGAGACCGCCATTTCGGAAGCATTTTCTATGCTATCCGAGGACAAAGTTTAATTACAAAGTGTTGAGTTATTTTTGAGAAAATTTTTTAAATGTTGTGGCTTCATGTAAATTATCCAGAAATCGAAATATCCGTTTCAAATTCAGAGGGCCTTGAGTTCGTTCAGATCGCTCGGGTAATATCAGTTTTGCAGAAAATTCTCTCAACGGTTTAGGTGCTAGCATTGACCACAGACGGACATACGTTTTTACGTCAACCGATTTTTCGTTATCAAGGATCCACAAAAAGTGGATTCTTGCTACACAAAGTGTCAGAAAAAGTAAATTTCTATATTTAGGTACAATATTTTCCCCCTTTTCTTTACCAAGGCCTGGCATTACGAGTTTTTCTGCCGATTTCCACTACATCATTGCAATAGTTTCTTTTTAATTTGTAAACGTAGTAATGCGAGAAACTAAAAAAATGTTCGACTAAAACTCATCACACAATGAATTGATTCATTGTTTGATTAATGGTTTCGGGTCAGCCAACTGCTACGATAATTAATTCTGTAAGAGTAGAACATGCAATTATCGCCGAAGGTGGCGATGATCTTCCTCCTGGCCCACATATTGGACTGTCGACAATGATAGACCGGGAGCCAGCAAGAAAATCGACGTATGATAAGCTCAAAGCAAAAACTTTTTGAGAAATTAGCCAGTGTTATGAGTAACATGGGAACGCAAGTATGGCGGCCTGTAGGTGTCGGCGTTGCGCTGCGCAATTTTTTAAATATGACGAACAAAAATAGGCCATTGGGGAATGAGTACACAGCTAATTCTAGTTGTATATTGTTTGTTAGATAGCCAAAGTGTGAAGGAGCTGTATGCCATACGGAAGCGGCGTCTCAAAGCGAGCTCAAAGATATTGAAGTGGTCTTATGGTAGAAAATTATTTTTCATTGCCGATATTAACCACGCCATACCGTTGCGGATTCTCTAAGTAGCCGCCATACTGGTTCAAAAATATGGAATTTGTCAGTAATTATGACTGCTATTATAAGCGACACAGAAACAGATGGATAAATGTCGATTATCAATGCTCTGCTAGTGTCCCTCGTGTTGCCAAAATGATGTACGACTGTACTACGGGGAGCAATAAGTACTGTACAAAATTGCAACGGCAGCTATGCGTTGTTGCCATTTACAATGCATCTACCATCTTACTCTTGCAGGAGTTCAAAGAGTGAAGAGTCTAGTTTACACACCAATATACATACATATATATATATATATATATATATATATATATATATATATAAATAAGATAACATGGAATTAGATAATATTGGAATGTATCTTTTTGTTTAATACAAAATTATGATAAATACCCCGGCAATGCGGGGTTCTTCAGCTAGAAAAAATATTGTTCAGAAAATTAATCTAATATATAAAAATCAATGTTGTTGGTTCGTGCTTAATGCGCTGCCGCAGCAGGCATTCAATTGCGATAAAAATATGTCAACATATTGCTTGCACTTGTGGGAAGAACATAGGTATAGTACAATTATTGTAACTCCACTAGATGGCGCTAGAGTACATGATAGCGTTTCAGTTAAATGTGATTCCCAATGCACGTGAGTTTCATTGTTGCTGGGCGTTGTCTTGTGCGGTGGGACGAGATCGAGGAGAACATAGGGAGCAGGCTTGTTGATGACAGGAAAGTGAAAAAGAGACAGGGACAAAGAGAGAAGGGGAAAGAGAGAGGGAAAGAGAAGAAAAATAGAGAGTGAAAATAGAGGGAAAATAGAAGGAAATAGAGAAAGAAAGGGAAAATAATGAAAGAGATGGAAAATAGAGAGAGTGAAAATATTGAAAGAGAAGGAAAATGGAGAGAAGGAAAATAGAGATAGGGAAAATATAGAGAGGGGAATAGAGAGGGGAAATAGAGGGAATAGAGAGGGGTGCATAGAGAGAGGGAGAATGAAGAGAGGGGGAATAGACAGAGGGGGAATAGAGACAGGGGGGAATGGAGAGAGGGTGGAATGGAGAGAGAGGGAAATGAGAGAGCGGGAAAAGGGTCAAAGAGTGGGGGAAGAAGAGACACAGGGGGGGAGAAAAGAGACACAGAGGGGGAAAAGAAACACAGATGCAAAAGAGAGAGAGAGTAGGGAAAATGAGAGAGGAGGTAAAAGACAGAGGGGGAGGGAGAGAGTAGAAAAAAGAGAGTGGAGAGAGGAATATTTCCTCAATTATTTCTTTTGCGGCAGCAACGCGTCGGGCTAGTATATATATGTGTGTGTGTGTGTGTGTGTGTGTGTGAATCGGTGATTATTGAAAGGTACCAAGTTCATCACTTTGTTCCCTTCAACACTCAATGGAACGCGTAAGCGCATAAGGCAAGAGGTAAACAATTTTATTCAGTGTAACCGATCAGGCCAAATAGAGGCCGAATCGATATTCCTCTATTGAAGAGGACTTCGTTCGAGATCCGCCGCCCGCTCGCGGCGCCGCCGTTGTCGATTTTTTCTTATCAGTACCTAGGAGGGGTGGTGGAGGGGAGAGTGGCGAACGACGGGACAGAAGGTTCTTAGACGCCGAAGTTTGAGGTTGACAGGCTGACAGGAAGGAATAAGAGGTGTGGCCGCGAGTCCGATGCGGTCAACGGGAATATTGTTCCACGCTTAGGCGGCCGTCGCCACTCCTGTTTGCTGCAAGCTTTGCTGTAAGCTTTGCTGTGTGGGAGGGGCTGTTTCAAACAAACTGAGGTCGGTAATCGATCCTTCTACATATATTCTACATCGAGTCCTTTCTCCACAATTTGACACGATTGCGCGAAGCTTCGAGTTCGCTGTTTTAGCAAGAGGTTTGTAATGAATTGTAATAGAACTAGGGACGTAAAAATGCCGGTGTGTTTTACGGTAGCATGAGTGAAATAATTTCGATCCAACGGACGTGATTACCTGTATTCCAAAAGAGAGCTGAGAATTTTGAAGCAATTGGTTATAGAATGCAGACTGCTGTAATCTTCACGCAGATCACCCTCAGAGTTTATTTTACAGGCCATTAACATTATTGTTGAATGAATTATACATTCTTCCATCAGTATTTTTATAGTAGCTCAGAACTATTTGCAGAAGATATTAGAAGTTGTACATCTTTCTGAGGGGAGAACATCACTGATTTTGTAAAGAATCTTGTTACGTTAATATAATGCACGTGCAGTTTCTGTTCTTTAAAGAGAGCATTCTGGATGATAATGTTAAATCCAGGTCATGTTAGAAAGCAATTAGTGCTATTCATAAATAATTAAAAGTGTTATAATAGTCTATTTGCTATAAATTGTTGTATTTGCTATTAACTGTTGAGGAACATAATGGATGATCATGTTGCATCCAAATCAATTTAGAAAGTAATTAGAGCAATTCATAGATAATAAAAAGTGCTATAAAATTAGATTTGCTATAAACTGTCGTATTTGCTACAAACTGTTGTATTTGCTGTAAAATTACATTTGTTATGAACTGTTGAAGAAATAAAGTGAACTTAAACATTTCAAACTTGAAGTTGTAATATATAGTAATTTTCTATATTTTTTCACGAAATTTCTTTAAAACATTCCGTGTTTTCAAAACTACATCCAGTCATTTTCGTTGAATACAAGATATTTCTTTGTAATTCCAGTGAATTTTGTGCAAGAAATTGCGTATGCAGTATCTGTTGAGGGACGGTTAACTGCAATTTCGTAAACAGGACTACAACACCCCGTCAAGTGAAAGGCATGTGCTCTTCCCTCATCCCACCAGGGATATAATTCATTCAATTTGTTGAAATTCATTCAATTTGTTTTGCCACAGAAGATAATGCTGTGATTCTAATTTGTGCAAATCTTAAAATTAATACATCATAATATTGCAGTTGATTTTCCATTTTGATATTTTTTTAATAGTGTTAAATGTTTTTGTTTGTTTATTTTCTTTTAGGGTCAATGTTATTGTCATTCTGTAATTTTTGATTTGGCTTTAAACTCGTATTCTATTATATGTTATTCTGTGGTCACGATGTGTATTATATGAATGAGCGGCACGGAACGCATTGAAGAGTAAATCACGATTTTTTAAAGTGAAATGCAGTATATTTCTTGTGTGCCCTCTGAGTATTAAGAAATTAATTCCGTAGTAAACAGGCAGCTGCATTAATAAAATTGAGGCTAGAGAAAGAGACCCAATTATTTTACTGAAATTACAGTAGTTGTCATTCTCAAGGCACTATTACGAGGCCATGTCACATTCAAATAGACTGTCGTATAGTTAAAGACAGACAGTAATAAATGTACAATCTTTGAAAATCACCTAGTAATTTAGGAAATTATCAATTGATGAGAAATTAAAAGAGTGTGATTCTAATATTTAGGTTTTTGAGCTGCATTGTAGTTATTGTTCTGTCTAAAATTTTAGATAATTCAGCAAAATTTAAACATTCAGCAATTAACTTGATATTGATAATACTCAAGGAAACTGACTTGATTAAAAGAGTTTTGTTATATTTCTTAAACTGAATGTTAAGTTTCTAAGACTTTGATATTGCATTCTTATATTTTTATGAATTTAATTATTATTTTAATGGGGAAAGTGTATATACTTGTGTATACTTTTGCAGCTTATATTTTTCTGGGTTTGTGTAGTTATGATACTAATTTTTGAGATCATTTTAACGTTTTTGAACGTTGGTGAGATTCAATCTAAGCACAGAGTGTAATATGCTTGATAACTGTAAATTCAAAACGTGGATATATTATCTCTATTATTGGTCAAAGAGTGCTCTACTTTCTTCGAATCCAACTCGAAAAAACGTACCCCCAACCCCCTATTGCGGGGTAAACGTAGTTACGACTGCTATCTTCCTCGTCACCCTGATCTAACAGGTCACGTGTCGTGTGACAACTAGTGTTACACGAGTCATCTGTCTCGTACCTCATCGAAGGAAAGTAGGGCGGTGTCAATAGTTTCTGTCACTTTCCAAAACCTGGGTACCTATTTCAATCTAAATGCAGCATTGATAAGATATGTCAATTTTACTATAACCTTCTTCGGCATTTTCGTTAGAACTTCTGCTGTTATTAAATCAAATTCTGGAGCATTTTGAAGTTTAAAATTTTATATTTCGCTTTGTACTTCAGATATTGTGACAGGGACAATACTTTCGTAATCTTTCTGGCTACTTCGGTTTTCATTATCTCTGCTTCATTTTCTTTCTCCCCATGAGGCTGAAACATTTCTTCTAGATGCTCAGCAAAACAATTCGCTTTTTGTAAATTGCTTCAAGCCCATTTGCCATCTTTTGTCCTAATTGGAGGCTCTTGAATGATAGGCCATGTTATTTTTCCTGATGCCTTCCAGAGGGAATAATCAGTGTTTTTATCAGATACCAATTACTCGTAGGTACTCGTGCATTCGTTTTTAAACTCTTTTATCTTTCTTTTGAGTTGTTGAGTGAGATGATTAAATTTAGTTTTATGGTATGGTGCTCTTGTTTTTTCACACAGACTTCTCATTTTCCTCTTTTCAATAACAAAGGTCCTAATTTCTTCTGCGTAATTGTTTTATTTTATTGTTCTTTTGTGTTCTGGAGTAGGGGAGAGTTAGGTTAACTGGTCCACTTTTTTTAACTAGTTCTAAAATGTTATTTACTTGACCTTTATACGTGAAATTCCGCATGCTATTTGAGAGAGGCTTTCTTCTTATATTGTGGAAACAAACATCAGTGCGCTTACAGTTAGTCTCAAACACGGAATGTTTTATACATTTGCAATATGGCTAGCTAACCTAACCGGCAAGATGGACTGGAAATTGAAATAAGCTATTACAATAAAATTGACGTTTCGTGGACTGTTTTAATGAAAAAATATTTCTTTGACAAATTACCATAACCTTTTTCACACAAATGATAAAACGGGCCGCGGATCAGGCGCATCTAAAATTAAAATTTGGAAATAACAGTAGTAATGAATTAAATTAATAAAATAGTGGAAGGTGAATAAATTATGTAACATTCCAGATTATATAATTGCAAATCTAAAAATTCTACTTCCGGAAAAAGTAAATGGGGTAAGCGGACCGGTCCACTAAACCTAACCTCCCGGCGTACCAGTTAATCCCATAGCAAATATTTTATTTACATGTCCGAAAACCGTCAAACCGTGACGTATTATTAAAAAACAAAATTCACTATTACAGAGCAGAAATACTGACAATTAATCCGGTGTGAATCATAGTACCTTGGCCCGTTTCCTGAGTTTATAGACAGTATACATCTAAACATTACATTAAAAGTACTAGTTGTAAAGTCATTATACAAAATTCATTTTGCATTTATTAGTACAGATACATAAATCTTAAAAGTTCACTACGCGTTTCGGACATACAGTCCTTCTTCAGGTGAAAGCCATAAATCAGAATCTACAGTAAAAACAATAAATACATTAGTCACACATTAAATGAGCAATAACATATTACATTAAAGTTGTAGGGACACAGAGTAGGTTTTGATTATGTTATCAATTAAACTAGTAAACAAATTCCAACCAAACAATGAAAGTCTAATATTTTCATATAAACTTAACATAACCAGTGATGGTTAGACAAACAAGGCGTAACGGTTACAT
Organism: Acheta domesticus; assembly: GCA_031308135.1. NCBI lineage: Eukaryota > Metazoa > Arthropoda > Insecta > Orthoptera > Gryllidae > Acheta > Acheta domesticus. The sequence continues at coordinate 108,509,467 of JAHLJT010009436.1, forward strand.
TTGGGAACAAACTTTATCCCAATTTTCTCAATGACATATCTGTTAACTACGTAAAATGATAATAAAGTCATATATATATATATATATATATATATATATGTATTGAAACGAATTATTATAATATTATTATTATTATAATACGTTTAGCATAATGAAGCGACGGCCGACCCTGTTCAAATAGCGCGGCAGTTATGACCGTTGCCGCTTGACGCGTTCGCAACGGGTGGACGGATAACGGACAGTGGACATAGTCGTAACCAGCGTGTGGATGAATACGATGAAGAATATTCGACGTCTAACCGGAGTTCGCAATATAAAGAACTGACAAGTGCGAAATATCAATCGGAAGCGAGTTTCGCTAGTTGTCGGTGCAAATGATGAAACATCTGGCGAGGACTGGAGATAGGGTGTTTATGAGTAGCGTGTTCACCGAATAGACAGTGTGGGAGGGGTGGACGGAAATAGAGCATAAGTAGTGCCCGGAAGGAGAATGTGTTGAAGGGCAGTGTATGAAGACGCGTGGGCCCCGAGCTGCGTGCAGCGGCAATCGCCCGTGGCTTCGGATAACGAGTGGGACCGAGGGCAGCCGAGCAATGCCGAGCTGGAGGGGGACGGCGCCTCGCCTGGAAGCTAAATGAATCGCCCATATAAATATCAGGTTTTCTTTTTCTTTTGGGTATGGAATAGTGTCTCAGGAATAAATGGGAAGTGTAACTGTGATTTGTTTACATTTAATATTAGAAAAGGGGGAAGTGATACACAGTGCACTGAGTCGTTGCGAAATAAAGAATTGTTCATGTTCTTTGTATTTCAATGTGTATTTCTGATGAATGTGCCCAAACCCAGAGCCCATTCGCGAACAAAGATCACCTGTCCCACCCATATCTCATAAAATCAATGTTGAAATGAATCCAAAAGAGGAACGTTTCAATATATATATATATATATATATATATATATATATATATATATTTCTATATATATATATTGAAACGAATTGTTATCACTAATACGATAACAATGCGTACCGATGCATATCGTACGTTTGAACTGCGCGGCAAAGGCCGGCATGTCGGCGGAGGCGGGGGCCAGAGCCGCTTCAGCGCGAAGAACCGGAGGCCACGAATCACGAGCACGGGATCGGCAGTAGAGCAATGGCGGAGATAGAGGACGGACGTTTTCGGAACGTGCGGAAGGAAGTGTGAACAGTGTAACCGGAGAAAACAATGAAAGTGAACGTTATGCAATAGAACTGGAAAGGCGTTGTGACAAAGAAAGTGTGTGATAAAGTGGAAGCGTTGGTTGAGAAGTGAGACGAGACAATACGGGTATAAGAGAGTGGTGAAGTATCACAAGCGGTGGATGGTCAACACGTGGAGTGAACAGAACAGTGTAGAGGAATGGAACAAGGTATACAAGTATTCGACATCATTAAGTGCAATTAAGGTGAGCAGTCGACGACAATTACAATAAAAGCTAGAAACTGTGATATAAGAGAACGAGAAAACAGTAGTTGGGGAGGACAACGTACCGATGCACTCGAAACGTTCTGGTAACGTTTCGAAGTAGACCACTGCGACCACGAGTGGGGTGAGAAGCGACCGACGGCGGCGAAACGTCGGCCGCCCTTCCGAGCGCAGCCGAAGGAAGCGGAATTACCCGAAGGGCGAGGTGGCGCGACAAGACACGTCAGAAGACAACGCATAGAACAAATAACGGGAGCGGCACTGCGGGGCTCCCCTCCCCGCGCTGGCTCCCTGCGGCGCGAGGCGTCGGCCCGACGGCGGACGGGCGAACATGAAACGGCGTAATTCAGACTGGAGTGTCGTGAGTAAAAGCGGTCGGGAGGTTGGGAGGGGAATTAATTAGCCAGTAACTAACAGTGATCTCGAGTTGAGGCCCCCCCCAAATGTTGGAATCAGAATAAAGTAGTGATGCCCCAGGACAACAGGGAAATTGTAAATGGGATGTAATCTAGCACGGGGAAGAAACAGAGTAAATGCTCCTGTGAGCATCAAAGGCAACCAAGTTTGTATGGTGATTGTTTATGTAATAAAAAAGTTCTTGTTACCCACAAGTTTCCAGTGCGCACGTGATTGGATCCGGAGCCCATTCCCGAATAAGAATTCCTGTCCCTCTTCTTTTTATCATAAATCTTGTGCAGAGTCAATCCACGACTCGTCTCAATATATATAAATCTACATCTATATGGACGATTTCAGCAAGAAATTTCGACTATATTAAGGGTCGATTGATCGGCTGCCATGAACAATTAAAGACCCAATGACACCACTCACCTTCAATTTGGAACATACAACCTTGCTCTAGGAATGACTAAGTCATATGTAATCTGATTGAATTTCATATACAAATTCCCTACTGTACTGAACAAATCAAGGCCTGCAACTTATGATTGTGGCTTAGATGATCTGCCCTGTCATCCTACGAATGCCATTCAGTGGAAAAGACAGGAAACACATCCCACCAACATTTAAAAGCATGGACCACTTAACCTAACCGATCCAGTTAACCTAACTCTCCCCTACTTCTCCAATCCAACAGCTGAATATCTTTCGTAAAAGTTTCCAACTCATTATCTAGTTCTTCATTAGTTTTTAACGTAACATGGAGATTTATTTTTTCTTCTAGACATTCATTAAAACATTCCCAGTCCATACTTAACTAATACTAGTTTGGTATATAATAGTATAATAGTTAACTAATACTAGTTTGGTTTGTTTGCGAATAACTTGTCACGTACTGTTAAAATAATTGGAGAATGATCTGAACTTAAGTAGTGACATTCTTCAATTTGCAGATATTTAGACTATATTTATTAAAAAGAAGTGTATTAAATCTGGGATTTTATCTGGGTCGATTGGCCAGTACATAGGTTTACGAGTTAACAGAGCTTCACCGCCAATTACTTTTCTGGCGCTTAATAATTCTCTACCGTTTGTTGTTGTTGTTAATCTAGAACCTCGAAAGATATTTTTAGCATTAAAATCTTGACCTACTATAAATCGGCCTTCCGATTGATTCAGGAAATGTAGATAATCATGCTTCTTTAATGAATATTTTGTAGGACAATAGATACCAGATATTTTTTAATGGATAATTCTTGGTTTTAATGAATACCGCAGTAGTTTGCATTTCTTCAGTTTCGTATTTAACGTCTTCACAATGGAGTACATTTTCTTTTATTATCTCAGTACTTCCTCCTCTGACAGTGTTGTTTGGATGCACAGCCGTATATCTGTAAACTTTATGGATGCACTGACGTATATCAGTAAACTTTATGAACACACAGATGTAACGTCTAAACTTTATGAACGTTTGCTTGGTGAAATGGGTTTCAGATATCAAATAAAGATACAGATTCAGACATCAGATTCAGATATCTAGATCAAGGATAGCTTGCAGTTCATTTTGGTGTTGCAGCAGTTCGTTAGAATTCAATGACATGATTTTAAGTGTTCTGCTAATTTTCTTAAAGTTTTAGGTATTGCTCCTTTGGTGCTGCATTCTAGACTCTTTATTTTCTCTTCTGGGGTAATGATCATGGTTTCTTTGTTATTAAGTTTTGCTAATATGACTTGCAATTATCTTATTAATAATATCATACTGTTGTCTTTTTACCAATTTCTATGAGTGTGTAGTTACTTGTGCATATGTTCTGGTCTCTCGTTTTTTATCATCTTCAGATTTTTCTTTTTCTTTAGCTTTTTTCTTTACCAATTGTCTTAGATGTCTGGGACTGGCAATTTTTGGGGATACTTTTTTTCATTTCTCAATCTCTGCAATTCATTTACTACAGAGTATCCCCTATAATTCGCCGCATGTTTATCTTCACAATGTGCACATTTTGCTTTACTGTTATTTGATTTTTTGCAATCTTTACTATGGTGTTTACCTGATCATTTTACGCATCTTGGATCAGAATTACAATACTTTTGAGTATGATGAAAAGCTTGGTATCTTTTACTTTGGGGAATCAATTTTGACTGCTTAAGTGCATGTGTTTCTATTTTATAACCCAATGTATTTTTTACTGTATAAATATTATTAATATTTGCTTCTGAGTTAAATGATAGCATGAACATATCAAATGGTTCTTTGTTTTCCAACTAAGCTTATTGACAGTATTGATTATTTTGAATCCCTTTCCATTCAGGTTTTCAATTATTCCAGCTTTCTCACAGGAATGTGGCAATTTCTTTACCATAACTCTAATTGGCCTCGTTTGTTTTCATAAGAATGCCAGCTGTATTTTTCATCTAGTAGGATTTTGGTTACAGATCTATATTCTTCTTTATTTACGACATTTCTTTTAATATTGCCACCATTTATGACTTTCATAGTATGTTTCTCTGGATGTGTAAATTTGTTAATGTTATTCCGTAAAATATTAGGCTCTTTGATGCCACTCACTATGATAGGCGGAGGGGGGGATTTTGTTATTGTTGTTTTGTTACTGTTGTTACTGATCGAACAAAGAGTTGCGGAAGGTGCTGAAATAATAATATTTCTTAGTAGCTTTGGTGAGAGAGAGGTATTCATTTTTCTCTTCTTACTTTTACTTTTCCATTCTGTATCAGATTCGGATTCAGCGCGTCCAAATACATTGAGAGATATGTTTCAAGTCTTTGGGTCTGACAACTTCTTTTTCTGGGTATGTGTTATAATCTCACATTATTATCACAAAATTATAAACGGTTAAAAGTTTGTAATATACCCATGAATTCAAAATTATTGAAATAGATTTAGTTCGAGGAGTTGGGTGTCAAAAATCGTGGCTGAGGTTTTACATTAGAGATGATTTGAAGGAAAGAAAATCATCGATATAAAAATTTCAGGCTTTTCGAGCAAGCGCTGGCGCAGGTTGTCCCTTTCCCCTCGCGCTGCATTGTTACGGAACGAGAAACTCATGCAATGAAATTAGTATTAATTAAAAAGTCTGCAATATTTCACCGCGCTTGAGGTCTGAAACTCCCACAGGAGACGCGGTACCAGTGGGTGATTTATTTTTGCAGGCAAGTTATGTTTGGCGCGTTTGAATGTGGTGACAGACGCTGGATATTGAAATCGCTATGTTCTGAAATGAAACCTTTTATTTGAAATTTGTATTGTAAGTACGCTTAGTTTCAATTTTCCATTGCCTTATGCTTTTGTAATGGAAAAGATGAAACATGATGGGGTTGAGCAGTCTGTCATGATTAAAATGTGATGCAATTTTTATGTACGAAGAAAATGTATCGCAGAATAAAGTTTCATATAAAATGAAATAAGGGTCGAGAGTTATATCAATATAATTCAACGTTCTGACTAATTGGTTATATATGTAAACATCGGTGTTTCAACCAATGGCAGATTTTGTATAATATATCATAATGTTAGAAAATGCAACACTGAGTTTCGTAAATTTCCGAATTCTTTTATAACAATAAAATAGGTCGTATCATTATGCAAAACGTTTGTAAAATTGTCTCTGAATCTGCCATTTCAACGCATTTATTATTTTTGTTTAACACCATTTAAAAGTAAAGATATTAGTTGTCCTCATAGACACAATCATATTCCTCAGTTAGGGAGCGGATATTTATGCTCTAAAAATCTTTTATAAATATGCTTTTAAAAATATGCATATAAACTATGCAAAATATGCTTAAAAAAGCACCTAACATTTTTGAAATATGCCCTTTAATATACACTTAAAATTAACAATATTTCGTTTCTTCTGCAAACCTGTCTTAATAAAATTCTTGCAATGAAATGAAAATTTGCTTGGAATGAAAAGATATATTTTTGTGCAAACGTAATACAATCTACACTACTAAGTAAATATTCACCTTAGGCAAGTACATTGTGTGTCTTGTTGAATTTCTTCTGACTGGTTTAAAAAATATACCACATTTGCACAAGCATTTTATCATTTACAGAAAATACAAAAATGAAACTGTGACTTTCTAATTAATGAACGTTCACAATTACATAAGATGCTTTGAAAATATGAAACGTTTTATAGATTAGTCCCTTTTTGAACGAAATATGCAAAATATGTGCCTATAGTTACATGAATATGCACCAACAGGAAAAATCGGTCACATATGCACAAATAAGCACTAATATATAATATTCTATATAGCATTATATTCTAACCAAACGTTGAGAAATTTCCCTGAATCAACGGACAAAAATATGCAAAATCATAGAAATCCGCACCCTAGTTATTATTCCTTAGACATTTTTATAAACAATTCTTTTTTTCAGTATATGTACGAAAACTAAATAGGGTTTCTTTCAGAAAATAAACTCTCTTCTAACGTCTCAAAGATAAATTTTGTAAATGCTTGTTTCGTTACAACTTCACACTTGACTTCCAATTGTATAGCAGATGATGATGCAATTATAAACGACAACGCATAAAAATATCTTCCAGGACCATTCCTACAACAAATGGAAACGAAGAAATATTTATGTCACTAAAAGTTGAAGAATGCGCACTTTTTAATCTCCTTAATGGTGCGTCTCAGAAGGCAGACAAAACGTCTTCAAAACACCGGCGATCCTTAGAAATACGAGAAAGTTGGCAACCCTATCATGCGAGGCGCTGGCAGCGTGGGCGGTGGTTTGGGTGAAAAGAGAGGCGACCGCTAACAAGATCCCGCGCTCGTATATCACGGTCGACTGCCGCCGTAAGACGCCGACTACATCCCTTCTCTGCCGTTCCTTCTCCGCCTTCAGACACCACATCCGCTCGTGTTGGAGGTCTTGGGAAGTACTCTAGGAGATTTCAGGTCCTCGACTCCCATTTCCACCGCCACTACAATGTATCGAACTGGTTATTAAATTTTCGGCATGTTGCGGCTATTACACATGGCTGTTTGAGAAAATTGCATCACCCAGAAGGAATGTTCGGAATCAATTAAAAATCGGCAGATATGTAGAACAGCGTGTCCAATAGAAGTAATGAAATTTTATGTGTAAGACGTGCACGTTGACCTAACAGCGCTCTCCTTTGTGTGACACCTCAGATCAGTGTTGCACCACACTCACTCGGTGTGGAGCCGTCACACGACGTGGAAACGTGCAAAGCAGGTGGCGGTGTTCCATGTTGACGCCAGAGGGCGCAAAATCAGCCTGAGTCAGTTCAAACGGGGCAGAATGATCGGTCTCCAGGAAGTTGTTTTTTCGTACTGTGATATTGCAGCTCGAACGGTCGCGCTGCTGCGACAATGGTGCATGAGTAGAGGAGGGTCATACACAGCGACCAGCAGGATCTGGACCGCACAATGTAACCACATCGCGAGATAACCGCCATCTGGTTCGCATGACCGTAGTCGACAGAACGGCGCCTTCCACAGTGTTGGCTCGACTTTGAAGCATTGCAACAGGTGTGGTCATGTCTGCGTCGACGGTTCGACGCCGTCTGTTGTGGGCTGGACTGTTGGCATGCAAACCACTGCATCGGATTCCGTTTGGCCAGAAACCACCAATGCTTCAGACAGCAATGGGCATGTGAACGTGTTCATTGGTGTTTTGAGTGGCAAAATGGAGTGTTCTCGGACGAGTCTCGCTTGAATTTGTGGTACAGCGATGGCCGCGTACGTGTTCGACGCCACCATGGTGATCGCAATCTGCCAGCGGACAAAAGCCAAGTGTGATGGTTTGGGGCGCCATTGGCTACAATGTGCGATCTCGTCTCAGACGTATTATGGGCAATTTTAAAAAAAAACGCAACATCAAGGTGGTTTTAGAGCCGGAGGTACTGCCCCTCCTGCAAGCAGCTCCACATGCCATATTTCAGCAGGACAATGCCCGACCGCATGTGGCGAGAAGTGTGCAAGCTTCCAGCGAAGAAGCGTTAGCACTGCTTCCCTCGCCTGCACGTTTGCCCCACATGTCGCTCCTCGGACATGTCTAGGATACTTGTTCGTTCTGGTCCTCCTGTTCACAATGTCGATGATTTGTGATCACGTATAGAAACAGCGTGGCAGTATGTTCGGAGCGGTATATCCAGGCTGTCTTTGAATACATGGCGTCTAGAGTCTGTGATGGCAGCGCGCGGCGGCTTCACACCGAATCATGTACTGAAGGTCAAAATGCAGATACAGTACTGTAATACCAGACCTGCACAATGCACTGCAATTTGCACTTTCACTAACCTCAGGAGCCGCGCCCGAGCAACTCGCGTGCGAATGCGAAAATTGATGAAGGGTAGGAATGAGATTCTAACAGTGGGGATCACCAATTTGAATGCGCAATTCGAACCATAGCGCGTAATTTGAAAGAGCAATCGCCGAGACCGTGACGGTCACATACAGTTCAAGTAATATTTCCTTTTGTATTATATTGGAAATGTTTGTTGACCATATATAATGTGTGTGAAATATAATGCTACAACGAATTATACATATTTGATTTTTTCACTATATATAATATTTGCTTGTAAAGCTAATATGATAGTTTCCTTTGCTACAATATAATCACAAATGTAGTGTTTTTCTAAACACAAAATAATGATGCTAAATTGTTTTTGTTTGATGATGACAGCAGTAAACTATTTTTTTCATTAACTACGTTTAATTGTAAAAGACGGTTCTGTCGACGCTAAAGCATATTATTTTTAACTAGTGGTGCTACAGAATGGCACAGACTTTCCCGTATTAGTTTTCTATTTTTTTGGGTCTTCGCTAGCTATTCGGAATTGCCAAATATTCTTTCTTGCCAGCTACCAACTATCATCGCCAAACGTACATTTTTTTGCTCATTTTCTTAATTTTTCGGTTTCCTATTGGTAGAACAGAAACATTAATTTTAGAATATTAAAGAACACAAAAACCTAGCCGTAAATGGCAATTTTCTTTTAAAAATTATGTGCCGTTTAAGAGAAAATGGCGTTTTAGCACTACTAAAAATGCGAAATATGAAGCTCATTTTCACAGAAAATTTTTGAGTTTTCAAAATACTTTATTTGAAGTTATTTGAAGCACTTACACTCACAAATATAATAACCTTTACAAATTGCGGATAATGTGTATATTAAAGATGAGAGAGATCTTTCAAAAAATTTACATTTATATAATTTTTGAAAAAACAAAAAAATAACTCAAAATAAACTTTACGCTATACTAATGAGTGTAATTAGCACTATCCGTTACAAAAGTTTCAAGATAAAAATTGCAGCTCTATACGAGAAAATGGCGTTTGAGCATGTCTGAAAATGCCGAGATTTGAGCTACTTTTCACAGAAAACGGTAGTGTCTTCGAGAAACTTTACTTGACATTATTTAAAGCATATATACTCGTAAATATAATAATGTGAAAAAATCGCAGATAATGTAAATATTAACGACGTGAGAGACAAGTAAAAAAATTACATTTTTGTAATTTTTGAAAAAACTAACCGATAGACCAAAATGGCTTTTATGTCATTGATAGAGTACATTTACCACTATCCCTACCAAAAGTTTAAAGAAAAAATTTGGAGCCGTTTTTGAGAAAATCTTGTTTTTGTAATTTTTTTAAATCGCACATATTGCACGCAATATTGTACGAAAACTACCAAAATTTTGAAAAACATTTAAATGACCTTTATTAAAGAACTCAATATGCAGAACAAATTTTATTTGAAGAAAAAATCTCTATCTTCAATTTTGTAGTTGGAGAAAGACGCCGAAAAACATTCAAACTTTCACAATTTTCGAAAATTCAGAGCTGTACGTGAAAATCGGACCTATGCCATGTTAAAAAGTGTATTTTACTCTACTCATACAAGAAATTTAAAGAAAAAAATTGGAGCCGTTTTTGAAAAAATTTTGAAAATCCCTGGGGGGCTTCATATAAAGTACCCCCAAATTTCAAAGAATCTGTTTCAAAATCTCATAGCTTTGACTAGAATTAGATCGACTAGGGAATATCTATTTTGGAAGAAATCGTACGTATGGTTTAGGCGCTAGCAGTGTTCACAGACGGACAGACGGACGGAAGGACGGACGGACGGACGGACAGACGGACGTTTTCCTTTCAATTGGGTTTTCGGTATCAAGGACCTAGAAAACAGGGTTTCTGGCTACACCACGTGTTAGAGGATTTTTTTTCTTAATTTAGCAACTGGTTTTATCCACTTATTCGTTTTCACGGCCCGGCAATTATTTTTTTTCCGCCGAAAATTGGCCATTTTTTCGCGCAGCATTACATAACTTTCCCTATACTACGTATATCACTCCGTGTATACGTACGTATACGGGAAAGTAAAAATATTACGATTATTTTCTGCTCTAATTTCTGTCAAGGGTACATTACATATTTCTAATATCAAATCAACGATCGTTATTTATTTATCATTTATGGCATCATAAAATATTAAATCCTTTGCATTCTATTTAAAAAGACATTTGATAATCTCATGATTGCCCGTAACATATCGTCAGAGGGGTTTGCTCATTGATATCTTTTATTCAGATTCATAATGGAGGAAAATGATCATAGATACATATGCTACTAAACATTACCCTTCTTGAAATTGCCTATATTCCATTTTTGTCAATCTTGACGTGAGAGATTGTTCCCATAATTTTCTTCATTTTGCTATCATTTGGAGATTATAATATTCCTGGTGAACAATCAATTATTAAATGGTAACGTTTTGTTAGAATTACATAATAAAGTGTTAATAAACGTCACTGCACTTTAAAATATTGCTTAAGAGTCACAATGAGCATCAACTAAAAATAATAAAAAAATAAAATACATACAGTAGTGGATACACAGTAGAGCAAGAAGAACGTAGTGAATTATGGCCCTTGTAGCTTGAAATACAGGACATCGCCCACTTAAATAAGTGAGGAAATGATTTCACAGCATGGATTGTTGTATATAGACATTCAATACACTCGCCCCGGCATTCAATATACTTGTCGCGTCATGACGTCAGGCTTTTCCCTCCCCGCAAAGCTTCCTACTCCCTACTACTTGCACTTCCGGCGCTGTCGCCAGCACTGCTCGTAAGTGCAGAGTGCCCGCAGGAGCAGGCGTTTTGCAGATCTGTGTGATGTAATCTCATCATTTGATTACTGGAATAATCCTAATTTGTGGAATAAATTTCGTGGTAATATTATATCCCTTTCTTGGTGTTGCAATTTACACTAACACCAGTGTATTACCACTATCACAACACCACCATTATCGCAACTCCCACCACTATCACAACTCCCACCATTTCCACCACTTCCACCACTATCACAACTCCCACCATTTCCACCACTTCCACCACTATCACAACTCCCACCATTTCCTCCACTTCCACCACTTTCATAATTTTCATCACTTCCAGCAGTCTTATGACTGCCCACTGTTCGCTGCAGCCTTGTCCGTCCTGCGCTCTACAACGCGTCGTGCTGTGCCTCCGCACTACCGCCCTCTCTTTCCACCCCCGGCAGTGGCACCGGCAGCGCCCACCCGCTGCGCGGCGCCGAGTCCGCGAAGTAACGGAAGTTCGCTTCCCGAAGCAGCGCGCGAATTTCCTTGGACGAGCGCCCGCCAGCGCACCTGCGCCCGCCGCTCCCCCACGCTTCTCCCACGCCACGGCCCCGCGCGGCGCGGCGCCTGCCGCCTCGTGCTCTAATGCGTCACTTACGGAGATACAAAGGTCTCGGGCGAGAGGGTCCCGCCCGCGCCAAGCGTCGGTCATGATCATCTATTTTCAGCTGTCAGCGTTAGTTCGTTTACAAACATTCGTTTCTGAGTGTAAGATTGTAAGTGTATTTATTCTTTTATGTTTATTTACAGCCTCTTGGCGGTAATGTGAAATAGTACAAACTTTTTCACGCTTGTGCCGCATTAATGTGTATGTAGATATTAATTAATGTTTTACGTTTCTTAGAATAACTCGTTAAAACATGAAAATTCAAAAACATTATATGAAAGGAAGTTAAAATACGTTAAAAAACAAAATACGGTGCTTACATAAATTGCATTGTTATCATACTGCATTCATTCAGTTGCCTCGCTTGATGTTTCTAAAAATCCCCAAACGATTTCTAATTGAAGTCAAATAAAATAAATGTTTTCTACGTTTTTGGATACTTCCATTTAACAAAATGAGTTCATCTTTTCTACAAATTGAAAATTCGTTGTACCATCTACAGTGCTTGAAATAACATATATTGTTAATTACGAGGAAATTTGGAATTTCCACGTACTTAGACATTATTTTCTGCACACAAAAATATAGTATTAAACCAGTTACCAAAATGTGGCAGAATATTATAGGCATTTATAATTTGTATTTTCAAGAATTAAAACTCCCAGATTTATTTGCGATATTTTTGAATAACAATATTATCAAGATATTACCTTATTTGACTTAAATACTAACAAAAATAACTTATTCAGAATCACAATTATGACTTATTGAGGATGCCAGGCACTCCGACGAAAATTCGAATAACTTGAAACAGCTATCAATATTCGAAAGGATGTAGTTTTATAATAATAATAATAATAATAATAATAATAATGAGTTTATTATCTTGCAAATGGACTGTTGTCCGGTGGCAAGTTACAAATACAATAATCTTAACCAATATTCAAAATGTAATACAATAGTAAAACAAGATTATTATAATAATAAACAATAATATTAATAATACAATAATTAATAATACAAGAGTACTCCCAGTTTTTATACAATTAAGAATTTTGAAAGTAACAGTACTTTACAAGTAATACAATAGTTATTTATGTATCAATGGTGCCAAGAAGACGCCCTCGCCCCTAGGGCGACCCTCTAACCCATGAGCCTCCGGCCCGAGGGGTGGGATGCCGCCCGTGGTGCATACAAAAACCTTACGGCTTACTAGCGCGTTGCTGAATCCAACTAGAATTCGAAACATTTTAAATTTTTTTTCGGGGGGGGGGTCTAATGAAAGACAAATTTTTAGGAAAGATAACAATTTTGGAGAATATTATTCTTACCCAGTTCTTTTTTGTCCAGTTATTCATTAAATTATTTACATTGTTGACTATAATTTGCATTAAAACCTAAAAAAATCAATTCTTTATAATTAAAACTTGTTAGAATTATTTTAGCAATATTAATGTAATATAAAGTTATCAAGAAAAGCATTGACGTAAACAAATGATCTATTTTTCGAGCGCCAAATGAACGCTCTAATACACATTGATTAATGGAATCGCAAGAGAGATGCTGCCACAGTAGTTGATATAACGCCCACGAATCAAACATTCGATAAAACTATCGTAGCTGCTTTATTGTGTCAAGCATTCGATAAAACTATCGTAGCTGCTTTATTGAGTTTGATCGAATTGAATCGACCACATTTTGTGATGAAAGAATGTGAACTTAAAATGAGTATTCATACCGAGAATTAAGCAGAGTGAAAAATATGCCGCTATTAAAACTGTTTTCACAATATTTCTGCAATAAGCCTACGCTAACTTGTATATTACAAAGAAAAGCATATGCAGTGGAATTGGATAGCTGCTACTGAAATATTGAATTGTTGTTGGGTATAATACAAGTTAAATTGTGCCCACGAGAAAAGTGTTGATATATGATTAAAAATATCATTTTTAGTCCGATATTTTACCGGCTTACGTGGCTCAGAGCATCAATTGATGACAATGCAATGCCTCGGGAGATCCTAGGGTGTAAGCGCCGACGGTGGCCGGATTTTTACACTAGCTAGATAGCTAGGTCGAATTCAACAACCGTCTGGAGAAGAATTCTAGAGGTCGGCAACTAATCTATCGTGGTTTCTTCGATTACCACCAGGCGAACGCTGGAGCAGTACCCCTATTAACGGGAACTGCGCGTGCTATTTCTTTCCTTTTCCTCGGTCTACCCTTACCCCTTACTTACATTCAAACACTCATATACCACATATGTAGTGAGATTTACACAACTACACATGTAGGGAGACCAGTCTGGAGCTTACTTTTATTTTATTTTCTTTCAAGTATACGATTCACTTAATTGGGTGTCAAGCTACGTTAAAATCAGTTGTGCTCATTAGACAAAAGTGTTTTGTTTTCTTTGTTGCATTCAGATTTATCTGAACATTGAGGATCGTCTCACATTCGACATTATTGCTAAAATTTAACTTTAACACGCTTTGCACGCACTAAACGTAATCGCTTTTAATCGCTAAAAAAATTGTTAATCAATAGTTGTCTTTGACTTTAAAGGTACATTGAACTTTAAAATAACTAACCACGAATACTAATTGATCGAATGCCCAAAACAATTCTATACTAGTAACGCCAATTACAAACATCTCAAATAAACGTTTGATAATCGGTGACGTATTTGCGCGAGAGGTCAGCATGGAAGTGTGATATATCTCGCACGTTATGGACCGTTGTTACATCCGCTGCTTGCTCTCGCCAACGCGTAGAGCAAACATTGAATGTCCACTGCTAACCTGTAGACATGGGCTCATTGTGGCCGCGCCACACCTCTGCAGGCCTGGACTACAGCGAACCACCGCTGCCACAAAACAATGCGCCATTTCATTTATTGATCACTGAATAAATAAATTAACGAATAAAAGTAAATACGCTATATTCGTGGGTAAACAATCAAGTCGAGAACGAAATTATTTAATATCTGTTGCGCATGGGATAAATTAAACGTCAATTAAATAATCAGAAGATCAAATTAATAAACATGCAAGTAAATAAATGGCAAACGGTACTGCGCAAAATTGCATGGCCCGGAATGTGCGACTGATTGAAGAGATTCGGGTTTAATTTAACACATTGCCAAATACGATATTGAATTATATAAAGGAACTCTTACGAGATTCGACTCATCTAAAATTTAAATTATCTTCATCTCTCTCTCCCACTAACAAAAGCCTTCCGACACGCTGCGTTAGATGCTAGACGATTAAGGTGGACGTGAGTTGCTTGAGTGTATGCTAGATATTTCTTTGAATATTTACTCGCAAATTAATCACACTTGATTGCCATTCAAGAGATCTTAGTGTTATTTCATGAAAAAATATTTTTGTCTTAATATATAAAAGTTTTGATATAATATGACACGGACGTATTTCTTTAGGAAGATTTAAATTTGTTGAAAATTATTACAAGCGTTAATAAATTGAGAATTCATATCACTTTAAATTGCATCTAGCATTCGACAATATTTGAGGAGAGCCCGTTGAAAGAAGAGAATGCATTATATTCTTTGCAAGCTTGGGTACTTCATTGCAAGGATTCGATACAATTATTATTGTGATACTACTAAAGCGTGCAAGAGTAATTTCATTACGACCTACCATTCTGTATGTAATTTGTAATTCATGTTGAACATCATTTTAAAACTCTCTGAAAACTTATCTTAATAGAGAAGGTACGCAAGTTATACTTTCGAATCTGCCAACATTTCCCAAGAATATTATTGAAATGTTACACACATACGCCTATCTCGATTCCAAGTATAAACAAATTTCGATTGAACTCTTTAAAAGCGCTGATGAGATTGGTTGTGTCCGATACGAAGGGTAAAATGGAAAAGTGGAAGCCCTGGACTGGGGGCAGTATGCTTAGGGAAAGAGGTTTCCCTTTGATCTCGAATTACTCATCAGTGAGCGTTGGAGTGATTAGGTGACCCTGCAAATGTCATCCCCCAATCTGGTCACAGCACAGGAACAACCACTTTCTACTTTCTACTATACATACGCATATACGGAGTAATAAACGTAGTAAAGTTTTGTAATGCTGCGGAAAATCGATTTCGATATTTCAACGGAAATACACGTTTTGGGTTCGCCCGATATCGAAAAAGTTGTTTTTTTGAAAACGTCCTTCTGTTCGTCCGTATGTGAACACTACTAGTGGCTAAACCATACGTAGTTGTTTGTTTTTTCCAATTGAAGAAACCCCTGTCTATCTGGCTCGAGACGAAGCTTTGAGATTTTGAAAAAGATTCTTTAGAATTTGGGGGTACTTTTCATAAAACCCCGCGGACATTTTCAAAATTTTCTCATAAACCGCTCCAAATTGTTCTTTAAATTTCTTTTGAGAATCGAGTGAAACACACTTATAAAGGTGGCATTGGTCCCATTTTCATGACTAACTCTAAAATTTTGAAAATTGCAAAAGTTTGAACTTTTTTCGGCGTCTTCGTACAACTACAAAATTGAAGATACAGATTTTTTCCTTCAAATGATATTTGTTGTCCAAAGTGAATTCTTTCATTAACGTCATCAACATTTTTTGAAAATTTTCGCGTAATATTTCGTACAATATGTGCAATTTTAAAAAATTACAAAAACTAGATTTTCTCAAAAACGGATAATTTGTTTCCTTAAACGTTTGGTAGAGATAGTGATAATTGTACTCTGTGAGATGGCATAAACGCATTGCTCTATTCTTTATTTCGAAAATTACAAAAATTTAAATTATTTGCATTGTCTCACTCGTCGTTAGAATGTACATCAGTGACGATTTTTTCACATTATATTTGTGAGTACACGAGTTGTAAGTAATGTCATATAAAACTTGCGCTTTAAATAATGTCATATTTTATAGAAAACTCACCTTTTTTCTGTAAAAACTAGGTCAAAATTCCGCATTTTCAGAAACTCTCTAATGCCATTTTCTAATAAATAGCTCCAAATTCTTCCTTCAAACTTGTTGATCAGATAATGCTAATTGCGCTCTTTAATGTGACGTAAAGTTCATTTTGGGGTACTTTTTGTTTTTCAAAAATTACACATCTATTTTTTTAAGATCTCTCATACCGTTAATTTGTACATTTCCAACAATTTGTCAGCACTATTGTATTTGTAAGTTTAAGTGCTTCAAATAACAGCTAATGAAGTTTTTCGAAGACTCAAAAATTTTCTGTGAAAATGAGCTTCAAATTTCGCTTTTATAGTGACGCTTAAACGCCATTTTCTTAAAAACGGCTCAAAATGTTTCAATAAAAATTGCCATTTATGAGGAGGTTTTACTCTTCTTTAAAAATGTACTTTGGGCGGCGATAGATGCAGCTGGCATGATGATGGAGAAAGATCGTAATGTCAGTCCACCCCAAGGAAATTAGAAAACTTTACTACGACAAAGTCTGCGCCATTCTGAAGCACCACTAGTTTCAGCTCTATCCATTGGTAAGACAAGGTTCTTACGCCTTGAATTATGAATTATGGGGTGATAGGATGAATTATTGTTATTATTATTCCTCTAGTTCAAGAATAAAGATGTTATGTTTGATTATAAACCAGCTTCCTAAGAAACAGATCTAGGAACTGTAGATGCTTTTACAATTTATTGCGCTAAATATTGGCTGTTCCCAATAAAGCAATGTCTTGCACTATCCAGTCTTTTGAATGACCTGGAAGTTTAGCCAAGTGTTTAGATATTTTACGATAGGAATCTTATAGCTCCGATAACCATCGGGACGACCTGTGGTTATATGTCCGTCGCCCTCATCCCCTCCAGGCGTATTACAACACGTGCCCTGCGCACTTAACAGTCTTAAAGTCCACGCTGTAACACCATGACTGTACTCAATGTACCATGTTTTTCATTTCAGTACTGCTACATTGTGCTAAGTTGCGTATTCAACCTCGTGTTAAGTGCCAACTGCAACCAACGCAGTTTTCAACTGTAAATGCCTACAACTATTGCTGTCTTTCAATTTCTTTAACTTAGGTTTAATCATAATTGTAATCAAGTGTAATTTTACTTAGTTTTATTTACATGTTTTTCTCTTCAATTAGTACATGTCTAGTGAATTCTCTCAAAGTAATAGTAACGTCCTCTGTAGATGTAACAGTAAATGCTTCCGCGTCGCATTAAACGCGGTGGTCCTCCGAGTTGTCAATAACTAAGTTACCAAGGTATAATAAGTGTAAGACCCTGGCTGCTAGCTCATCCGAGCCATCTCATCAGTCCACATGCCTCCTCAGTCAGCCCCCAACCTGCGTTTTGGGAAGTAATTGTAGGAACCACGAGATTTTTAAGCGTTTCTCCAAATAAGTAGACCAGAGCGACTGTTTGGTGCAACGGTAAAGCGTACGGCAATGGAGCGTAACTCGATACGCATACTACGAGACGCAAACTCGATATGAGTTTGCGTCTCGTAGCGGAAACAATTTTGGTAGTTGAAAACATTGCAGATTCATGTAGTACTATAATACTGTGGATACTTTACGACAAAAAGTATTTTTGTTGTAGCACATCAATTTTCTCTGTTACTTAAAACTGAGCAACATTTGTGAGCATTCGCTCCAGTGCAAAGCCATTGAAACGATTTTATGGATCACTCAGGTGTAATATGTAGTAGACTTGTAATGTGTAATGATCTTGTAATGTTTAATGATCTTGCAATGTCTAACGATCTTGCAATGAGTAATGATCTTACAATGTCTAATGATCTTGTAATGATATCGTATTGTGTAATATTTTAATGCGTAATTGAGCCTTTTTGCATACTGCCTCAATATGCTATGTATCTAAGATGTGCCTGTCACTTCTACGGAAGACTCACCTCATGAGTCTCGTAGGAAGATGACGCACACGCACCAATTTTATTGTTCATTGTTAACTTGTCTGTCGAGTAATATGTTTATGTCTTTGGTAGCCAATTCGGAAGACTCCGTATAGTTTGGAGTTAACAACATGTCAAGTAGTATTTTATGTTCATTCATAATATTGTATTTGGGGGTATTGTTTGATGACAACTTGTGATATCTTAAGACAGGGCTGTCAGTCGGAGCACGTACGTGCTCGTAGTACGCTTGCACTCTGCAAGGGCATACAGTGCCCGCGGCCAAGGGAAGTCCGCGCTCTGATTTCTCAGGGATACACAGAAGGCGGTCATGGCGGGACAAGAAGACAACAATTTTCAGTTCGAGTGGGCTCTTAATATCTTGTGCAGTGAGCATCGAGGTAATGCGCTTTGTTTAATATGCATAAAGTAGTTATTAACAAAAAAGAGCAGTGTTAAAAGGCGTAACGGAATCTTCCACGTACACTACAACAATTTTGTCGGAGATCGGGAAAAATGTGGTGTCACTTTTAAATAGTAAGCTTTATTATTTAAATGTAGGTTGGAACAAATCCAGACATAGTTTCATCATTGTTCTAAGTTTTGAAGTATTTTTGTTATCTGTATTATCACCCCAAAGATATGCACCTCGAATTTCTTTAAATGTTTATTTTCAATAATAGTGTCAGTGATTTTCTAAAATTGTTACATATTACCTATCTTGATACAGTGCATATTTTGATTTACATTTATTATGCACGTCGTGCGTAATCCGCTTTTCACGGACGCTCTTCTTCTTCCCCGAAATCCTTCAGGCGAGGAGGCACGTGTCTTTTCGCCGCGCGGGGCCACAGTGTGCCTCGCAGTGCTCGCATGTTGACCTTCTGACTTTGACTTGGAGAAGGAGCGGAGGGCGTAGGAAGGGAATGCGAAGTAGGTATGGCGAGCAAGGGGAGCGTGTGGGGGCGGAGAGCGCTGGGAGGGCGGGCGAGGAGCCTCTGGAGGCCCTGGGGAGGGGGCGAGTGCCTTCTCCACGCCCACGCCTTCGATTCAGCGGCCACTGTCTCTGCCTTCGCCCAAGCCGTCTCTTTCACGTTTTTGCCTATGTCATTTGCGTACATCGTTTCTCCGTTCCAAGCTTCCAGATGTGCTGGTACCACAACAGCACATGCTTTCTTCCATTTTTTGTAAACGCTACGTAATACAATAATACGTAAACCTACAAAAATGTTTGAAACCACAATTTTTGCCAAACCTGCATTTAAACTCAGCTTCTTAGGATAAATTACATTTGTATCGCTAGTCTCAAGGGTCTCAAAGCTTTTTAAAAAAATGGACATTTTCATCGGCAATTTTAAAAATTTTAAAGATCTTAATTCACATTACGCCTGACAGGGAGACAGGCAGATTTTTAGGTAGACAGATATATAGGTAATCAGAGGACAGGTAGACGACAGGTAGGTAGACAGACAGGTATACCGACTGACACATAGGTAGATAAACAGGAAGATAGGAATACAAACAGACCGGTTCACAGAGAAGCAGGTAAACAGACAGACGGGTGGACTGACAGACGGGTGGACTGACAGACGGGTGGACTGACAGACGGGTGGACTGACAGACAGGTAGGCTGACAGACTGGTAAACTGACAGACAAATGGCAGACAGGTGGACAGACAGATATCTATACAGACAGACAAGTAGGCTAAAAGACAAGTAGGCTGAGAGACAAGCAGACTGAGAGACAGATAGGTTAACAGAGAGATAGGCTGACACAGGATGGAGAGATAGGTGGCGGAAGAGAGATGGTCGGAGAGAGATGGACGGAGAAAAATGGACGGAGAGAGATGGAGATGGGGAGAGATGGAAATGGAGACAGATGGAGATGGGGACAGATGGAGATGGGAAGAGGTGTGAAGAGAAAGATATGGAGAGAGAGAAAACGAGAGATAGAGAAATAGTCATTTTGGCAGTTTTTTATTAAAGGCCAGCAAACCTCAATTCTGAGTACTTAATGTTTTACAGAAAGAAATTTACTTCATTTAGGAGTAAGAATTATTCAGTCCATCCACCATCGTTCCGGACTCATTTACTCTTTCTTCATCTTCCTTCCATACGCCGCAACTCTTGCATGTCCCTTCTCTTTCGACTCCTAGCATCTCCATTGTTCACGTGGTGCTACCGCTCGACGGCGAAGGGCTGGGCCAGCACGAGTGGTGGCGGCGACAGTAGCGTGCTCTGCAAACAGCGGCACTCCTCCGGGAGCCATGCGTTCGCCGCCACCGCCACCGCCGCCGCGCGAGTCCAATTAGGCGTAAGTGGGGGCGGGGGCGGGGCGGAGCGGGCCCGGGGCCGAGGTGGCGGCGTAGAGCGCGCGAATGTCGCAGGCACGCGTCACCTCCACCTTTGCCTCCCGTCCACCGACATTCCCCCCAAACCACCACCACGTGCACCTCAGCACGCCGCCTCCAACCCCACTGCCAACTCCCGGCACCCTCCACCCCGCCGCCTCCTTCTCCTCCATCTCTACCGCTGCATCTCCTGCAACCTCCCCTGCCATCCCCACAGTCGCTTCCGCAGCAACCTCCTCCACCACCTCTGCCACCGCCTCCGCCGCTCCGCCTTGCCTCTCCGCCAGCGTCGCCCAACTTGGCAACTAGTTAGCCCGCGTCGGACGCGGCGGGGCGGCGGTGGCGGTGGCGGTGGCAGGGCTGGGGAGCCGTGGGCGCGGGCGATGGCGGCGGGAGGCCTGGAGTCGCTCCGCAGTGCGGGTGGCACGCGAGCAGCGGTGCCGGCGGCGGCAGCGGCGTCTTGCGGCCGTCTCGGGCGGCACATGAATCTCCGCCCGGCGCGCTGTCAAACCGCGCCGTCGCGCGACGCCGCCGCCCCCGCGCATAAATCCCGCGCCGCGCCGTGGCGGAGGCGGCGCTGGGGGCGGCGGACGGCGGACGGCGTGGCGGCGGCGGCGGCGGCGGCGGCGGCGGCGGAGGAGGAGGAGGAGGAGTAGAACATGAAGCGGCGGCGTAAGTCGCGGAGAACGTGAGACGCTTGTCTGGGAACTGATTAGTTGGAATGATATTCTTAAAATGTTCGCGGATCACGCAATACTATCAGAAAACGAAAACACAGAAGGTTTGAGTGTGCAGTAAAAAGTGTATTTTGGAATAAAATTTTTGATTGGAATTTTGGGTGTTACAAAATGTATGTTTGACTTCATGTACAACAGCTTTATTCGAATGTGCAACAGCTTTGTTGCAACAAATCGTAGAAGAAGGGATGTTATATGAGCCATGCATATAATACGAGCCCCCTTAGTATCTGCTCACACATCAATAACATTCTAGCAGGAACGATTTTAACTACTAGTTTAGCAACTCCTTTTGCCATTTTTTGAGGTTCAGTTGTGAATGAAAGCTCATGAGTTACAGGGGTGTGCGTT
This sequence comes from Acheta domesticus, assembly GCA_031308135.1. Lineage (NCBI taxonomy): Eukaryota > Metazoa > Arthropoda > Insecta > Orthoptera > Gryllidae > Acheta > Acheta domesticus. The sequence goes on from JAHLJT010009436.1 coordinate 108,531,432, forward strand.
TTTCTCGCTTCTAAAAACTTTGGAAGGTAAGTCTTTGGCTCAAATTACAGCGTGAATTAGGTTAAATCTGATTCTAACAAATGAAATACATTTTAAACATTGTATAAAAACAATCTGTAACCGTTTTGATTTGCAGAATTTTAATGAAGCGATGGTTGTAAAATGACCCCCGAACTATGGTGGGTAAATTAGCCCCAAACGTTAAGCGGCTCATCTATATATAAACTAGTGGTGCTTCCAACGCACATACTTTCTCGCTCTGCTTCTACACGGTCCTTTTTGCTATTCCACTACTTCATAAACCAGAAAAAGTGTATTATACCAGCAAACTTTTTCGGTACCAAAATCCGACAACCGAAACTCAAATTCAACGAACCGGCACTTACACCACTACGCAACACCAACACCGTCTCTGGCGAACAGAACCATGAAAGAATAGAACCGACCAATAAAATGGTAAATGCATGATTAAGAAACAATTGATACGATGGCAAAACGCTTTACAAATACAAGACAAGTAAAAAATTGTTAAAAGTTAATTATTTGAACAAATATATTCAGACATTTCCAGGACATTTATCGCAATTACTTATATTTTAGTCTATACGTAATTCTATCGCTTTTATTATTAGGAGCCGGTAATTTTCAACATGCGAAAAACGTATCTTTCAAACATGACCAAGAAAGGCAGCGATAAACCGCATTACGAAGTATTCGTAAAGCTAGAAAGTAATAACCATTTTTGGAACCATTAGGGATATGTAAGTTCATCGCATGCCTTCTGGTTATATTGTATTACAATTTAGCGTTAAAATGCTTATAATTTTACTTAAATTGGTTCATACAGATATATACTAGACAACGGTTGATTTGACATGTCATACGCTTCAGAAATCGAATAACAGAGTTGAAAAATTGTTTAAAAGATGCAGTTAGGGAAAACACAGACAAGTCCTGTCTATTTATCTACATTGAATCTTTTCGTGAGTAGAAGTACTTCAAATGATTTTCAATAAAGTATCTACACTCTTCAGTGTTTTTTTCCTGAAACATCACATTCATCAAATTAAAATTCACCACGGGGGATCGAACTCGGTACCTTCCTTATTGAAGATCTCAACCCCAAGGTGCATTAACCAATCGCGCTGCGGGAGCGACTTGGGGAACAACTCTTAATATTTCAGTCAAAACGATCTTGAATCAGTTCTATCATTAGGAAGAAGGTAATTGTCAACATGCGAAAAACATGTCTTTACAAAAAACATGACCAAGAAAGGCAGCGGTAAACGGTTAACTCCACATAATTTATCGGATGATCGGCATTTGGAAAATAACTACTGCGAGAAAGTATGTGCCATCTTATAGCACCACTAGTTTATTTATATATTTACCTTCCCTTCTTACACACGTGCAGAAAATTTAAAGAAAAAATTTGGAGCGGTTTTTGAGAAAAGTTTTTTTTGTCAATTTGAACCGCAATTTACGCAAAAACTATTCGTTTTTCCCAAAAATGGTACATGACCTTATTTGAAGTGCTAATTTTCTACAACCGACTTTGTCTGAAGCGAAAATCTCTGTCTTCAATTTTGGAGTTTTTAAACAGTTTTTTGCAATTTTCGAAAAATAGGCCCTATAAACGAAAATGATGTCTACGTCATTCCCTTCAACGTTCTTCGCACTATTCAACAACAAAATATAATCAAAAAATTTGGAGCCATTTTTTTTAATTCATAAAATCTCAAAATGGGCTTCATGTAAAGTATCCTCAAATACTAAGATATCGGTTTCAAATTCAAGAGGCCTTGAGACGAGTCAAAACCATCGGGGAATATCAATTTTGAAGAAAATCGATCGAACGGTTTAGGCGCTAGCGTTGACCACAGACGGACAGACGGACGGAATGCCGTCAATCGATTTTGAAGTATGAAGAAGCAACAAATCATGGATTTTGACTACTCCACGAGATAGAGGATTTTTTTTTCTAAATTTAGCAACAGGTTTTATCCACTTTTCTGTCACCAGACCCCTGCTATAAGAGATTTTCTGGCGAAAATTCTCCGTTTTCCGCCGCACGATTACATAACTTTCTCTTCTTACGAAGTATTCGTAAGGCGAGAAAGTAAAAACAAAATCAGGTTAGTTACATCATTTATAACTCAAGAACGGTTGGACCAATTTTAATTATTTCTGTTTTGTATGTTTCATCTCCGTCCCGATTAACAGAATAACTATTAAAATTATGAAGAATGTAGATGATGCTGTCGAATAAAAAAACTAAATATTCATGTCAAATGCAATCCGCTACATTCGGTAGGATTTTTGAATATATATTGTTAAATAACTCCTAGTCCTCAAAGAATTGTTTCTAACACAGTAATCTACAGGACGGGATCTTATTGAACATTCTATTGCATTTTTGCTGGTCCGACGCTTATTATATTGCTCAGAAGCGTGCAGAATATGCAACCTAATGAGTCAGAGAGTAGCAGAGACGGACAAACAGAGAGAGATGCAGAGATAGGCAGACTGAAACAGGGACAGAGAGAGACGAAGAGAGAAAAAGAGCGAGCGTGAGATAGAGAGGAGAGACGATGGGAGAGACGGAGGGAGAAAGGAAGAGGGAAGGAGAAAGAGGGTGATGAAGGACAGAACGTCTGCCGGGTTCCGCTAGAATTACTATTTTTGTTTTATATTAAAGGTTTTAGGCCCCAAACAAAAAGGGAAAATTGGAATACTGAAGTAGTGGTTAAAGCAACGCAGTTAAGAGAAAGGAAATGGATTTGAAAAAGGCTTCCATAACGTTTCTCGTACCCGCACCTTGTATCTTCAAAGACTTATTCGTGTTGACAAACCTTTCAAAGCAGCAGTTTGAACTAGATTAGGGAAAAAGCTTTTTCCAACTCATTTCTTTTTTGCGATTTTTGTAAATGATATTTTTTACTTTCCAAATTTTTATATTAAAATAGCATTTATCTATGTAAATATATAATTAGTTTCTCCAAACCCATGTATGATGGGGTCATAATACCACATCATAACTTTTGTTTTAAATACTTCTTTGGAATTACTGATTTTTTTTACCCACTTACTGAACAGTTAAGGAAGTTCATATTTTTATATAGGTTACACAAATCTGTGGCCACGGGGTAAAAGTTCTTAAGTCAATTTTTGGCAAAATTGGGTTAAGTACTGAAACTACAAGTTATGTATCTATATTGTACTTCAGTAAAACAACCGAATTCAAATGTGGGCTCCTTAACGAGAAAAAAGCGTCGGAAAATAGGGTTTAGCGTAGGAACAAGCGGTGATTCAAAAATATAACCCTTGTTTTCTCCAAACTAAGATTTTTCACTTAAGAACTTTTACCCCGTGACCACAGAAATGTTTAAAATAAAGTTATAAATTAAAATAAAATTAGTCAAAACTTCATTTTTTATCTTCGTTAGTCAGCTAGAACTTTCTCCTAACCTTAAATGCATTTTGATGTATTGCGATCACAGACAACTTTTGAATTTCAAATATTTATTGAAAATCTCTTATATGTAACGCGTCTGTGTGTCCTTAGTGCGATGCGTGTGGTACGAAACATGCTTGTCGGGAATTATTCTCAACTTTAAAAAAAATCAAAATTATTTTTAAAAAACGTTTTGTACTTCTGAAAAATCTGTGTATTTATCTAGTGGTGCGTTTTACTAAACGATATAATACATCGCAAGAAATAATCAAGAAACGAAAAATTCATTGAACTTTTGGATGTTGTTTCCAAAACAAATCACAATTCTCCTAGTTTTATATAGTAAGAAACTGTAAATTGTTGCTTGTGACATTCATACCAAGAACATATTACAAATTATTCATACCAAGAAAATACTACTGTGCAGAATTTCATTTAAATATATTTTAAGAACATCCTAATATTTCCTTCTTTCTTTGAATTCTTACGAGATTTGAGATAATTCCAGAGAACTATTATAACTTCCCCATTCCTTGCCTTCTACTGCTCCAAAGGTCGCGGGGGATAGTACAATAGTACTATCCCGGGATAGTACAATAGTACTACTAAGGTCGCGGGGGATAGTATGTTTTACGTATTACAAAAGCTTGATTAAAGGTGTTCGGACCATAACGAACAAAGTTCAAAAAATACATTTAACATTATAACAGCAAACTAGTTTCGGGGGAATTTCCACAGCTTCAGTGATACAAAATAAGCTACGGATACATTCTTATCTAAACACAAACAAATGTTCAATTAATACAATGCATTTTAAAAGATATATAAATGATTAATTTCAGTGAGGACAATACTCAAAGAAATCATACCAAGCAAAGTCAGACATATTTTGAAGCAAATACGACCAAATAAACGTCCCCGGTAATAAATTAATATCTGAAATTTGGTATTGAAGGCACTGCCACCAACAATTATTTTTTACACAGTGCTGCAAGAAGAAAATTACCTGAATAATGGAAATCGAATACCATAATACTTCACAAGAAAGGTTCAACAGAAAATATTGACAACTACCGGTCGATAAACAACATGTCAAATATTTTCAAAGTGTTCTCGAAAATAATTTCGAACAGGTTTGGGTACCGTGTTGGGTACTGTACAATTAACCATCTACAATGTCGCAACTCATAGAGAAAACACAAGAATTTAACTTGCAATTAATGTCACCTTCAAGGACTTTGGAAAAGCCTTTGTTCTGTAGAGCAAGTGAATATTTTAAACAAATACTACAGCATGCGAAAAAGAGAGAAATAATAAACACTTGTGTACATCCCGCGCTCTCGTACTGTTCGTAAACAAGGGCACTCACGCATAAAGAAACAAAACCTATTAATGTTGAAACCACTGTTACACATCTGAAATGGCGTCGGGCAGGTCACATTATGCGACTTCTTCATAACCGCTGGACTAACCGAATTACTACTCGGATTCCAAGACTTGGGAAGAAAAACGTCGGCAGGCAGAAGAAGAGGTGGTAGTACGAACTGAAAAAGCTGTTTGACAGCCAATGGCCTACCTGGGCGAAGAATCGTCAGACATGGAAGATCATGTCTTCATCCAATACAAGGAAGTATATTATTCAATAATTTTGTCGCCAACGTGGTAAGTGCTAATGTGGAAAGTAGTGAGCTCAGTGCTAGCTAATTAGCGCTAAGTGATTTCAAGGTGAACAGTTAAATTTGGGTAATGAACGTTTGGACTTCCTGTTGTCTGCCCATGAAGGAGGCAGGAGAGAAACTAGATTGGCAGAGCAGGCCACTGATTAGAGTGGAGACCCGAACCTTGCATTAGCCAGCGAAGGAAGCCACCTTCAGCAGTCAGTAAAAATCCCGTAGGGTTTAATAATGCCGACTGGCGATCGGAGAGACCCCTTGATGGGACCTGCGGGGGGATGCCCCGAGACCACTGTGGGTCGCAGTAACGGATGGCAGGAAATAACCCAAGGGTTAAGTGTGATCGGTGAACTCGAACATGCTACCTGCTAATCTTCACTTGAAATCAATGAGAAAAATGGATAGAACAAGCAATGTAATGAATCATAACGTGCCTTGTTCTACCAATGTCCCATACTACTCAGAAACCGAGCTAATGTCACCTTGTCGACATCTAGCCATCCCACGAATGTTATTCCCATGGACACAGAGTCGGCAGTAGCTTGAAGCCATCGTCAGAGATGGACATGGAATGAATTGAAGGAGATGATGGGGTTCTTCTATGATATGAGACCTACCCTAGACTCAAATAAGCTTGCCAGTCAACGACGGTACATACTCACCAGTGGAAAATTCACAGCAGAACCACTAGCTGACATTCAGAGAAATGCGGGGTATGTTCTTCGCTCGAACTATCCACATGACGAACGTGTAGAACTCGAAAACGATGATCTCGTTGAATGTTTATTTCTTTCCAATGAAACACACGTCAGTGGTGAAAATTCATCTGGCAATGAATTATACGATAAGGACATGATGCGAAATGTTTTTCGACGCGACACAAAAAGAGTTCGTCAACTTCCATTTTAATCTCGTGCATCGTTGAGGATAATACACGAAAATGCCAAAGAAAATGATAGAGACAGCGAATTCTGTCATAAATGAGGTACTTCTCTAGATATTACTGAAATCAATCACAACATATATGGAATTGGATATCTAGTATATCAGAATATTTTGCCGCCAGCCAAGAACACCGACGGACGACAGCAAAACAGAGGAAACAGCCCTGTACCCTCATGGACGAAGAGAATTATGAAACGGATAGCCGATACTCGGCGTGAAATATCAATCTTAGCTGAGGCATCTTCTAAATTAACGCACACCGCTAGAGGTCAACGAAAAATATTCAATGTTGAATAAAAATACCAAACTGAAAATGACGCAAACAGGCTAATGGTAGTTGAGAGGCTAAAGTATAAAATTCAAGAATGTGCTCAACGAATTACAAAGATTTATAGAGAAAATTTACGTGTACAGAAACGGTTGTTTGAAACAGACGCAAAGAGATTCTATCGCAATCTGACTCAGAAACCGAATGGCAACGCAGTCACTCCTTCAAAACATGACGTCGAAGCATTTTGGGCAGGAATCTGGGAGGAGATCAGATCCTACAACAAAAACGCATCTTGGCTTCAATCTGAAATTGATGCTGCCGATGAACTTGTGAAAACAATGGAAGATGTTCACGAATTCTCGTTAGAGGACCTCTTCCAAGCAATTAAGAACTTAGAAAACTGGAAGTCCCCCGGGATTGATAAGATCTAGATTCATTGTATTGAGAAATTAACAGCAATACATTCTCATCTAGCAAAGGCTGTTAATAAAATATTAGCAAACCCAAAGGAACCCTCGGAATGGCTCACACGCGGAATCACGTATTTGCTACTCAAATCGGGAGACAGCTCTTTGGTGCAAAACTAAAGGCCAGTCACTTGTCTGCCAGTACTGTACAAAGTTATCACTGCAGCCATAGCTGACAAAATGTACAGACACCTAGAGAAGAACCATCTGATGCAGGTTAACAAAAAGAATGTTGTTAAGATTCTAATGGATGTAAGGAAATCTTACTATTGAATAAAGTCATCTTGAATGATGTAAAGAAACGAAGGCGTAATTTGAGCAGGGCTTGGATTGACTACCAAAAAACCTTTGATAGTGTGCCACACGATTGGATTTTGAAGCCCAGGAGATCTATCGATTTCATCCTAGACTTATTGAGTTTTGCATGGCTAGTATGAAGTCATCGAGTACTAGGTTACTAATATACGGTGGAAAGGAAGGAGCAGAAACCAGAAGTATTCAAATTAAGAAGGATATTTTGCAAGGAGATTCACTATGCCCTCTTCTGTTTTGCATTAGTTGGATCCCACTATCTAGACAGTTGTCGCAAGCTGACTTTGGTTACAAGCTCCATGGTGATGAAAGGCCAGTTTCACATGTGTTTTACATGGATGATCTGAAAGTGTTTGCTGAGAATGAAGCGATTCTCTCCCAAATGCTGTCGGTCGTGAATGACTTTAGCAATGACATCTGCATGAAGTTTGGTCTTGACAAATGTGCAAAAATCAATTTCAAAAGAGGCAAACTGACGTATGCACACTGTGATTCAAGATCTTGAGCCAGGTAAAACTTACAAATATCTGAGCATTGAAGAATGTGAGACCATCTCAAACGACATAACGAAAGAGAGAATTCGCAAGGAGTATTACAGAAGAGTAAGACTTGTTCTGCAGTCTGCTCTGAACTCCAGGAGTAAAATATCTGCAATTGGTAGTTTAGTGGTGCCTGTAGTTGAGTACAGTACCGGACTAGCGGACTGGACTGAACAAGAAATTCGTATCATGGATCGATATCATGGAACTGCTCACAATGCGTCATGTCGCCCGCCCTCGAGTTGGCTGAAGAAGAGGCTACTAATTATGAAATGTGAAACACAAGAAATGTTAAAGAAGTCGTGGAGAGATAAACCACTCCATGGACAATATTTGAAACGAATGGACAGAGCACAGATTAATAAAGATCATTTATGTGGCTTGAAAGGGGAAGAATGAAGCTAGCATTGGAAGCAGTTCCAATAGCTGCTCTAGATCAGGCGTTGAGAACACGACATTATGATAAAACGGTTCTCAAAATTTCCCAAGTTGATAATTGCCGCATTTGCGAGAAACAAGTAGAAACCATTGATCATATCGTGTCATCTTGCCCAATCCTACCAAAAACTAAATACTTGAAGAGACACGAGAATGTGTGTAGTTACCTCCACTGGCAGATTTGTACCGCCCTCGAAATTCCAAACACATACCCCAAGTGGTAAGAATACTCACCAAAACCGGTGACATTGGTTGAACGCTATACGAAATTATACGACCAACAAATTCAAACGGATCGCACTTTTGAAGCAAACAAACCGGATTTTGTTATCCGGGATTTGGAGAAAAAGTTGTGTCTACTTGTAGATGTTGCTGTGCCTTGTGATCAAAATGTTGTAACCAAGGAGGCAGAGAAACTTCTTAAATATAACAGGTTGGAAATCGAATTCAGCCGAATGTGGCGCGTAAAAGCACAGTTCGTCCCGATAACACAGGCCAACAAAAAAAGGGTGTCAAAAAACTTTTAAAATCTTAATTGCTGATTTTTATAGTTTCTTGGGTGCTGAATCCGTATGTGAACTCCATTTATTTATTTCCATCACCCACACTGTAGCCAGAATTTGATCTATTAAGATCTGTATTATTAAGTTGGCTGTTCGGGTGACGCCGCGTCCATGGCAAAGGTGCCGACGTTTCGGTCGCCATTCTGCGACCTTCCTCAGGGCGTAATGCACGGAGTTGTACTGTGCACGGGTTAATATAGGGCTACGTTCCCCTTCTACCTGTGTACCGGTTGGCCGGGTGGTCGGCCAATGCGGAGAGAGTGCACCGGCCAATCAGGGCCGGGCTCTCCGCGGGGCGCTGTTGACGGACGGCGCTCCGTCCGTTACCGGACGTAGGGGAGCAGCTAGGACCGCGACCGGCCGCGGCGTCACCCGGACAGCCAACTTAATATTGACTCCGGCCGCGGAAGCCTACGCTCTCTCTTATTAAGATCTGGAAAAATATGCTATAAATGCAAATAAAATGAAACTTAAATGTCCTCTAAAATACCAACAGAACATTATTTAAACATAGAATATGGCTTTATATTCCTAACATTACATTCTACAAAGCTTTCAGTGTCCATTGACGTATATTTGCTTTGTTTCTTTTCTTTAAAGCCCCTGATATAGGTTGTTCTCCTCTGCGCCTTTTGCTGACTCTCTTGGTACTCTCTTGGACCAACAGTTATCTCCCATTATCTTGGTGTTCCAGCGTCCCTGATAACGCTTTTTCATCACCTTCAGATCTTAATAAAAACGGTCACCTTATTCTTCACTTACATCACCTAAATCGTCCGGAAAGAATTGTAAATGACTGTTTGTAAAGTAAACCTTGAGGCTCATCCCAGTTTCTTGTAACTATCCAGCATAATGACAACAATTGCATGATAGTCTGGGCCTTTTTTGTTGGCTAGGAAGTTATTAACAACGTGATTAAAATCACTCTACGCTTCATTTTCATTTACTGTCATATGTATTTCAAATTGGAGATCAAACTTCTTTTCTAAAATCAGTCTCAATGAAGATACCCTCTTTTAATAATTTTGATTCAGACAATTGCATAAACATTTCACAAAGGTATTTGAAACACGGTTGATCTTTAAGTAAGGGCTTCCCAAATTGTTTCATGAGACCTAATTTTATGTGCACTGGAGGCAGCAGAATCTTGTGTTGAGATACCACATGTTCCCTAGAATATTCTTTTCCCCTGGATTTAAAGATTTTCTTACAGGCCAATTCTTTCTATATTAGTGCTAATCTCGTGCCCTACTATCACATAGTAAATATGGGAATTTATAACTGCCCTTATCTTATACATTTCTAGACATACAGAGCAACATTTGCCTAGCTATACAGAGAAAATGTTAAAATGTGAACAAATGGTGGGTGATAAGGCATTTTTAATGTTATTTTTGGAATCAGCACACTTAAAATGATAAGAATTAGAACACACACAAAATGTTTTTTGGTCGTTGGCCATGTAATTATCGGAGCTCTGGGATTTGTCTGTTTGTTCATTTAAGCAATTCATCGAAGTATCTATTAGTAATTTTGTTATTTATAAATATTCTGGAATATTTCATTTAAATCTTTCACTTTGAATATGTAATATAAAATTTGGTATGTAATATAAAATTTGAAAATATTTTTTAGGGTCAAAAGAGTGGTTTTGTTTAGTAAGGTGTGAGGAAAATTCCCTTGATTTTGTTTCCAAGCTCGAGTATGTTTATTTACTCTGTGAATAAATTTCTTCCTCCTTTATTCTTTTTTCTGCAGCTAACAGTGAAGTTCCTGCAGCTGCAGAAACAGTTTGAGAGAGTTGGCTTTTGCAGCATGTGAGCACGACAGAGCAGTAGAGAACAAATGTTCATCTCTGAAAAACGATGAGTTGAGTGTAAAATGATAAGAGAGTGGAGATAGGTATGGAAATGTGGTTTTGTCAGATATCCTGAAGAGAATAGTATAGTTACACATAGAGTAAATTTCTAACGCGTGTAATAATATACACTATGTGTATGAGGTGATGAGTCTTGTATGCGGTTGAGTTTTTTTAGCACGTTTCCCATTAACGAAGGTACTTTAATGGTCACTTACTAATGGTGAGGTTTTTAACGAGGAACAGTGTAATGCGTAAGTCTGTGGATATGTGACATGGCAAACACTTCCTGAAATATACATGGATTATACAACAGTTCTCGCGTTAATATAGTATTAAGGAACGTGCGTACAAGATATAGTGGCAACTTCGGTGAACAATGAGGTGAAAAGGAATTTATGATATCAGTAAACAGGAGATACCCAGTCGCACTGCGAAGCACGGTGGCGAAACGAGGGTTGGCGATGTGTGGAGGAGATCCCTGAGGGACGAGGGGGAGGGGGAGAGTGGCAAGGCGCGAAGGAGGGGCGGGGGTGGAGGGGATGGGTGGGGAGCGGGGCCGAGGAGGCGGCAAGGGGCGGGATCGGCGATATTGTTGATCATGTCGGCTGTGAAAAGGGGGTCTTTGTCAGCGGCGTAAGGGAGGACGGCGGCAGCATGGGCGTCGTCTTCAGGTGACATAAATTTTTGAGCACGACAGGGCGGAAGGCGGTATCGGGTGGCACCGACGCGCGTTCGAACCCGGTCTTCGCCTGCGCCTGCGCCTGCGCCTCCACCGCCACCGCCACCGCCACCGCCACCGCCACCGCTCACAGCCGTCGCCCTCGTATCTTTATCTGGTGTGGCCCGCCAAACTTCCTTCACCTCACCCCACCTCACACCATCCCACCCTATCCCACTGCTCCCTCCCACCCCCCGCACTACCCCTGGCGCAGTTCACGCGACGTGGGCGTCCCACTTCGGCAAGACCTCGATACTCGTCTCACTGCGCCCACAAGCTGCAGGTTGTATTTCCTTGCGCGACGACAGCCACCGGAGAAATATATGGACGCAATGGCGAAATATTTCTTCTGGCAGACGCTGATGTAGCCTAGAGCCAGAAAGAGAAAAGTGGTATGATTCCAGAATAGGGTGGTTTCGTTTCTACGATACCAATTTCAGGACAAAAGCGAAATAATCGTTCCTTAGGAAGATAGTTTTTCCTTTGTTAACATTCTGTAACAATGAAACCATATGGAACATGCTTGTTTCGGCACAATGCGATTGAATACTACAAAAAACATACATTTTTTAACAAATTCAATATGAATTTTTAATTTATAGTCATAAATTGAAATTCGTGTAAATTTACTGAAATTTTATCAAACTAGCTGAACTATCCTGCGCTGCCCAGGCATTTATTACAGTAAATTTTTAGCCAGGAAGAGGAATTCAATTTACTCATGCCCTGCAGTGGGGCCTACTTCTCTCCCATTGCATTTCTGCCCCGCCAAGCTAGCCCTGTCCTGTCTTGTCTTTCCCCTATTTTGAAATTTCCGGTGTGACTCGTTCACTTTCCTACTGAAGAAAGTTCAAATTTTTCTTATTGGGAGTTTCAGCTCCCAAACTTTCCTCACTTTATAACTAAAAACAATAAACAAATGTAAACTATTAATACAAAATACTCGTAAAATACTTGTAGACTCATATTATTTTTGTGGAGTTTTAATTCCCGCCCATGGCGGGTAATTAGTTAGCGTGCTCGCTTCCCACGGCGCAACCCCGAGTTCGTCACAAGTTCAGTTCGTCGAGAGGCTGTCACAGTTCGTCCAGGCCAGTCAGAGTTCGTCCAGAGGCTGTCATCGCTGGTCACCTAAGTTAGCTGGTTGTCGAGGGAGTTTAATATATTATACCAATACTTTCAGTAAATTGCCAAATTGTAAAACTAACTCATTTTATCTTTTTCATCTATCGTATTTATTAAGAAAGATTAAAAATTTATCTTCTGCCAACTCGTGACTTTGACGGGACTTACAGTTTTAAGCGGAGTATACGAAACACCCGAGAGTTCTCGCATGGTTACGCTAGTAGACAGATCCGGACAAATAGATATAGCCGTCGTAACGTATTTGATGAATCATAATCATAAAAGTAAATGAAAATATCTATGCAGAAATGTAATTGCCGGTTTCTATAAATATTTTGAAGACGACAGAAAAATGTTCAAAGACCTGTGTGCTAGTAACCTGTAGTATAAAACTTATTTGTTTAGGTAAATCAATTCAACATATCATCGCAACATAACAGCAATACTGATCCACCAACCTCTACAATATATATATATATATATATATATATATATATATACACACTAAAATTTGACAATGAACTGAACCACTTAACAAAATATTAGCTTCATTATTTGATTAAAAATGCTAGATACTATGGATTTTGAAATGTGAATAATAGAAACCAAGGAGTCCCAGAATTTTGTTATTAGATTATTAAATATTTTAGATAAATTAAATTTTGCCAGTTTTTTATAGAAAAAATTGATAAATTAATTCACTGGGAGCAACTGACGTGCGAAACAACAGCACAGATTAGTCTTAATGTGTAAAGGACCATTGCTAATTACATACCACTGTATTAGTCCCCTGCCCATATTGAAAAAAAAGTTCAACAGGGTTGACCAAAATATACAAATATTTTCCGTATTACCAATTTGAACATGAGAAATGTGTAGTCAAATCGAGAGTCACAACGAAAAGCTGCCCTACTTCCAGAGAATTATTTACATTTGCTTCCTTCTTTACAGTATTGTTTTCAATGGTGCGTGTTCTTCAGCAAGTCGGTTTTGCCTCTGAGTAGCCGATTCAGAATTTTATTAGGCTGCCCATCCCTTAGCACTTGTCCTCTGTTTTGACAACTGTAACTTTCGTTTCGGCATTGTTTCAAACAATTTCATGTTCACCAATTTCTGTAAAAGAAGAGGTTGTTTAGAAAATATACGATACCTATATACGATATCTACTTATTGTACATTGTACATTACTGAATATTTTGTACTTTTAATTCTCTAAATTCTATAAAACTCTTGTTTTCTTGTCACATGTTTTCTTGCCACAATTTGTATACAACACGGACTAAGGACAATGTTTGTACATTGAGGTTCTTTACTACTTTCAGTAAGGCTTTCGTTCAAATGTTCACTAACCACTAACGTTCAGAACGAACAAATCACCAATGTTCACTCACGGACTTTACATATACGTTATTCAAACCCCAATGAATTTCGTAATAATTCTGGACATCGATAAAACCAGTCGATCTCCGACGTCATCCTCTGGTGGTGCGACCACCACCTTCTTCGGGATAAGGGAGAGGGATTTTTAATAATCTTCTTAGGATGTTTGGTAGCTCAGTCGGGATGCAGGTGGGCCACATAAAAAAATTGAATTTGGTGGGATCAAGGACGTGGGTTCTCTACACTACGGTCTCGCGAATCATTCAGATTAAAACACAGATTTCTTAAAAACATTACTATAATCTTGAGATGAAAAATCTTGTGGCATAGAAATCTCATACACTTGACACTCATAAATACATAGAAAAACACAAAATACGCTGTCAATTGCTGAAAATAGAATATACAAGAAAATTCTTAAATCTATACACCCTTCTCTTTGCTACTTTACTAATTTACACTGTCTTTCTCATCAAATCAAAATTTTACTAGGCCATCGCACATTCTTTGGTACCATTTATATTCTCTTTCATGTAACACAAAAATTAAGTTTTTACTGTTTCTATTTTTACCAAGAATAAGGATAAAGAAAGATTGATTCTGTAAGTTATAATAAAAAATTACTCTCTTCTCTAACTAGCTGAACATTAAATCTTTTTCTCAGTTTACACAGCATTACTCTATCTTCTTCGTTAAATGAGTTCTGGGCACTAGAACGTTTGTAAAAGGAACTTTCTTACTTTGAAATCCTTTTCAATACGGGGTTTCGTTCGCCGTCTTCTGAAACTCGAGCAGTGGCGACTTCGGTGACCTTGATGCTGAATGTTTCCCCTCGCTGCTTACTCCGCTGATCGGGTACCGTTACCAAAGCTCCCTTGCAGTAGAACTCTCTCTGGAACAACGGTGTGGTTAAATATTCGTCTTTTGCCAACGTAAATGTTTTAACCATATGCCGCTAGTATTTTCCAATTTTAACCAATAGAATTCAAATCAATATAATAAGCGAAGGGCATATAAAGAGAATAAAGAACAAAAAAGAAAAGCTGAAAAAGAAGGATATAAAAACCACGTGTTAGATTCTAATCAATTATAAGTAACAGGATTCCTTCCCCTCTTCCCACTGTTCTTAAAACAGCTTGTTAATTAATCCTTAAATAGTAATTCTCTTCGCACTAATTCAAAGAATTAATTACCTCTTCCTTTTGTCTTTGAAGAGCTCTGATGCCTTTTCTTCGTCTGGATTGATGGCGTCCACGTTGACACGCTACGTCCGTTCAACCTCGCTGCTTGCCGACACGCTTCGAAAAGGAACGGGACGTGCTGTCTGTCTCGCTGTTACCCTAGCCAAGCGATTCTAGTGAACTCTTGTGATAACTATGAGAACTAATCAGTAGCTCTCTTCTGTCTGTGCGGCGCGCGCTATGAGTACCGATGCTCTTCGTGCGGGCGATAAATGTGCCACGTTTTCCTGAGCTTTCGGAGGGAAAACGGATGGTCACAGTGGCACGCAGCCGAACTATGGACATTGATCCACTATTGAATCTGTGATGTAAAGCCAGGCCAAAAATGTCCGGAAAAGTAATTATTTTGTAAATATATTAAGATTTATGGTTATAAATCATAGCCTATAGTACTCCAGACGTTTAAAGGAAGCTAGCACAAAGGTTTCATTGATATTGT
Source organism: Acheta domesticus (assembly GCA_031308135.1). Lineage (NCBI taxonomy): Eukaryota > Metazoa > Arthropoda > Insecta > Orthoptera > Gryllidae > Acheta > Acheta domesticus. The sequence goes on from JAHLJT010009436.1 coordinate 108,546,858, forward strand.
TTCAGTAGATTCAGAGATTATCTCGCTGTAAGCCAGCGTCTTTATATATTAGTATAGATAGATATAGATGTAGATATAGATAACCACTTTCCTTCTACTCTTGTGTTTGTTGAGAACACAATTGCTTTTTGATCGAAAACCATATTGCAACTGCCACCCTATATTTTCACCAACAGCATCAACGTCCCTGCTGGCTTTAGTGTGTGGCGCATCAATCACTTGACTTCCCTGACCGTGAGTGCAGATGAGTGTAAAAAAAAGGAAGATTGGCAGAGAACCTGTCTTGACTCAGCCAGAATTTACCTCTGTCAGTTTAAAAGAATTTAGGATTATTTCTATTTGGATCTCAGGGCAATGGGAAACTTATTCGATTAAGAAAATTTAACATGGCTTCTTGAATCGAAATGCATATAGATCTGAACTCTAGTACTGTTAAGTGTTCCTTCACGCAGCTGCGCAGTCGAAAAGAGAACGGCTGGGACGTTGCGTGGAGCGATCTGCGTTCGTCACCCCGCCATTCGCCTCGCTGACCATCCGTTTACCCCTCTCGAGCCAAGGCCACAGTCTACTCCTCTTTTTGCGCCTTTGTCGCGCGGAGCAAACTCTAGGGCCTCTTAGTGTTCACGTATTTCACGCATGTGAATGTGTCTCGCTCCAGCCTATCCAGGTTGGGCGGTCATAATATGCACGATTTATAATGTTTCCTATTTTATTTTACCATGAGTCATGTTTTCCCATGATATATTGTTTTCACAAGGAGAATTTATATTTTTTAGCTTTCCTGCTAAGATATGACTATTGCATTGTACTGTAATGTATGTACATCTTTATATAAGTATTGTGTTTACTTTGACGTTTTAGACTTTATGCGTGACTGTAAATGCGAAATTGGAAGTTTTTTCACTGAAAATATTTTTCGAAAAACTTCATTAGACGTCATTTAAAGCACTCTAAGAAATACAATAGTGTTTACGAATTGCTAAAAATTTCTGTATTAACGATGTGAGAGATCCTTCAAAAACCAAAAAATACCCCAAAATAAACTTTACGTCATATTAAAGAGTGCAATTAGCACTATCCGTTCGAAAAGTTTGAAGAAAACGTTTGGGGCCATTTACGAGAAAATGACTTTGAAAGTGTCTAAAAATGCGGGATTTTTATTTCGTTTTCACAGAAAACGTTTGAGTTTTCAAGAAACTTTATATGACATTATTTAAACACATGTACTCATAAATAAAATAGCGTGAACAAATCGCCGATAATCTAAATATTAACGACGTTTAAAGAATATTTTACACTATTCTCGCTCCATATTTCTTTGTGAAATTGAATTATTAGCATTCAATATAACTTCAAATATTCGTTTAGTATAATGTGTTATTAAATCCAGTATGGCCTTACAAGGAAGTGTGCTGTATTTAAAAGTTTAAAAATATACCGACATATATTATGAAAGTTTCTACCAAAACTCTGAATATTTCCGAACTAGGTCAATGTGGCATGGCCCTTTGTTCCACAAAGTCCTTCAAATGTTTACGAATCAGAGCATTAAACGTCTCTAGTTAGTTTCAAGATTCCCAAGAAGGCAGTTTGGCACGGAAAATTGAATGTTTACCAACTAGCAAAACCGACACGATTATGAATGAGAGAAATACGTTAACGTCACAACTAGATTAAATACGTACGAGACGTTAGACGGTAAACAACTCTCCCCATGGTTACGGAGATGTGTAGCCAACACCGCCTGGAATACTGTATTCTAGGCGATGTTGATGTAGCGTAGCATATCTCGCAACAATGAGTTATGTTTTCAATTACGACTCGTATGTTCTCAATTACATCTACAGTACAACTAAGTACATTATTAATTCTCTCAATAACTCATGAAAATTTACTCGAAAACAATCACATGAACAGCATTTTTAAAAAGAAAATTTGTATTGAAAGGAAAACGATTTATTTCTTTTTTTTTAAGTAATTTGATATTAGTCAGAGCATTTTGTTGGGAAATTGGTATTTACCGTAAGTTGTGTAAATTGATTCTCCGATTTCAAAAGAAAATTGAGCGCTTTTGTGTTTTTCATTTGTTGATTTTTCACAAATACAAGATAAATTGGACACATTATGAGATATTAAATTCTCTTATACCAATAAAATAATATTTTACATATTCTCGCTTATTTTTCTTTCTTTTAAATTAGGATACTTTGCGAGCATTTACATATCGAAATTTCCACTATGAAACAATTGCCAATGTAAATGCACATTGGTTGCTCAAAAATAACTCTCTCTAAATTACGTTAAAAAATCACAATTCCCAAGAGGCCGCATTATTGGAATCAATTGGCTAATGATGGGCATGCCAGAATCACTGCCAATTGCGGAATGCAGCGGGGTGGAATACCACGAGGCTGCACCGAAGTAGTATCGTTATGTTAATAACGATAATTACTATAATACCTCGTTTATATGATAGCGACGGGCACTTGACTTCATCCGGCAGAGCGGGCGGGCGCGCGCGCGCGTCACCGGCCTCGAGTGTGCGAAGGGAGCTCACGGACGCAGGGGGAGGGGGAGGGGGAGGGGAGGAGGGAGATGGGGTCAGTATCGCGTTTTGAAAATGGCACACGTCATAACCGACTCGTTGGTGTCGCTCGTGGGCCGGAACGGTCGCGCGCGCTCGCGCTGCCGCCGCCATTTGCAATGCAAAATTCCGTGGGCGACGGAGGCGTCGCGGATAGAGATTGCGATGGCGGTGGAGAGGGTGTTGTGGAGGAGATTGCGGTGATTGCTGTCGGTGCAGAGATGTGGTCCAAATCTGAGTTCAAAAGTAGCCCGGGAACTGGTGCCATTCTCAGGAGAAATGACTGTAAAAAATGAAGAGGATTTTGATGGTTGTAAAGTGAAAGGGATGTGTTTGAACATGGATATGTGATAATTCCAAAGGTGCGGAAAACAACGGTAAACTTTCTCAAATCCCAACTAGGAATTCCCATTTTGTTCATCACGAATTTCACATCGAATGAATGGAGTTTAGAATCTCAGAAGCGGAAACAGCCAACATATTTGGTTGGTTGCCAAAAGGTTATGAATTTGTATGGCAATGGTTCAAGTGCAAATCCATTTTAGAAAACACTTGCTGCTTCCCTATTAGAGGAGTGCCGTCATCACTTTGACAAATATTCATAATAATTATGGTTCCGACAGAGGTCATTTAGTTGTGTAGGGTGAGAGAGGGGGAGAGAGGGCGGGAGAGAGAGGGGGAGGGAGAGAGAGGGAGGGAGAGAGGGGAGGGAGAGAGAGGGAGAGAGAGAGAGGGAGGGAGAGGAAGGGAGAAAGAGGGAGAGAGAGCGAGGAAGAGAGAGAGAGAGGGGCAGAGGGCGCGTTGGAAACCAAACACAAGATAATTCGCTGACACGTCCAAATGGTTGTGTAAAAAGTTCGATACATTCTACCTAGAAACTGAGCGAATATTTTGTTTGTTTGTGCGTTTTATAGGAAATATTGATTGTTTCTACAGAAACTTACAAAAAAAAACTATATTATCGATTCCTCAGAGGAGAGGGATTTGAGCCCCCTAAATCCCCTCCTCCATGGTGTGCCTCTGTGTAAACTTGATTTTGAATTTGAAAATGATTAAAGATTGAAAGAAGTCAAGTGGAAGGAACTTATTGTCAAGAAAGCACTTTAGAATGATGGTTGCGGTAAACGCTATTATAATATTCACAGGAAATATCTTTTGAAAGTAAACATTAATTTTTTCTTTATTCTTTTTATGAATGTCTACAATCTTTTCGATTAAAACAAACAGTTCCTCTTCAAATGTCAGACATTCAGATTTACTTGTACATATGCGACTGTGATTCAATCCGCCTACATTGTGGTTTGTGTGACGTTTCTCAGAAATGGGTCAATGTGGCATAGCTGCTTGTTCTACAAACTCCTTCTGATGTTTGCGAATCAGATCATTAAAACGTTTTTAATTTAGTTAGTTTCAAGATTCTTAGGAAGGCAGTTTAGCATGGAAAAATGCATACGTTTACCAACCAATAAAACCGACACGACTATGAACGCGACAAATACGATAACGTTACAACTGTGATTAAATACTTAAAATGGGAAACAACTCGCCCCATAGTCACGGAGATGTGTGGCTTAGGAGCTAATTCTCTGAAATAAAATCTGACTCGCGATCTGATCTGCTCTTCCTTGACGAAAACCTGTTTGCTCTTCAATCGATTATGCTGCTAATCGTTTAGCAATTATTTTCGCGTATATCTTGTAAAAAGTATTCAGCAGGCGTATTCCCCTGTCGTTAGAACATTCTGTTCGTGACCCTCTCTTAAATATTGGGACAACCAGGGCTGTTTTCCAGCTTTCAGGAATTTGTCTTTGTTGCCTGCAGAGATTTAATAAATCTTAAAAGTATGTTTTACTTCTTCTGGTAGATACTTATACAATTCTGTGTTAAGGTTGTCCATACCTGGTGCTTTCCTATTTTTACTTTCTGTGAAAATATTGTGTAGTTTTATTCTATCAACATCCGCTGGTAGAACTACTTATATTGCTACTTCCTTGTCATCAGTTTCTTCATTATCACGTAAATACCAGATGTGTTTACAATTACTTAACCAACTTTCTTTACTCAGTAATTGTAAGTTAGCAGTATCTCTTTCAGTTCCATTTAGATATATAATAACTTTATATGCAAAACAGTCTGCCAAAGATGTCATGTTCTATGTTAGAGGTGTATATCTCTGTGTTAGAGACGTATTGTCTCCCTTTCTTCGGGAGCTGCTTTCACCAGCTATTTTTCCTAGAGTTTTATAGCTCTCTCCTCAGCTTGGGGGGCTTAAAAGCTATCCATTTTAAAATATAGTTCCTTTTTGATTCTAATAGCTTTCTGCAGCTCTTTATTCCAAACGAGACTCTTCATTTTCTTCAATATTTCCTTCTCTTACCCAGTGTCTCATTGGTTACTTTTTCTAATAACTCCTTAAATTATTTCCACTCATATTCTGCATCTAAACTAAGAGGATTTGTTTCCGTGTGCTCTTTTATTCTATTTTGGAAAAGATTTCTGATGGACGGATTGTTAAGTAAGCCACATTTCCACTTCCACATTTCCACTTCCGCAGCCACACTTCGGCTTTATGGGATCTGGTATTGGTTTTCACCCTCTTTCTTTTTAAAGTTATTTTTGTTCTCACTAAAAATGGTTTGATCCGATATCTTTTCATGACTTTGACATCATGGAACAACTTTCCCAACTTTAGTTGGTTATATTGTAGTCAATAATAGAGCTACTACCTCGAGCTGTCCAAATGTATTTGTGGATATCTTTGGGTTTAAAAAAAGATCTTTCATTTCGACATTCATTAAAATTTATAACAATATATTTTGAAAAACGTGATTTAATGCGGAGAGAGTCATAATTTAAACCTAGTCCGTAGTGTTGAGAAGAAGGAGCAGAAGGTAAATTGTTTTTTTTAATTTATCGGTTTGAAGATTGATAGTTTTTAATTTTGTCTATTTGAAGTTCACGATGTATTTGTTTTTCTTGGAAATAAACCATTCAGCTTTTAGTAATTTTCGTAAAAAATTGTTCTGTATTATTTGTATTTTATTTATGTGTCTTGTAGAAGTTTTGCACTAAATGGGGCATCCATATGTTAGTGATGGACGAATTATTGATTTATGTAATAACAAGCCGCAGTCAACGCGTAATTTAGAGTGATGATTTAATAAAGGATATAACTTAGAAATTTTGTGATACGTCGAAATGGATAGATTTTGAATATGGTGTTTTTATGTCAATATTTTATCTACATTGTGATGTAACTGCCATGCCCACATTTTTTATTTATTTTTTCCCCCTCGGGTAAGGATGGGATCTAGGCCTGCTCCTGCCGAAAGCCATCCTTCAGCAAATTTGAAAGACCAGTTCAAAGAAAACAACAACAAACATTGATTCCCTATTCCAATTCGAGTTTTCGAGAAACTTTATTTGACATTATTTAAAGTACATGTACTCACAAATGTAATAATGTAAACAAATCTCTGCTAACGTAAATATTAACGATGTGAGAGACAAGTCAAAGTTTGATTTTTGAAAAAACAAAACAATATATATAGCAATATATATAGCAATTTGTCCTTTGTCATCTCGTAGAGTACATTAGGCACTATCTTTACCAAAAGTTTAAAGCAAAAATTTGGAGCTTTTTTTGAGAAAATCTAGTTTTTGTAATTTTTTAATATTGCAAATATTGCACGCAATATTACGCGAAAACTACTGAACGTTTCAAAAAATGTGAAGGACCTTAATGAAAGAATTCACTTTGGAGAACAAATTTTATTTAAAGGAAAAATCTCTATCTTTAATTTCGTAGTTGTAGGAAGAGCCCGGAAAAAATTCAAACTTTTACGATTTTTGAAAATACAGATTTAACCGTGAAAATCGGACCTATGCCACCTAAATAAGTGTATTTTACTCTATTTTTACAAGAAATTTAAAGAAAAAATTTGAAGTCGTTTTTGAGAAAATGTTGAAAATGTCCGGGGGGCTTCATGTAAATTACTCCCAAAAATTAATGAATGTTTTTAAAAATCTCAGAGCTTCGACTCAGACAGATAGACGGGGGGGGGTCTTCATTTGGGAAAAATCGTACCCATAGTTTAGGCGACAGTATTGTTCACATACAGCGGACGGACAGACAGACAGGCGGACGGACGGACGGGCGGACGTTTTCCTTTCAATTGGTTTTTCGGTATCAAGGACCCACAGGGATTCTAGCTACACCACATATTCCCTTTCTGTCACTCCACCAACTGATTCCTCGCCTGGAGGCCAGCCGACCTCCCTTGCTCCCTCCACTGCCCCTGCTTACCTCCTCGCCTGCCTTCCCCATTACGCTGCCCCGTAGATTTACGCTGCCTTCATAAATTTAATTTTTGAAGGAATCGTAAAATTAGGTGAGAATAAATGTCTTTCGATCTTATCATTAAAATTGTGGTTAATTATTGGATTATTAATAATTGTGTCTTCAAATGAGATTAGATTGATCAGAGTCTGAATATGCACAGTTTGTGCCAAATTTAAGAGGTGAAATAGGAGAAAATGATTTAGTCCGTTTTTTGATAGTAGTCCACATTGCTCTACTGTTTGAAAGAATTTGTTCTATGTAGTTTTGACACTTGTCTAACTCGTATTTATCTATATGACATTTAATTGTTCCTGATAATTTATTTTACGTTTGATGTCTGATCTACGTGCGCCGTCAAAATCTTCGCCAAAATCTTCGTAAGTTATGTTTTTATTTGATTAAGTTAATTATATTTAGAGGTAATTGTTGTCGACCTGAAATGTATGACTTATGAAAGATAATTGATTTTTGATAAGAAAATCTCACTATCTTAGTCAATATTTCTATTTCATTATCAATTTTTTGAATAGTGTTTAATTTTTTTTGGAATTCATAATTATTATTCATAAATTTTCTATAATTTTCCTAATCGATATGTAGATTATTTGGTGTTGAGTGAGTATGTAGTAATTGAGATTGAAAAGAGATTATTACTGGAAGATGGTCGGAATCTAATTCTGGGATAGGAGTTTGAAAAATTGGAAAGTAAAATTTTTGGTGTGATGATGTCTAGAATATCGGGAATAATATTACTATGAGAAGATAGTGTGTGGGTACGGAAGGAGCAAGTATTTCAACATTGATATTGAGACAACTAAAATGATATGTGTCTCCACTGCCTACATAGGCACGTATGCAGAATGCAACGCGCTGCACGCATTACGACGGAACGTCGAAAACTTTTCATACAAGTAGTACTAGCAGAGAAAGCGCCAAAAACTGCCCCTTTGAAAGAAAATTTTGAAGGCAGACTTTGTTATACTATTAATGTTAAAACTTAAGTCTTTGAATTATCAAGATTTTCAGAATTTTAGGGCATTAAAAAATAGTTGGCACATACACGATGACAATTTATTTGTAGATAGTCACGAGAAATAACAAATTCACAGAAAAATTCTAAGCAGATCTATCTCCACCAGGCACGGAGTCACAGAAATACTCGTACCTGCGAAGTGGGGTAGTGAAAATATATGCCCTCTAGTTCGCAATTAATATATACTCGTAGACGTCATGGATTGTCAGAATTCCATGTGGATGGCGTTCTGAAGACAACGCAACTCTCACTGGGCTAACGGAGTGCGTTTCGAGGAAATCAGACTACGATGCAGTGGCATCTGTACAAATACAATCGCGAGGTCAGTGACTACTCGCGGCTGACATGTCCCCGTCCGGGTGCAGCGGGTCGTCCACGGTGGGCAGTGGACGGCGCAGGCCCGCACAGACCGCGTGCTCGCTTGCGCCTGCCCAAGCGCGTAACGGCCGATAGAGCGCTCCGCTCTGCGTTATAACGACGTTGGCTGCCCGCGGTTCGTTGCACCGGCCACAGCGCTCCCGGTGCACCCGCCCGCCCAGTAATAGCACCGAGATTTGGCGGCGCCCTCGCTCTCACCCTCATGTTCCGCGTCTATCCGCCTCAGCGCCCTACGCCCGCCCCCAAGCAATCCTGCCCGCTTCCCCCACCTCCACCACTCCACCTCCCGCTCCTCATCCAAATCCCTCACCTCCCCCATCCTCGCCTCCCACGCAGTCCTCAGCTCTCCCGCCCCTTTATCCCCGCCACCATCGTCTCTTCCGCCACCCCCACTTCCTTCACGTCCCCTGCCTCCCTCACCTCCCCCCAATCATGGCTCTTTTGCTCATCGCTGCATGCCCCGTCACCCTCGTTTCCCCCACCACCGCTTCTTTCGCCTCCCTTGCCTCTCCCACTGCCCTCGCCGTCCCTACTGTCCCAGCCGCACCCGCAGCTCCTGGCTCACCCGCCTTCCCTGCCACCCCCGCCATCACAGCTGCCACTACCTCCCCACCACACTCACCGCATTCGCCACCCCTGCCATCCTCACTGTCCTCGCCACCCCTCCCTCCCCTACCGATCCCGTTCCCCGTCGCCATCACCGAGGATCGTTACGGTCCGAGGCTCTGGAAAATAATGGCGGTTCAATTTCTGACGCGCCCGAAAGATTTGCAGATCGCAGCCGAGCGATAAAAATGCCCTGCCTCGATTAGGCGTCTCAATATGCATCGAGTTGGGTGGCTAGAAAGTCCGATGAAATGGTCGTTTTGGTTTTGTATGTCCGTGTACAGTTATGTTGAGTTTTGAGACTGTCCTTTTGATTTGGAAATTGTACACAACACAAAGAATTCGTTCGTAACAGTATTACTTATAGCTGAAGCTATATCATAACTTCGAGTATTACTTCTGATTATTCTTTGATGTTAAGCATGACATTCCTATATAAGTCAGTTGCTTAATTCTGGATAAATACGTTTGTTTAAATCATAAACTAACATAATGTTTTTGTTGATACCGGCCAATTGTGCTAAAACAGCGCGTACATTCTCGCCCGTACTTTCACACAAAATTATTAGAAAAGTTTCGAAAAATGGTACTTAACCTTATTTCAAAATCTAGCTTTAAGGAACAAATTTCAGTAAGGGAAAAATCTCTATCTTCATAGTTGTACTGCTAGGAAGACGCCGAAAAAATTTGGAGTTTTTCCAATTTTCGAAAAATCAGAGTTTTTAAAGAAAATTAGACCTGCACTATTCCCTTTCCTGGATTTATTTTTATTTAATTATTTATTTTTTCTTTATTTATTGTATCTGTTTGTTATATATTTTTATTTATTGTATCTGTTTATTATTTATTTTTATTTATTAACAGATTTGTGCGTTTATTTATTTAGGTATTTATTGTTTAATAAGCCTTATCTGATTCATTAAATTACTTTGTAATCTTTAAATCCTGTAAATAATGTCAGTATGCATTCAATTATTGCATTCGAATTACTCGTCCTTCAGAACCTGCAATGCGAACACCCGTTTTTGTCACCCTGCGTGCCCTCCGAGGCAACTGAGGCCCTGCCGATAGGCCGATAGTGGCGGCTCAGTGTGTAACGGTCGCAGAACCAGCGACGAGCAGCGATTTCCGCCCTTCCACAGGCAGTAAGGTCATGAAAGGTCTCAATACTAATTGTCCGAAAAACACTATTTCCAATGCTTCATAGCGCGTAAAAATTTGTATGTAGGGATTTTGAAACCAGGGACCAAAAATGTATTGAATACCGGTAAAAATACCGGTAAAATACCGGTATTTTTTCATACCGGTATAAAATACCTTTATTCTTTTATACCGGTAAAATACCTTTAAAGGACGTCTATACCGGTATGGACGTCCATAAAGGTTATACTGGTATTATACCGGTATTTTCGATGGAAATAATGTCGCGTTCGCTCCCCAAACTCGCGTTCGCTCCCCCAAACGCGTGTTCGCATCCCCACACGTGCGTTCGCTCCCCTACACACCCCTTCGCGGCCCCACACGCGCGTTCGCTCCCCAAACGCGCGTTCGCTCCCCCAAACGCGCGTTTGTCCCCCACACGCGCCTTCGCTCCTCCACACGCGCGTTCGCACCCCAAAAGAGCGTTCGCTTCCACAAACGCGCGTTCGCTCCCCCACACGCGCCTTCGCGTCTTCACACGCACCTTCGCGGCCCCACACGCGCGTTCGCGGCCCCACACGCGCGTTCGTTCCCCAAACGCGCGTTCGCTCCCCCAAACGCGCGTTCGCGTCCCCACACGCACGTTCGCGTGTCCACACGCGCGTTTGCTCCCTCAAACACGCCTTCGCGTCCCCAGACTATTATAATAATTCTTTCTCAACCAACAACAGAACTCGACCTAGGTAGAATGTCTGGTGACGAAAATACGCCAACGTTGAGACTCGAACCCTAGGACGCCCGGTCAGAAACTCTGCGGAGTCCATAACTGTTCCTCTGAGCCATCTCAGCGTAAAAAATCAGAATGTTTCCCGTCCGAAACCTGTATGATTATACTGAAATACCGGTATTTTCTCATGAAAATACCGGTATTTTCATGAGAAAATACCGGGGAAATACCTCTAAATAGAGGTATTTTACCGGTATAGACGTCGAATAAAGGTAAAATACCTCTAAAAATACCGGTATTTGACTTCTTATACCGGTATTTTTAAGGTATTTTGAATAAAGGGATAATAGAGGTAAATGTATTTCTATACCGGTATAAATACCTTTACCGCTATTATTTCGGTATTCAGTCCCTGTTTGAAAGGTGCTGAACAAGTTGGTAAAATTTCATGGCAATCCGAGTATCCAGCACGGTGAGTGTTGCGTGTTAGTGTGAAGCCATTCTTCACCGCCTCGCGCCACTTCAGCTTGCTCATTCTCCTTTCTGAATTTTAAGGGGAAATAAGAGCAGGGTTAGGGGAAGTTGCTTGTGCCCGTACGAGCGTCGGGCTCTCCAGGCGGGCAAGTAGCCCGTGCGGGCCTAGTTTGACCTGCCTGGTCTACAGCATTGGAGATACTGTCACGTGATTCCCCGCGAGGTGGGCTAGCGGAGGAAACTGCCGGCGGCATTCGAGTTTGAGACGAATCTCGGTGCAGATGCTTGTAAGCGCATGTTGGAGCAATCGCAAGCCTCGGCTTTGCGAGATGTGGCTTTCGCCACGGGACGAGAGAACAGGGCGGCGCGAGTTTTCTCGCGCGCTGGGACCTCTGGTGGCTGACTGGGGTAGCTTGCCTCAGGAGGTGGAGGCTGCGGAGTGCAGTGGCAAAAGTGTTCTTTAGGAGTTGGACATATTGTTTGTTGAAGTACTGTAAATAAATAACTAAATAGCAACTATGTGTCTGTGTTCTTACACTTATTACAACGACGTCACAACATACTTGTGTGAATTCCTTTTCTCGAATGTCCTCTATCTCCAAATACCAATTAAAATCGAGTCACTCAGTACTCTAAAGTGATTCACCTCAGAGCTGAATATACTCTGAAGTCTATCAGCTTCGGGAAAAGGATCATCACTCTCGTTTTATTTATATTTAATCTCTTGCCTTTCGTTATTTTAATTAGATTTTCCGTTTCTTTGAACAATTGTTGTACGCATCCGCATTTTATGTTTATGCCTATTCCTCTTGTTTGCTAATTTGTGAGCTCAGTAATTTTTTTCTTGTTGAACTACCGGAAAGTAGTAATTTTCATTTGAGCAGAACTTCAGCATCGTTGTTTCAGAGATATTGAATACAAATTTTCTTGTGCTTAGACGCGTTGGTTCACCCTCCTTTCGTGGTATGTTATTGTCCATCTTTCTATTTCTCACTTTTTCTCTCACTCTCTTCGCCGTCTTGCGAAAGGAACTACTTTCGCTCCATCGCCTTGGTCGTAGTTGCACCGCTTCTCAATTGTTTCCCTGGCGCCGGTCCCGCAGTGGGGCGGAGGCTTGGTGCAGAGGTTGGGGGCGAGCGGAGCGGAAGAGGAGGGAGGTCGGGCAGCGTATAAAATATTTACCGCAACGCGTTCGTCTGTTATCTGCGCGGGCCGCGCGTCGGCGGAGAGTAAAAACGGAAATCGAGCGTGCAAGGAACATACGGCCGGCTGGCCGCCCGCTGCCCAGGGCCTACGCGGCATTGGGGTGGCCGACCTCGTGCTGGCGAGCCGAGCCCAGCGTGAACTCCGGAGTGGCGCTCGCTGCCCTGCGGCCGTCGGCCACTAAAAACTTCGCTGGAAAGTCGGTACGCGCGCTCTCCCGCGATTTCTTGTGTGACGTGAGTAATGTAACCGCCTCCGAAGTGCTCCGGAGAATTAGCAGGCTGATAGCCGGGCGTTGGCGCAACGAGGCGTGGCTTGCACGTTGGGAAGATGGAATTTTCACGTGAAAACGTGTTCGAATGACGAAGTCCGCATTTATCGAATATACTATAAATGAACCTAGAATTTAAAATCATCCTCGTTATTTCAGAAGTCACATAACTGTCAACACGGACAAAAATCGTAGCTGCTGTAAATTATCACTAGCAATATAATAATAATAATAATAATAAGAAGAAGAAGAAGAAGAAGAAGAAGAAGGACGTTAAACAATAATATTTATAATGTCATTTGAATTAACACATTTGATTCTTAGCGTCAACAATAACAACACTGCCTGTCAGACAAATACCATTCAAAATTCGTATAACATGCCATTGACGTTTGTCGACTTTTCCATATTGCTTCTACGTTGTTTGCTATCTACACCATTACCATTAACACTAATTCAATTGCCACCTGCTTCCTTCCGGTTACATTCTATCTCGGTCCATTTCATTCCAACTAATTCACTCTGACCAGGTCTATCCCTCTCCCTCTTGTTTCCTCTCGCTCCACCTCTTCCTATCTACTTTCCCCGCCTCCCACGCCATTCCATCCCATTGCCATACATCCCGCTCCCATTCAGCTCCGAACAGCCGCTACTTCTCTCCCTCACCTCGAAGCGCCCGCCTTTCTCCGCCTCGCGGCGCGCTATTGTTCGCTTTGCCGCTTCCTCCCGCCGCCTCCCCAACGGCTCGACGCGACGCGGCGCGGCGCGGCGCGGTGCGGTGTGGTGCAGGCCGCGACCTGCGCCGCGTCGCCGTCGTTCGTTCTCGCCCTGGCGCGAGCGGCTCGTTTTTCCGCCGCGCGCCCCCACTTATCAGGCGACGTCTCCGAGTGCGTTCCTTACAGCGCGCGCAGCCGCGCCCCGCCCCGCCCCGCCCCGCCACGCCCCGCCACGCCGCACAGCGCCGCTCCCCGCCCGCAGTGGGCACAAATGACTTCGCAGGCGAACAGACCTTTCCTATTCGATTCCAGGACGGAATGTATCACCTACGAAACGGTATAATGTGTTAATAACAAAATGAAAATAAGAGAACAGTCCGTGTAACTTCATCTTTTTCCTGATTGTTAATATTTCTGACATTTATATTTATTATTTAGTATTCCCGGGAGCATTAACTTCTTTAGCCATTAGTCCCCTGAGGGTAGTGTATGTTAGAGCCGGGAAGTGACGCTGTTGCTTCCCCGCTCGATCGAAAGATCCGGTTACGATGTACACTTCTGCTTCTGGGGTTTTCCCTCTCTCCACGTCAAGCCCTGTCGGGGGACCGACACAACCAGAATGAGATTTAAACTCCCGACTGTTCTCCTGTCATGGTGGTAGTGTAGTGCTCATATGTGTAAATATGTTTCTGTGTATGTGTGTGTCTGTGTGAGAGAGAGTGAGGGGGGAGATGAGGGAACACGAATGAAGATGGAAAGAATGCGCTTGGTCCGTGACCTGTTTGCCAAAGTAATGCTCCGTCATTCGCCTGGAATCATTTGGAGTAACCAAGAAAAAATACCGATGAGACCAGCTGTCCATTAGATCTCCCCTCCAGACGGTGGTGGAATTCGACCCACCTATGTAACCAATGTAGAAAATCCGTCTACGTTGCGACTCAAAGCCTAGAACTTCGCGGTCAAATGCGCTGCAGACACAACAGTAATTCTGCCTCTCAGCCATCTGCGCCTGTTGTAAAGAATACATACGCTTTCAGGATCTAACGGCAAGAAATCCAATGAGGTTCATAGAGACGTAAAGTAACTAAATTTTCTTGACTTCTGAGTGATAATTAAAAAAATGTATAATTAAACAATTAGATTAAAGAAATGAAATCTACTTATACGATAGTTTTTGATAGTAGTAGCCGCAGCAATTACTGTAGAATATTCCATGTTAGGGATTTAAATAGTATTGAAATGTTTCATTTTCATTTAATTACTTACAAAAGTTCCTTCGGTCGTATTCCCTCACATTTTTTATCAGATAAAAGTACAAGGTTATTCCAAAAGTTTATAAAATATATATATAATTTTCCAAGGATCTAAATTACAAATCGAAAAAGTCCTTAAGCGTTATTCTCTCATGAATATAACCCATTACCGTATCTATATTACTAATATCTAATGCACGCATAAATTGAAAGAATGGTATCCAACCACGTGAAAGGTATCTAAGGATTTGTTAGACACGTAGAAATACGGTAAAAATACGAATATTGAAATCATTATACATTACGTAAGTCATTAATATTATTTAGGGCTTCAGTCTATTTTCAATTTCATAACATGGTTACAACATTACTGAGGGCTATAATATTTTTCTTATCACACAGGGTGATTTCGTAAGTGCCAGTACCTGAGTGGTATGCGAGACAAAAGGGCTTGTGGAGTCGTCTTCCGTTATTCCTAATAAATCTGTAACTCGGTCGGGTGCACCAAGGGATATGAAAGGTTGATTATGAACCAAAAATGGAGGAGCACACTCTTCTAATGCCAATGAGTTGCTCTAGTTTACAATCGTAATTAATATATGGCACTCGCCCAGCTAGTCAGGCAAATTCCTTTTACATTTATTGCAATATGTGTTTTTCACATTTTTCTACCCCTTTCGGACTAGTGTGCACTGCGCCACGCCAACATCGAGACGGGACCGCCCCTCCGCCCTCAGCTTCTCCGCCCCCCTCTACCGTCGTCTGAAGCTCCCTGGAGACTCCGGTTTCTATACTCGTTTGCCCAACATATTCTTCGGTGGCTGCAGTGTTTGTCCCGTGCCACGCGAGACGTATTCTGGAAACAATTGCTTTCGCTCTGTAGATGTTGGAAGAAGAAAAGGCAACGGAAAGGGGTCCAGAGGAAATGCACTATCCTTTTGAGAATTGGTTTGTCAATATTCTTGGCTACATGTCAATATATTTCTTGGCTCCAATCGACGTTGCAATACATCTAATGAATGTGTATTTTAAATATGGAATATTTCTGATAATGGCCGGCAAATGCCCCCTAATGCAATTGGGAGCATAAGGCATTGCATCGTTACCTTGTATTGCTAAACGTTTTTTCAGTAGTTTCCTAAGGAAGTGAAGATATATCTTCGATATAATTAGATATAAGATTCAACTTGGAAATCAATAAATACTTTTCGTTTTTTATGCCTCTCTAACCAATTATTTAAGTAAGTATTGATTTCAGTAGATATATGTATATACAAAGGGAATATTGATCGTTATATTGTATAATCGTACTAATATGGACTAACCATTACATTTCAAATAACATGAGACTTGTGTGGATAAAAGAGAGACATTCCCTTGGAGAAATTGTTTAACATAATGAATTAATTGACTAGTGTCGATATTACCAAATCGTTTGTGTGTAAGAATTTAGAAATGGGTAACATTAAATGAGAATATCATTTTCATTGTTTCGCCGGAAATCTTCCGGCATTCCATAATTAAGGAATTCCTTCATTTAACTCGGTATAACTTAATATTTGGAGGCTGTCTCATGTAAGGTAACATGTGTTTACCAGGCTTGAAAACAAAGTTTATCGAAGTAAACATGATAATGAACGAGATTAGTTTCTCACTTTTGATGACAGGCTATCCCTCTAAGGCTTTACCACGAGCTCTCCTAATAACTCGAGACCACGGCTCGTAATGAAGTTGGTTGGATCCACTACTAAAGCCGCGTATACTGCGCAGCTAGGGATTAGACGTAGGACGGTGGGAATGACGAGAATGCCCCATATGCGCGCTACTCCGCTCTAAAACAGTAGCTATCACCGCCCTGGGATTTCTCGCCCGCGAGGGCTTCGCAGCACCGAAACCGCTGGCGCGCCGGGCGTGCGCGGGCGACTTGCATCATCCGAGTCCCTCTTGGCGGGCCCGTTCTCACTCTCCAGTCGCCCTCCGCCTAGCCCTCCGCCTCATCCTCGCCCCGCCCTCCGCCTTGCCCTCCGCCACACCCTCCGCCTCGCCCTCCGCCTCGCCCTCCGCCTCGCCCTCCGCCTCGCCCTTCGCCTCACCCTGCACCTCGACTTCCACCTCGCCCTCCCCCTCGCCCTCCCCCTCGCCCTCCCCCTCGCCCTTCGCCTCGCCCTCCGTCTCGCCCTCCTCCTCGCCCTCCCCTTGCCCTCCCCCTCGCCCTCCCCCTCGCCGCCCGCCTCGCCCTCCGCCTCGCCCTCCGCCTCGCCCTCCGCCTCGACCTCCGCCTCGCCCTCCGCCTCGCCCTCCGCCTCGCCCTCCGCCTCGCCCTCCGCCTCGCCCTCCCCCCCGCCCTCCGCCTCGCCCTCCGCCTCGCCCTCCGCCTCGCTCTCCGCCTCGCTTCCCCCCGCCCTCCCCCTCGCCCTCCCCCTCGCCCTCCCCCTCGCCCTCCGCCTCGCCCTCCGCCACGCCCTCCGCCTCGCCCTCCGCCTCGCCCTCCGCCTCGCCCTCCGCCTCGCCCTCCCCTCGCCCTCCGCCTCGCCCTCCGCCTCGCCCTCCGCCTCGCCCTCCGCCTCGCCCTCCGCCTCGCCCTCCGCCTCGCCCTCCGCCCCGCCCTCCGCCTCGCCCTCCCCCTCGCCCTCCGCCTCGCCCTCCGCCACGCCCTCCCCTCGCCCTCCGCCTCGCCCTCCGCCTCGCCCTCCGCCTCGCCCTCCGCCTCGCCCTCCGCCTCGCCCTCCGCCTCGCCCTCCGCCTCGCCCTCCGCCTCGCCCTCCGCCTCGCCCTCCGCCTCGCCCTTCGCCTCACCCTGCACCTCGACTTCCACCTCGCCCTCCCCCTCGCCCTCCCCCTCGCCCTCCCCCTCGCCCTTCGCCTCGCCCTCCGTCTCGCCCTCCTCCTCGCCCTCCCCTTGCCCTCCCCCTCGCCCTCCCCCTCGCCGCCCGCCTCGCCCTCCGCCTCGCCCTCCGCCTCGCCCTCCGCCTCGACCTCCGCCTCGCCCTCCGCCTCGCCCTCCGCCTCGCCCTCCGCCTCGCCCTCCGCCTCGCCCTCCCCCCCGCCCTCCGCCTCGCCCTCCGCCTCGCCCTCCGCCTCGCTCTCCGCCTCGCTTCCCCCCGCCCTCCCCCTCGCCCTCCCCCTCGCCCTCCCCCTCGCCCTCCGCCTCGCCCTCCGCCACGCCCTCCGCCTCGCCCTCCGCCTCGCCCTCCGCCTCGCCCTCCGCCTCGCCCTCCCCTCGCCCTCCGCCTCGCCCTCCGCCTCGCCCTCCGCCTCGCCCTCCGCCTCGCCCTCCGCCTCGCCCTCCGCCTCGCCCTCCGCCCCGCCCTCCGCCTCGCCCTCCCCCTCGCCCTCCGCCTCGCCCTCCGCCACGCCCTCCCCTCGCCCTCCGCCTCGCCCTCCGCCTCGCCCTCCGCCTCGCCCTCCGCCTCGCCCTCCGCCTCGCCCTCCGCCTCGCCCTCCGCCTCGCCCTCCGCCTCGCCCTCCGCCTCGCCCTCCGCCTCGCCCTCCGCCTCGCCCTCCGCCTCGCCCTCCGCCTCGCCCTCCGCCTCGCCCTCCGCCTCGCCCTCCGCCTCGCCCTCCGCCTCGCCCTCCGCCTCGCCCTCCGCCTCGCCCTCCGCCTCGCCCTCCGCCTCGCCCTCCGCCTCGCCCTCCGCCTCGCCCTCCGCCTCGCCCTCCGCCTCGCCCTCCGCCTCGCCCTCCGCCTCGCCCTCCGCCTCGCCCTCCGCCTTGCCCTCCGCCTCGCCCTCCGCCTCGCCCTCTATCTCAACCTCCACTCTCTACCACCTCACCATTTCGTACCATCTCACCCTTTACCACCTAACTCTTTTCCATCTCACCCTTCTCCATATCATCCTCCGAATCGCCTTTACATCAACACTTCCATTTTCTCGTTCATTCTCTGTTGCACGCGTCATCCGAGTCTCCTTTCTTCTTTTCGTGTGTCGTTCGGCTCTCTACAGAGCTCTCAGGAACATAACACTATCCATCTTATATTCTCTCTGTGCTTCATCTCAAGCTTTTCGTTTTCTTCTAAATACATTTATTTGCATGTTCCTGGTATGCGCTGTTTTCCATTCATGTTTTCACTTGTTTTATTTCGTGTTATTCTTTTCCAGATTCCACCAAAGTTATTTGATCATCGGATATTAGTTGGAAAATTCAATAACAGTACTTTGGTATTTCTCAGTCCTTCTCTCTCGTTTGTTCTGTCTCGAATGCATCATCGCAGCGCGTTTCGTGATTGCGATCGGCCACGCCCTGTCTAAGTGGCTTGTGTCCCTATGAATCTTCTGGGATAACTTTTTGATTTTTTTGTAAGTTCTTGTAATTTTGACTTCTGGGGGTGCATTTATTTTCATTTTACCTAGTAGTCACTTTATAACAAAGTTCATGTATTATAAATGACTTTGACTAGATCGACAAGTGTACATCGACAGTCGTTAAGTCATTGGTTTAAATTTAAAAATGCAAATCTATTAGGTGTTTACTGCCATCGCCACATTAAAATCGTAGAACGGAGACAATACGGTTCGGCAAAACATCTACCCTTGGAAGAATATTACCGAGAATTATGATGTAAATTCTTAACACTTTCTATAGTAACATACAAAGGCTTTCGCAGTCAACGTTTGATTTTACTTTTATTATTGTTGGCTTTTTCATTAAAATACTAACTGGGTGCAATTAGTCATTCATTTATCGTTTTCTTCAAAATTAGATACTTATAATTACGTTTTAAGGGATATTCGATGCGTGTCACACCCTGCACATCTTAGTTAATAAGCACTCTCCAAACCAATCTTGCCACTTATCACACGTTTACCCTTGCTTCTCCTGTTAGAGTACCATTTCTCATTACTGAATTTTATTATTTTTGCGATATAGTAATATTTTCTAGTCCCGATGAATCACGTACTTTCTGACTACGTTCTGCTCTCCCCTTAGGAAAACACCTTTGCCTTGCTCTCCGTGGCCGTCCTCTCGTCTTCCACACCCCATCCTCCAAGCGGAGGCGCGCCGCGTGTCTTGCTCTGCCACGATAAGTGCTCTCAGCAGACAAGAAGCGGCCGGTCCCGCCCAGCGCCACGCCCGCCGTCGCTCTCGCCCTCCCGACGGCCTGCCCGCGCGCCGCGCCGCGCCGCGCCGCGCCGGCTCAGGGCCCCGCCGTGAAATGTTAACGCGCGTTATTTACCCGTCCGTCGGCGCCGCCGCAAGTTTGATGGCGCAAGACGGTGCACCAAGGCCGGCGGAGGGGACGGCGGCGCACGAGGCCGCCTCGCCGGAGGCAGGCGTGGGAGGGGCGGGGCTCGAATTAATTTGACCCGCCCTTTGATTAAACCGGAGCGGCCAGCGCCGGCGAGGGCGGCGGTGGCGGGCAGGTGGCCGCACGGTGGGAGAACCCCAGACGCCCCTCAACGCCTCGCCCGTCTTCCGCCCGCTTCCCGCTCTCCGCTGCCGGACGGTCCGGCGCGTCCCTGGGCACGGCGGCCGTCGCCGCCGCCGCCGCCGCCGCCTCCTGGGCCTGTAATCTGGGCGGCGGCGGAGGCGACGGAGGCTCGGCCCGTCGTCCGAGAATTCCCGCCATACTTGGCCGAGTCGCGGGCATTCTTGGTGGCGGCGGCGGCGGCGGCCGCGGGGGCGGCGGCACATCGGCAGCGGGGACGGGGCGCGGCGCGGGCGCGCGGTCAAAGCGGCGCCCAACGCGCGGCTTTCCGCGGTGCTGCCCCCGCACCCAATTACCGCCCCCACCCCTCCCGGGGCCGCGGGGGCCACGGCGGCGGCCGGAGCTCATGATTTAGCGGCCCTGCGCTTGTCAGCCGCCGTCCCCGCCGCCTGCCAGCGCCCGCCGCCGCCGCTGCTGCCGCCGCCTCCGGCCCGGCGACGCGCCCGCCGGATGTGCCGCCGCCGCGCTACAGAGCCCGTGTCGAGTCCAGGGTCGAAGCTGGGACCGTAAATTAGCGTGGGACAGTCGGCGGCGGAGGCGGCGATAGTCGGCACGTGGGGCGGCGGCAGCGATGGCGACGGGGCGCTTTGTGGCGATTTGAGCTGACGTGGTAACGACGGTGAGGGGAGGAGACATTGACGGAGGTGGCTACGTTGGGTTTGGCGGTG
Source organism: Acheta domesticus (assembly GCA_031308135.1). Lineage (NCBI taxonomy): Eukaryota > Metazoa > Arthropoda > Insecta > Orthoptera > Gryllidae > Acheta > Acheta domesticus. The sequence goes on from JAHLJT010009436.1 coordinate 108,567,681, forward strand.
ACGTTTTGTGGTGGCCCGGCTGCCAACGGCGGCGGAGGAGAAAATGACGAGGTGATGGCGGTGAGTGACGGGCGCACGCCGTTGGGCGGGTCCAGGCTGCCGATGGCCTCTGGACGTCGCCCGTTGGCAACTCGGGGCGACGCGAAGCTCCTGTACGTGGTGGTATTTACGTGTGCGGACTGCAATAGAGGTTGTCTGTGACATTTGCGCTAGTAGCGAGCCCATGGACAACGCCGCATGGAACGTGTTTCGCGTACTGTGTGGCACTCACGAGAGAGACTGTTATTGCGAATGTGTTGTTGAGATATAAATGATACCCTGTGTAGTCCATTGTATTCCGACATACGCGGAACTAATTTTTTAAGGTACGATTGTCTAAATTCTTCTTTCGTTAACTTTTTCATTTTAACTTTTAACTTCCGCTTTGAGACGTTGTCCTCTTCTTTTGTTTGTTTTGTTTTACAATACAAATTCTAATTTTAATTTTTCCTTCCCATTCCCAACATCTTTTGCTGATCATATTCACAATGGACGTTTTTATTTCCTGATAAAACTGTTCTGAAATGTTCTGAAATTAATATCCCTGTTTTATTTTATGTTCCTCTATAGTTTTAAATTTCATAAAAATACGAGAACCTTCCAACCGAGCCAATGGAAGCGCGTCTTGGCGCCTTGGAACCCTCTAGTGGGTAAACGAGTCGCCTCCACCCGAGGCTGTGGCTACGCTGAGCCCGTCGCCACTCGCCGTGGGGCGGCGTTCTCCGGCCGGCGAGCGCCTCGAGGTAATTAGATTGGGCACGTGTTTTCGCAGCGGCGCCTCCCGAGAGCGCCGCCCGGCCGCCCGCCGGCCGCGCGCCGCCCGCGGCGCCGGAAGAATAACAGGGCGGGTGGGCGTCGGGCGAACGACCGGCGACCGACGGCAGGCCGCAGGAGGCCAGGCGGGGGCGCGCCCTAGGGGGAGTGGCGAAACACGCAGGCCTGAGGCCCGATGTGGCTTCGCGGCGTGGGGGGTAGTGAGTTGGGGAAGGTGTGTGGTGGGAGGGAAATAATGTGGTGGAGTGGGACTGGTGGCTGCGATGTCGCGTTCTAGGCCGCCGTGGCGAAGAGTGGCGTGGTGTGGCCTGATGAGGCTTCGCGGCGTGGGGGGTAGTGAGCTTGGGAAGGTGAGTGGTGGGAGGAGAATAGTGGCGGAGCGAGGCTGGAGGCTGCCGTGGCGAAGAGTGACACGGTGAGCAGTGATGTGGTTTGAAAGGTGTGTGGTTGGAGGGGAGTAGGGGAGCGGAGCTGGAGGCTGGGGCTGAAAGAGAGGGGCTGGGGCGGAGTTGTGTGGGACAGTGCATGGCAGGACGTGGACAGAGTAGGGGCCTACCGCGCGCGTTCCTTCCGTGAGGCCACAGGCAAACACGCTCCTCTGTGCATTGCCGCCCTCAGGAGGGCGCTGCAAACGTCACGCTCCCGAGAGCCACAACAAGTAGAAAGACAGGATTGCGGAGCGAAGACTTAACAAAGCGTTGAGATGGAAAATGATGCAGTCGACGATGCGTGGGAGGTTAATGGTAATTTGAATGAATAGAAAAGGTGATAGTGAAGGTTAAAGAGGAACGAGATGCGATGGAGAAGGATATGAAGATGAAAGAAAATGTAAAGAAAAGAAGAGATAAGAGGTACTAGGAAGTAGTTAAAAAGGAATTGAAATTAATATTGTAAGAAAATAAAGATATGGAGAAGGAGAAGAAATATTCATAACTGGTAAGAGTAATTAAGTCATGGCGAGGCACGGCGAGAATGAACGAGGGAAGCACGTAACTGGTTCCAGGAGGCAGAAATATGTCGGGTATAATTGACGCCGTCTTGTAAGTGTTGACCGCGCAACCCGAAGAAGAGGAGTGTTCCTAGAAACAGAGCCCCATTGAGGGTCACTTATGAAGGCGGGTGAACACTTGTGTACAGACTCCGGACACAAAACGGTGTGTTTGCCGGAGTGTAAATGGTATTCCCGGAGAAGGGAGCGCATTACGGAGCCAGCTGAGGTCGAAGGAAGGGCGAGTCTGTAACAACGAGCACCCGAGTGTGGGACGATAGAAATGTGCGTTTGAGTAACAAGAAGCCACACCACATATGAAAATTTAATAACCCGACCTACGTCATGTTAAATGTGTATACATATTTATTCTTCGTTACTAATGTCATGAGAGAAAAAAATATATTCGATCTCTTTGGTTTTCTAATAAATACACTTGATATACTTCATTACGTAAATGTATTCATATTTATATTCAAACTATATTTGAATCTCTGTTTGCATTTTTTCAAAAAGTCCATATATTATATTATTAAGTTGGCTGTCCGGGTGACGCCGCGTCCATGGCAAAGGTGCCGACGTTTCGGTCGCCATTCTGCGACCTTCCTCAGGGCGTAATGCTACGTCGGCACCTTTGCCATGGACGCGGCGTCACCCGGACAGCCAACTTAATATTGACTCCGGCCGCGGAAGCCTACGCTCTCATATATTATATTGTTTATATATTATTATATGAAATTTGTTTTTTATTAAATAGCTGATTCGTTAACGAGTAACGTAAGAAAACGTTAATATTAATACTTGTGTTTGTCACTGCCGCTCAGCCTTTGAAAAATATCGAAGTTTCATAGTTTTCTTCCCTATATATATATATATATATATATATATATATATATATATATATATATATATATATATAGAAAAAAATAGAATTCTATGGATTAATGAAAAACTTAATTTTCTATGTAAGATCAACATCTGCACTAATAAAACCTTTTTTTAAAATGGGTTTAGAGGGGTGTCACAAAACCCATTAACACTCCATTTTTCGGCTTTTTCGCTACTTTTTAGAAAATAACAAATAAATAAAATTTAATATTATTTTCATCAAAAAGAAAAATGAAACGCAAGCAGGCGTGAATTGAGATGAACTGTCCTGCGTCTTCCTTGAGCAAAATTATAGTTCACACATGGACAAAAGAAGTGAGAAGTAGACGTAAAAGACAAGAGAGAGAGAGAGAGAGAGAGAGAGAGAGAGAGAGAGAGAGGAAACGTGAGAAATAAAAGAGAGTAAAAGTTCAATTACAGTGAATAGAAAGGTAATAAATGTAGTTACCTTCTAATCACATTTTGGAGTTGTTTGGAGTGACATTTAATAAAGAATGTGTCTAAAATGTAGGAAAGAAAACTGAAAGTTAAATCATGTAATTTAAATTTTTATTTTATACGGACCCTTCAATTCCCTAAATATATTCTAGACTACATATGCTGCCCTAAAAATAGAATTCCGTCGGCTATGGCGAGTCTCCATCGGGGAGCGTACTTCAGATCCGAGAAATACTCGGGTGGCGCGTCGCTTACTTCACGAGTCCTTCAAACAAATACGAAAATCAGCCACAACAACAACGCAGCCCATTGCAGAGGTGCAGTGGGTGCGCGAGAGGTGGCGGGCGGCGCCGGGGCCGGGGCGGAGAGAGCGTGCGGACGTGCCCGCGGCCCGCGCTGCGCCCAAGTGCTCCTCCGCGCCGCGAGCGCTGGCTGGCCTGCGCTCTCGTGCGCCGACGTGCCTCGCGCCCGCTGCCGGCCCTCTTCTCCACTGCGCCCCCTCCCCATCGTCATTCTCCCTCTCGTTTTTCCACTCCGATCCTGCTCTCACCACGCTCTTACATGCCGGGTATTCTCGCCACTTTGCTACTTTTCGCGTCGGCGTTCCCGCGTCGGTGTTTCTGTTTATTTCGCTTCCCTTCCAGAGTTCACGAAGTTTCATTTGCTCTTGGTGTCTTGTGTTTTCATTGTTCTCTCCCTCTTGTTTGTCCATTTCAAATCCATTTCTCTCCATTATCTTGTTCATCGGTTCTGCTAGGCACTTCGCTTTTGACCGTTTCTCTTGTTCGCGCAGTTTCTCGATTTTACACTCTTCGTTGATTCGTTTCTCGTTCTGACTTTCTTGTTGTTTCTTTAAAGTTCTTAGTTTTTGTGTATTCGTTGTTTTCTGTTTGTATGCCGTTTATTGATAATATATAGTTTGTACTTTTCTGTTTCAACAAATCCAGTAAAATGGTGGCAAATGCGAATCTTATTTTTCAATCCACGACTCTTAAATGCCTTTTTCTGCTTAAATAAAACTCTTTTCATTGCATTCCTTAATCTCTTATTTTTCTTATTTCATTTTTAGGGGTTAATTTTTATTTCCTCATTCTTTCCACTTAACCTTTATCCAATTTATCTCGTCTGTCTCTTTAACGTATTATTTATCTTACCGTTTCAAAATTCATTTTTTATTATTTTATTAATTTTTAAAACACTAGCAGTTTTCTGCTTGTGAGACTATTTTTGCTTTCCCGTATACATACGTATATGCGGAATGATATACATAGCATAGGAGAAGTTATGTAATGCTGCGCGAAAAAAAGCTGAACTTTCGGCAGAAAAAAAATTCATTGGTGGGCCCTGAATGATATAAGATGGGATAAATTTCTAAATTGGGAAAAAAAAGTCCTCTAACGCGCCGTTTAGCCACAATCTCTAATTTGTGGGTCCTTGCTACCGAAAAACCAATTGACGAAGAAACGTCCGTCCGTCTGTCTGTCCGGTGTATGTGAACAACACTAGCACCTAAACCATGGGTAAGATTTTTTCCAAGTTGAAGAAATCCCTGTCCACCTGGCCTGAGTCGAAGCTCTTGAAAAACATTCATTAACTTTTGGGGGTAATTTACATGAAGCCTCTGGGATGTTTTCAAATTTTTTCAAAAACGGTTCCAATTTTTTCTTTAAATTTCTTATAAGAATAGAGTAAAATGCAGTTATTAACCTTCTGGCGGGTGCGCGGCAGCACTCCGTGCTGCCTTCGTGTTTTTATTGTTCTAAAAGGGAGTACGGCTGTTTGACATGTCAGGGGGCTTCAGTATTCTCACTTGGCAGCATTACAAATAAAACGCAAGAATCTCTTTTTCCTTCGCCTGCTCCGTATCAGGCGTAAATAGGATTTGAAGATAAAAATGTTCTGACTGCGGCATTCCGTGCTTTACCGCTCCCGCGCCCACTTATGTAACTATTTTTAGTATTCCGAACGAATATTTTACTAATTCTGATTGTGAGTTTACATGCATTTTCGATCACTGTAAGCCAAATCAAAGATATTCAAATTGTTTTTGTCGACTTTTTCTATTACTTGCCGTTTTATTTTTGTTTCTCATTGCTGAAACTTGTATAACAGAAGAAGAAATCAGGCATTTTCTTGGGTAACTGGAAATGGCTTGCTGAAAAAGAAATAATACTTTTCTAAACTTTAAGGACAGTAGACTGTTTCATTTACTTAATTTGTTCATTTATTAACAATTTTCTAGTTATTTTTATTTTTATATTTCATATTATATTTTTTTAGGTTTTCTGAAACAATTTGTTATTAATCATTTTATACCTAAAACTAGTTACATTTCTCTTATTTGTAAAATATATTAACATTAAAAATGTAATGAATAGTTGTATGTGTTCATTCTTCCTTGTTCAATTAAATAATAGATATTTTGAGGGTGCAAAAGACAGTTAAATTGAGGCAGCACGCAGTGCTCCTATGCGCCATCTTATGTATCAAAGACGCGCCCACCTGAAGGTTAAGGTAGCATAGGTCCGATTTTCACAGTTACCTCTAAATTTTCAAAAATTACAAAAGTATGATTTTTTTGGCTTCTCCCTACAATTAAATTGAATGGAATTGCCTTATTTTATGTGGCAAGACTCAGGCCATGAGGCCTGCTCTTCCGTCTGACCACGCAAATTTCGCTACGCTCCTTCACCAACTACCGGAGAAAGAAGGTATTCCAAGGGCGACGAAACAGGCGATTTTTGAATTTTGCTCAGAGGCCACATTCAGGCTTGAGGATCTCTTACATGCAGTAAATCTACTAACGTGGGACACCCGGCTTTACTTCCCCTCCGAAGGAAGGCGTTTCGCCCCTAAAAATCCATGGCTTCGAAGTAAAGTACCATACAACTACAAAGTTAAAAAATTACGCATTTTCAGAAACATTCAATCGCCATTTTCTCATAAATGGCTCCAAATTTTTTCTTCAAACTTTTCATGCGGGTAGAGCTTATTGCACTGCTTAAGATGACGTAGAATTAATTTTGCTGTATTCTCTTGTTTTTCAAATCATTATACAAATGTAGTTTTTTAAAGATCTCTCAGATCATTAATATGCACAAATCCAGCAATTTGTAAACATTAATGTATTTGTAAGTAAATGTGCTTGAAATAACTTCTAATCACGTGTTTTGAAAACTCAAAAATTTTCTGTGAATAAGAGCTTCAAATTTTGAATTTACAGTAGCTCTCAAACGCCATTATCTAAAAAATTACCCCACATTTTTCACAGAAATTTGCCATTAAGGACGATATTTTATATTTCTTTAATATTCTTAAAATAATATTTCTGTTTTACTATTAGAAAACCGAAAAATTAAGAAAATATCAAAAAAAGTACATTGAGCGGCGAAAGATGGCAACTGGGAAGAGTATGTGTCAAGTCCGAAAAGCTAGCCGAGACCAAAGGAAATAGAAAACTAATACGGGAAAGTCTGTGCCATTCTGAGTCTGTGCCATTCTGCCCTAGTTAAATTTCCTTCCCCCGTAAACTTTTCAATAACCTCACGCTGTTTCTCTCTTTTTAACTGTTTAATCAAGAAATTTCACGTTTTATAATTTCGACCAATTCTTTAAAAATGTACTTATAGAATAAAAATAACAAACAATGAAATTGATGTTTGAAACAAATTTTGAATAAAGGATTATTCTGTGTTATTGGCAAATTGTTTTAAGACAATTCACAGCAATTCCTAAAAAACATTTGAAGTAATTAGACAACCTTGCTTAGCAATTAGCTTATCGCTTTCCTTGATAGTTACAAACACATTAAAAATGTTTACTCTTAAGAAAGCTATGCAAAGTTGTCCATGCGAAAAAAACAGAATCTTCCAAGTACAACCCTACCCTTTATAATATTATCTGACTTTATTACCGAACTGAGAGGTTCTCCCGTGCAATTCAATCGCCTCGAATATTAGTAATTAGTTTAATTTCTTGCAGATCCTGCACGTCTCCGAACACGTGGGATAGTATCAAGAAGCGCCGGATCAAATATATTCTAACAATGCTCTTTTAGTGTTGCGGATTGCATTTGACGTGAATATTTAGATGCGACTTTTTTCAACATATCCTTCATATTTTAAAGCCAAAGTGAAGTTCGTCATGGCTCCGTAAAATTTTCTTTCTTTATAGACTTAATTTTTAAAACATTAGTTGCCTGTCAGAGCCGCAGAACTCATCAATACTACTGAAATAATATAAGACAGGAATTTATATAAAACAAACAATAAAACATGAGGTGAAGAAGCAGCATCTGGACTATTTTAGATTGTGCCAACTACATTTCCATTTCTGTTTTCTAAGAAAGATTTGATGTAAATTCCATCTAACGTTAATGAAACTATTCAATTTGATTCCTGCAATGTTTTGTATTTCTCCTTAGCACCCTTCATAATATTTTGATCTGCTTGCTCTTACTGATAGTAGTTGTGGGGGACAACATATGCTTATTTCTTCCAAAATTTGTATGCAAGGGGGATAATAGAAAACAAAATACTGCAGAAAGTGAACAAATCAGTATTGTATCGGTAACACTGTTGTGCAATAATGAAATAGATCTGTAATAATAAATTAGTGTACTCGTGCGAGAACTCTCACATGTTAAACTCCACCCTCTTCTCTACCCTTTTCCATATTAAGGGGGAAGAGTTGTTACCAAAACGTACTTATTTTTTTGAAAGATTATCAAGGTAACTTCCGATGTACTTCTTTCTAAAAGTACATTGGAAGTTATCAAATAAAAATAACAAATTATAAAATTGATGTTTGAAACAAATTGTAAATAGGATTATTCAGTGTTATTGGTAGATCATCTTAGAACAATTCCTTAAAAACAACATGTGAAGTAATTTGGCAATATTGATTGTCCGTTACCTTTTAGTTTTCTTTGATAGTCACAAAAATATTAGAAAAGCTTATTACTCTTAAAAAAGCTACGTAAAGGTGTCCATGCGGATATACAGGATCAGACAAGTACAAACCTACTTTTTTACCAAACTGTGAGATACATCCACGCAATACAAACAACTAGAATATCAGTAATTAGTTTCATTTCACACGTTGTTGGAGATTTTGCAATTCTCTGAACACTTGGTGTGGTATCGAGAAGCGTCCGACCGTAATAGAATGTCCAAGAAGCTCTCGTCCTATATATTGCGGTGCGAGGAACGTGTCTTTGAGGTGACCGGCCTCAAAATTCCAGATTTTGTGCCCATAGAATGTTTCGCTTAGGAGTTATTTAACTAAATAAATTTTAAAAATGCTACCCGAATGCTATGGATTGCATTTGACGTGAATGGAAGTGTTTTATTTTTTCAACCAAACCCTTATATTTTAAAGTCAAAGTGCAAATTCGTCACGCCCTCGTGAAATTCTCTGTCTTAATTTGGTTGCATGTGAGAGAAACAAAACTGATCTATACTAATCTATACTATAAAATAAGAGAGGAGGGGAATTTGTATAATATAAACAATAAAACAGGAGTTGAAGTAGCAGCATCTGGACTATAATGAGCTACGCCACTTCTGCTTCGACCTTCGTTATTGAAGAAAGATTTTATATAAATTTCATCTGACATTAATGAACCTCTGCAATCTGATTCCTGCAATGCTTTGAATTTCTCCTTAGCACAACTCAAAACTTAGCAAAACATTGTCATCTGGTTGCTCTTAATGTTTGTAGTTGTGGTGTGAAAACATATCGCGATTTCCTCAAAACTGTGTATGCGTCCTTATGCATGCAAACATGTAATAGAAAACAAAATACTGCAGAAGGCAGACAAATCATCTCAGTATCTGTAAAACTGTTCAATGTTTAATAAATCTATCTGTTTAATAATAAATTAAACTGCCTTGCACACATCATCTAGATATTTGACTAACCTGCTTAAAATAGCATTTACGTCTTCAATGTACTATGAGAAAAGTCTTCCTAATGTTTCTGCAAATGATTAAGCTTTTCCGAGATATAAATTAACTTATTGAAATAACTAATCATTCTAGGGAAAGTATAATTTCCCAGCTTTTCCAGTGCAATTTCATGACTTGATGCTGACTTCAACATTTGACCGAATCATTGGTAATTACGAAAATACTGGTACAGTTACAACTCAAACCAAAACTAACAAGACACAGTTTTTCTCTCTTCACTATACACAATCGTCCATTATTTGCCAATATTGTTTCTTTTTCACGTAGAACATCAATTGTGTAAATTAATCTCACCAGTCGCGTAAAACACGTTTTACACAGAAAGTGTAAATATTAGATGGAGGGAATCTACGCTTTCAAAGTGTGACGTCATAAAGATTGCCACCGGCACCAAGGGCTGAAATATAGGTGGCATTGGTAGTACTGACAACCGCTGGACAAACAAAAATGTAATAGAATGTCTAAAAGTATCTTATACTGTAGATTACGGTATGAGAAACGTTTCTTTGAGGCCGCTTGCCTCAAACTTTTAAGTGTTAAAGCCCTAACACGCTTCGCTTAGGAGTTATTTAACTGTATAAATTGTGACAAAGCTGTCGTGTGTTGCGGGTTACATTTGAAATGAATATTTAGATGCATTTTTTAAACAAATCCTTCATATTTGTATAATTAAAATTAAATTCGCCACGTCTCTGTGAAATTCTTTTTCTTTAGAGACCTCATTTACAAATATTGGTTGCATGTAAGAACCGCAAAGTAAAAGTATACTACTGAAATAATATAGGAGACGATTGAACTTACTTGCACTTTTCATTTAGATCTTTTACTAACCTATTCAAAATATCATTTACAGCACTGAATATGCTACGAGAATAATCCTATTTTCTTGCAAATGCTTCAACTTCTCCATTATATCAATTAATTTTTTGAAATTAATAATCACTCTAGGCAAAGTATTATTTCCTAGCCTTTTCAATGCAATATCATGACTGAACGCTCACTTGAAAATTCCACCGAATCGCTGCTAATAACGAAAATACTGGCACAGGTAAAACAGAAACCAATCCTAACAAGACAGTCTTCACTCTTCACTGTACACAATCGACCATCCTTTGTCTATATTGTTTATTTCTTCTTTTTGACAATGTTTCCTTAATTGTTTGAATTAGTTTCTGAGCTCTCTGGTATTGCCCTTCGCAAATTTTCTTGAGCTTTCTTGAAAATTTTCTTGATCTTTAACGTCAATGTTCAATTCGTCACATCTCCGTGAAATTCTCTTTCTTTAGAGACCTCATTTGTCAAGACTGATTGCGTTTGAGAACCCTTGACGCAGGCGGTTGCGGTAGCCGTCGCCTGCGCCGAGGATGCTGCAGGTTCGAGTCGTCCTGCGTAGGCATGGTCATATTTGTGATTGTCCCTTCACCCCTCATCCTATCACCCATAATTCATAATTCAAGGCTTAACAACCTTGTCTACCAAGGGATTTAGCTGAAAAGCTCATCTCCATAATGACACACGTTAATCTCTCCGGGATAAAATATGACTGTGCCTCGAGAGATGACGTATAGCATGTTCCTAACCGGTCGAAAGTGAATATAACAAAATTAATAGTAATAATAATAATAATGATGATAAAAATAAAAATTGAAGCGAGGCTTAAATTGACTACGAAAAGACTTTTGACAGTGTGCTATACGATTGGATTTTGAAGATCTATCGTTTTCTTCCTAGACTTAATGAGTTTTGCAAGGCTAGTATGAAGTAGTGGAGCACTGGGTTGCTAATACACAGCGGAAAGAGAGTAGTAGAAACTAGAAGTATTCAGATCAACAGGGGAATTTTCCAAGGAGATTCGCTTTCCCTCTGCTGTTTTGCATTAGTTTGATCCCACTATCTAGACAGTTGTCACACACTGTCTTTGGATACAGGCTTCATGGTGATGAAAGGCCAGTATCACATTTGTTTTATTTGGATGATCTTAGTGTTTGCAAGGAATGTAGCGATTCTCTCCTAAATGCTATCCATCATCAATGATTTTAGCAATGACATCTGCATGAAGTTTGCTCTTGACGAATGTGCAAAAATCAATTTAAAGAGTGGCAAAATGACAACACAGCGAACACTGAAGTTCATATACACACTATGATTCAAGTTCTTGATCCAGGTAAAGCTTACAAATATCTGGGAATTGAGGAATGCGAGACCATCTCGAACGACACAACGAGACTGGTATTTCAGTCCGGTCTGAACTCCAGAAAGTAAATATCAGCAATAAGTAGTTTGGCGGTGCCTGTTTCCTAATACATTTTCGGATTAGTGGACTGAACTTAGCAATAAATTCGCATTATGGGAAGAAAAAACACAAAAATGATTTCAATGCATCATGTCGCTCCCTCGAGCATAGACACTATGTGTCACATAGACTCTATGTGTCACAATAGGAAGGAGGAAGAAGCCTCAGAAAAATGGCACAATGCAATAGCAGGGATGAGAAAGTATGTAGTCAGCCATCAAGATGATCCTCTAAGGAGGCAGGTTATGAAATCTGTCCAAACAATGAGAAACAGAGACATTGTATGTGTAGCAAGAAGCGTTGCGAACAAGAGTATGTAAGACACACAGAATGACAGAGACACTGAACATCTGATACTACTTAACACGAAATGTAAAACCAAAAAATGTTAAAGATATCGTGGAGAGACAAATCACTCCACGGACAATATTTAAAACAAATGTACAGGGTACAGATTAATAAAGATCAACAATTTACTTTGCTAAAAAGGGAAGAATAAAGCCAGAATCGGAAGCACTGGTAACAGCTGCCTAATATCTGGCGTTGTGAACACGACATCAAGATAAAGCGGTTCTCAAAATTTCCCAAGATGATAAATGCCGCATTTGCCAGGAACACGTAGAAACCATTGATCATGTTGTCTCAGCTTGTCCAATCTTAGCAAAAACCGAATACATGAAAAGACACGACAGGGTGTGCAGCTACCTCGGCTGGCAGATCTGTACCACTGACAAAGTTCCTAACACTTGCCCCAAGTGGTACGAACACTCACCAAAACCAGTGACGTCTTGTGGATTGTGTACGAGATTGTGCGACCAAGAAATTCAAAGTGATCGTCGATAGCGGCAAACAAACCGGAAGTAGTTATCCGCGATTTGGAGAAAAAATCGTGTTTACTTATCGATGTTGCTGTACCTTTCGACCAAAACGTCGTTACCAAGGCGGCAGAGAAACATTTTAAATACAAGAGTTTGGAAATCGAGATCAGCCGAATGTAGGGCGTGAAAGCACAGGTCGTCCCAAAAGTTATTGGAGCTCTGGGATTTGTTCCGCAATATTTGTGTAAGAACTTGTCTAAACTCCCAGGTAATTCAAAAGACTGGAAAGTGCAAGAAACCGCTTTATTTGGAACAGCCCACATTTTGCACAAAATATTGTAGTCACCGACAGTCCCTAGATCTGCTCTTTAGGTAGCTGGTTGCAACCGTAAGTAGGTTTTATATTTAGCCGACTCATTACATCTTTAGTCGTGATGTAGTGGAATAATAATAATAATAGTAATAATAATAATAGTAATAATAATAGTAATAATAATAATAATAATAATAATAATAATAATAATAATTTGAGTTAGAACTTGTCTAAACTCCTCAGTAATTCAAAAGACTAGAAAGTGCAAGAAATTGCTTTATTTGGAACAGCCCACGTTTTGCGCAAAGCATTGTAGAGGGACTGACAGTCACGGGATCTGCTCCTTAGGTAGCTGGTTGCAACCTGGAGTAGACCTGGAGAGATTTTGTATTCAGCCGACTCATAACATCTTTAGTCGTGATGTAGTGGAAAAATAATAATAATAATAATAATAATAATAATAATAATAATAATAATAATGAATAGTATCTATCACACGCATATTCACCTACAATTCTCTGCTTTCTTTCTCAAAATATTTTCCTGTCGCTTGCCTCGTGCCATCTTTTTCAGCCATCCAAGCTTTCTCGATAGCCGTCCGGATCAGTAGTCAAAATCTCATTTAGTGGGCTCCTTTCCACCGCGTCTGCTCACTGCGGAGCAACGAGGTTGGCTGTTCTCTTGAGACCGCCCCTGTCCACCCCCCACCCCCCCCCCGCTTCTTCTAACTTGGTTCAAGTTGCGGAGTTCGAGCTTTGCCGAGTGCTCGCTTCCCGATTGGTGTCGATTCGCATTATCGACATGTTGAGAGAATCGTCTTCATTTCAAAATCAGGTGAGGTTCTTTTTCAAAATTGTTCTTTATTTTTCAGAGAAATGCACCTTTTATCTTTTTTAAGGTTATTAGTGTCAAAATAAACGCTTGTGAGGAAAATAACGCTTATAGTATCACTTATGCGGTATATTTTGAATCATACGGATTATTTAATATTCCTTTACTAAAAGCATAAAGGAATATATTGAATATATTGAGGAACATAACATATTTATTACATATGTTAATTTATTACATATTTATTACATATGTTAATTTATTACATATTTATTACATATGTTAATACAAATTTAAATTACCACAATATTAGGATCACGTTTGAAGCTCGTGGTGGTACGGACTTTCCGCATTAATTTTCTATTTCCTTGGGTCTGGGCTAACTATTCGGAAATGGCACATACTCGTGCCAGCTGCCAACTTTCGCCGCCCAAGTACATGTTTTTGACATTTTCTTAATTTTTCGGTATCCAAATGGTAGAATGGAAATATTAATTTTAAAATATTAAAGAACAGTAAAATCTCGTTCTAAATGGCAATTTTCTTTTAAAAATTTGGAGCCATTTTTAAGAAAATGGCTTTTAAGGACCACTAAAAATGCGAAATATGAAGCTCTTTTTCACAGAAAACTTTTGAGTTTTTCACACACACTTCCTTTGAAGCCATTTAAAGCACATTAACTTTCAAATACAATAGTGTTTATAAATTGCTCGTATGTGCATATTAAAGGTGTGAGGCATCTTTCCATTACATATGTGTTACAAAAATTACATTTCTGTATTTTTTGCAAAAATAAAAAATACCCCAAATTGAACTTTATGCCATATTAAATATGCAATTAACACTATTCGTTCGAAAAGTGGCGTTAAAGCGTTTCTGAAAAGGAGGAAATTCGAGCTAGTTTTCACAGAAAACTGTTGACTTCTCGAGAAACTTTGTATGACATTGTTTAAAGCACATATACTCGTAAATACAATAATACGAACAAATTGGCGCTAATGCAAAAATATTACCGACGTGAGAGACGAGTCAAAAATAGTTATTTATGTATCAAGGGCGTGAAGTAGATGTTTTTGCCCCGAGGGCGACTTCCAATCCCGAGGGCCTCTGGCCCGAGGGGTTGGAAGTCGCCTGAGGGGCAAAAACATCTAGTAACGCCCGTGGGGCATACAAAACTTTATGGTTTACTAGTTCGTTGCTGAATAAAACGAGAATTTGAAACATTTTATAATATTTCTTGCGTCTAAAGTGAACAGACGCATTGTAACAGTCATTTGTCAATATGACGTCAAATAAACAAAACAGAGTGTATATCTAATTTCTATTGCATAATCGTTATTGGACTGATTTGATCGTACAAAATGAAATAATATTGTGCAGTTCCTGCGGAAATTCTTGCAAAAGCTAACAAAACTGAGAACAGTGGTTTCCATTAATATATTGAGAAATATATAAAACTCTTTATGGTGTATTTGAGAATTACCAGCGTGAATAACAGTGTAAATTGCGCTGATGAAACGGTACTTTTAGGTTATTAGCGTCTGTTGTCAAACATTATTTAGAATATGTCATAACACCAAAAAATTCCATATCGAGGATGTTAGCCGATGTGCCTTATGTATCTTATTACTATTACGAGTACCGCTGCTGAAGAAGAATATAATTATGTCACTAAAAAAGGTGATTCGTAACAATGAAATGCGAGTGAATGATGGCAATTATAAATTCACGAAAACATTCCAAAATTTCAATTTTTGTATCAAATTAGCAAAATAAGGTTTATAACAATTTATTTTATTTATTTGAGCATTATGCCATTTATTTATTGTATTTGCTTGCAACTTAACTTTTAAAAAATTGAATTCATTACTGTGTTCTGTGTGTTGTGTTGGTATTAGAGCGGGCCGTAAAGTATTCAAAAGGCCCTAGGGCATAAACAACCAGAAAGGCCCGCAAGGGTATTAAGTATACCATTACCTGTTTTGTTTCAGGTCTGTAAACACACAGCAATGAACTAGTAAACCATAATAGTTATTTATGTATCAAGGGCGTTAAGTAGATGTTTTTGCCCCGAGGGCGACTTCCAAACCCCAGGGCCTCTGGCCCGAGGGGTTGGAAGTCGCCTGAGGGGCAAAAACATCTAGTAACGCCCGTGGTGCATACAAAACTTTATGGTTTACTAGTTCGTTGCTGAATAAAACAAGAATTCGAAACATTTTATAATATTTCTTGCGTCTAAAGTGAAAAGACGCATTGTAACAGTCATTTGTCAATATGACGTCAGATAAACAAAACAGAGTGTATATCTAATTTCTATTGCATAATCGTTATTGGACTGATTTGTTCGTACAAAATGAAAGAATATTGTGAAGTTCCTGTGGAAATTCTCGCAAAAGCTAACAAAACTATGGACAGTGGTTTCCATTAAAATCTTGAGAAATATATAAAACTCTTTATGGTGTATTTGAGATTTACCAGCGTGAATAACAGTGTAAATTGCGCTGATGAAACGGTACTTTTAGGTTATTAGCGCCTATTGTCAAACGTTATTTAGAATATGTCAAAACACCAAAAAATAACATTTCGAGGATGTTAGCCGATGTGCCTTATATATCTTATTACTATTACGAGTACCGCCACTAAAGAAGAATATAATTATGTCACTAGGAAAGATGGTACGTAACAGTGAAATGCGAGTGAATGATGGCAATTATAAGTTCACGGAAACATTTCAAAATTTCAATTTTCATATCAAATAAGCAAAATAAGGTTTATAACAATTTATTTTATTTATTTAAGCATTATGCCATTTATTTATTGTATTTGCTTGCATCTTAACTTTACAAAATCGAATTCATAACTAAGTTCTGTGTGTTGTGTTGGTATAAGAGCGGGCCATAAAGTATTCAAAAGGCCCTAGGGCATAAAGAAGCGAAAAGGCCCGCAAGGGTATTAAGTATACCGTTACGTGTTTTGTTTCAGGTCTGTAAACACACAGCAATGAACTAGTAAACCATAAAATTAAATTTTTGTAATTTTGACAAAAACAAATGAATAGAGCAATATGGCGTTTACATCATCTCATGAGGTCATTGAACGCTATTCTTTCCAAAAGATTAAGGAACAAATCTGGAGCCGTTTTTGACAAAATTGTGTTTTTGTATTTTTTTAATTGAATATATTCCACGCGATATTGCGCTACAACTACTAAAATGTTCGAAAAAATGTACACGACCTTAATGAAAGAACTTACTTTTGAGAACGAATTTTATCTGAAAGAAAAATGTCTATCTGCAATTTTGTAGTTTAAGGAAGACACCAAATAAAATTCAAACTTTTGCAATTTTCGAAGTTTCAGAGTTAACCGTGAAAATCGGATTGCCACCTTAATAAGTGTATTTTACTGTAAGCTTAAAAAAATTAAAGACAAAATTTGGAGCGGTTATTTAGAAAATTTTGAAAATGACCTTTTGTAAAGTACTTCAAATTCTAAAGAATATTTTTGAAAATCTCAAAGCTTTGAATGGAACCAGATCGTCAGGTGTTTCTTCAATTTGCTAAAAATTCTACGTATGTTTTAGATACTAGTAGTGTTCACAGACGGGCGGATAGACAGACGGACGATTTGCTTTGAAGTTTTTTCGGTGTCAAGGACCCACAAAAGAGGCATTCAACCTACACCACGTGGTAGGGGATTTTACTTTCCCGTCCCGTCCGTTCGTCGGTCCGTCCGTCCATCTGTCTGTCTGCCTTTCCGTCTGTCCGTCTGTGATCACCACTAGCGCCTAAACCATACGTAGGATTTTTATGAAATTGAAGAAACCTCTGTGGATCTATTTTCTCATAAATGGCTTCAAATATTCTCTTCAAACCTTTGGAACGGATAATGCTAATTGCATTCTTTAATATGACGTAAAGTTTATTTTGAGACATTGTTGTTTTTTTTCATAAATTACAGAAATGTAAATTTTTTGGAAGATCTCTCACATCTGTAATATGCACATTACCAGCAATTTATTAACATTATTACATTCGTGAGTGAATGTGTTTCAAGTGACTTTAAATGAAGTTTTTGAAACGTCAAAAATTTTCTGTGGAGAGGAGTTTCAAGTTCCGCATTTTTAGTAGTGCATCAACACCATTTCCTTAAAAATAGCTTCAAATTTTTAAAAGAAAATTATCCTTTAGGGCGAGATTTTTGTGTTCTTTAATATTCTAAATTTAATATTTATTTTCTACATTAGGAAATCGAAAAATTAAGAAAATGTAAAAAAGTGTAGTTTGGGCTGCGATAAATGGCAGTTGTCTAGAGTATGTGACAATTCCGAATATCTAGCCCAGAGCCAAGGAAACAGAAAACTAGTACGGGAAAGTCTGTGCCATTCTGTCGGACCAGTGGTTTTATTATGTTTTTTTATACAATTATGCATGAAAACGTTGATCGACCATCTCTTTCATTATTTTAAATCCAGTGGGCTTTCATTACAACGAATACTTTACATTACAACTCTGAAACATGTCATAAATTTTAGTCAATTGTTTCTCGTCAACGGTTAATTTCAATTTAAACGATGGCTCTCCGTGGAAATGAAACGCAATGGTTTTGTGGAAGAATGAAAAGTGGCAAAAATTTATTGATGATGCTTCCTAATTTATAGGAAAAAACTGTCATTTATTCAGAGTTTCTTGAAAACATTGTAGTGATTTTCAAGTGAGCATATACGTGAATTAAATTTAAACTTTTATGTGGATGTTAATGTCCCTTACAAACGCAACATGATCTTTTTTATATGTTAAAAAATGCTTAAAATGAAAAGAATTCGGTAGTTTTCGCGCAATATTGTGTGCAATATGAGCAATTTAAAAACAGCACAAAAACAAGATTTTTCAAAAAACGGCTCACAAAAATCTTTTGGTAGGGATAGTGCCTAATGTACTCTATGAGATGACATAAACATCATATTGCTCTATTCTTTTGTGTCTCACAAATTTCAAAAATGTAATTTTTTTGACTTGTCTCTCACGTAGTTAATATTTACGGTGGAAATATGTTGACATTATTGTATTAATGAACACATTGATACATAGATACTACAAATATCAACAAATTTCTACTCATTCTTACACTCTATCCCATCTTATGAACGTTTTAAACTAGGAAAATCATCTTCACTAAATTCAAGAATCAAATTTAAATTATCACAACACTTAATACAACCTCCATAATTTGACTAGTATGTATAAATAACACATACTGACCATTGTTTAAAATTTAAAAAAGTTGTATTTAATCAATTAAAACAAGATGTTACTGGTCCCTGTAAGGGTATCCCTCAGTATTTATGGGCAAAAGTTAAATTGTCTTCTTAAGTTAATTCATATGTAAATCGTTAATTACTTGAATCAGTTATATTTATGTATTCAACACCTTAAAATATTCTGCCTGAAATCGAACAAGGATAAAATAAAATTTAAAACAAACTTTATACGTGTTTTTCTTTTCAGAATTAAATACTTTGTATATTATTTCCCATTTATATTTCCCAAGTAATTGTGAGATGAAAAGTACAATGTATACACAATTGGGTTATGTAAAAATCTTCCTCAGTTTCAGGTCATTTTCGTTTAAAAGGGAACACTATAATTTCTTCGAGTATTTAAACTAAAGTAATTAGGGCAAAAATCTACGAAAGGTAAATCTTTTTCCGACATTTGTTGGTTCGATTTTTAAATAGTCTTTGTTTTGTTTTAAACAACTTCGTTTTGTTTCGTTTATCATGTTCTTTTGCGAACCTCACTGTCGGATTCATTATATGCATATATTCGGTATCACTTGGACTAGAGCGAGCTGCAACGGTCCCACGGAGGCCTACACGCACCAGTTGGGCCGCGCTCCGAGCCTCCCACTCCGTTCCCAGAAGCGGCGCGCGAGCAACGTCGCTGCCGGCGCCGGCGGCGGGACGCGACACCGTCGGCGTCGGAGGCGGCGCCGCGCGGCGAACGCCCAACCCCGCCCCCACTCCCGCCCCCGCCCCGCCGCGGTTCGCGTCGCATACAGATTGCGGGGGCTGGATTTATGCGGCTGGAGGCGAGGTGAGGCCGCGGGCCGCGTGCATTCCGCCGCATAGTTCCCGCCGCCGCCGTTGCCGCCCCCGTCCCTCGGCGACCCCGACGCTGCCCCTCCGCCCACGCAGCGCCGCCTCCCTCTAAGCGCCCCTTCTCGCCCTCCCCGTTGTCACTGCGCACGACCTCACGCCAGAGCCCCCGTCCCGCTACACTGTCCGTCTCCCTATCACTTCGCTGTAGCAGCATCCGGTGATCCTGCCGGCCGTCGCCATGCCCTATCCCTGCTTAAGGGGCGCACTTCCTAGTAGTCACCACATTCCCATTCCAACACATATCTCAACACTACCTACTACCGCCCTCCTCCTGCGTTTACTCTGTGGCGAACTCCTTCCAACTCTACTCTCATCGCAGCCACCACCTCGGGCGCTGGCGGTCTTGCCTTTTACATCCCCCGTCCCCTCCAAAGCCACCGTCACCGCCTCCGCAAACTCGGCCGCCACCGCCTGCTGACAAATGCCGCGCGTGCAGCTCCGGCTGCGGTGTGGGTGGCGTCGGCGGCAGCGACGGGGGCGGAGATATAATTAGCGGGACTGTGCAGACTCCGCACGGTGCGCCCGTCGCGCTCACGCCGGGCCCAGCCCAGCGCAACCAGTCCGTCCTGCCCGCCGCGCCGGGCCCGGTCCGGATTACCACGGAGCGCCACGCAAGACGATCGTCCCGGCGGCGCTCCGCACCCAGCCGGCTCGCCCCGCCCCGCCCCGCCCCGCGCACCGTTCCTACCCTGCGCGTCGCGTCCTCCCTCGGAACGTGCCGCTTGCGCTTCGCCGCCCTCGCCGCCGGCGCCACTGCGTAATTTGTATCAATCCGCGACGCTCGGGGCAGCGTCGCCCGCCGCCGCGCCCTCTTAAGTTTTAATGCGCATGCATTATTTAGTGCCCCCGGGACGGGCCCGTCCCACCGCCCCCGCCGCCGCCTCCGTATGAATAAGTGAATGTATATACATTTGGAATTAGGCGTCGTCGCCGACGCGGCGGGACACGACGCGCGGGCGGAGGCGACGCGGGAACGGGCGGCGCCTTGCCCGCGCCCCCGCACCGTCTGCCCGACCCGGCCCGGCCCGGCCCGGCCCGCCCCGGCCGCCAGCAGCGCTGCCCTTCGCCGCCGGGCACTGGGGAAAAATATTAATTGTAAATACGACATCCCTCCTCCATTTATGAGATTAATCTGAAGGCAAATGTTGGAACAGCGCGGCTGCGCGCGGCAGGCTGCGTCAACAGCGCCGCGCGCGCGCGCGCGCCAGCGCCGCCGCGGCCGGCGGGTAATTATAAAATCAAATGGCGGCGAGCGCGAGGACGGCGGAGGGGCGGACGCGGGCGCCAGCGACGCGAGCGACACGCCGGCGGCGGCGCACTATGGTACGGATTGGCAAAAAAGCGGACAAAAATAGTTTTACTCAATAAAATGAAATGATTTCAATCTAGAACTTTACTTTCAGTGTTTATTTGAAATTAATTTGCTATTAAAGTGAATCACACTACTTACTGCGAAATTATTATGCATCCTCAGTGTCAGTAGTGTCGGCTTCTTCAGGGTCGTCTTCCTCTTCCTCTCCAGTTTGATCGCCGGGTATCAGTAATAAATGATGGACTTCTTGAGGAAGTTGTTTTCGGTTTTTCTTTGGAAGGCCACCAATAGTGGAAATCAAGGGGTCAGAGCTTAATAACAATCGCTGGAATAAGTCACAATTTGTGGAAACTCTTGAAATTTTTCTGGTGTGATGCTCTCTGAATTTCTGATGTCTTTGTTCCTGGACTCTATTACTTCTTCTGAAAGTTCTCCAATTGGTAGAATTGCTGCATTTATTATGGAAGCACCATGTATTAAAATTTTATGAACCGTAGGAGGCATATAATACCACGGATATAAACTTACAAATAAATGCGCTGTTTCTGTGGAGTACGAATTGAACTCTCGAACGTTGATTTCATGCCCAGATGAAATTGTTTTCAAATTATTCCAAATCGAGAAATTAGTTCACAGTCTATTCCAGTTATTTCCGAGGCTACCCGAGGATTTTCAAAAAACCTCCGGGCAGTGTTGCCATCGTTTGAAGATCCGTAACCAGGCTTTGGGATATCTACTAGGAGGCCTAATCTACATTTAAACATTTCTTGTACTTGTCTCTTCTTTCTTTCCAATGAATCTCTACTGCCATCTGTCACACTTACTTTCCATTTTTTACACTCTAAGCGATACGAGATATGCAGGAGACATTCAAAAAATCTAATATGGGCATGCAGTACGGAAATGCCAAATTCTAAGTGTGAAACTTCAACGATTTTATCTGACACTTTAGGAATATTGTTCATTTCTGAAATTTTTGCGCCACAAATGTAACATTTCATGCTTGAAGTTTCTGCTAGAGCATTACAAATTTTTCCATCAATCATTGATAATATTAGAGAATGTTTTAATTGTATGTTTTTGAGCCTTAAATCCTGCAAATTCTCAATCTGGTTATTAATGTAATCTTTCTCCCCTAGATATTTGTGAAGTTTCGTGAATCCACTGCAAGCGAATAGGTCTGCAGAAACGGGTAGATGATGTTCGGGGGTTTTTCCATTCAATGATTCCAGTTTCACTATTGACAAGGCGAAGAGGCACGACTGATGACATAAATAAATGCTCATCACTGGATTCAGCTTCAGTCCAAGTTTGTTTATATTGGGAATGTCCGGAGCTGCCATCAAAACCCCACTTGTAATGTAATGTGTAAGTAGTAGTTGCAGAATTATTTGCATCATTGTCAGGTAATAGCTTTAAAATTCTGGTGGCAGTATGATCAAGCAAATCCTGTAATTTCACTTCACATTCGGTTTCTTTGATAGAGATATTTTGGGGGTAAGTATCTTTTTTAGCATTTAGAATTGCATAATAGCTCGGGTACAGGTCGTGATTATGTTGCAAAGCTAATCGTCTCATTGTCATGTATTGATGCTTTGATAATTTCGCATTAATCATGAACGACAGGGCTTCTTCCACTGACATTCTCGTTAATGGTATGCTTCTTTGCTTCCAAGCTTCTCTTATTCTTTTTGCCCTAGTTGGTGTTGTTGTTGTTGCTTCTTTTAACAATTTAGCTGACGGATCATCTCCTTCTGCCCTTAAATTCATAGAGGTTGCGTATGCAAGTTCTGATGTCCTAGCAGAATCCCTAAGAGGTTTGACTTTTCTTCTTTTACTTCTCTCTGATAGATCTCCAAAGTCTTTTGATGGTCGACCTCTACTTTCTGCACGTGAGCAACCAGGTATGACTGGAATAGATATTTGCACTTTTTTCATTAACCAATCTGCATTCTTCTTTTCGAAAAAATCTTCCCTACGGTGACACTTTCTCCAACGTTCGAAATAAGGTAGAAAAAAACGAGATCTTACGCACTGATACAGAGTTTTCTTGACATCTTCAGACACGTTTAAGTCAAATTTGTTCATGAGATGTGTTAGCACAAATTGTTCTTGTTTTGCGCGACAATCATTTTTCTTTTCTCTAATTGTTTGATGGAGCTCACTGCGATTCACTGTAAATTCCATTTTTCACTTTAACACTGCACCACACTGCACATGCAACGCTAGTGAAGAACACGACGAGACTACAGTTCACACTAAAAGCTAGCAACTGTGTGGGGCCAAATGCGTAAGCAATCAGAAAACAGAAAGAGTTTCCAGATCGATATATTCAGTCGAGCACGTGGTGATGTTTAGATTATAACATTACATTATAAACACTGCACGGGCCCCCTTGTTCCGAAATATCCGAGCGAGTGTGTCCCTAGGTCATAAAAGTGTCAACCTCGCTCTCCGGCTTCTGTTTATCGTCACAGCGCCCCGCCGCGGCCGCGCGGCCGGACCGGCCACGCAGAACAACGTTCTCTTTCTTCTCGTGTCCAGAGTTGCAGGTAGTTGCAGATGAAACCTACAGGAACGTGTTTCCCTAGTCTTTCTTGTAATATTACTGCAAGTTTCATGACAAACATATGCGTACATTTTTTTGTAAGTCAAGAAACGTAAACGGAATGTTGCTTCTCGGAGGCATGATTTCAATAATTTATTTACGACTAATGTGAAAGTGAAAAATATAGTTTTTGAAAGAAATGTAATTACAAAGTATTGAAGAGTAACGAGGGAAAAAATTAATTTCATAACTTTAACAGTATCCGAGATACGTGCATCTCAAAACGGGATGAATTTATGGCCATCCATTTTGTTAAAAATCTCTCATGTTTGCGCGCGTTCTACACAATAATGGACAAGTAAATAACAAAATATAGTATACTACATGAAGCATTGGACATTTTTCTTTTCATATGTGCTTTAATGAATCAAATTGGACAATTTTGAAAAATTGATTTTTGTCCGCTTTTTTCGCCTTTCAAACCACCGTGCGGCGATGGGGCGGCGGAGGAGGGGGCGGAGGCGGGGTGGGCGGGGACGGGAGCCCGGGGCGGCGAGCGCGTTCGGCTGGGCGCGCGTTCGACGGCTCGTGAAATGTCAATCGCTGATGCCGCAGCCAGCCCAGCCAGCGTGCCGCTGCCACTGCCGCTGCTACTGCCCCGAGCGCCCCGTTCGTTCCGCCCCTGTTTTTATTTGATTGCGCGGCGGCCGGCATCCGCTGCCGCCCCCACATCCCTCCCCCACCAATGTCCTTGCACTCACTCTCCACGCTGTGGCACCTCAGCAAAGTTCTTGCGTTGCACCCAGTTCGGCGTGAACCTTCGAATCTTGAAATATTCATAGCAGTCGGACAAAATGGATCATTTCTCACGTTCAGGAAAAGGTCACGAGCCGGAACATATTAAGACATTCATTCCTACAAGGAGTAACACACTAAAAGGTACATCAAATTCTTCGACAGTCAAGTTATCCCACTTATTATTTCTGGTAGAAGCTTCAGAATTACTGCAGCACAGTGTCTGTCTCTTTATTTCCTTTGAAATAAACGAACCAAATTCATCTTTCAGAGTTAAACTGATGTGTGTACTGGAGCAATTTTTAAAATATTTTAAACTCTATAACGACTACTTTGTGGTGAATTTTTATTCTAATTTAAAACATTTTTCGACACCATCATTGAATCTGCTCGAGCACCTTCATTTTCGGGACACAATGTATCTGCTTCATTTGTATCACTTTCATTACCATCTTTGTTTGGACAGATTCTTGAAGTTGGAAATATGTTCCAGGTATGTTCATTTGTTTTATCATCGCCACTGAATTTATCAATATCACTGGCCTCAGAATCATTCAAATCTCTTTCAATTTCTTCTTCATATAACATTATTTTAGTAATTGTAAATTCTGTAAAATTCTATTACTTAGCCAAATATATAACAGCCACGACAGCTCCTGAAGAAATATAACCGAAGGCACACCAACAATCCATGTCCCGGAAGACGCTTGATGGCTTAGCAGCCTTTAGCATAAAAAAAATGTGTTCGAGGCGCAGATAGATAGAAAATAGCGCCAAGCAATAAACTAGAAACAGACACTGAGATTATTGGAAGGACATGCTCCTCCTTTGCCCACAGTTCCTTTAAGAAAAATCTCCGTAACACTTCGTAAAGCTGAAGTGGACGAAAGTAACTGAATTCTTTCAATAAATATATTTACAAAGATTCTTCTCTCCTGGCGCGCCAATGGGGTCGGCAGGGCCGTTTCTGTGAAGTACGACAATTGTATAAAAACTGTTCATATTATTGTGAAAAATTGTCATAACGTCGCAAAACACGTACAGAACGTTGGAAAAAAGGATAGGAGAATGCTACAAGAACCGTTCCTCAAAACACAGCAGTTTTTGAGAATTGCGAAAATAAAAGAGGGTCCGGGTGGGGATCAATCCAGAAACTCTGTAAAAAATTGTACAAACTGAGCGCAGCAAAAATAAAGGAAAGAATCTTCCCAAAGACGAGAGATTTTTAAAAGATGATGCGTTCACATAAACGATGATGCCAGAAGAACAACATACTTGGACTAGTTCTCAATAGAATTCAATTTCAATAAATTTCATTAGGTTCTTGTTAATGGAATCAAGAAACTGTTGTTTACATTTCAAAAATTGGGTTCTAGAATGTCACTTAAGTTACACTTTCCCATTTAGAATTCTTCCACGATGACCTCGGCGATGTGAATTATGAGTAAGGCAAGCGTTTCCACAGAACAAAGCAGCAACGCAACCCCCGCCCATGGTTTTTTGGAAGGACCTGGAGTATTCTGAAGCAGTTCACAAGAGATATGGGAGATCATCACATTTCTGAGTACACATTACTAACACTATTTAAAAAGAAATGGAATATGGTCGATATTTAATGTAATAAATGTGTTGCTATTATATAAAAATGGTGAGTGATGGCGCAAATCTGAATGCAAAGCCATAATCTCTGTTAAAAAAGGTTTAGAAACATGTGCTTACATTTCTGGTGATTAGAATAAGTTTCATTTTGTATACCTGTGTTATTCTCCGACTTGTTTGGTAGTTTCCTCTTCCAACTTTCACACCCCATTGTGCATTCCACATTTCACTTTCGGCATACCAAATGGTTTTCACTTACGTCGTCTTCCTGCTACCGTCTCTTTCATTCACATTTTTGCTCGTTTCATTGTGCACATCCTGATCATTATGTTCTTCCGACGTAAATTTGATCAACCATGAATCCGTAATGGTCGTCTTCTCCTGCCCCTCGCACGTGCTCACACCGGCAGGGGTGGCTCAACGGCATCAACGGATGCCCCTGGCCGGGGGTCCTAGTGTTCGAGTTCCGACGGTGGCAGGATTTTCGACAGTTTCTACATTGCTATGTCGAATTTAGCTGCTGTCTGATGCAGAATTCTAGTTGTCAGTTACACTGTAGTATCTGTAGATCTGTAGTATTCTGTGATTTCTTCGATCAATATTAGGCGAATGCCGGAGCGGTACCCTAACAAATGGCCAACGGAAGGCGCGCTCTCTTTCCATCCTCTTCCCTGTCCTAACCTCACCCTTACACACACCATGTACCATGCACTTTATTATCACTCATGTCCGGAGTCCAGTCGGTGGTGTAAAGTTTAACCCGACTTACGTGGTTGGGGAAAGCCCCCAAGTCGACGTCTAGGACGGCGCCGAATCATGTCGTGCAGTGGAGGAAGATCAGAGCCACATCCCACGATTAAAACATTCACTATGCTTACGAGAATTACCTTAGCCGTTTACGCGCCCGAAAATCGCAATCAATCAAATCCTTCTTCGTTCACTTAATATCCCTCACCTTTCTTCCACACCATTCCTAGCTCTTTAAATTTCATCTTGCCGAACTGCTCTTTGTTAAGCTGGCTCCGCACATTCGTTATTCGGCGAATAGTGAGCAACCACGCGCCAAATACTAAGTAGTGTGGATGAGTTGCTGCCTACTTGCCGAGTGAAGAACATTCGGTGCTTGCCCTATCCATTGCGTATCGGACTTTTGAACACATCAAAGGAAGCGAACATTCGCCGAAGACATCAGCTGTTCGAGATTTGGCGAGCAGCAGATCGCTGCTCGGCGATTGCCGAATGTGTGGAGCCGCTTCATGCTCATCCCGTTCTTCAAGTGCATTCGTTTCGACCCATTCTTAGAGTGCCATGACCCTTTTCATTCCTGCGCAACCCACTCTGTCTGCTCCACCCAGTTCCCCTCAACTCTCCTCCAACATCTTCCTCTTGCTCTCCTTCCCCGCCCGCGCTCCCGCTCCCCCGCCCGCTCGCCCGCGCTCCGCGCAGGGCGCCAAATCCCCGCCCGAGCAGCTCGCGGCGCGGAATAAATGAAGGCGCGGCGGTGCGTCTGAGCCGCGCGCGCGGGCGCTGGCGAGGGGCGCGGTGGCGGGGTGGGCAGGGCGGGGCGGGGCAGTGGCGGGCGTGGGGATGAGCCCCGGAGCTTACCCCCGAGCTACCAGATGTACGGCGTTGTCTCCGGCACGGTGCCCTCTGGCGCGGCGCCTCGCGCCCGCCCCGCCCCTCCCCGCCCCCACCTCACCGCTCCCCGCCCCACCGGCACGCACTGAGCGCCGTCGAACGCAGAGCAAGTCAAATAAAACTGGGGAATTGTATTTCGCCATTCATTTATATATCAAGGGCAAGTCAAACAGCCATCCGCGCAAGACAAACGTTTGCGCGGCCGGCCGGGGCACCTGACCCCGCTCCGCGCCGCGCCGCGCCGCGCCGCCTCCCGACGCCTTCCCCGCCCCGCTCCGCCTCATCCTCGAGAAGACGTGAGAAAGGAGCGCCCGCCGCGCCGAGGATTATGACGGTCTTAGCGTGGAAGTGGAGGCCCAGGGGCGTCAGCAGCGCACGGGCCGCCGGGTAGGGCGGGCGGATGTGGGGCCTCTTTGGCACCGGTGGGGAGAGTGGCACTTCCGAGTGCGAAACTGCAATAGGAGTGGTGGTGGGGCGATTGATGGTGTTGGCGGAAGAGATGGAAGTAAAGAAGGCGTTGATGGATTCGTGTTGGTGGATTTGGAAAGGGAATTGATACTTAAAATGGAGAATCTGTCGAGGAATCCAGCAGCCTGTTTCGTTAGAACGGGAGGGGTGAACAAGTGCCTAGGAATTAACGAGAAAGTTAAAGCATGAGGTATCTCAACACTGATTATAAAATGAAGATGTTTTGGTGATGTTATTGAGGGAAAAGAAAGTTAAATTAATTAAATTAAAGAAAGAGTTTAATACACAATGTAATCATTAGAGGAAAATGCAAAACATTTTGTTATTAACAATTAAAAATGTGTGTGATGATTATGAAATATTATTTTAGTGAAAACCGACAGAGAAATTACGAAAGAGAGTGAGATAGTGTCATAATAATAATGTTTGAATCCATTATTGGGGTACATCACGCCCTCTCCCTTAGCCTTATTTACCAACTTATTTTACAGTTAAATGCTTACCCAAACTCATACTCTTTTCTGTTCAAATAGTGATGAGGACGAACCAGTGAAATCAAGTCAGAGCAGTAAACAAATATTGATGCATGAATCGTGTGAATCACGTCCCGCACGGGAATCGTGGGTGTCACAAAGAAAAATGACGAGATGTTTTAACTGAATGCTTTATGATCCAAAACACTTAAAATAAAAAAAACACAACAGAGAAACATTATCTTGAGTTAAAGAAAAAAGTAAATTAAAACATATATTATTAAATCTTGATGGGTCAATATTACAGGAAATCATCATCGTTTCTTCAAGCAATTCTATACAAAAAGTGACAAAATGGTCTCTAATATTTAATTATAAAAATTAGTACGATATTTCGATCAAAGGGCTCTCTTTTAGCATTGTACTATAAAAATTAGTGACTAAAGCACTTATTTCCTTCTAGAAATCTATAAACAAACATGCTGAACACGCACTTGAAATACGGGCCTAATTACAGCAAATGCTTATATCTTGATGCATCGCTCTATGTAGAACTATTGTTGGCGAGAGGCCAAATTTGTTGAAATTTGTGTTTGTATTTACTTTAAAGTTTTAAACAATATCGGGCTATGCCTCAAATGGAAATTATCCTCTCCTATATTATTTCGGTAGTATAGATGACCTTTGTTCCTCTCACACGCAACCAATAGTTATAAATGCAGTCTCTAAAGAAAGAGAATTTCACGTAGACATACGAATTACAATTTAACCTTAAAAATATGAAGAATTTGTTTTAAAAATATCTAAATATTAATGCCAAATGTGACACGCAACACCCGGCAGCTTTGCTGAAATTTATATAGTTACATAGCTCCAAGACAACGCGTTCTAGGGCCATCAAACCTGACCTCCAAAGCCCTCAAAAACCTTCCTCACAGTGTTATCTACAGGATGGACTCAGCGTAAATCCTCACAGCATAATCTACTCCTCTTGGACATTCTATTACGTTTTTGCTGATTCGGCGCTTCACGATAATTCATTACATTACTATTTCAATTTCACACATTGCAAAGACACTTGCCCGCTTTTGGATTTTTGCACGGATAACATTACATAACTTTCTCAAAAGTAAAAAGCTTTCCTAATATTTGTTTGACTACCAAGAAAAACGAAAAGCAAAGGGTCAAGGAAGATTGCATAATTACTTCAAATGTTGTTTTTAAGGGAGTGTTGTGAATTGTTCTAAGAACATATGTCTATAATACTGAATAAAACTTTATTGAACATATTTCAAAAATCAAACGCATTGTTTTTTACTTTCCCGTATACGTACGTATATACGGAGTAACATAAGTAGTATAGGGAAAGTTATGTAATGCTGCGCGAAAAAATGGCGAAATTTCGGCGGAAAAAAATTGCCGGGCCCTGAGAACGAAAGACTGGATAAAACCACTAGCTAAATTAATAGAAAAAAGCCCCTAAAACATGGTGTAGCAAGAATCCCTCTTTTTTGGCTCCTTCATACGGAAAAACCAATTGAAAGCAAAACGTCCGTCTGCCCGTTCGTGACAAATTTGAATTCCCCGCATCTTTTTAATAATGCTTTGTTTCTTTCACACATTTTTAGTGCTTAAGTCATGTATTTAGAAATAAAACTTCGCGTTTCTTAATAACAATAATTTATCCAATATCTTTATACTTACCGTAAATTTTGTCATTTTGCAGAGACATTCCAACCTGTCTTTCTATCACCAAAAAAACGACGAGCTATACTAAGCAGCTTTTCGTTTTTGAGTTAATTTAGTACACTTGAAGTGAATTCGGTTACATCTAATGCACGCTAATTGCCATCTAAAGTGTTCTCGCAGATTCGTACGAGGTAACCTACAATTCTCTTATTTATTAGTTTTGTGTATGTATAGCTTCCTCAAGAAAGCAGTGTTTGAATAGTCCACGTCTTGCTACATGTGGCGAGTACTATTTGAAGGAAAATAGAAAACCTACTTCTGAGTTCATAATTAGGGCATATTTCAGTAATTTTAGAGTCAAGCTTAAAGATAAAGATGTGGGCTTCTCATATTGTAGGCAAGAAATGTACGGAACATTTTGACAGTGTACAATTGGTAGAAGAAGTCTAAAATTCGGCGCACCGATGGTTTGCAGAGAGCCTGAAAACCATATTAATGATTGTTATTTTTTTCTTGCCAATATCAAGGGTATTGATCGAAACAGTCATAGTAAATGGACACACGGATACACAAGGATGTAGAAGATCTTTTAAAAAAAGTTAGGTTTAAGGAATATGGCAGATGAATGGCAACTTTTCACTGTCAGCTCAAGGAGAAGTTTGAAGTGTGTACTGTTACACAACGTCAACAAATGCGGCTCTGTTCCAATTGGTCGTTCATTTCGCGTGAAAGGATAATACGAGACAATTTCTTTAGTTTATAAAAGATAAAGTATTATGAACATCAGTGAGTAATCTGTGTTGATCTGGAGATGATGAATTTTCTTCTCGGTCAACAAAATGGCTTCGAAAACTATCCGTGCTTTACACTTCTGTGAGGAAGCAGAGTCAAAAGTGAGCATTGGTTGAGAGAAACTGGTCCTCTGAGGAATGATATAGTTGAAGGAAAAAACAATGTGATTAACTTACCTTCAGTTGTTCGAGAGAAAATTATTCTCTCTCCCTGAGCTAAGCTTTGAAGCTCTTTGTACAGTTGTTGGAGATGAGTTGGTTTGTGCAAGACGAACGATAGAAGAGCGCTCAGCGTAGAGCAAGCCAGATTGCAGATTGTTTTCCTAGGAAGTCTTGTTAAAGTTATATATGGCGGCCAAGTTGGCCAAGATTTTTGTGTAATAAATCTTCCTTTAGAAAGTGAGTTGTTTTGAGTTATAACAAAATACATAAGCAAAAATGAATTCAGTGCCTGGTCTTGTTGTTCTAGTTGTTAAAATCATTCTAGAAAAGCATAAAGCAGAAAACGTTTCACAATTAGTAGGAACAGCGCATTCTAATTTCCATGTGCTTAGTTGCAATGAGTAATAGGTCTATTACCTACATGGCTACTTGGATTGCTTCTTTCACTTGATAATCTAAGTGACGATTAAGATGAAATATATCACCAAGATATTCACCAATGGAAGAGAGACCTCAAGGAAAATGGGTTTTCGCATATTATGGTAGATTACTGTTAGGACATGCAGCGAGACTGCTATGGCATTTCTCACTCCAAAAAATCTATTTAAAAATGAATCGAATGAATGAAGTGTTGAATGAATGGTTGATTTTGTGAATTTTAAAACAATTTGTTGAGAAATTATGTGATTTACAGTTATCTAATGAATATATTTCATTTATAAAAATCAATTTATTTTATTTTACAACAAATTAACGTCAGTAATGTAAATACTTTATGTCCACACGCTTCCAAATTCTAGCCCCTTCAGTGTGGAAGTGGGATATATAACGATAATTCTTTATTAACAAAACTAGAGGTGGTAGAGCGAAACTAATGCTTATTTTGTAATCAATGACCTCAAAAAAAACAGGAAAAGTTTAGTATCTGAGGCACCAAAATGTGTGTTGACCAGTGTAATTATTGGTAACATCGGTGTGTTGTTATCGATGTCGCATCACCAATAGAATTGCAAAGCAGCCGCCACAGCCTTTATACATTTTTAAAACAAATAAACGCGTTTCGTAAACAATTTTCTCCCTTAATATGGAAATGGAAGGATAGTAAGAATGTAGGGTTTACCATGCAAAGGTTCCCGCACGGGTACGCTGGTATTCCATTATAGCTGTACTTCCCCTTCGTAATTCTTCGGGATACGTAGTGGTTTACCACATAACGACATAATAACAACGATACCTTACCATATATACCTTTCGTAAAACTATTATTATCCCACAGTTGTCGTTGTTACAACCGTCTGACATATTTCAAAAGACAATATCTCAGATGAAACAAAACTGACGGGAGCAATGAACGAAGACAACAAAGAGTTCCAACCTACAGGTAAAAGTTGTCAAAACACTGACAGAAGACGCCATAGCATGTGCGATGGGTTACCGTATCTGGAAGAGAACCAGCCGCCAGAGAGAGCCGGCAGTGCAGGTGTGGCGCGGAGGGCCAGGGTGGAGGAGAAGGCGGACGGGTGGCGGAAACCGAGAGGAGAAAAAGAGTAGAGAGCGTGAGGAGGGAGGGGTGGTGGAGAGCGAGAAGAGTGGAGGGGGAGGAGGCGAGGCGCAGAGCGGGATGGGGCCGATGGGGCGGGTGGAAGGGCGGGGGGCGGGGCGGTAAGGCGCAGTCGCGAACAACGCCTGGCGTTCCCACAGCGCCCTGCGCGCCGCGCCGCTCGTCCGCCGCCTGACGACGCAGAGTGGCAGTTTTTACGCGCGGTTGAATCTGACGGCCGCGCGGGGGCTGTATCGAGGCGCGCTTCCGTGTCGCTGCCGTCGCTCCGTTTAGTGGTGCGACGGTCTGCGAGAGAAATGTTGTGCCTGCTCTAGCGCGCCGTCTCTCGTGGTTTGTGCCGCCACTTCTTGATTTTCCTTTCAGCCTTTTCAATACTTTCAGGAGCACTCTGATCATTTCACGAGATCTCGCTCTGTGTGCTTTTGCTTCAAAGCTGTAGGCATTATTTTCTGTCTGTATCAATGTTCTGAGGCTCTCGTGACTTTTTTTCTCTTTTCTCTCGAACATTCAATTCAAGCGTGAGTTTTTGTAGCGACGAGGAATGTTTCTGCTGCGTTTATGCGTCGAGATGTGGCACTGGATATTTACACTGTACCAATATTATATGTCGATTGTGTCACATGTAATGTTTATTTGCAGCATGTAAAAGAAAATCATTTT
The DNA here is from genome assembly GCA_031308135.1 of Acheta domesticus. Classification (NCBI taxonomy): domain Eukaryota; kingdom Metazoa; phylum Arthropoda; class Insecta; order Orthoptera; family Gryllidae; genus Acheta; species Acheta domesticus. The sequence goes on from JAHLJT010009436.1 coordinate 108,600,886, forward strand.
ATATACAAACCAGTTGATCTTATTAAGATTGTGTGTTTTGCCTCATTTACTCAGAATGACACATCGCAGATCTTATAACGCATCAATGAGCTCGTATTCCGCTGTAACAGGCAGTATGTACTAAAAGTTAATTTCAAACTTATTCAATTTACAATTTCGACAATACATATGAGAAATGTCACGTTAGTGCTTGCGGATTGTATTTGAATGCAGTTGCAGCATTATATTAATTGCGTAGCACAGGTGTCGTATTTCTGAGGCGTGCTAACATCAGTGAACTAATTGCGTTTATCAATTGGATGTTCTCTAATTTGGAACTTCGAAATTAATGTTATGAGTGTGAAACACGCTGATGAAAATGCAGACCTCTAATTTGAAAGCTATATATGTCGCCCTCGTCTCTACTCGGAACCTAACTCCATATGTTATCTCTCGTATGAACGAATTCAACATTTTGTTGTATAGGCTACTCTACCAGTATATGATGAATTTTCCATCTAACTTTTTTACGCCTTTCATTCCATGGAGATTCATTGATTTTATATATATATATATATATATATATAATATATTATATATATAATATATTATATATATAATATATTATATATATCATTGATTATATAATGATATATATATATATATAAATATTTATACATCGAGTCTTCAACTTTTGCATGCATTCTATTCCATTATAAATATTATTTCAATTTACATTGTAAAAATTTACGTTGATCAATCTGATATTTATTATCTGATAACATTAATATTTTTCCAGCTACATTCCAGCATATTTTATCTCTTTTTTCGGTGACGGTAAAGATTACAATGTAGTACGTGTAAGTCTTCGACACATGTGTTTTTGATTATTTTGTGAACTTATTAATTTCCAATTTTGAGATCAGTTCTCTTCTTGCGAATTAACGCTACATTGAATACGGGCATTTCGAAAACTTGTCTATCACATTTGTTTTTGTTTCTTAGTTTTTTCCTATAATTATACCTAAAAATGCAGTTGCAATTAATTTTCGTGAATTCAGAATCATCTTTTGATGTTTAATTATACCTCGGATTTTTAGATCTATGCCGATTTTACTATTAAAGTACACAGTCAAAACAAAATGAACACATTTCATGCCAAAATGAAATCAATTTATCACATTTTTAGTTCCTAAAATACGAATTGACACATTAAAAGTTAAAAATTCCGATGCGTTGGATAATGAAATAACTCGTTTAAATATAAATAATAATTCCTTTTCGGAATTTGTAATTCTCTGAAATGATGGAATATTTACTATTTTCACGTTGATGTAGAAAGATAATTTTCTTCGTATAAAATAATTCAGAGAGAAAATTGAACTGTTTTATCATTTTCATTATTTTCTTTTTTTCATATTTTTATATAATATACATATTTTACTTTATGTTCATATGCTTCCCGAATCTGCCTGGAAATATTTTTTTTTGAAAATTGAAAAAATTGTATTTTTTTTGTTAGTTTTATTCACCTGAGGGTATTTCTGAATGACTTTGATAATTTTTGAACCAGTACTTTTGGAGAAATTGAATGTGACATATGTCACGTTAGGCAGATTACGCAATACACAATTCAGTTTGATTTTTTTATTTTTCTCATTGTATATAATACATTTTGTTGCCATGCACTTGTTACATTGTGTGGTATGTTACAAAACATTCAATGCATAATCCCATATCACATTTTTGACACATAGTTCGAGGCACACCTTTACAATTTTCTGCTCCACATCTCTTTCTTTTTTTGTCTGGAATCATGCATACAAGATGATTCAATCCGTCATATCTAACTAAAGATGCAGTAGTAATTTTGCTTTGTCTACCACTGGTTTTTGGCAATGTTGGATTGAGTGTCAAGTATTTTTGTGCAATGAAACGTTTGAAATCCAACTGTCGCATGTCATTTCCTGATTTTCTATATAGAATCCAGGCATTATTCATTGATACATCAAGTAGCCAAGTAAAAATTGACCACCACCATTTTTTGCCTCGTATGCTTGTTCTGTACTTTGCGACATTTGCATCCATACGGTCGGTACCTCCCATGTACTTACTATAATATTTGAGTAAATTGGGACGGGCAACAATAATTTTTTTCTTCTGCTCTTTAGAATACCTTTTCACACTGGTTACAGGATTGACTCCATAGCACGTAGATGGAATAGTTACAGTTGCACTATCATTCCACCTGACTAATATAATTCCACTTTCTTCACTACTGCAAAATTCATATGACCCTCGACCCTTTTTTCTCATACTATTTACAGGTGTCAACTGACATTCTTTTGGAATGCGGTTTTTCCCTTATGGTTCCAGTTGCGGCAATTCCTCTCTCTTTCAAGTGAACAAGCAAACTTATACTAGTAAATAAATTATCAAAATAAAATTTGAATGGAAGCCCCTTGCATCGTTCAGGCATCTCATCTATCATTTGCACCATGGGTGCAGCACATTTACCGAAAACTTTCGCATAGTCTTCATTTCCTCGAGGGTTGACTCCTTGGTATACATCAAAATTTACAAGGTAGCCATCACAGGTGTTTATGCACCACACCTTGTATCCAAAACGGATAGGCTTGCCTTTTATAAACTGTTTACACCCATGTCTACCAAAATACTGCACCATGCATTCATCAAAATCCAAATTTTCTTCGGGTTGAAATTGATCTAAAAATTTCTGTTTCAATGTGTCCATAATTTTACGAAGTTTCCACATTTTGTCCCTTGCATCAGGATTGTTATTGTCACAGTAGTGAATGAATCTCATAATTGTTTCGAATCTCTCTCTCCTCATTGCTTTGTACACCATTTCACATCTCATATCACTCATAGAATCCCAATAATGCCTCCTGCTGGGGCGGGGATTATAGCCGGACACAATCAATATTCCTAAAAAAGACTTCATTTCATCCCTAGTAATTTTCGGATCTGCGCAGTTTTTAAATAGTGCATAATTTGTAGCCTCTTTTATCAAAAATTCAATGACTGATTCATCCCAAAACTGTTCAAATATATCCAATGGGGACATATTTCTCAAAGATAAGTACGAACTTTCTGGAAACAATGTTCTCATTTCACGAATATCTTTTTTCTTCCAATCTCGGAACACCTTCTTAGAAACACGTACACTGTTATTTTGATTTGCTGTCAAATCATTGTCACTTTCATTTACGTCTAGTCCAATGCGTTCATTGTTTGTCAACACAAGTTCGGACTGTGCCTGTAATATTTTTGGGGGCATGTTGTTTATTGTGCCACTGTCATCTTCATCAGCAGAATCTTCATCAGACTCGATGCTAGGAGCAGGTGGCTGTATATAAATTCGATCTGCTTCCAGTTCTTCATCCTCCTCTAGCAAACACACGATTTCGTGCAAAGAAAGGCCCCTGTGAAACATAACCTCTAAATGGTCGGATTTGCCTAGCGTAACATATATGTCACAGAAAGAAGTAAACTTGAATAACTTACCTACTAGACATAATCCTGGAATAATATAATTCTAAACACCAAAATAGATCCTAAACAAAGCTCTGGGTCACATTTACTGAAATATACTCAAACAAATAGTAATTTTTTTGCGATGACATAGAACACTGTACCGCGCCAATACAATCTGCGTCACACGCACTAATTCAGTCGATCACCACCAGATGCCAGCTTCTTGTATTAATGAAATATTTATTATAGAACAAGAACATATATCAAGGTCGACGACGATAATAGGCAAACTAAAAATTATTGTATAAAAGAATTTAAAAATAAACAAAAATGCCGTGTAACATATATGTCACGCTAGGCAGATTCGGGTTAATAAGGCAGTTACAAGTATAATAAAATGTCTAGGACATGGCCGTCCAACTGACGGCTCGCGGGCTATTTATTGTGGCCCGCGAAAGTTTTTTAGTAAGGCGCGAAGGTCCTTTGCATCTATGTTGAGATGGGCGAGAAGACAGTGGGCAAGAACACTGTGCGCCTACCGCACGCACCCTATTGTGGTCAACTCCCCTTAATTAAAAAAAGGTTATATTTAGATTGAAGGATGTTTTTAGTAAATTCAGAAATTCAAAATCATCCCAATGTGTTTCATTGCGTTATGCATATTGTTATGTCGCGCCTGATCACGGCGCACATAACTTTGGATGTGGCGCGCTAGCGCTAAGGCAGCGCGCCCTGGCGGGAGCCGGCGGCGGCAGCAACGGGCTGCAGCCACGGTTCGGCGGGCTCGAGCCAGGAGGCGAGTCTGGCCGCCTGACGCCGGCCCTTTAAAAGGGGCGGTCGGCACCCCGAGAGGCAGTCACGCAGTCCGGCAGTTGGAAGTCAGTCAGGCAGGCAGTTGGCAGACAGGCAGACAGGCAGACAGGCAGACAGGCAGCAGGCAGCAGGCAGCAGGCAGCAGGCAGCAGGCAGTCAGGCAGTCAGGCAGTCAGGCAGTCAGGCAGTCAGGCAGTCAGGCAGTCAGGCAGTCAGGCAGTCAGGCAGTCAGGCAGTCAGGCAGTCAGGCAGTCAGGCAGTCAGGCAGTCAGGCAGTCAGGCAGTCAGGCAGTCAGGCAGTCAGGCAGTCAGGCAGTCAGGCAGTAGCGGTCTGAGGAGCACCGCGGCACCACGGGGAAACAGCGCAGCGGAGTCGCTGGAGAGAGCCTGCGTCCAGGAGAGGAATGTTACAGAACTGGTGCAAAGGGACGCACTGGTGGGACACGGACTTTGGCGTTAAGGCCAACCGACAAGGAAATGGCTCCTGTTAGGTTTTGTGGATATTTGTAAATATGTTGGTTGCAAGAATAAATAAATTGTTATGATGACGACTTTCGTTCATTTTGGGAACATAACACATATAACGGCCTGATATCACGCATGCCCCCCCCCCATGTTTCAGAGCAGCCGCACAAATTGCCGAGATCAACAATGCGGGGACACGAATGGATCGCCCGAGTAACGAAAATATGGCCTGCAACCATGTTAAAGGTTTTAGTTATTGCCCTTGAGGCCTTACAAGTTGGACAGCACTGGTGTGGGAGAAATTTATTTTCAAGTCAATAATTATTTAAGAAATTAAACGATTTATCTTATCTTAAAGTAGTTAATACTTACAATGATATATTCAAGGAACTTGAAATATGAAATTTTAGAGCCTAAATATTCAGGTCCAGATTATGTTAACAACAAGCGAATGCATTGTAGGGTATTTTTAAAAAGTCGTCCCTTAATATATCGCACCGTATATACATCGCACCGTAAATGTACAATTATTTTAAATGCTTGAATTCCCACAATAAAACGTATGGCGATAAAGATAAAAGCATTGATCGTACCGCCCTTCACTTTAGTAACATTCTATTTTCCCGTCCCAATAACACAGAATAGAAAAAATATTGTAATGCTGCAGGAAAAACGACGAATTTTCCACACAAAAACCCTTCTTGCCAAGCCCTGGTAACGAAAAAATTGGATAAATCTTGTCCCTATTCATAGTAAATTACTTCCTGTAGCACAATGTGTGGTCAGAATCAGAGTTTTGTGGATCCTTGACACAGAAAAATCAATTAACGGCGAAACAGTCTATCCGTACCTGGTCAACACTAATGCCTAAACCGCAGCTGATTTTCTGCAAAATGGGTATTCCCCAATCGATCTGGCAGATGTCACGTACCCTGGAATTTGATACCTATATTTTAATTTTGGATGGTACTTTACAGGAAGCCCCCGGACATTTTCAAAATTGTCAAAAAACGGCTTAAATTTGTTGGTTAATTTTTTCTGTTAGCGTTAAAACGCTTAATAGAATAGTATAGGTTTCATTTTCATTGAAAATCCTAATTTTTGGAAAATTGAAAATTCAATTTTTTCGGCGTCTTCCTTCAACGATTTTGAAGATAGAGATTTTTTCTTAATGAAATCTGTTTCTTAACAACAGATCTTGAAATACGATCATGTTGAAAACTTTGAAACTATGAGTAGTTGTGAAATTTTGTAGGAAATATAGGCAATTAAACAAATTAACAATTTTTTTCTCAAAAACTGCGCCAAATATTTTCTTTATTTTTTTCCTCATATGTAATAAAGAACGGTAAAAATATAGTATTAGTTCCATTTTAGGCTATCCTTCCGTTTTTTGAAAATGAGTTAACTTTTGAAACCTACAAAATTGAAGATCGAACGTTTTGCCTCTGAAAAAATCTGTTTAAACAATTTGCTCTTTAAAGATAAAGTACATTTTTTAAAAAAGGAGTAGCGTCATTTGCTTTTGAAATTTATGCAATTTCTGAAAAATATATTTTTTCAAAAACAGCTACAAATTTTTTCTTTAATTTTTTTCGTGGATAGAAAAAGAAACGTATAAACAATTGCACAAGACTCATTTTCGTTGAACTCTACGTATTTCAGAAAATTGAAAAAACGGATTGTTTGTAAACCACAAAATTAAAGATATAGACAAAAATTGCTCTTACAAATCAGCTCGTTAACAAAGATCATATATATTTTTTTTGTAAAAGTTAGTTTTCGCGTGATTTCTGTTTTAAATGAATGAAATATAGACAGGCGTCCCACCAACTCTGGGGCACAGAAAAAGAAAGAACTTAGATTATCTGAGAGACACGGCAAAAATAATTTGATGTATTCGAAACAGGCAATAGTGATGCTTAAACAACAACTTCCATTTTTAAGAACTTTCATAAAATGACAACAATGCAAACTGAAGAACAGTTCCATTTACGGCAGGAATGGCGTTTTTAGCAAGAGTTAATAACAAAATATGTGCCAATTGTTGGCAGCGCCTATTCGTGCATTCGCGCATTACTGTCATCACTCATTGTCTGAGATGTGTTTATATATACAGAAATTGCGGTGTAATAATATTACATAGCCGTTACTAAGAGTGAGCACGTGTTTTCTCATTTATATCCAGCGATTTTTCAGTAACTTTGTTGGATCTCTTGCTGACTTCACGTTATTCTTTTTGTTCCTACAATTCACCCACATTTGCTTTTTCACTGTTTACTTGTGACGATTTTTATCTTCATCCGATATCTTTCTACCTACTATACGAATACAACACGCCATAATTATGTTCAGTTAATTTCTGTTCCTTTTCACTTTTCTGGCAGATGTTTTTACATGTGAGTTCTATATAAACACGATTATAGCTCTCTTTTTGCTTCATTCTCCACCTCATGTTCCGCATGAGGCATCCGCTGTCTCCGCACTTTCTGCCGTCCGCGCGGCGGTCCGTCCATTCGTCCGCCTCCCCCGTTGGCGCGGCTGGTCGGCGGCCGCTTGCCCGGCTGCTTGCGGCAGTGCGCGTACCTCGACCGCTCGTTCGCACGTTCGCTTATAAATGACACCGGCGCGGCCGGGGGCGGAGGGGCGCGGGGAGGGGGCGGCGCGATGAGGCGGGTGCTGTCACAAAGGGCCTCTTCTCGGCGACTCGTCCGCGGGTGGCTGCGGGGGCGGGCGGGAGCGACGGCGCCTGAATGCAAGCGCGTTGGGGGGGTGGGAGGCGCTGGGTGGAGCGGAGTTGAGAGTGAGAGAGAGGGGGGTGGGAGGGGCGGGGTCTCTGTCGATACCGAGCGATAGGCGCGATATGCGGCGCGGCGCGGCGCGGTCCCGCGCGCGCGAACGAACGACGGCGGGGGCGGGGGCGGCGGCTGACGTGGCCGCTGAGTGGCGTGACGGCGCCGTGGGTCGCGGCCATCGCCCCGGTTTCCGCGCCAACCCCTCCCGCCAGCGCCCAGCTCCATCCCCGTGCGTCGCACTACCCCCGACCTAATGACGGTCCACTTGCGGTCGCGCTGCCTGTACCGCCGGCACCACCACAGCCGCCATGCCACCACTGCCACGGCCGCCGCCGCCGCCACTGCTGGCGCCACCGCGCAGGACAAAAGAGAATTAATGGGCGCGCATTTCGCCCGGATCGATGGTCGCGAATATTCGGCCTAAAAGGCAATAACACCCCGTTATTGGGGGGTCTCCATAAATACACGATATGAACAGCCCGTGTTCGCCCCCCGACACCCCCGCCTGTCCCCGGCTTCTTTGCGGGGCTTTTTATTATTTTTTGTACCAATTCAAAATTTACGGTATGGCCGGACATAAAGCATCACAACGATTTTTTTGTCCAAAATAATTTTAAAAATGCTTTCAGATACGGCTCCGATGACCCGCCTGACAGATACCCTATTTTTAGCGCGGCGTGCGACCTCGCGCCGTCGTTCCTCCCCACCCCTACCTCCGCTTCCCCGCCCACGGCTGGGCCACCCCCGCCGGATTTGTACGTCGCCGGGGATCGGGGTGACGGACTGCGGCGGGCGCCGGCGCGCGTGGGCGGGGCGTGGGCCGGGGCGGAGGCTGAGCGGGTGGGCGGGCGCGTGTGTGCGACGGCGGCCTCCGCGCGGCCTCCTGCAGGATTGATCGCGCCGATCGGATCGATGGACCGACTTCCCGTTGGCCGCGCCAGCCAATTAACGCGGGTTCGTGTCCCGGACACGGCAACGCACTCGGCGGCGCCGTGATGGACGGAGCGCGGGCGGCGGGAGGGGCGGAGGCGGGTGGGCGGGGTGGGGCGCGCGTTGGTTACGCTACGTTGCTCGGCGCCGCGTCGGCTGTGGGGCAGTGGGGGCGAGACGGGGCGTCGCAGCCCAGGTGACGGACTCACCGGGAGCGCCGAGGCGGGTGCGGTTGAAGCTCGGCGGAACACGCCGGGGAAGACGCAGGGTGGGGGGAGGGGAGGCGGGGAGCAAAGTCTCGCGCCTGTAATTTACGTGAAAGCCACGGCGGCTGAGGCAGGAGGGGTGGAGGCGACGGTGGCGGTGGCCGCGGCCCCAAGCCAGTCGAATGGAGAAAGATTACACACCTACTTTTGCGAATAATTACTTTCTGGTGGTAAGGGCGGCGCGGCGCGGCGCGGGAAGAGGCGGGATAATAAGGACGAACTGCTGCGGCCTGGGCGCCTCCCCCTCCGCCGCCCGTGCAATCGAGAGTCGATACGCCGCCGCCGCCCTAAGGAGCTCCATCTGGCAGCGGAGACGGCGGACGTGCCGCGGACACTTGGGAAGGCGGCGGCGGAGTGGGCACCGAATGTGGAGATGGAGTCGGGGGAGGAGGAAGCTGGAGTGCACGGTGGAGTCTGTGGAAGTAGCGGTCACGGTTGGGTGGGTGGGCGGCGGAGGGGACCGGGGAGGTGGAGGAGGACGTCGCGGTGCTGCCGGTCGCAGTTATAGACGCAGCAGCGTCGGAGGCGGCGGCGTCGAAGGCGGCGGCGTCGGAGGCGGCGGCGGCGTCCGAGGTGGCGGCGGCGGCGACGGCGGAGGCGGCGCCATCAGAGGCGGCGGTGGCGTCCGAGGTGATGGTAGCGTCGGAGGAGGCTGCGGATGCGGCGGCGGCGGCGTCGGAGGCGGTAGCGGTGGCGATGGCGGTGGCGTCGGAGGCGTCGGAGGCGTCGGCATCGGCGGCAACGATTGGAGGTGGTAGCGACAGAGGCGGCTCTATGGGGTAGCTGTGACGGAGCGGGGACAGCGCAGGCTTTTCCTTCTGTGATGCTGCCGGTAGACGGAGACTCTGCTGTCTAGTAATTGCCCCTCGCATGTGATTCTCTTCTGCCGGCTTTCAGTCTCCATACATCTGTTTGACTTGTTGTACGGCAGGTACATTCTCTGATGTGCGTCCGATTTAAGGTTTATATCCGTTAATTGCCGCCAAGCTGATTCGTTTTTCGTGTTGTACGTTGTGTAAACTCACAGTTCTTTACGTTTGTGTCCATAGCAGGATTAGTGACTGTGATTGCAGTTAGTTCAACTAAGCATCAAAAGAACTGCATGATTGTTTCTCTTATTACCTAACATATTTTTCATGATCTCATTTTCCCATCATCTCATTGTTTCTGTATTTTTATATCGTTCCTGATTTCCTCACAAAAAGTGGGAGCTCATGACGAATATTAGGAGGGACATTTATTTCATAGATTCGAAAGGGACGAATATTGGTAATTAAACATTCACCGAACCGTCTACCTTCAAAATTGTCCTTCATCACCCGTGCATCCTTTCCTTTCGTCTTTTCACCCTCTTCCTCCACAAGACCCTGTTGCCCTGCCGTCGCAGCTATTAGCGCCGTCACCTGCGCTCCGACCCTTCCACCGCCTGTTGCGCTCCCGGGCGACCCGGAGGCCCCTTTCCCCCACCCACCCACCCACACCACTCGGCCGCGGCGGCGGCGGCGGCGCGGGCGACGAACGGTGTTTTATTCACCGGGTGCGCGCCGCAGCTGCTCAGCTGGGCTCCCCTGCGAGCGGCTCGGCCCGACGGAATGGGGTGGGGCGTGGCGGGACAGGGCGGGGCAGGGCGGGACGGAATGGTGCGGAGCGGGGCGGGACGGGGAGGGGCGGAACGGGGAGGGGCGGGACGGGGAGGGGCGGAACGGGAAGGGGCGGGACGGGGAGGGGCGGGACGGGGAGGGGCGGGGCGGGACGGAGCGGGGCGGAACGGAGCAGAGCGTGGCGTGGCGGGGTGCGGCGTTACGTTGCGGGGCGGCACCGCGACCACCAGAACCTCCGTCGTCCTCGCCGTCGCCGCCGCCGCGGGCGCCACCGTCGACGTCGTCTTCGCAGACGCGCGCTGGCCGGGGCGCCTTCGGACAATGCGGCGAGGCGCCTGGCCGCCTGCCGGAAATGACGCGCTATTGTCCGACGCGCTCCCGCAGATAGGCCGCGCCCGCCGGAAGCTGCGGTTTCCGCTGGCGGATGCGTTCTCTCATCCCCGCCCCCGGCGCCGGACAGCGCGGCGGGCGCCCCCTCACGCGGCGGGGCGGGGGCTGGGCGAGCGGGAGGATTTGGGACAAGGAAGTTTACTAGGAGGATCTGATAAAATAGGAGTGTGTTTAAGGCAGGGAACATGTTAAAAGTGAAGATAAACAATCAAACGTGAGATTCAATTTTTTCAGAAAATGCGTAAAGGCTTATCATCATGCGTGGTTGGTTGACATGGCTGACATGGCTGACAAACTATCGGCCGATAAGGGAGCCTAATAATAACTAAATCAAGAATACATCGAGGCGAATTTGAAACACTGAAATGATATGAATGTCGGGACGAAAGCAAAGTAACATATTCAATAAACAATGGGAATTAAAGAACGAATCTAAAGATATTAATTGAAGGAAACGGAAAAAGGTAAAAATGGAAGGGATATGAATTGTAGATGTAATATTTTGAATGTGTTAGGAGGGAAAAAAATGAAAGAAGAAGAGAATAAATTTCGAGTAAAGGTAGAAGTACGAAGCAATAGATACACACGAGAATTCCTGAGAGTGTCGAAATATGGATGATATGGCTATCATCCATAGTAAATCTATAATGCAATGTTTCAATTCATTTGTAAAAAATGGTTCGTGATTTTTTGGAATGAAAACTTTTATTGTGCTATATCATAAAGAACATTGAAAGTATGAAAATGAAAAGAAAATATCAAAGGACAAGTCATTAACCTAACCCGAATATAATAGATCTGTATTCTCATTAATATACGAAGAAATGGAACAGGTTCTCGAACAGGCACGCACAAAATTAAATATAATAATGTATGTAGAAGATGCCAATAAAGTGGATATATTCGTGAAAAACAATGGACACATGTCATAGTCAATGTATGTACCGCTTGTGATAGAAAGTAAGAAAACTAAATGTTTCAGAAATGCTGTTGAACAGTCTCATACAAACCCAGAGCATCCTAAAAGGATTTTGACAGGAAGAAGGGCCGGTGGGCTGCCAGGACGGTTAGTGGAAGATGCAGAGAGGAGGGGGTGAGGCGGAGGAAGGGAGGGGAACTCGACCGGAGGGCGAAGGGCCGCGTGATCGATGGGCGCCCAAGCGCTGCATCGGAGGCTCTGCCCTGGCTCAAGCCCCCGCTGCCATCGCCAGCGCATCCAACCCGCTCCGGCTTTCCCGCTCCCACTGTTCCCCGCTGTTTCCTTCAACGCCACTACTGCCCCAGGCATTCCCTTATCCGCCGTTACTATCCCTGGTACACTTATATCCCGGCTATTCCCGTCTCTGCAATTCCCTTTCCAGCTATTCACTTCCCCACTATTCGCCTCACGGCCATTCCCGATCCCAGTATCCGAACACCGTCCCCGTGTCCACATCTGCTATCACTATCACCACCGCACCTTCCACCGGCTCTTCTCTTCTCCCGTCCCCACTGCCATGCTCAGGGCCGCCGCCGCCACCGCCGCGCGAAACAAAGTGCTCGTTTGTACCGGCGCCGCCAGCGCCAGCGCCAGCGCCGACCGCTGCACGCGACCGCCCCGCCGGAAGACGGCGCCCGCGGAAGCGGATCTTCGAGTTTCGGAATTGCTGTTTTCATTTCAGCCTCTCTTTTCCATTTTTCTTTCCAACTCAGGCATACGACGGTTCTTATGAAACCGCTTCCGCCTATAACGGATAAACATTCATGCTTAGTAAAATGATTCAGATCTAATAGATTTTATCTAAATAATGTTACACTTTGGTAAAGCCATCATGTAATATTTTATATGACTATTTCACTCATGTCTGTCCGCGTCGTAAGTAGCCAATGGTAAGCAAGGATATATTCAAATTAAACCAATCCCAGATGTTTATCGCCATCAGTTTGTTTACCTTTTTTTATCGCTGTAAAACCTTTGTTTACCTTTTTAAGATAACGATAGCAGTTGTTTCACCTCCAAAATAGCTTGTGTGCATCAATATAATTTTAAAATGTGTCGTTTTGGTTATGTTTAAAACTCTTAAATAGAATATATTATTAAACATTCAGTGCCGAAAAACAGCGAAAGGAACAGAGAAAGCGTGTGGAAGCAATTTCAAGAATTTTGTGAAGAAAGAAAATACAAATGGACAGCACAAATTACAAATGAGGAATTTACACATATTTTAGGTAATTAATATACGAAGATTAGATGGTGAAGAGTACAAAGAATATGCTATCAAAACAATGTGGAACGTTACATCAAAAATTATTCAGGAAAATAATTTAATGAGTTCACATGTATGTTCAATCCATTCGAAATTGACTTATTCCGCTGCTAATTCATCTTGTACATCTTCCATTTCAAATACTTCCACGGAAGAGCAAGACTTGGAAAACAACTTCCTACAACTTTAATGATTGTGCTTTTAATAAATGTTCTTTTAAGTAGCCTTGCTTGATACTACATCTTAGTATTCCTGGATTGTTCAAAAAATTGTGATTAAAATTTTTGTCGCGTACAAAGTTTGGGTTAACTTCCTCTCTGTCGCGGATTGTGAGCCACAATATTTCTTTTTAAATATTGTTTCGTCATATACCAAAGAAGAGAAATCATAAGATCAGATCCGATTCAACTGCATACTGTCTCCAATGTCTTCCAATTTATTGAACTTTAATCACAAATTATGATATTTATTTCATATTTTGTCACTTTTTGGTATCCTAAGATACGTATTAAGTGTACTACATAATTCATTTATTCTGATAAGTTCAGTTTATTGGATTGAGTGAATTGCATTTCTTTTTTAAAACTTTTTTTTAAAGAAATACAATTTTAAATTATAGGAGAAGTGCGGAAACATCCAGTAGCAATTTGTAGACCTTGAATATAATATACATCAATTTTATGAAGACCGTTTTTGTTGGCAGAAGAATATGGAATACTTGAATGTGAAAGGACACGGGCGGGGGGCAATTTAACACGGGTGGTGGGAACGCGGGCGTGGGCGTGGACACGGATAAGGAAGAACGTGTGGCAAAGCGCGTGGGCGAGTGCATGTGGTGGGAACGCGGGAGTGGGAGTGGACACGGATAAGGAAGAACGTGTGGCAAAGCGCGTGGGCGAGTGCGTGTAGTGGGAACGCGGGCGTGGTCGTGGACATGGATAAGGAAGAACGTGTGGAAAATCGCGTGGGCGAGTGCGTGTAGTGGGAACGCGGGCGTGGTCGTGGACACGGATAAGGAAGAACGTGTGGCAAAGCGCGTGGGCGAGTGCGTGTAGTGGGAACGCGAGCGTGGTCGTGGACACGGATAAGGAAGAACGTGTGGCAAAGCGCGTGGGCGAGTGCGTGTAGTGGGAACGCGGGCGTGGTCGTGGACACGGATAAGGAAGAACGTGTGGCAAAGCGCGTGGGCGAGTGCGTGTAGTGGGAACGCGAGCGTGGTCGTGGACACGGATAAGGAAGAACGTGTGGCAAAGCGCGTGGGCGTGTGCGTGTAGTGGGAACGCGGGCGTGGTCGTGGACATGGATAAGGAAGAACGTGTGGCAAAGCGCGTGGGCGAGTGCGTGTAGTGGGAACGCGGGCGTGGGCGTGGACACGGATAAGGAAGAACGTGTGGCAAAGCGCGTGGGCGAGTGCGTGTAGTGGGAACGCGGGCGTGGTCGTGGACACGGATAAGGAAGAAAGGAAGAACGTGTGGCAAAGCGCGGACACGGATAAGGAAGAACGTGTGGCAAAGCGCGTGGGCGAGTGCGTGTGGCGGGTTCGCTGGCGTGGGCGTGGGCATGGATAAGGAAGTATGCGTGGGTCGCCGCGTGGGCGGTGCGTGAGCACGTTGCCGCGTGCCGGCGCGTCGTGCCCACTCCGCCCCCGGCCTGACAGCGCCCGCGCGCGCGGCGCTCAAGTATTGCATTAATTCCCTTTGTGTCTTTATTTCAAAGACCCTTAATTAACCGGCGCGGCGGCGTGTGAGCGGGCGAGGGGAGTGCGAGGCGGGGCGCGGCGGGACGGGGGGCGGAAAGGTGGGCGGACGCTGGTGTGGGGAATCGCAAGTGGGGGAAGCGCAAGTGGGATGAGGGAATGGTGGCGGTGAGCGCATGTGGTGCTGGATGGGGCCGAGCGGGGGACGCGGCGGTGACCTGAAGGGTTGGGGGTGAGTGAGAGCCATGTCCACGAGCAGCCAGGAGTTGGTACAGGCACAAGAGGTTTTATGGAATGCGTTATTGTAAGGACAAGGGTGAAATGATAAAAGGGAGAATGACAAAGGAATGACGTTCAGAATAAGGGAAAGTGGATTTAATGTATTGAAAAGACGGTTTATGAAGAAAATACAATATCATACAAAAGACTACATGGAGATTCAAAATGAATTATCGTTCGTGAACAAATTGTATTTTGTAAAATATTTCAATATGTAAAATGAGGAACATATTAAAGCCAGAAAATGGTTATTACAATTAGAGTATTTGTATGATCTTACAATCAGAGGAAAGTTTAAATGCATACCCTTACAGCTTCCCCTCAAACTTCAAGAGATCTTTGCCCGCCAGGAATTGAATATAATAATAATAATAATAATAATAATAATAATAATAATAATAATAATGATAATAATAATAATGATAGTAATAATAATAATGATAGTAATAATAATAATAATAGCAATAATAAAAATAATAACAGTAATAATAACACATTGATTTGCAGAATCTCACGGAAATTTGGGTTGGTGGTGTGTGGATCAAATTTAATTGTTTGCAGCAAAATCAACGGTATTAACGGAACATGCACGCAAGAAATTCTATCCAATAAATTACATGCATTGTATTGCAGAAATACAAGGAACACTATTTCGAATCATAATAATAAAAGTTCAAATTCAAAAAGTTTGAGAAGCGAAGCATGAGAAGCGTCTCTTGGTCAAAATAAAAGAAATGTAAGATGTAGAGGGGAAAACGTTCCCAATGGATAAATGTTTGGGGGATGAAATGGCCAGCTCTCTATAGTCATCTCAAATCTCGTTATAGGTATGCTGAGATTATTTCTTGATTCTTCTCTGGGCTGATTCATCTTCTACGAATCATGGTTTAATATAGATGCGGAAAATTGGTCATACATTTACTAAACAAAAATATTTATTGCATAACTCAGTGAGTCATTGACAATAATATTGACACTGGGAAAACAGAAGCTTAATAATAAGGGATGAGACGATTGAGAGAAACAAATGTCAAAGAGACACTCGGGGGCCCGTTCTCGCTCAGTTGTGTCACGCCATGGAGGGAGACAAAAGCCTGGCAGACGTGTGTGGGTGTGAGGGGGAGCGGGCGAAGGACCGCTGCGAAGGAGGGCGCGGTGGAGCGGCAACGCGCGGGTCCAGGCTTCGACCGAGCGGCGGCCCATCTCTGTGTTGTTTTAATTAAAATCTGATATAAAATACTGGTACTCTTTTAATGCGCGGCGCGGGCGCGAGAGTTGAATTTTAAATACGCGGCAATGTCGCACTGTCTGTCCTCTCTGTGTTTTAAAAATGCGTTTCTGCAGGGAATTTATGGGCGAGCGGCGCGCACGCCACGCGCATATTTCAGGCGCCGCGCTACCTTGCGCCCGGCGCGGCTGCGCGCGGAGACGGCGAGGGACGGCGTGGGAGTGGCGCCGGCGCGCGAGCGTGGGCGAGGGAGGGCGACGGGCGATGACGAGGAGCGGCAGCGAAGGGCGAGGAGAGGACGGCGCGGGTCGTGGACGACGAGGAGGTGGGGCGGGGGCGAAGAGGGGTGGGCGGTGGGCGGTTCGCGGAGGTGGGCACCGGTGACAGGCTCCTTGAACGTCGGCAGGGTGGGCAAGGGGAGCAATGGGGCAGTGGGGGTAAGGATGGTAGTGTTAATGACGGTAGACGATGGATGCGGAAGGAAGGGAGCACATAGAGACAGGGAAAGTCACAATAAGCATTACGCAGGTTTGAGGGGTCTCTCTCCTGAGAGAGGAAGCAGTAAAGTCCTAGTGGTCTGCTGTAGTAAAAGTGCAGAACAAAACCGCACAAAATAGTGTTCCAAAAGATTAACTTACTCTGCTCAAGAACAACAAATAAAATACTATCGTATAACACTGCAATATATTAAATATTTTAACAAAAAGTCTTCACAAATTCTGCAATAGTATAGAATAGTATATGCACTGTAATACAACAGATATTTACATGCCAAGACTATCAATAAGTTTGCGGTTTAATAATTGAACATATGAATTGCAAATATTTAATGGAGTGCTGGCTCTTCCTTCGAGCCTTGCTGTTGCATAACATCATCTGCTTTGTGAGCAATGACGCATTGAGTATGAGAATTCGGTTGGTGCGAGCAGTATGAGAATCGGTGGAACAACACAATCATATTTTTTGCACATTCTGATGCAAAATCATTTATTCAAAATTTAAACTATTTAATTTTTTCGAGTTCCAGTGTAATTAACGAAACGATAGAGACCTTTCAAATGGCCGAAGGGTTCATATTTTTCTTTCAATTTCTGCGCGCTTGGAATTGACTGCGCTTCGTTTTCGTCGTTTTCTTACAACTACAATTTTACAAATATAGTTTTTTTTCAATTAAATGTCTTTATCAAAACTACAGCTTCAAATAAGGTCACGCTTAATTTTTTCAAAATACGGGTAGTTTTTTCTATAATTTTGTGACGAACATAATAGCCCTGCGCTTCGGACATCTGGATAAGTCGTAAATTAGAATTTGCAATTGTGTATATTTTTTCGTTCTTCGATTCTTACATTCGACCTTTTGTTATATATTTCTTCTTCTTCTTCTTCTCTAGCTCTACAGCCCTTTGTGGGCCTCGGCTTCACGCACAACAGCATTCCAGTCTTTTCGGTCTTCTGCCATCTTTTTCCAATTCTTTATTTTCATGATGTTTAGATCTTTTAGTACATCATCTTTCCATCTTTTTTTTTTGGACGCCCTCTCCTCTGTTTGGAGAAGAGACCACCTTCTAATATCTTTCTGGGCATTCTTGATTTTTCCATCCTTTCAATATGTCCCAACCATCTGATCCTTTGCGATTTGATAAATCTGATAATGTCTTTTTCTTCCAATATTAAATTGATCTCATCATTGCGTCTATATCTCCATATCTCTTGATCTTTGATAGGTCCATATATTTTCCGTATTATTTTACGTTCAAATCGCCTTAACTCATTTGTATCATTTGCTGTTAACGTCCAAGCCTCTGCCCCATATGTTACCACAGGACGTATTAAGGTTTTATATATTTTCATTTTCGTGTTACGTCTTATTAATTTATTTCTTAGTATTTGCATATTTATATAATATGCTTTATTCCCTGCCTTTATTCGTTCCTTGATGCTCTCCCTCATATCATTCTGATTACTAATAAGGTTTCCTAAATACTTGAAGTTGGTAACTCCTTCAAAGGTTTTATTCAATATTTTTATATTTTGGGGGCTCCTTCTTGTCTCTGATGTGGAAAGTACCATATACTTTGTTTTCTTCTCATTTACTATTAGGCCTATTGTTTCCGCTTTTCTTTCCATTTCTTCGTAGCATGTTATTAAACTTCTTTTATTTCTAGCTATTATGCAAACATCATCTGCATAAGCACATATTTGTACTGATTTATAAAATATCGTACTGTTATGTGTTAAATTATTTATTATACTATGTAGTGCTATAATAAAGAGAGTAGCTGATAAACTGTCTCCTTGCTTTACTCCTGTCTCTATTGTAATAGGTTTGCTCTTTTTGTTACCACATTTAATTACTGCTTTTGTATTTTTCATTGTCATCATAATCAGCTTTATCAATTTTTCTGGTATTCCTATGTCATAGAGTGTTTCATAAAGGATCTTCCTATTTATACAATCAAATGCTTGTTTATAATCAACAAATAATAGGTGAATATCTATATCATGTTGCTGAAATTTTTCAATAATTTGTCTTACTACAAATATTTGATCCATTGTACCTTTATAAGGACGAAATCCACATTGGTATTCTCCAATAATTTTCTCAGAATACTTTTGAAGTCTCTGATTTATTATTCCTGATAATACTTTGTAAACAACATTCAGTAGAGTAATTCCCCTATAATTTTCACAAGCCAATCTATCTCCTTTCTTGAATATTGGACATATCATTCCACTTTCCCATTTCTCTGGCATCTTTTCTTCATCCCATATTTTGCCTATTAATCTACATATAGCCTTTTCCAAAGTAATACCTCCATTTTTAATTAATTCCCCTTGTATTTGATCTTCGCCGGGTGCCTTATTGTTTTTTATTCTTTGTGACATTTGCGCCACTTCCTTTTGTTCAGGTTTATTTTCTTCACTTCTTATTTCTCTTGTTCCAATTTTACCTTTCGCTATATCTACATAGTTTATTTTCTTGTTTAGCAGATCTTCAAAATACTGCGCCCATCTATCTATTACTTCTTTTTCATTACTAAGTATATTTCCATTCTCTTCTTTGCATCTTCTGTCCTTTATTTGAAAGCCTTTTCTCATATTATTCATGGCAGCATAGAATTTTCTAATCTCACTTCCTTTATTTAGCTCTTCTATTTCTTGGAATTGTTTTCTTAGCATATTTTTCTTTTTCGTCTTGCATATGATATTAGCCTTCCTTCTTGCGTTCTTATATTCTTCTTTATTATTTCTTGTAAGTCTCTGCAACATCATCTTTCGGGTTTCATTTTTAATTTCTATAGCCTTTCTGCAATCTTCATCAAACCAGTTGTTCCTCGTCCATCTTTTCTCTTTTAATTGGTTATTTGCAGCTGCTTTTATTATCTCTTCTATTCTTCTCCATTCCTCCTCTATATCATCTTTTTCGGTTTGTTGCTCCAGATGTTCCTTTATCTCTTGTTGATACCTCCACCTTACCTCTTCTTTCTGAAATTCGTTTATTTCCAATTGTTTTGTAATAATCTTTTCCTGGTCTTTAATTTTCAATAGTTTTTCTCTTACTACTGCTTTCACTAGGTAATGATCAGAGTCACAATTTGGGCTTCTATAACTTCGAACATCAATAATGGATGATGAATATCTTCCATTGACTAGTACATGGACAATTTGATTAACTGTTTCTGTGTCTGGCGATCTCCACGTTCCCAAATGTATTCTTTTATGTGGGAAACATGTGCTTTTAATTTTCATGTTATTTCTTATTGCAAATTGTCCTAGCATATTGCCATTTTCGTTACTCACTTCATGTAATGTATGCTTGCCTGCATAATCTTTCATAATATCTTCTTTCCCTATCTTAGCATTGAAATCGCCTAAAACCATGATCATGTCATACTTTGGTACTTGGTTACATATCTGTTCAAGTTCTTCATAAAATTTCTCTTTGTCTTCTTCATCTTTATCTTCAGATGGCGCATACACTGTTATCATTGTAATATTTCTATATCTTCCCTTCAAGCGTATCCTAGCAAAACGTTCACTGATCATATCATATTCCAATATACTCTTTCTTGTTTTCTTGGACAGTATAAAACCTGTGCCATAAAGTCCTGTTCTTTCCTTACTACCACTGTAAATCATTGTGTAGTCCGATTTATCTATCCGTCCTTTACCTTGCCATCTCACTTCTTGTAGTGCTATTATGTCAATATTATATTTAATCATTTCATTTCCTATTTCATCCATCTTTCCTGTTTTCAGCATTGTTCTCACATTCCAAGTTGCCACCTTCATATCATGTCCTTTTATTCCTTGCCTTGTCTTCATATTTAACTGTTCTATCCGAGGGTGTTGCTTGTGTTTCGTAACACTGTGTTTTTCCGGGAATGGGTTGTTGGCCCTTTGCCCAACCCCCAACCTGGAGGACCAGGTAATTTATTTTTGAGGTTGTCTTCCTATAGCCTTTAGCAGTACAATGCTCAACTGCAAGGCAGCAGTGCCTGTTGGTCCGCGGGAGGTATTTCATTTCCCTCCTACCACCCATATCTGGGAGGCATTCCCCTATCCGCCACCTGGGGACACGTCCTCTAGGGGTTACAGGCTCCCCCGAGGATTATATATATTTACACAATAATATTTTAGAAATTGTTTATTTTGAAATATTTGAAATAAAACTAAAAAAAAACTAATAGCTCTCAGAATAGCGACAATGCAGTGTCTGCAACAATGCAATTCACTTGGCGCTCAGGAATATCTATGACTTACGTGTGATTGTTGTGACCTGATGGATCTGTAAGAAAAGGAGTTATAATTGTCTAATTTATGTTGATATTTGCATGAAACTAGTTTTCGCACCAAATGTTGTACCATTTGCAGTGAGTAAAGTATGTGTTGCACGGTTTTAGAATACTCTTCTCTAATCATGGCTCTATGGAATGCATTTCTATATTGTCTAGAGTATCAGGCTTCTTTTTTCAATACAGGTTTACAAAACGTTTGTGTTCTATTTTTGTGCAGTTGTAGAATTCACATGGTTCTGATAACACTGCGATGGAAACAGTGAGTTGTTCGCTTCTTGGTTGAATTGGACGTTTTCAAATAATAGCTAAGATGTTATTAGCGCATAAAATGCAATATTTCAATTCTACGTAGCTGTTTCCTCTAATACAGGAAAGTAACTGCTGTTGTAGCACCACGAGTTTTAATTTGTGGTTTATCATCACTATTAAATCAATACGACGCACATCAACGCAAGAGGCTGTTTGTTCAACGGAAACGGAGCAGACGACGGGACCGCGAGGCCACGCGAAGCGGCGGAATCCCACGGGTTTCTGTGTATCGGCGCCGCAGCTGATCACAGTTCGCTGACCTTGAGCGACGAAGAAACGGCCACGCCGCACAAACCGCGTGGATCCACTCTTCCAGTGGTGTTCGTGAGTTAAAAAGTTCCGCTGAGAACTATTCCGTCGTGTTTTCTCTCTAGAGAGAACTAAAAGCCACTTCGTCAGTGTTGTAGCGCATCGAAAATAGTCCATTTGATAAAGTAAAATCTAAATTTAAATAATAATTATATTAAATCAAACATTCTATAGAATGAAATGGTCATTTAAAAAAGGGTTAAAGAAATATAAATTTCATGATATTTGTTTGAAGTATTTTGCAAGAATAGATCCTAGATTCTAGAAAACTTTGATTTTTCGTTACTGTAAATCCAGTGATAAAAGGGTATACGGAGACAAAGTATAATTAATTTTTAAAGGAGTTAACTGAATTATTAATAACTAGAATGTGTATTATGTTAAAGACAGATCCATTAGATCTGTAAATTGGATACAATTGTAGTTAGTGATTGCCCTTGTATGTTCTTTTTTGTGCAAACAGTGTATATAAGTGAACCTGTTCTTGTAAGTATAGATTTTTTTCAGGAAGTGTGTTGTTTTTTTAGTGTATTAGTTCATTACTATGTGGATGTGTGATAGAACTCTCATTAGTGAAATTGTCATACATTGAGTAGATAAAACATCGTATTTTGTTAATCGCACAAAGTTTAGTGTATTTAGTATAAACAATATACTCTCATAGTCAAATTCATTTTGCAGCAGCTTTCTCTTCTTTTGGTATCGTAAATAGAACCCATCCCTTACATTACTGTAGGAGCAAGCTACCTTCTGTAGGAAAACAAAGGTGATATCCATCGATGCCACTTTTCGAAGACTCTTATTCCTTGCTAGCGCTCAGTAGCGCTTGGTTGGTCTGCCAGTGAACTTAGTGTTTGTGTTCCCGCAGTGCGAAGTAACAGAGACTGGTGCTCGCAGTGAACGTTTCACGCAAACGAGTAACCAGTCTATGTCATGTGGCACTGACCCATCAACAGGGCATGTTCTTAGTCAAGCCCTAATAAAGCTTCACAACAGTGACATCAACAATTTCATCAACGGCGACGAAAATTTGACGCCGCAAATTCTATCATCAGAGGTCGCCATGGAAGTGGGATTCGGCATGGCCCCGTCCCAGATCCCCATTGAAGGTAGCACGGAGGCTACCCAGTCAACAGGAGCTTTACTCAGCATGGAGCAACATCTTCCACTGCTAGATGCGGTGAACAGCAAAAGGTCAGTTGGTGAACTTGATGACTTTCAGAATAAAAAAAAAGTGCGGAATACAGCAATTCTAGTGATCATGATGGTGAGGGTGAACATAATGGTGACCTACAATATAACGTGCCAGTTGAAAACAGCTTTGGTCCGCTTCCTGATAAAGATACCATGCCTGACGACCCAAGGTTCGAGTATCTAAAAAATCATCAACAAGATCAAATAAGTGTGCCAAATAGAATCCCACCAATATTTGTTGCCCACATCGTTCAAGTTAATAATTTTATCAAAGAACTAAAATCAAAAGTAACACCAAATTTTGAAGCAGACATAAAAAACAACAAAGTTAAAATCAGTCCTAACACATCTACAGACTTTCGTAGCATAATTAAATATTTAATACAAACACAAAGAAGTTTTCATTCGTGTAAAGATCCATCCAATAAAAAATATTCAGTTGTTTTTAAAAATGTTCATCAGACTATTTCGGAACTAGAAATATTTTCATATTTAAAACAGCGTCATCCATCAACTATCAAAGTTACAAGACTATTAAAAGACAATAACCCTATCCGTTGGTGGCCGCTGAGTTCAACGGAGCCGAGCCAATAGAAACAATTCTAGCAGTAGTGCAAATATATGATCACCGTGTGGAAACAGAAAGACGTAGAAAACCTCAAGGTCCCTTGCAGTGTCAAAGATATTTAGATTACGGTCACACGAAGAATAATTGCAATCATGTCATCAAGTGCGCTTTTTGTGCCGGAAAGCACAATTCTGTGACGTGCCCCTCAAAAAATGAAACCCCTCTTGGTGCTAACTGCAACGGAAACCATCGTGCGGACATACGAAACCTATACTGCAACTATTTTAAAGAAATCCTTGAAAGAAAAAACTATGTTCAGAACAAAAATCTTATAGTAATGTAAACCGTCAAAACTGTCAATCCTCTCCACCACCCTCTCCTCCAAACCAATCCAGAGAACCTTTCCCAGGATTACCCCAAACCAGCAATCTCCGAAGCTTCACTCATATCTCAAATGTGAATAATAGAATCCGATCCTACTTTCAAAATTCTCGCACATACTCCCAGCCAACTCCTCATCCACAAGATTCTGAATCTAATAACCCTATTCTCAATACAATAATTAATTCAATCACCTCTTGTATCATTAATTTTATAAATTCTTTAATCCCTTCCATCATCAACACCATTCAAAATTCAGTCACTGCATATTTAAGAAACAACAATGCCAACACAACCCAGTAATAATATATCCTTCATGAATTGGAATTCTAACAGCATCAATAATAAAAATACAGAACTTATTCATTTCTTGCACCATCATAAAATCGACGTAGCTTGTATCACCTAAACACACCTCAATATAAAAAATAAACTATTTATCCTTGGTTATAACACTTATTAAGCACAGATAGAACGGAAAATAAAGGAGGAGGTGTACTTATCGCGGTCAAAGGTTACCTCAATCACCACCAAATTAACCTGCCCGACACACTAGTCATCGAATCTGTCGCTATTGAAATCTATATTAACGGCCAACCATGGAAAATAATAACAGCTTATAAGCCCCCAATAGCCAAAATTCTAAATGCAAATTTTTCTAATTTATTTCACCTTACCGAGAAAACCTTGCTGCTAGGTGACCACAATTGTAAACACTTAAGCTTTGGATGTCAAAAAATAATCATAACGGAAAAATACTAGCACAACTATTAAACATTACAAACCTAAGAATACTCACTCCCTCGGAATCAACATATCACCCTCGGGATCGCACTCGGAAACCGGACATCCTTGACATAGGCATCACAAATATTAACATTAAATTCTACTCAACACCTATTTTCGAAATCGACTCCGACCATATCCCGGTGATTATTACTACACACCAACTCACACCGCAACACGCCCCCGACCCAAAAGCAACTTCATTAAATATTAATTGGCAAAGAAACTTTAAGAAATTCTCTGCCCAAAATAAAAATATTAGAAACCCCGTTGGACATAGATCAATCCATCTCTCGTTTCAACGAATTAATACACTCCACGCTCAAAAATACACAATTAACCATTCCACCCACTTAAAAAACAACCAGACATAAAATTTTACCCAAAGATTAAAACCCAAAAGGGCATCCTCACCCTTATGTTAGATTTAAGAGTTAGAAGTAAGTTTTAAATGTAAGTTAGCACGTAAGCCTTCAAACATATGTAAAAATAGAAATTATACTGAATATACAACCAATGTATACTGTATGTACAACCAACATAAATCAATAAAAAAATCGAGTGAAGATAGTTTGTTCGTGTCACCCGATCTGAGAGTAAAATGGCAGGTTGGTGATAGTTGTAATGCTTAAACATTTATTGCGGACCAATAATATTGTCACCATTATTATTTGATTGAAATATTTCATTTCCCCTTTCGTATAAATGCTCACTCATGGGTTGGATATGTTCAATTGTGTTACCACTCATATTTGATTAAAATATACATTTCTTGGTTAAAATAAATATTTCGAAAAATCTCGTACAATAACTAGTACACGATCATATAGGAACATTATGAGGCAATTTCAAATGTGTATTTTCTGAGGACACGATACTGACCATCGGATTTGCACATATACCACAAATTACATAGATTTAGATCTTTAACCTATTAGAGCCCATTGTTCTAAGAATGAAAAAATTAAAATTACAAGCGTTTGTTTCTTATTTCAAATATTTGTTTTGCAAATTTTGTTTTCTTCAATAGAGACAGCTTAATGAAACATAGAAGCACGTTTTTTTCATTCCTGACTGACAGATATCGTTTCAACCGATTAACATAATCACAAAACAAATTATGGTTATAATTTTGAATCTAATAATGCGCGTTTATTTCCTACAAATTTTCTGACGGTTCTGGACGTTGAGATGATAATAACCTTCTGCATAAGCTTCCATAGGTTTTCAGGAAGATTTATTTCCTTGAGAGTTTGATGCGTGGTCTTCGGGACGGCTCCAGTACGTGATACTATAATTGGAATGATTCTCACTTTGCTAGCATTCCATTGTTGGAGAATAGACTCTGAGAGATCCACATACGAGAACTTAGTCCTCTTTTCTGTTTGTCAGGTGAAGATTGGAAGTGTTCGGAATTGAGACATAGATAATGTCGACTTGCCTGCTTTCTTTATTGAACAGAACAATATCAGATCGATTGCAGATGACAGTTCTGTCTGTGAGAATCGTTCTGTCCCAGTACAGCCGATAAGAATGATTTTCAAACACATTCTCCGGATTGTACACATAGTGCGGAACTTGTGCTTAGGATGATAACCGGTACATCTGGACCAATTCTTCGCGGATTACTTTCGCTACTGCATCACGCCTGTTCCTATGTTCTGATCCAGCTACATGTGAGCATGACCTGAAATAATGTGCTGTATTAATTCAATTTGTCCACAACCGAATCGGCAACGGTCATCGTTCACAGTTGGGTCTTTCAGTATATATTTTCTGTTGCGTGTTGAAATTACTTGATCTTGTATGGCCATCATAAATCCTTCAGTTTCAGAGAAGATCTGCCTTGAGATCAACCGGTAGTTCGACGACTGTGTATCGACATGTGCTTGTCTGATCTCGTTTGGATGTCTTCCGTGAATAGGCTCTGCCATCCACACATCAAGTTTTGACTGGATGCTAAGTGCCGTAAGGCTTACGTCTGACTGGCATAATTTTAATGGTGTTCATTCGTCCACTGCACAAACTGCGGCGTGTAGCTTGCAAGATTGTAAATCTGTGCTCTGTAACGTGTAGCATATTGGACAAGAGGTGCATGCACAAAATAAATCATAATTGGCTTAGTGAATCACCTAGAAAAAAATTATTTTAGTTATATTATATTCAATAATTGTCCTTTATTTTTATTATTACTGCCTCCAGCCTGAAGGAGTTCTAATTCAGCCCGGGTCATGGATGTTTGTGTGTGTTCGTTTACAGTATGTGAGTTTCCCTACCGTTACGCCCAAAGTTCAAAACACAAATTGTAATTACAATGGTCGCTGGATAACAAAATAGTTGAAAAGCGACCTTCAACAAGCGTTCATAATTAGGAATAAATAAATTCTTCTAATATAAAAATTCATTAAATTATTTACCTTACATGGCGTGTATTGCACACAATTTCCGTACCTTGTGATTAATGAAACTCACATTGATGAAAATGATTGGAGAATTAATAGTAAAACTACAAGTATCATTCATGGTTGCATTCTATCAAAGCATTCGTCTCCTCCCGCAAACTCTGTCGAGTAGTGCAGATCGTGGTTGTTTGCCCCAGGGTCAGGGTGGGGCGTGGCCGTTAGCGCCAGGCAGCGCGGAGGGCGGGGGGGGGGGCGCTGGGCGCAAATGCGCGGCGCCGCGCGGCGGGGCCTGCGGGCGACGGCGTCGTTGGCGCCGGCTGTCGCGCGCTGCGTCCGTCACCTTTATCCGGCGGCGACGAGGCGCCGCTCGCTCGACCGCTGCGCCGCGCCGCGCCGTGACGGCCGTCCAAACGGGGGGACGTGTGTGAGATCGGCCGGGGCGGCGGGCGGACGCTGGGCGGACGCTGGGCGCAGGGACGCCGCGAAAGCGAGGGGAGTGCGGGGGCGAATGGGTGTGGGCGGTTGGTGCTGGGCCGTCCGGCGCGGAGGCGGCGGCTTCGCGCCGCTCGAGCGTTCCCAGTCTTCCTTCGGACAGGTTTCGTTCGCACTTTCGTGGTTAGGAGGACGAAGATTTCCTCTGCATAGCTATGCGTTTATATAATATTTATAACTTCAATATTGCAGTGACTATTTCCTGAAATTTAATTTTCTCTCAATGTGTTGCTCACCCTTTTTTATAATAGATTCTAAGTATTAACGCAGTCCAATATATTTCTGTATTATTCTAATTAATATAATTCTAATATGTTCTAAATGTTTCTATAATATTTTCGTTTTTTGATTTCTTTGTTCTTTTAATTACGTTCGAGCATTCTCATTATTTCTGTTTGTGCACCCTTCACCGTTTGTTTGCCCTCTGTTTTTTCAGTTAATTCATCATTGTCTTTTCTCCTGTTTTTTTTCCCTTTTGTTCCAGATATTTTTTATTATTTTGGATTTCTTTTCTTTTTACCTCGATGGCATCTTTTCATTCCTTTCTAATGCCTTTGATTCTTCTATTCCACAGGGCGCTCGCCCATACGTTTCCCTTCAATTGCATGGTTTACTCTTTCGCTGCGTGACCTGGCCGCTACGGGCACAGTGACCTCCTTCCACATCTCTCTGAGACACAGATCGTCCACAATTGCGGCGGTTTCCGCGTCCGAACTCCGGCCTTCCGCGCGCCCTCGCGCTACCTCAGCATCCGCCCGCCACCTCAACTTCCGGCTTAGCAGCCTCCCGTTCGCCCGCCCTCCAAACGCCCACGTAACCAACTAACAACCCGCCTGCCAAGCGCTTGCCCAATATTCGTCTACTCGATCGCAATCCCTTACGCCTCCTTATCCATCCCTTCACCCACCTATCCGCCCACTCGCCATATAGTAGTTATCCATCCTCTCAAATACATAACTTCCCGAACACCTACTGTGGCGTCGTTTTATTACTCAGACACGAAGGATTCGTAATAAAACAAGTTTATTTGCAACTAAGAAATATATACAATGTTGCACAAGTTATTTACACTTATCCGTGCTTTACGGAACCCTCCTAAGAACAGCTTATCTTAGCCGCCACCTGCGACTGCCTTGCGAGTCCCCCCACTCGCCCTTGCTTGACCGCAAGAAACAGCGAACGCTTGACCGCATCGCTAAATGCGAGACTGACGTCTCCCCCGGACAAGTCCGGCCGCTCGCCCTGAAGCACAGTGCGTGAGCACTAAATGAAGATACCAATTCGGCGTCGTGCCGCAAATGTATCCAGGCTAATATGCCCTTACCTCACCTTAAATAGATTCGGTCACATGACCGACCTATCACATGATCTACTCCCACTCCGTAGCCTAAAGTGACGTGGGTGCCCCACGTGACCTCCCTCCCTCAGGGCTCGGTAGGCGACGTCTGTGACGTAAACAACCGACCACTGTGACGTGTCTGGCCGCCCCCTGGCGGTACCTGCGCTCTTTGTACTTCCTGGCTCAGCCTAAACACATCTTAGACACGCCCCCTTCCTACTCAACCTAATGGTCTGTCTATTTGTGGCTTCCATAGCCAAAGGCACATCCTGTTTTTTATGTATGCAAGCGTCACTATGCCACACTACCCTCCCGAACACCTACCCTCCAGATAACCTACCCCGCAGATCATCTACCCTCCAGATCACCTACCCTCCAAATCACCTACCCTCCAGATCACCTAACCTCCATATCGCCTACCCTCCATATCGCCTACCCTCCAGATCACCTACCCTCCAGATCATCTACCCTCCCGAAAACCTACTCTCTAGAAACCCGACCCTCCCTAACACCTTCCCTCCCGAACATCTACTCTCCCGAACCCCTGTCTTTTCGAACACCTACCGTCCCGGACACCTACCCACCCGAACACATACCCTCCTGAACATCTACCTTCCCGAGAACCTACCGTCGCGAACTCCTACTCTCCCGAACACCTACCCTGCCGAACACCTACCTTCCCGAACATCTACTCTCCCGACCACCTATCCTGCCGAACACCTACCCTCCCGAACACCTACCCTGCCGAACACCTACCCTCTCAAACACCTACCCTCTCGAACATCTACCCTCTCGAACACCGACCCTTTCGAACACCTACCCTCCCGAAGACCTACCCTCCCGAACATCTACCCTCCCGAACACATACTCTCCTGAACATCTACCCTCCCGAACACTACACTCCGGAACACCTATACACCCTAAAACATACCCTTCCGAACCCCTACTCTTCCGAATACATACCCTCCCAAACACCTACTCTCGCGATCACCCACCCATCCGAACACCCGCTCACGCATCTGCTCAAACGCCTCCTACCCACTTTCTCAACTCCCGCCTACTCATCGACCCATGCATCCAGCACCCGCTTGTCCAGCAATCTGCTTCCCTGGCCCCCTGCCCGCCCAAGCTCACCCTTCCCGGCCTTTGACGGCGGGACGCGCCGATGTCCCGCAACCGGCCTTCGTGACTGCCGCCTCCCGCCGCCGGCGCGTTGCCCACTCCTGCAGACAACGACCCTCGATTTGTCGGCTTCGGAGCGCGCGGCGTGAGAGGCCTTGCACGATGGGCTGACGCGCACGACATCAGCTCTGGGCGAGCCTAACCATGACAGTGGCGAGGCAGTGGAAGACACGCAGGAAGATTTTACTAGAAAACTCACTGTCGAATGTTCGTAAGGAAAATGGTGGGTTATTGTCAGTAGGATACGGTCGCGAAGTAAGTTCGTTTCATAATGGACTTCGAGAAAGAGATAATGACCAATGATTGCGATGGAAGCCACTTTTGAAAACAATGTATGAAACGAGAAAGGTAGTACGAATACGCCTCATAAGGAAAATAATAGAAAAAATGGTACACAGAAAAAACTGTTTTTATTCTAAACACGAAATTCGGCAACATATTTAGCAAAGAATATTGTTCAGAAATACATTGTAATAAATGAATTATTTAAAAAGGTGATTTGTTATTTTATGTAACACCGAGCTGAATAATATTCTTACGTTTCTCAATTAGATTTTCCGAAATACTTCAACAAGTTGCCCAAACGGGAGGCAAATATTAAGAACTAAAATAAATACGCAATGAGACTAATAGATAAAGGTGAATGTGCGAATTTTAGAAGTACAATGGTTAAGGAAGGTGAATAAAGTGATAGAGAAAAAACACCTTTTGGCTTTGTCCCGAAAAAGATCATCCCGTTTACCGTTTTACTTACGTTTTTTGTAAAAGACTCATAAAAATAACGTTAAAAGGGTTATCCGTATGGATCAGTTTTTACGGTAGAATGTACGCACATAGATACTACTCACATACCTTTGGACAGAACAAACATTTTGACATTTACACCGATTCTCTTAGTGTCCAATTTACTAAAAAAAAGCCAGTGAATATGAGGACCAACTATTATTTACTAGATATCAAAATCTAGTTAATGAAATTTCATGCAGACATTAACTTTAAGATTCATATCATATGGATACCTGCTCACAAATACATTAATGGAAATGAAATGGCTGACCCGTTGGCAAAAAGTGCTACAACCAGGCGTGGCTAGTTATTAAAGGCTCTAAGGTGGAGCCTCTCGTATATAAATCGCCCCTCTAAAATTAATTTAAAAATATATTAATAAATATACCTATTTATTAATAATAGATTTCTGAGATGTATTATGTAACAATCATATCACAATTTTTCTTAGTTGAATAACGGCCGTCCGTAACCCGTTTGAAGCTGTTGACAGGGAAGAGAAAAGCGTTAGGCACCCACTTCATTCCACTACAATGCCTGTATAAAATGAGGCGTGACGTCATGCATTCGTTGCACAGGCTTACCGGCGGACGAAGGTTGCGGCCAAACAGCCTTCAAGGGTGGGAAAGGTTGGAACCTAGATACTGAAGAAGGGCTTGCTCACCAGATAGCATTCTAAGCAGCTCAGCGAATAGCATTGAGCAACAACTAGTTTTCCCAACATGCGGTAAGAGCGCTTCTCGCTTATGCCTATATCGAAAGAGATTATGTTTTGAAATACAATGCAATGCAATGCAATGCAAAACTAAAGAAGATTAAGATACCTTTACAATTTGATGTCAAAATGTTCCTTGCACAACCCAATAGTACAGGGATGAAATACATTTTTGCATTTCTGAAATCATGTAAATTTAAAGTATAAGGTTGATACAAGGAACAGTTGTAATGGTGAGAAACTAATACCTTTTATGAATGTAAAAGTTAAAATGTAATGAAGAATGAAATGTAAAGTACAAAATCAATGAAATGTATAAAATCGATGTAACGTATAAAGTACAATTTAAAAAAATACAAATAACTTCCTTAAGGAAGTTGAAAAGCTTTAATAAATAAAAAAGGATGATTGACTTTACACATATAAAAAATTACACGTATGAAAGATCGCGATAGTGGCTGGCCACGCGCAATGAATGCATAAATGATGATGACAACAATTAAACAGAGATTGTAGTTGAGAACAAAGAGATGCAAAAAGGCTGCAAAAGTTGGTTGCGAAAAACCGAGCAGCGTTCCACAGAAGCCTGTAGACAGTAAAAGCAGGAGATCCCGAAAACAGAAGGAAGGCCCCAGAGATGGCGAAGAGCGCGACGCGTGAAGCGGGCAGGCGTTGATGCAGGAAGCCGGCGCTGACTTGAGGGGCGCGGGATGAAGGTCCGTGTTTGCGTCGCCACCACCTCCTCCTCCTCCCCCGCCGCCGGCCCCTAACGCCTCCCTGAAAAGGGCGGTTGGCGGCGCTCGCGGAAAACTCCTCCCTCGGGGCAGCCCAAGCCCTTTAGGCGGCGGGTGGGTGTCGAGATGAATTAACTGAATGCGAGCGGGGCGGCGGCAGTGGGTTGCGGTGTCGTGGGAACTCTATGATACGGCGAGGAGATGGACGAGGCAGAAAGGGGCAATTCGGTCGCTGGCTTGGAAGCGCACTGAGTAAACTAAAGCAAGTTCTGAGTAGCTAGAGTAGAGGGCTGGGAATGTTTTGTTTGCTAAGGTACGTAGTATGGCGTCCAAAGGTACTTAGCATGATTTTTCGTCGTTTTTTTTAAAACGACGTCTAATACCAAAACCAGTACATACTGCTTGCTAAATTATTTATATATTTTTTGTGGAAAGATAATTATTGTTTTAATTATGGCAAAAATATTTCACTGTAAAAAATTAAGTACTAATGTATAAACTATTCAATAATAACCAAAGAAATACGAGTAAGTGTAATAAGGATACTTTAAAGAGTTGTAAATTAATTTTCCTCGCATTCACTTACAATTTCTTTGTTAGAATAAGGAAACACAAGTTAAAAAGTGAAAAATATAGTATACACAGAAAGACAGAATGGTGGATATAAGTAAATGAAAAGTGTAGTGCTAAAACAGCAGGTACTTTCTCGCTCGATATTTCATGCAAAACTATGTGAAAAGTTTTTTTTCCTCAAAATTTCGAAAATTTGCACATGATTTTATTTCAAAATCTACCTTTAAGAAACAAATTTCATGAAGGGAAACGTCTCTATCTTCATAATTATAGTTGTAGGAAGGTGCCGAAACTTGTATGCCCTTCACACTACCCAAAAACAAAATTTATCAAACACGATAGACATTTTTTTTGAAAATTTGGAATGGTTCACCAGAGGCTTCATGTAAAGTACCCCACCCCAAATTAAAATATTGATTTCAAATTCAAGGAGCCGCGACATCAGCTGGGGAGATTGGGGAATATCAAATTTGAGAAAATCGGCTGAACGGTTTAGCAGCTAGCGTTGTTTACAATCGGACGGACAGACAGACGTTTGGCAGTGATTCGATTTTTCGGTATCAAAGATCTACAAAAAAGAATTCTGGCTACACCATGTGGTAGAGGATTTTTTTTATAAATTTAGCAACTAGATTTATCCACTTTTTCGTTACCAGGGCCCTGTAATAGGAGTTTTTCTGCCGAAAATTCCCTCTTTTTTTGCGCACCATTACAAAGATTTCTCACTATTGCGTCAGCGGTAGGGAAAGAGTAAGAATAAAGTGAGAAAATAACACACAAAACTGTGAGTCTACAATGAATGAGGGCTTCATGTAAAGAAAATCCATTTATGTTTTAATAAATATACTAGATCTCGATAATATGATAAACAAATTGTAATGAATGGAGTGGTAATGATTGAATATGTAATTCGAGTTAAGAAGATGTGGGAATGATGGTTTAAGATCAAGATGACAACCAGAAGTGTGAAAGAGGAGGAGAGCCACTTACTCGATTTCAATCTTACCTAGTGAGCATTCTTCAATTGCGGCATACTCTTGATATCGTGTGTTCAAGCATCGTCCTAGAGGTTTCAAAGGGAAAGCTGTGCTGGAGGACGTACGAGAGGGGTAATGTGTAGCTGAGTGTGTGATCGGGCGGCGTGCGAAGTTCTTGCATTTCGTGCGCTTTGACTGAGAGGTGTTTGCTCACGTGAGAGCAAGGTCATGCGTAAAGCAGAATGCGACTGGCTGAACACAATTTCTCTTTCAGAATTAAAACTTCATTGAATCAACGCTGCGCATAGGTACTTCTCTCGATGTGAAAACCCTCTTAATAGGTCAAAATACAGGGGTAGCACCAACGCCGACCTGTATTACATCTACACTACTTATTCCTTTTACGATGAACGGGCACGAAGTTTGACATTGGTATAACTGTGATTTGTATCAACTGACTACGTCATATGTCTTCACGTGTTCGGTTGATACTACGCAGAATTATTTGTGTATGATTCATATCTCCATTCATGCCCGTGAATTAGTTATGCAACCTAGGAACCAACAGCTAATGGGCACCCCTGCAGACCAGAAATCTCTTGCTTCAGATATCAAAGAGTTTGCACTGCGCCTCCGTGCTGAGGAGGCATTTGGAGTGGTGTGTGGGCGCAGCGCGTTAGTTAAGAGAGAAAGGCACTGCACATATAACGGCGTTCCTTGTTTCTCGTTCATTCACCTAAAAACCGCCCGGCAATTTTCTTCTATAGACGTTGGCTCTTTTCACCGCGTACTTCATTCTCGAGAGCGTGTAATTTACTTCCCTCGCTGTCAAATATTACGAAATAAAAGAAAAAATATAGAATGGAAGGATAAATTTCGAAGTCTAAATTACAGTCTACGTGTTAACAAAGGGAATGTAATTTTTCAAATGATTAAAATTGATACATGTTAACATTCGTACACGTGCAATCAATTCCAGGAAAACACGATCATCCGAAATCTCTTCCTCTAATTTTTAAACAGGAAACTGGGTTAAACATGAATAGTATTCGTTTGATGATATTTGCACACTTAATTAAAACGATTGTGCCGTGCTGTTTGGCAGTAAACTTCCATCACTCACGCTGTTAATTAGGTCGCTGCTCGCCGCGCCATTACAGTGACGAGGGAGCGGTGCAGGAGGGGGAAGGGCGAGCGAGGGAGGGGCGAGTGGCATCTTGCTGCTGCAAACTCTGCTTCGGTGATGCCGCGCAGTGTCCTGTGGAGCCTGCAGCGACGGACACAACGAGGAACAGAAGAGTGAGAAGGAGAATGGATGGAGAACTCAAGTAGAGAGACAAGGCAAGGCTCGCAAGAAACGGCTGAACCGGAGAAAAGATAATTCAATTGGCTGAAGAGTCGAGGGAAATGTCTTAAAAGAAAGAAGTGAAAGAGAGAATTTGGTGAAAATGTCCGGGATAACTTGGAAGATTCTTGAAAATTGACTTGCAGGGTTTTCTTCTCCAGGTATCTCCCCCAATGAAGCTCCGTTCTGTCTGCACAAGCTCTGAAGACCCGACATCTGTGGTAGAGCGTGTCATTGCAAGTAAGAGGAAATGAGGGGAAATGGATGAAGACGGAAAGATCGCGCGCGGTCCATGTCATTTTGGTTAGGATACTTATCCATCGTTCACCTGGTAGGCACGCTTAGGCTGCTCAGAGTATTAGTTGATGACACTGTAGCGATTCTGTCCGGGAGGTTCTAGAATTTGGGTTCCGAAAGAGTAAGGATTTTCAACATAGCTAGGTCGAATGGCCGCTGTCTCGAGGAGAATTCTAGCGGCCGGCTGCTCTGATCGATAGTTTCCCTTGGTTTCTCCAATCAACACCAGGCGAATGCCGGAGAAGTGACCTAAAAAATGGGCCACAGGCCATGTGCGATCTTTCCTTCCTCTTCCTTCCTCGCCACTTACACACACACACACATACACACACTTCTATGCACTGCAATATCACACATGCCGTAAGACCAGTTGAGAGTTAAGAACTTACGGGACTAATATCCTAAGTGTCTGACTCAACCCGCAATCACGATCCTATCGATCAATCAGTCAATTCGCCTGTTAGTGATCGGAGAAATAACGAAAACTACTGGTCAGAGAAACAACTCGGTAAAACTCTCCTCAAGGTAGTGGTTGAATTCGACCCAGCTATCTAGCAAGAGTCTAAAATACGACACGGTCGAGACTCGAACCCCAGAACCTCTCAGTTGTTATGATTTACAGGAGGAATTAATTAGGTCAGGTTGATGAGGTAAAGTACACTGAGAAAATTTTTATAACATTAATTTTACTTCAGCATCTTCAATTCAACTTCAAAGGTTTATTTTAAGACACTATCTCCTTTGCCTCTGAAATTCCCAAATGGAATTTAAAAATAACAAGTGTGCTCAGAGCACTTGCACACTGAAGTGAAGTTACTTTGAAGAGGCTCCTGATTGTGCGTAGATACTGTTTTTTGAGTTGAAGCTCTTCACTGAAGTGGCAGAGCATGTTTTCTTCAAGGAGTTAACAAAAATATAAGAGCAGTGAACACAATAATTATGTTTACACGTGAGCCGTAAATATTAGAATAATTATCT
This sequence comes from Acheta domesticus, assembly GCA_031308135.1. NCBI lineage: Eukaryota > Metazoa > Arthropoda > Insecta > Orthoptera > Gryllidae > Acheta > Acheta domesticus. The sequence goes on from JAHLJT010009436.1 coordinate 108,637,238, forward strand.
GCATAGTATGTGTAGTTGTATATCTAAAGAAATATCACTATATATATATATATATATATATATATATATATATATATATATAACATTGATGCAGATTTTGACTGCGTGACAGCTTGAAAGTAATATGGTCCTAATGTACATTATTCCGCATTACTGCTGTATGCGAAATGTACAGGGTTCTTTTGGCTCTATACATTGAGTTGCATTTTCTAACATATTTATGTTGACATTCTCGTAAGATACAAATAGCTCAAAATGCATGTATTCGTTTTATTCTCGATCTTGGAAAAAAACGATCATATTTCAAATTTCTATGCTTAATCTAAAATTCTTACCGTTGAAAAAAGGGGTTTACTTCACTGCCTTCTTCTCTACAAGATTTTATACGCATTCATCATACTACCCTATCACAACGATTTCAGTCAATGAAGCTACATCGTGCCCGAGCGTCACGTCTTATTTGTACTCCGCATCACAATACCACTACTTTTAACAAATCATTCACTGACATTGCCATCCGTGCTTGGAACAATCTCCCCACTACTTTTAAAAATAGCAGGACATTTCAAAAGTTTTAAAAAATGTCACCAACTGGATTCATGAAAATATTACTTAACTAAATTGCCACTGCTCGTTTATTAAAACTCAGGACTACGTGGACGCCACACTGCTTCAGCGCTGTGACAAATATACTTACTTCAATCTTACCTATCGTACAAAGTTCTACCCCATTTTTGAAATAAATACTCCCCTCTCATTCTTTCACATCTCTCTCTGTCTCTCTCTTTCCCTCTCTCTCTCTCTTCGGATCACTAAAATCATTTTTTGCTTCCTTTCTCTCTTTTAAACTACTTTTAAATTTCTCTCTACTTTTAAATTTCCTTCTAGGTTACTTAACTCCCTCTTTCCTCTAATTTGTCACTATTATCTAATTGTTTAACTTCAAAATTGAACTAATCTCCGTGGTACATAAAAATACCGTTCCTATTCTTATTTTCCATTTACATTTATCCTTAGTTATATTTAGTTCAGTACACACATGCATACATGTATCCTTAGTTAAATTTATTACATCCATTTATTTCAGTACACACTTGAGCATAAGTGTGTTATGAGAGTGATTATGCATGAGCATTGCAGTTATGTTTATGAATTCAAGATATTATAATTTGTTTGCTTTTAATTTTGACTAGATGTGTTTCACTAATTTGAAATATTTCTGTTTCAGTTCATCATTTCTTGCAACCTTTGCCAAAACTTGCCAACCTTAGCCATATTATTCAAATCAAAATATTTCCGTTTCTCCTTTGTATGTATGTGCACCGAACTTGTTACTTACTTGTATTGTGTTCTTAGCAGAGTATTGTGGCTTGGCCTTAAGCCGCCATCCTGATTGAGGTTTCCAGGGATTACTCAATCGCTTAAGGCGCAAGCTGGGATAATAATAATAATAATAATAATAATAATAATAATAATAATAATAATAATAATAAAAATGCCTTTATTAATGGCGAGGCTCAGGCCATAGGGCCTGCTCTTCCGCCTAACCACTGGGATGGTCCCTTTGTTTGCAGTCCCAGGAATAAATGAAGCGTAAATCGTTGGCTTACGGGTGAGATTTGTTGGATCAGTTTTTCAAGTCTTGGGAATATTCTAAATGGCAAATACTTCCTACATTTTTAAAATTTCTTATTTTCTAGTTTGGGGAATATTTTATATTGTCAACACTTCCCAAAATTGAATTGATCATATCCACGTTTTTAATTATATTTTTTTACTTAATAGTTTGATAATACATTCTTATATTATTGCCATTTTTATCATTATTACTATTACGAAATACACGTAAAATCATTTCACCATTATCTTTCAATGTTCTCCGTTTCTCTTAGTACTTGAACTTTTGACTTGATGTGTTTTCGCTTGTATGCTGACGAGATTCCCTCCTTTTCTAGTTTTCAATTAAGGGTATTTCGGTAATATGTACACAATCTTAGCTTCTTCAAAACCTCTTTGAAACAATTAGAAGTACATATTAATACTTCACTGATTGATACAATTTCTTTCGAATCCTCTTCAATACCTAACTTGTCTAGTCACAGAAAGATAATTTCTCTAAATTTTGAGTAAAATCTCGTTTAAGTTGATATATTTGGGATTAATTTTTAATTATTTCCCTAGCTTTAAATTAATAAATTTAAAGATAAAAATGCTGTGACAGTATTCCTTACAATCCTACCGCCGTCGAGACTCGAACCTAGGACCTCCCGGTCAGAGGGACTACAGTCACATCAGTTGATGCATTGAGCCATCTCTCCCGGTCAGGGAATGGGAGGTAAATGTGAATGTCATAACAAGACCGCAGACTTTTACTTTCCCGTATGGCATGGCACAGACTTTCCCGTATTGATTTTCTATTTCCTTGGGTCTTCGCTAGCTATTGCCAAGCGGAATTGCCACAAACTCGTTCTTGCCAGCTGTCATCTATCACCGCCAAAAGTACATTTTCTTAATTTTTTGTCATTTTCTTAATTTTTGGGTTTCCTATTGGTAGAACGTAAACGTTAAGTTTAGAACATTAAAGAACACAAAAACCTAGTCATAAATAGCAATTTTCTTTTAAAAATTATGTGCCGTTTAAGAGAAAATGGCGCTTTAGCGCTACTAAAAGTGCGAAATTTGAAGCTCATTTTCACAGAAAATGTTTGAGTTTTCAAAATACTTCATTTGAAGCTATTTGAAGCACTTACACTCACAAATATAAAAATGTTTACAAATTGCTGATAATGTGCATATTAAAGATGTGAGGGAACTTAAAAAAAATTAAATTATGTAATTTTTGAAAAAACAAAAAAAACTCAAAATAAACTTTACGCTATACTAAAGAGTGTAATTAGCACTATCTGTTACAGACGTTTCAAGAAAAAAATTGCAGCCATATATGAGAAAATGGCATTTGAGCGTTTCTGAAAATGCGAAATTTTGAGCTACATTTCACAGAAAAATGTTGAGTTTTCCAGAAACTTTACTTGACATTATTTAAAGAATATGTACTCATAAATATAATAATTTGAACAAATCATCGCTAATGTAAATATTAATGACGTGAAAAACATGTGAAAAAATGTACATTTTCGTAATTTTTGAAAAAACCAACGTATAGAGAAGTATGGCTTTTATGTCATCTGATAGAGTACTTTTACCACTATCCCAACCAAAAGTTTAAAGGAAAAATTCGGAGCCGTTTTTGAGAAAATCTTGTATTTGTAATTTTTTAAATTGCACATATCGCACGCAATATTGCAGGAAAACGACTAAAATTTTTGAAAAATATTTACATGACCTTTATGAAAGGACTCAATATGCAGAACAAACTGTATTTGAAAAAAATATCTCTATCTTCAATTTTGTAGTTGGAGAAAGACACCGAAAAAAAATTCACAATTTTCGAAAATTCAGAGTTATTCGTGAAAATCAGACCTATGCTATGTTAAGAAGTGTATTTTACTCTATTCATACGAGAAATTTAAAGTAAAAATTTGGAGCCGTTTTTGAGAAATGTTCGGAAATCCCTAAGGGGCTTCATATAAAGTACCCTCAAATTTTGAAGAATCTTTTTCAAAATCTGAAAGCTTTGACTAAAATCAGATCGATTGGGGAATATCTATTTTGGAAGAAATCGTACGTATGGTTTAGGCGCTAGCAGTGTTCACAGACGGACGGACGGACGGACGGACTGACGGACGGACGGACGGACGACGTTTCCCTTTCAATTGGTTTTTCGGTATCAAGGACCCACAAAAGAGCGTTTCTGGCTACACTACGTGTTAGGGGATTTTGTTTCTTAATTTAACAACTGAATTTATCCACCCGTCCGTCCGTCCGTGAACACTGCTAGCGCCTAAATCATACGTACGATTTCTTCCGAAATGGATATTCCCTGGTCGATCTGGTTCGAGTCTAAGCTGTGTAATGTGTATGTAAAACTCAATTTAGTTCAAGGTTTCCAGGACAAAAATAGGTTTTTACCTAAATAAATGTAGTAGAATAATGGGATCATGGGAAAGAGCTAGTCGACGACGGGTCATGGTAGGGCGAAGTAAGAGGGAATGGACGAGGCGTCGCCTAGTGGTGGATTATTCGGGCGAAGGAGAGTGAGAGGAGTGGAGGTGGGCAGTGGCGGAGTGCAAAGGCCCACTCGGTCGCAGGATGTTTACGCTCGAAATCCGTTGCTCGAGCTAATTCCGCGAATGCAGCTCGCCCTGGCGGTGCTGCATGGAAGACGAAAGCAAATAGATGGCGACTGCCAACTCCGACAGGTATATAGTCTCGTACAAATGGCAACTGCAGGACTATGAGCGAACTGTTATTGAAATTGCAATTTGATTCGTTTTCGGGTGATGAAGTGAACCAAAGTAATTTGAGCATCGCATTAAGTAAATTGAAGTTCGTTTACGTTAGGAAGTGGTGTTTTTTATTGCGATAGCAGGTTAATTCTTTTGAATCATAATCATTAACAAACAATGTCATTTGGTAAGTCTCGTGAAAACGTTTCCTGACTCTGCGCATTGCAGTGAAAAATACGTGAATGTACAGGAAAATACAATGTATCTCAAGTGTTCGCGTCTGATGACATAATGTTGATTTGGAATACAATTTTAAAGGTCTTTTTACTTTCCCGTATACGTACGTATACACGGAGTGATATACGTAGTATAGGGAAAGTTATGTAATGCTGCGCGAAAAAATGGCCAATTTTCGGCGGAAAAAAATTAATTGCCGGGCCGTGAAAACGAATAAGTGGATAAAAACCAGTTGCTAAATTAAGAAAAAAAAATCCTCTATCTCGTGGTGTGGTCAAAATCCATGATTTGTTGCTTCTTTATACTTAAAAATCGATTGACGGCATTCCGTCCGTCTGTCCGTCTGTCCGTCCGTCTGTCCGTCCGTCTGTCCGTCCGTCTGTCCGTCTGTGGTCAACGCTAGCGCCTAAACCGTTCGGTCGATTTTCTTTGAAATTGATATTCCCCAGTCGATCTGATTCTAGTCAAAGCTTTGTGATTTTGAAAAAGATTCTTCAAAATTTGGGGGTACTTTACATGAAGCCCCCCGGAGGTTTTCAACATTTTCTCAAAAACAGCTCCAAATTTTTTCTTTAAATTTCTTGTATGAATAGAGGAAAATACACTTTTTAACATGGCATAGGTCCGATTTTCACGTACAGCTCTGAATTTTCGAAAATTGTGAAAGTTTGAATTTTTTTCGGCGTCTTTCTCCAACTACAAAATTGAAGTTAGAGATTTTTTCTTCAAATAAAATTTGTTCTGCGTATTGAGTTCTTTAATAAAGGTCATGTAAATGTTTTTCACAATTTTGGTAGTTTTCGTGCAATATTGCGTGCAATATGTGCAATTTTAAAAAATTACAAAAACAAAATTTTCTCAAAAACGGCTCCATATTTTTTCTTTAAACTTTTGGTAGGGATAGTGGTAAATGTACTCTATCAATGACATAAAAGCCATTTTGGTCTATCGGTTGGTTTTTTCAAAAATTACAAAAATGTAAATTTTTTTACTTGTCTCTCACGTCGTTAATATTTACATTTTCGGCGATTTTTTTACATTATTATATTTACGAGTATATATGCTTTAAATAATGTCAAGTAAAGTGTCTCGAAAACACTACCGTTTTCTGTGAAAAGTAGCTCAAATTTCGGCATTTTCAGAAATGCTCAAACGTCATTTTCTCGTATATGGCTGCAATTTTTTTCTCGAAACTTTTGTAACGGATAGTGCTAGTTACACTCATTAGTATAGCGTGAAGTTTATTTTGAGTTTTTTTTTGTTTATTCAAAAATTATATAAATGTAAATTTTTTTGAAAGATCTCTCACATCTTTAATATGCACATAATCCGCCATTTGTAAAGATGATTATATTTGTGAGTGTAAGTGCTTCAAATAACTTCAAATAAAGTATTTTGAAAACTCAAAACTTTTCTGTGAAAATGAGCTTCAAATTTCGCATTTTTAGTAGTGCTAAAACGCCATTTTCTCTTAAACGGCACATAATGTTTAAAAGAAAATTGCCATTTACGGCTAGGTTTTTGTGTTCTTTAATATTCTAAAATTAATGTTTCTGTTCTACCAATAGGAAACCGAAAAATTAAGAAAATGACAAAAAAATGTACTTTTGGCGATGATAGATGGTAGCTGGCAAGAAAGAGTATGTGGCAATTCCGAATAGCTAGCGAAGACCCAGGAATATAGAAAACTAATACGGGAAAGTCTGTGCCATTCTGTTTTTGTTTTTTGACAAATAAATAAATAAAATAAATACGGTCATGCTTAATTGTTTCAAAATACGAGTAGTTTTTCTTTAATTTTGTGACAAGCGTAATAGGCCGCTGTAAATTTACTGCGCTTCGGACAGCTGGATGCGTCGTAAATTAGAATGTGCAATTTTGTATATTATTTCTTTCTTCGTTTCTTGCATTCGAACTTTGTTATAGACTTACACATTAATATTTTAGAAATTGTTTATTTTGAAATATTTGAAATAAGTAAAAAGAATTAATAGCTCTCAGAATAGCGACAATGCAGGGTCTGCAACAATGGAATTCATTTTGCGCTCGCGAATATCTGTAAATTAGTGTCATTGTTGTGACCTAATGGAGCTGTATGAAAAGGAGTTATAATTGTCTAATTTATGTTGATATTTGCAGGCAAATATTTAGTTTTGCACCAAATGCTGTACCATTTGTAGTGAGTAGAGAATTTGTTGCATGGTTTTAAAATACTCTTCCCTAATCATGGCCCAATGGAAGGCATTTCTATATATCCAGGGTATCAGGCTTCTTTTTCCAATACAGGGTTACAAAACTTTTGCATTCTATTTTTGTGAAGTTGTAGAATTCACATAGTTCTGACAACACTGCAAAGGAAATAGTGAGTTTCAAGCGAAGATGTTAGTAGCGCATAAAGTGCAATATTACAGTACTACTTAGCTGTTTCCTCTAATACGGGAAAGTAAGTGCTTTTGTAGCACCACTAGTTTCATTTTTGTATTCAACTTTATGAGGTAAATGAAGTACTGAATAATGTTTCAGAAAGTATTAACTATTTTCAACAGTATAATATTGTGTACATTCTTCACCTTGTAGACTGTTTGTAGTGACAAATATTCATCAGAAAATCGAGAATTAAAAAGTCAAATCAATCTAAAATTATATAAAATGCATAAAATTATATTTCGTGAATATAAAATGTTATTTACTCGAAAAAAAATTACAGGCTAATGTACGATTGCTTCTTGTAATCGAAATTACATAATAGATTTTCCTTCTCTTTTTATATATCACCTACATGATAAACACTGTCCTACACACTGTCCAGTAAAATATGAAGAGTGGGATGATGCTAATGATCTAGTAATATTATCTGTTCATTTCATAATTTCAAATAAGACAAAGGAATACGCAAAGCCCCAAGAGTAAGATGTATATTTAGCCAGCGTGAGCACACATTTTTTACATTTGACTACCCTACTACTACATACCTGGAACCGTTTATTATCCAGTTTTTTTCCAAATAAAATTACAGTTTGTCAAATATCTCAACATGAGATCTCAGAATAAGTTATTTAAATTAAAAGATTCAACACAAAGATATACATGACTTAAATTAATCTAAAAAATGCAACAAAGTTGTCCTAATAAATAGAAAAAACACCCGAGACTTCAAACTTTTGTATGTAACGTTAGGTCTCACAGAGAAGCTGTGTGTCTAACTCTGTTAAATGCTATATTAATATCAGCAGTATAATGTATAGCTAGAAAAATTCCTAACCAGAAGAATAGTTAAAAATGGTGCAGGAACAGGATGAACAGTTTATCCACCTAAGTTTTGCAAACCTTCTTTCGGAATCCAACTATTCACAGATATATCCGAAAAGTATTTCATCCATATTACACATGAATTATTGAGTTTTAATTTCACACTCCATGTATTTCAAATTTTAGCAGCAGTTCTTTACGTACATATTAAATCCTTATATTTTGATGAGTTTTGCAGGTAATCAAGACACGGAAGAAAATTTGTCATCTAAGATTTCACTGATGCTAATGCGAGATTCATAGCCTGTAGAAAGACGTTCGAAGTATGGTAAGTTGTTTTAATATCTCTGTATTTTTCAATCCTGATTTTAAATTTAATATTGATTTGAATTTAAGTCCACTCCTTTCTCTTGACCCTATTTTTATTTTATTATTTTACTGGAATTTATTAACGGTAAAGTTTTTTACTTAAACAGGATCACGGTAATACTTAGTGCTAAACTACAACACCTCTGGTCGAGAACTAAATAATATTTCGCATCAAAGGCTTTCCAACGTAGCGTCGGTATGCGCACTGAGCTGCATTCGAATTTTAGAAACTTTTACACAGTACACGAAAAGAAGTATTAAGGAAACAATCCGAATTTGTTCCCCATTGGCTTCTAGAGATTACACAAATCCCTGGAAAGTGCAGACCGCGAGGCCGCCACCGAAAAGGAGCCAGGGCCGTAATGAGGCCGGGCCACTCCGCCGGCGCTGTCGAGTTCCGGCCAGTGACTCGTAATGCCGCCGCGAGCGAAATGCATAATTCAACGAATCTTCTGTGATGCTTTTCCGGAACGCGCAATCTTTCCCGAAACGTTTTGTTCGTTGTTATTTGCTTCCAGAGGCTAATTCAAAAGGCTGCTGCAATATCCTCGTATGAAGAAAGTACTTCGTTTTTGTCGAGATTCTCATTTATGAGTATATTACTCGGTATTAACGTCGTACCTCGTCTCTTTTGTGTTTCATATAATGCGCATTGTATTGCAAAATGTACTTATGATAATAGCTTACAAATATTATACGCGGGAGACAGTACTTTGTCAGAGTAGTTTTTAATTTAATAGCAATAAGTAATATTTAATTAGTTAAAATAATAGTGTAAATATTATTCATGTAATGTTCTGTGGTCTTGAACTTGTTACATTCTACAAAATTAGATCATGTTGATATGAAATCTAAAAGCAATGGAACTTTTAAAGCATTTATTAATGATTAATCTCTTCTGCGTGACTATACAAATACATTATTTCAGCATTAATATTCATAGTTCTTATTTAAGATCTATTTGTATTAATGAGAAAAATAGGATAACAACCACAATGAGCTTTAAAAAGGAAAAATAAAAACGCCTCAAAAATATATCTTCACATAGTTATTTACACGTGCCATATTCAATTTATCGAAACATCTTGATATTTAATTTGGAAAAAGCGACAGCATAGGTATGATTTACAAAAGGGAGAAAATGAGTAAGTGAGTGAGTAGTGGGAGTGATTAATTTTGAATAACATACCTTCTTGTCAGACCCTGTCAAATGGTGTCCAAATACCGACACCGAGGTCAGGAAATTCCCTAGACTTAATTCTGAAACCCTTCAAATTAAATTAAATCACACCCTTAATACAAACGTTGAAATGAATGTTTTTACCAACGCATATGACAATGTGTTGTACAAAATTAAGAAACACCGAGAGTAATGCCTAAAATGTTAATTTGTTAAGTTGCCACACTGCTTATTCATGCGCCGTACGTACGTTAGGTTAGTCATCCTAGGGACAGTTTATATAATTGAGTCCACTGGAGAGGTTGGTGTTGAGTTCACTATGTGTCCTCGACTGTTTGACGGTTAAAAATGGGACAACAGTTCCCTTTATTAAGGTGAGTGTCTCATTGAGATATATTGTTTATTTTGTTTGTGTTTTGTATGTTTCGTCTTATAACAATCTAATTTTATCATTTTAATATTTTATTTTATTATTTATATATTTTATTATTTATATATTTTATTTTATTATTTATTATATTATTATTATTATTATTTCAACAAGTTTTGAAGAACTATTTACTTTTAGGAAGTCGACTTACTTGAAATTAAGATTCATTTTTATTCAATTGACACGAAACATTTTGACTCAGTGTATTAACTTTAATTAAGTGATTATGTGACATAGTGTGACATGTGTGACATTATGTGACATTATGTGACATTATGTGAATAATATTGATTTCTGTATCCATTAATTTAGGAGCCTGATGATATAACTAAAACAAGTTACGAACCGTTGTGTTCTGTGTGCAAAAATGAACAATAAAGGATTGTCATAAATAAAATTGGATACGATTTATTATTAAGAAACATACACTGACAATCAGGAACAATTTTTCAATTTTTCAATTGGTCTACAAGCTTTTATATGCTTTTTTATGGTTTCTTCTATTTCATTTAAATTGAACCTTTTCATAGGTGCCGACTCTATGAGTGGAGCCTGTAATAAATTCTATTACCTCATTTTCCGAAATACTTCGTTTATCTATTGATTTGAGTACCGTAGAAAAGTGTTTAGCAAGACATTCTGCCTTTTCTTCAGGACTTCGTACCCATGTGCTGTCGGATCCAAGTGTCGTAGTACAACTCTAAAAACTGTCTTGTTAAAGTTGATAAGTATGATATGCTGTTTTTGTCGAGTAACTTAATTACTGAACGGTACGCTTCCACTGTTCTTGGCATTACTTTGATTTCAGTATTTTACATTTTGTAAATAAAGCGTTCTTGCTGCACTTGTTGCTTGAGTATGTCAATCAATTTTGATAGATTTGTTATGCCGGGTTTAACCATAGGTGGGGTAAAAAGATATGTTTCTTCTCTTGCTGTTTCGTTGGTAGTTTTATTTTGAGTTTCATTCGCTAGTAGGGCGAATTTATTATGTAGAGGAATCACACTTTCGTTTAATGTAGGTAGGTTATTATTTGAATGCCTACCATCACTTCTTCGTTTGCGCACATTTGTTTGCCATATTTCGGTACTTGCATCTCCGTTGTTATTAGTTGTTGAATTTTGTCTGTCACTGCTTTGCATTTGTTGAGGCCACGATTGTTTCTGCGTCTGAGGAGGGTGCCATGAAAGCTTTTTCTCTGGCGTACTTACATCTCCATTGTTGACAGGAGGTAATGGTTCTTTGCTTTCGTTTTACGTTGGCTGCGACCAGAGTTGTGACTGCATTTGTAGAGAGCGCTGCCATTGAAGCTGATGTTCTATTACTACGGGCCTAACAACTATGTCATTAGCTGCATGTGACGTAGGAGTATGTTGACTGACTATGACCATATTCGATCCATCTGGCTTTAGTTTATGCTACGATGGTGTTAGAACTTTCTTCTGTGCCGCGGTTACTGACAACTTTATATTTAAATTATTACAGAAATTAAACTCCAGAATAAAGAATTTAAATGGTGTTATCCCAAATGTCGGGGAGATTATTACTCGAGACGGGGAACCGACCATCAGTGTTTTCGTTTCCGGCTGTGAATAAAAATGACTTGTGCCAAAAGAACACAAAAGTTTCTACCAAATCAGCATTCCCAGGTAAGAAAACGTTTCTAATTGATTTCAGAGCAATAACTGTGAAATAATGTGAAATAAATGACTAGGGGTTCAACATTTTAGTACACAAATCTCAAATACGTCTTGTAAACCGGCGTAAACTTCCTTACCAATCGAATAATTTTCGTCCAGTTTCTCTTGAATTATTGAGCAATTGCTGATACGCTTCCATTTTTTGCGTCTAGAAAGTAAATGTAGCTTTCTTCCCGCAAGTCACGTTCAATTCCAACGGTTGGTTTTACATTTAATAAATACATCTTAAAATTAAACCTCAGCGTGATCCAAAGTATTGAGATTATGTTTTTTTACTGCCATGATTTCAACATTCGCTGAAAATGCGATGAATTCATGGAGAATAATAATGATCAAGGTTTATTAACTGATGTTATTAAATACTGTTAGGATTAATAATTGTATTACGAATTATTAACGAAAATGTTTTCACAATCGTCATTATTTCTAACGCTTATTAAGTTTTTGTGGGTTCGTGAAGCCCATTTTTGTCCAGAAGATATCCAACGAACTCTTAAATGCTACGGTGAAAACGCTAAGAAACTCCTAGCCTCACCAGGAAAACCGAAATTAAAAGATGGTGCAGTGCCATCAATATTTGCAAAATGTTCTAAATATTTATTTTCAGAAGTAACATCACGATAGAGTGCAGAAAAAATACGTGAAAGATTGAAGAATCAAAATTTGCAACTGGTAATTAATGTCGACCTTCTGAATGTGATCATCGAACAAGTTAGTGTATTTAATTGTAACAATTCATTGTGTTGAAGAAGAGTAAAGTGCCGAATTTTGGTTAACGATTCAAGAAAAATAAATTTTGTGCTGTAAATTATTGACTGGAGCAGCTCTCGTCAGGGTAGAGGACCCTCTCGCGGCGCAAGCTGCCACCGGTTGATTCCCGAAGATGCCCTCGGGCTCGTCAGTGGCAACTGATGCTGATGCTAGCGGTGTACAGGTATCAGGGCGCCTTGTGGATTCCTATGGAGCGCTGTCTCGGCGAAGAAGACCGCGGCCCCTCATCGGTGCCCAACTTATATCCCCTCGTACAGAGCGTACAGGCTGTACATAGCATTACGCAATGTACTCCAGAGCAAGGCAGGGCTTATGAACTTAATTAAAGCACGAGGCTCGATAACCAATATCTTGGAACCAGAGAAAAAGGCGTCTTTTCGTGACCCCGATAATTTTAACCCATTTCTATCTTAAGCACGTAATAAATACTGATAAATTTTATCCCGCAGATGCGCTCCACGTTCCACACTCAGATAGAGTGTCGAAGGCTCCAATAACTAACACCTGCCTCTTTAACCTCCACATCATCATGAAAAATCACTTCGGGACACAGCCCTCGTGATATCAAGCCCTTGCTTCGGAGTCTCCCCTCCGCCCGTGATAAGGGCCACCCAGAGCGCGTCGGCGTCTCTGATCATAACAAGCGTCTCCCCCTCCACCATGTACCTAGAAACAGGAGTGGGGATGAAATCTATATAATTTGTAAGAAAGAGTTGTAATGGGTTCACAACCATTTTAGACTGCATAGTAGAAATTTGTATTATTTTATATAACTTTGTATTTGTTTACTTCTGCAATAAACTCAGTGTGTTCTCACTCTCTGAGTTTCATTTCACCAAGTCTGTTTGAAGAACCGTCGACTTGCCATCGATGTATTTTACTCCCGTTTCTATAATCCGTCTCCTCGTTAGCTTTGAAGTTTCTGAAGCCTCTCGTAATACACCTAAAATAAAGATAACTGAGTTTAGCGCCCCCTTTAGACGCAACCACAATTTAGATAACGTAGAGAAGCAATATTTACCTCGTGTAAATATTTAAGAAAATAACCATTGCTTCTCTTACGTAATGCTTTATGCTTGTTTAACCAACATATGTAGGTGTATGTACCATTACAATTACATTACTACAAACCTTTTACTGTTAATCCATATTATCATTAATTATCATCCTTATTATTTTTGCAACGACTCCATATACCCATGGGATTTGCAGGAAAATGCCGTATTGTCATTACACGTGGTATAAACGAATTCAATATTTGATTCTGCGAATTTTTAAATAACCAGTTTCTTTTCACATAATTGAAACTAGTGGTGCTACAGAATGGCACAGACTTTCCCGTATTAGTTTTTCCTTGGGTCTTCGCTAGCTATTCGGAATTGCGACATACTCTTTCTTGCCAGCTGTCATCTATCACCGCCAAAAGTACATTTTTTGTCATTTTCTTATTTTTTCCGTTTCCTATTGGTAGAACTAAAATATAATTTTTAGAATATTAAAGAACATAGAAACCTAGCCGTAATTGGCAATTTTCTTTTAAAAATTATGTGCTGTTTAAGACAAAATGGCATTTTAGCACTACTAAAAATGCGAAATTTGAAGCTCATTTTCACAGAAAATGTTTGAGTTTTCAAAATACTTTATTCAAAGTTATTTGAAGCACTTACACTCACAAATATAATAACGTTTACAAATTGCTGGTAATGTGCATATTAAGGATGTGAGAGATCTTTCAAAAAAATTACAATTATGTAATTTTTGAAAAAACAAAAAAAAACTCGAAATAAACTTTACGCTGTACTAAAGAGTGTAATTAGCACTATCCGTTTCAGAAGTTTCAAGAAGAAAATTGCAGCCATATATGAGAAAATGGCGTTTGAGCGTTTCTGAAAATGCGAAATTTTGAGCTACATTTCACAGAAAAATGTTGAGTTTTCCAGAAACTTTACTTGACATTATTTAAAGAACATGTACTCATAAATATAATAATGTGAAAAAATCGCCGCTAATTTAAATATTATCGACGTGAAAAACATGTGAAAAAATGTACATTTTTGTAATTTTTGAAAAAACCAACGCTTTTATGTCATCTGATAGAGTACTTTTACCACTATCCCAACCAAAAGTATAAAGGAAAAATTCGGAGCCGTTTTTGAGAAAATCTTGTATTTGTAATTTTTTTAAATTGCACATATTGCACGCAATATTGCACGAAAACTACCAAAATTTTGAAAAACATTTACATGACCTTTATTAAAGAACTCAATATGCAGAACAAATTTTATTTGAAGAAAAAATCTCTTATCTTCAATTTTGTAGTTGGAGAAATATCGCCGAAAAAAATTCAAACTTTCACAATTTTTGAAAATTCAGAACTGTACGTGAAAATTGGACCACTATGCCATGTTAAAAAGTGTATATTCATACAAGAAATTTAAAGAAAACATTTAGAGCCGTTTTCGAGAAAATTTTGAAAATCCTCAGGGGGCTAAATATAAAGTACCCCCAAATTTTGAAGAATCTTTTTCAAAATCTCAAAGCTTCGTCTAGAACCAGATCGACCGGGGTATATCCATTTTGGTAGAAATCGTACGTATGGTTTAGGCGCTAGCGTTGACCACAGACGGACAGACAGACGGACAGACGGACGTTTTCCTGTCAATTGTGTTTTCGGTATCAAGGACCTAGAAAACTACATTCTTTTCTTCTGTTTACATCAGTTTTTCTGGCTACATCACGTATTAGGGGACTTTTTTTTCTTAATTTAGCAACTGATTTTATCCACTTATTAGTTTTCACGGCCCGGCAATTAATTTTTTTCCGCCGAAAATTGGCCATTTTTTCGCGCAGCATTACACAACTTTCCCTATACTACGTATATCACTCCGTGTATACGTACGTATACGGGAAAGTAAAAATAAGAATCCACGTGCACGTTGAGTTCAAATATTTTACCCAAGGGATGTGCGGAGCCACTGACCACAAACAGGGTTTGTCATCTCACTTGGACGCTTTACATTTAAAAGCATTTTAAAATGAACTTCCTATATTTTATAGTTTATATTTACGTTGAACTTTATCTATGGAGCTTACTTATTGTCCTTGAACACATGGATGACCAGACTAATGAACTCGAAACGTTACCAGAGGAGCATAAGTCACGGCGCCGTCTGGATAGCATTTACGGTACTAAATGTACTACGAATATGTACTCCTAGTTTTTTCTTTGCAAATGCCAAAAAGTTGTCCAAGATATAAATTAATTTCTTGAAATTATTAATCACTCTAGGGTAAGTACTATTTGCCCGCTTTCTAAATGCAATATCATGACTGAACACGCTGACTTGGTTTCTTCCAATCACTGCTTATATCGAAGATAGTGGTACAGGTAAGACACAAACCACTGCGCTGTTGTAGCACCACTAGCTAATTCATGTTTTCAAAAATACTTTTCTCCCCTCTCGAACTGCCTTACTCATAAATATACTCGTATATTGACTTGAATTATGAGAGTTCTAAATTGGAGGGGTGAGCGTTAAAAACATAGTAAACGCTTTTGAATAAGAATAAAATGAGCGTTTAATGATTAGTCGATATGACGTGGTACCATACCAAATACATGAGTACAGTAATCCATCAACATTCGCGAGAGTTAAGTTCCCCAGAAACTTGCGAATGTTAAATCCGTGAATGTTAAGTCTATCTTTTAATAAAGAAAGGTGGGTTAGGTTCCCGGATATCGAAAAACTGTATAAAACAGAAAGAAAAAATCTGACTATTACACTAGACCTGATTAAGCGCTACTACAAACAGAATTCACAATTAACATTCAAAACGGAATAAATAAAATAATGTTTGAAACTTATTTCAAAGTTGAAAATGATTGGATACAGGATTTGCTAATTTTTTTGTTTCATCACCTACCTCGCTGTTCTAATATCCAAATATGGAAGAATTCCTGCTTCTATTCTCTCTTAAATTTCAAAGTGTTTTCCATGTTTGGATCACATATGCCAAAAGCGAATGCCAATTCCACCAGAGCTTGTTCATTTTAGAACGCCATCAATTGTTTTGACATTGAAGTTGTTCCAGGAAGCAGTTTTGCTTCCGTTACTTCATCATTACCGTCGAGGAGATTTTTTCACTGATGATTTCCCGAAGGTTCTTTACAATGTGCTCATTATAATGAGAGTTGGAGAGATCCTGAATGGCTTTTCTGTTCATTTAGGCAAAACCCTTACCTTCAACTGAACGCAACTGAATTGAATTACATGACAATTCTATAAATGTGACTTCTATAAATGTGAATTGGCAATTCATCTGTGAAATTTTTGAAGAAAGTTAAACCTCGAGCTCCGAAGTCTGCCGAGTTCGTTTCCCAGATGATGATGATGATGATGATAAAGGAAATGAAATGTGTTCGCTTTCAAAGAAAATGTAGTACGACCAAAAAATGCACTCGCGATTATCGAAGTCGTGAATGTTAAAACCGGTAGCATTTCTCTAATCGCAAATGTTCGTAACTCGCGAATAGCGAATCCGCGGATGTCGAGAGATTACTGTACTGTGGGTTACATCACAAACTTCTCACTGAAACGAGAATGTCAATATTTATATTGGTATGTTGAGTGGGACGAAATCCTGGTGATGAAGCGCAGAGTAATTGAAACATGGGAACATTGTCCATCGTAGTTCACTGAAGGTATACAGCACTTCCACGCCATTGACAAACGATAAATGAAGAGTAGCACATAAGTTGGATTCTGTATAAAGATCTTACGCAAAGATCTTTGTACAGAATTCAACTTATGCAGAATGCTTGCTTGAGATTTAGCTACAATATTCGCAAATACTCTCACATTTCAACATATAGATCAGGTCCGGTTAGCCAACAATTTTCCAGCGTTGGCTCTATCATCTTTGTCTTTTTATTTTTAAAGTTTTGAAGTTTGAACAACCCCTTTATATTCGTGAGAATTTGCACCTTTTTTTCTGACTCAACCAACAGAAATTTGAGAGTTTTGCGAAATGCAGGTACTATACTTGTTCTACCTATACATCGTACAGCTCGATTTGAGTCTTCGTATCGCTATCTTGGAGCTTATTTATACAACCAACTCCCGAAAGACATAAAGATCCTTAATTTTCAGGGTTTTGTCAAAGAGATAAAGAGTTTATACGCGGTAAATATCGTTAATTTTTTTATTTATTGCTTTTTATCGTTTTTCTTTTTAATTTATTACTTCCTGTTCGACAATCTGTCTTTCAGGGCATTGAAATTTACAATATGTGGACAGTCGTTTTGGACACTATCAGTTACCTCTATAAGAGAATTCAAAATGAATGTTCCAAGGCAAGTTGCAAATTCTTTATACAAAATACGCATGAAATATTTCACATTTCCCAAACTGAAATACTTCAGAAATTTGAGCCCATTCTGGCGGGCGATATTTAATTTTATTCGTTTGTAAAAAATCAGTTTTGCCATTCTTATGGAAGAAAATTATGGTGTCGTGGACTGAAAATAACCACGGAATAATGGGTTTTAACCAACGCCACCTGCATAGGTCTATTTAGATTAATTTCCGTCATACAAAGATCGTAGATCCAAAACACGAAAAAACACGTTTTTGACAATTTCTTGGAATCTAATGGCCGAATCGAAAAACAAATTATCAGTTCCCCAACAGGGGACCAAGACGCGTTCAGTGACACCTCGTGTGTTTCGATTGGTGAACGGGAAGTGGTCTAGGCGTGAGACAAGGAAATCTCCACACACGCGCGGTATGGGAGTTTACTCAAATACTAAATAGGGATGAATACATGTGCTTTAAAAAATGTCCTATAAAGTTTCTTTTTCTGCGAAAACGAGCTCTAATTTCGCATTTTCAAAAACGCTCAAACGCCATTTTCTCATTGGCTCCAATTTGTTTCTTTAAATTTTTCGGACAGATAGTGCTCATTGAATTCTTTAATATGGCTTAAATTTAATTTTCGCGCGAAATTTTTGTTTCCAAAGTTACACAGATATAATTTTTTTGAAAGATCTCTCACACCGTTAATACTCACATTTTTCAGCGATTTGCACATACTATTGGATTTCTTCTTCTTCTTCTTCTTCTTCACTTCAAGGATTAGGCGGCTGCCTGTTCCGTCTTCACACTTCAAACAATCTTCTACGTGGTCTTCCTACACTCCTTCTTCCTGTTGGGTTGTACTGCAACATTTGTTTAGGTAGTCTATTATGTTCCATTCTACCATTCCACTATTGGATTTGTGAGTTAATACATTGTATACATTTAAAAAATATTTAATACGCCTGTAACAAGTAATGTACTTCAGCTTCCGGGTCAATGACCCCATCTCGATCAGGTTTTTGTCCAGTTTCCCTGATCCATTGAGCAAATGCTGAGATGGCCCCTTGTTTTGCTTCAGGACGTAAATGTAGCTTCACTGTGCACACGTTTTGTTGAGCACTCCTTTTGCTTGTAGTTCATTTACAGTTGAAATTGATTTTCTATAACTCGGGAAAAAAATGTTTCAAATATTTTTATTTTTCTAAAATAATTATTTTCTAAATTAATTTTTTTTTATTCTGGTCCTCAAGAAAATGTGCGCAGATAAATTTCTTTCCCCACACGTCATATACAGTTTTTACTGTTTTTTTGACAAATAAATAAAGAAATAAATAAATATGTTTTAAATGACTACCAAACAAGTTTTTCGAAAACTCAAAAAGTTTCTATGAAAAATAACTTTAAATTTCGAACTTACAATAACGCTTAGACGTCATTTTCTTAAAAACTGCTCCAAATGTTTAAAGGAAAACTGTTATGTAGGACGAGGTTTTACTGTGCTTTAATATTCTTAAAATAATATTTCCGTTCTACTATTAGGAACCCAAAAAATTAGGAAAATATCAAGAGTATGTGGCAGGTGCGATTAGCTAGTCGAGACAAAAGGAAATAGAATACAAATACAAGAGAATCTGTGACATTCTGTAGCACCACAAGTTCCTTTTTTGCTCGTCGTGAATACAGAACTTTAAATTTTTCTGATGCAATATTTCTTATGTATAAATCCATTAATAATTTAAAAAAACGAAGAAAAATATACGGAAATGAATTTGCACTCAGTGAATTACTAGTACATTCACGACGTTTTGTATTGACCGTCACGCCTGCAGCAGACCACTGACTTCTGAACTTCTTCCATTTTTAATCCGCGAGGCAATCTCAAAGGCCCAAGAGAAAGCGGGCATTGCGCGCCGAGATTGCTCTTTCCTGCCGCGTCTCTATGCGGAACAAGAGAAAGCGCGACGGCGAGGCGCCCGCCGCCTTGGGGGTGACGTCAAGGGGATTCGCCCACCCGCTCGTCCTCTTCGTTGCGCGGGTTGCAGCGGCGCCTGCGCTGCTCTTTTCACCACTGCCAGCTCGTTTACGTAGTTGACTTGCCGCCCTCATCGCTTCGTAGTCATCGCCGTCACGTCTCACATTTCTCTCACAGTAGAAACTGTACTTGTTATCGTATTTGTTGCTTCCTAGTCTTTATCGATTCTTTGCTCTTCCACTCTCACCTATCTCCTCTTTACTACACATCGTGAAATTTCAACCCAGATGTCGCTAATTTCACCTTGAAGTCTCCCACTCGGCTGCACCGACGTTATATTCCACACAACACTTTCTCGTTGTCTCTTCTTAGCACTTCTCTCTCTCTCTCTCAGATTTCCACCAACCCACCGCCTCCCTCTTCACAACTGAGAGAGAGGATTCGAGACGCATTGTGGCGCGTGATCTGCGTATAAACGTTCCCGGAAGTTTCATTATGTGTCGTATATATTATTCATTCTCATGCAAAGATTACGTGACTTTATGTCGTCACGTAACCACCGTTTCATTTGCGGTTCCGGCCCTCCGTCCTTTTCGGAGGAGGGCTTCTGTGCGCGTTCTTTATGGAAACGGCGAGGACGCGTCGAGCCGTCTGCACAGCACCGACGCCGCCCCTCCCCACATCGCCACCTCTTCCTCTGGGCTTCAGCTCTATCTCTCTCCGGAAACTGTTAAGTAAAAGAGAAGTGAGTAAGGTAATTCATTCTTGTGACGTAATATAGGCGAAAAAAGTGTTTCGTAATGGTATTGTCCACTTTTCTGCAGTTCAAGTTATCCGGACCGTCGGCGTATTATTGCAAGTGTTCTACTACATTTTGAGTTCTACTATTCAAACTATTTGCGTTCTGTATGTCGACTCATTAATGACAGAAATAATAAAATCTACTGTAGTGAAGGAGACTAGAAACTCTAGAAACTTAACTTTCCGTATCATTCCAAATCGATTTTCCATAGCATTACATTACATTCACTATATTACATATATTACTCCTTATAAACGTACGTATACGAGAGCGTAAAAACGAATTAAAGTATACTGAATGTTAATAAACATATTAAAAGTTATTGTTTTCCTTATAGCTTCAAACCATACAAAACGGTGGATATCCACGTAAAACATTCTAATTGTTGCAAACAATTCTATTAGATACAGCAAGTCGACAGCAAGTAAGGATAAGCAAATGATTCTCATCGTCACAGAATGAGAATGATTATGCTTTCGTCTTCAAAAGTTATAATAAATTTAAGCTGTGAACTTTGTTTTTCTTTCCTTTTCCTCCTCACTACGGAATACGATTCTGTAACTTTTATATTACCAACTTCTTCGCAGATCTTCAATCAACTATCCACTTGGGAGTCGTGATACTTGGAGCGGTAAATTGCTTGTTGCTAGAATGTGCTAGTAACTAGTGAGTGCATGCTCCAGCTTCTTGATTTATAGAGTCGGTATCCCCCGGTGTGTTTTGAAGTACTTCTTAGGTTTACTCACTTTACATGTGCATGTGTATCAGTTTGAATATACGAATTGATCGAATTAATGTTCTTAACAGTTGCTTAAAATCGATTTTGGGGTCATCCATGAACCCGAGCCTAGTTTTTTCCTCTTGTTTCAGTAAGGAGCTACTGTTTAATCGATTAGAATTTTTACTAATAAAATATTTATTTTCTCTATGTGATAGTCACGTCTCTTCACTCTTATCGGAAGCACTAGCAAAATATCCAACATTCTTCTTATAGATGCAATCGTTGTTAAAGAAGAAAAAGAGCACCTTTAATAATTTAACATAGGTATTCTGTTTCTTTTCTGACAATCAATGAACTTTTTTTAAAATCAATTTTCTATAAACTCCGGGATTGAAGATTGTCTTAAATGTCATTAGTTCAAATTTTAATAAAATACTATAAAATTATTTAATTTTATTTTGTAGTAAACTAGCTGGTTCCCGGCGCATTGCTGCCGAAGAAGAAATAATTATGGAAATGTCGTTTGAAAATTTGAAAGAGTTATCTTTTTTTCTTATTTAAGAGGTAACAAATTTCCTCTCTCTCCCTCTCCCTCTGCCACTCTCCCTCTAACCTTCTCACACCCTCTCTCTCCCTTTCCCCCTATCTTTCCCCCTCTCTCCCTCTCTTTTCCACACTCTCTTTTCCCCTCTCCCTTTTTTCTTTTTGTCTTTTCTCTCCCTCATTTCCCCCTCTCCCATTACCTTTCTCTCTTTTCCCTCTTTTACTTTACCCTCACTTTCTCTTTTCCCTCTCCTTCCCTCTCTCTTTCTCTCTCCTCTCCTTTCTCTTTCCCTCTCTTTCTACCTTCTCTCTCTCTTTTCCTCACTATTTCTTTTTCACTTTCTCTATCTCTGTCTTTTCCCTTTCTTTCAATGTCTCTTTCCCTCTCTCTTTTCTCTGTTTTCCTCTGTTTCTCTTTTTCTCTCCTTTTCTATCTCTCTTTTCCTTGTCCCCTCTCATTCTTGTGCCACCCGCTTGTTCTATCCTTCTGTGCCTCGACCCACGTTACACGCAGACGCTCAGCAACAATGGAGTTCATTCTGCTTACAATTTCTGAATGTTTCCACAGAGATACAAATAGTCGCACCGTATTCCTTAGGTGCAAATAACGTGACTGATTTAACAAAAAATGCACGAGAATCAGGTAACAGTAACGCGTAAACGCCATTTTCTTAAAAATGGCTGCAATTTTTTCAAAGAAAATTGCCATTTAGGACAAGATTTTATTGTTCATTAATATTCCTCAGATAATATTTCCGTTCTACTATTAAGAAACCGAAAAATTAAGAAAAAGTTTAAGAAAGTAATTAGGGTGGCGTTAGATGGCAGCTGGCAAGAATATATGGTAAGTCCGAATAGCTAGCCGAGACCAAAGGAAATATAAAACTACGGGAACGTCTGTGCCATTCTGTATCACCGCTAGGTTTATTTGTATTCTACAAGCCACTAATGTGATTTTTTATTCAAATATTTCGACAAATTTTGATCAAATCAGTAAATACATAAACGAAGGCCAAAATAAACCTAGTTTAATGGCTTTCACTGAGCCACGAGTAACTGAAGATATAAATGATGGGAAAATTGGATTACAAGACTATAGGTGTATCAGATGTAACTCATAGAATCGAAGAACGGGGGAAGTAATAGTATTCGTGAGAACAGATCTTAAAATAGAGGATTTTAAAGTAGACTATATAGAGTGTAACTGTTGGATGGTTAAGTTAGATATGTTTTGTAAAGAATACAGAGGAGCAGTAGTTGCAATCACTCTCCAAATGCATCTGATGGCGAGTTTATTGACTATGTTACAAACGAAGTGGAAGAAATATTGACAATTAATAACTGCATAATAATTGGGGATTTTAATATAAATGTACTGAGAGAAAGTTATGACAAGAAGAAGTTAGTAAATAGTTTTAAAACATTGGGACTAAACCAATTGGTAAAAGAGCCAACAAGATTGGATATTAATAGACAACCATTGATCTAATATTTTCACATGTAAACATAAATGTAGACGTACAAGACACATCAAAAGTTACCGACCATGCCTGGGTACTAGTGAAGTCAAATTTAAAAGATAAAATCAAAGAGAAAGGCAAATCGAAGAGAAAGGATTAAAATGCATAAAAAAGACTATAGAAATTTTAAACACGACTAATTTAGAGAAATATTATAATGTAATATTAGACAATTAAAACGTGACAATAAAGACGAGTTAAGCGAGGAATTTGTAAAAGCAGTCGTAAAAGCCTTAGATGAGGTGGCGCCATTTAAAACGGTGCATACAGAATGAAATGAAAGAAAATGGTATTGGGAAGAAATAAAAATGCTGTGCAAAAGAGAGATGAACTATACAAAACAGCTAAAATAACGAGAGAACTAGACGGGGAAAGTACAAGAAGATAAGAAATATCGTAGCTAAATTACTTAAGAAAAATATTATAATAATGTTATTGAGGAACACAAAAATAATAGTAAAGAATTATGGAAGATAATTAAGAAATTAACTGGTGGTAAAAACTGTGATATAATGACTATAGATATTATATTTGATGAAATTAGTAAAGAAAATATAGCTAACAAATTCAATAGCTAGTTTGTTAGTAGCATCAAAATTTTAGTACAAAATGCTGATGCAGGAATCAGAATATTTACAAGCAAAATAGAAAAATGGTGTGACGGTGAAATTAATAAATTTAAAATTATCAGAAAGAAAGAATTGCGTAGAATTATCTTTGGACTAACAAACAGAAAAGGAACCAACGAGGGTATTACGACAAAAATGTTAAAAGAAAATTATGAAATATTAGAAGCAATATTATTGAAAATAATAAATAATTCATTAGAAAAAGAGATCTTTCCGGAATCATGGAAAACGTCCACAGTAATATCAATTCCAAAAGTGACAAACACAAATAGAGGAGCTGAGTTTAGGCCAATAAATAAACTACGTACGTTAGGAAAAATATTAGAAGAAATATTTAATTAAAAATATATTAAAAGAAGAAGTTAAATGAGTATATTGAAATAAACAATCAGGATTCAGAGAAAAAGAATCCTGTGAAACTGCGACACAAGCAGTGTTAGAAAAATGGAAAATTAATATTGATGCAGGAAAGAAAGCAGGACTTATCTTCTTGGATCTCAAGAAGGCATTCGAAACTATTGACAGGACAATGCTGTTTGAGAAACTGTACAAATACGGTATCAAAGGTGACATTCAAAAGTGGTTTTTTTCGTATCTTAAAAATAGAAAGCAAAAAGTAAAATATAATATTATTATATCAGAGGAAATTGGCGTAGATTTAGATGTTTCGCAAGGGTCAGTTTGGGGTCCAATATTTTTATAATATACATTGATGATTTAAGTAAATGATAAACTTATTTGGGGATTATTGTAAAATTCAATTATTTGCTGATTACACGTTATTGTATGTAATTGAAGAAACAGAAGCGAAAATCGAATTTAAGCTGCAGAGTGTATTTATTGCAATATAAGAACGGTTAAGTGTAAATATATTAATAATGAATGTTGAAAAGAATAAATTTATGATTTTACATAGTGGAAGAAACATAGAAGAAAGAGAAACTAAATTATTCACAGTTGATTTAAAGGAAATACAACGGGTATACAAAATGAAATATTTGGAATTAATTACACTGCGTTACAAAGGATTTTTTCTGAAATGAAAATATGTGTTCTTTAATGGTTTTTGCATCCAAAATTCAAATTTGAGATTGAAAATTGCGTATCAGGGCTAGTTTTACAGATACAGAAACATTCCGTCTTAGTTTCGTATGTTTCTAGTAAAGTGGTAATGTATGTATACTAAAGTTGGCTACACTGATTTTGTGCTAAATATTCTGCTTACATTGTTTCTTGCATCAGCAACGATCGTATGACTGTGTAAACTATATATTATATTCCATTTCAAAATTAATCTAGATTGTGTAAGAATGTTGACTTACTGTACGCTCATCTGTAAGTTCCAGATTAATTGGTAGGTAAGTTCATATATTGCAATAAAGTTTACTGATAATGCATTTGTAGACCTACCTTCCAACTAATATAGTCTAACTATAACCATAATTTAAAACAGCTTAGTGGATGTACGAAAACCAGAGTTAAAGTTACACTTTTCTTTTTTCTTTGTTCTTTCATTAACTTTTTTTCAGAAAATGTCCTGCCATAAATGTGGTCATCAAGTTTGGGGGTACTTTACATAAAGCCCCCCACACATTTTCAAAATTTTCTCAAAAACGGCTTCAAATTTTTTTCTTTAAATTTCATGAGTACAGAGTAAACTACACTTATTAAGGTGGCATAGGTCCGATTTTCACGGATAACTCTGAATTTTCGAAAATTGCAAAAGTTTTAACTTTTTTCGGCGTCTTTCTGGAACTACAAAATTGAAGATAGATATTTTTCTTTTAAATAAAATATATTGTCCAAAGTGAGTTCTTTCATTAAGGTCATGTGCACTTTTTTTAAAGTATAGTAGTTTTCACGCAATATTGCGTGGAATATGTGCAATTTTAAAAAAATGCTAAAACAAGATTTTCTGAAAAACGGCTCCAAATTCTATCAGATGACATAAACGGCTTACTGGTCTACACGTTGGTTTTTTAAAAAATTACAAAAATGTAAATTGTTTCATTTGTCTCTCACGTCAAAATTTACATTATAGATGTATTTTATTGTTCAGTGCGTTTCTTTACACCCAAGCTTCAAAGTATCTCGAATAATGGTTTTTTAAATTTCCATTAGTGGTCCATAATAAAGGAACAAAATTGGCAAATTTTCTGAAATATTCGAACGAAATTTTCTCAAAAGCTATTGAAAGTTTTTGCCGAAATTCTCAACAATTGAAAAGAGTTTAATTCTCTCCCATATTCCAGAAGCTTGATTTCGGCCACGATATTTGGGGCCCAAAAATCAAAATAATGCTGAAAAATGTAGGTGTTTTTTAATCGCTCACAAAACGAAAAGTAAACCATCGCGTCAATTGAAAAGTTTTCTAAATATTTTGTTTTATAAAATTTTCTCGAATTATTGTAAATATTCCTGAAAATGTGATTTTTTTCCACCTGTTGTATCAAAAAGGGACAGTGATTTTGAAATTGAATTGGTTACCATGACAGGAAAGTTGTTATTAAACAGTGTGAGCTTTTGTTTCTATTCAGACAAATTGACACAATAGAAAAGTTATCACTGAAAATTAGAAAGAATTTTAAATGTATATGTGTGTTTCAGTCGTAATACATATTAGTGTTGTGGTTTAAGTGTCATCGTAGTGTATTACTTTTGTTGTGAGTTCAACTTAAATTACCGAAAGTGAAACAGTAAAACAATGTATTTGAGAAATGTAGTACGTGAAATTTGACAATGAATGATGAAATCATTTTTGAATCGTTTGTAGTTAAAATGTTTTGTTTAGTCAGGGTATTGCTTCCCCTGACGTAAGATCATTGTGGGGTTTATTTTTTCTAAAAATCTTTGAAATAAAATTGTAGCGATGCACATAGTACGCTAATTCTTTAGTTAACAATTTTTTCAAATTCTCCGGAAATATTTAAATTTTTTCAAAGAATTGTCACTCTAACACTGTCAGAATTTAGTACTCTTCAGGGCTACGAAACACATTTCCGAGCGCAAACGCGTCCAAAACAGGTGAAGAAGTAGTGACGATTATAAATAATATACATAATTCTGTAGAGTTAATACATATTATACACATTATATTATATTATGTCTAAAGAAATATGTTTTGTAGACGTACAGAATATATTATACATATCATAGCGAGCAATACATTAGGCCTAAGAACCTGCTGACGCAATTGGATGTCGCAATAGCTCATTGGTTAGAGCACCAGCGCGTAAAACAGAAGTCCCTTGTTCGAATCCCGGTTGGGGTGACTAATCGTTGAACAAATTTAAATATTAAAATACATTTGTTACTCACTACCAAGATCAGAACGTAGTATTCTTTACATCTACGGGACATATTTCCGAGCGTAAACGCGTCCAAAAATGTGACAATTGCATAAATCCCAACGGGCAATTCATCAGGCCTAAGAACATGGTTAAAGTATTGATTGTCTCGATAGGTTAGTGGTTAGAGAAAGTGGGCGTAAACCAGGAGAGACGGTTTGAATCCCGGTCGGGGTGACAATTATTTGAACAAATTTTAAATATTGAAGTTGGTACATGTACAGTAAATTTTATGCATACAGTAATTTCAATGTAAAAGTACATTATCATGTACGTAAATTAAATTTAATTTACACGTACAGTAAATTTAATGTACACGCATACAGTAAATTTAATTGTACACGTACATTACATTTAGTGCATACGTACATTAAAGTTACTGTACGTGTACATTAAATTTCATTTACGTACATGATACTCACTTTAATGTACTTTTACATTAAAAGTAATGCGGAAATTTCTGACAGTGCATATAGGGCCTTAAAGAAACGCTTCTCACACCGTAATCTACAGGATGAATCCTTCTTGGACATTCTATTACATTTTTGCTGGTGCGGCGCTTCCCGATATTACCTCACCTGCTCAGAATTGTGTAGAATCTGCAATTAAATGTGAATGCGAAGGACAGAGAGCGGCAGAGACAGACTGGGACAGGGTGAGGGAGGGAGGGAGAAACAGTGAGAGAGTGATGGGAGAGGAAAGAGGGAGATGAAGGGCAGAACAACGTCTGTCGGTTTTCCGAGATATATAAGGCCCATCGGATACAATTCTCGAAATGTTATTTTTTGGTTTTACGACATAATGTGAAAAACCTTTTTGCAATAGAGACTAATGAACTAAAATAACCGTTTCATCAGCTCAATTAACACTGTTATTCACACTGGTAACTCTCAAATATACTGTCGGGGGTGATTTGTAGAAGTGGACTAAAAATTCGTTAGGGCGTGACCCATCTACAAATCAACCACTCCGTCATCCTTGAAGCTCATTTACCTTCACGAAGGATCACTAATAGATTCAATTGGGTAAGCTATTCATCTTGGGATTTCCTAAAAATTGATTATTCAGGTTCTGTCATCATCATTTAGAAATTAGCAAAGACGTACGAAGTTAATACATATAATTAAATCACTGAATAAGATACAAGAGGTAGCACAAATCAGTTATTGAAAACATTAGTATAAATAGTATGAAGCACTATAATAATAACTTGTGACGTGGTTGCCTGGTTCAAAAGTTGTTAGGATGAATCTGAAAGAGAATACAAAAAAATACAATTCGTTACATTGGTATGATGTTCTCCATCCTGAATGATGGTGGCGGGCGATAACACATGAGCAAGGTGTGTTTGATAACACATGAGGAAGGAGCAACCACTGTTTGATGATTGCTCACAGGTGTGGTTGGCAGTGATACCTCTTGCACAGAATTGTGCTCGCAACACGAATGGACAGATGACACCATATCATGGTGTGTAGTTGGCAGCACTTGTTCAGTTTTGATACACGAGTATTTAGTTGTTGAACAAATGTTAAAAGTTAAGTGACTTCTAACAAGTTGTTTCAAGTTAAGTGACTGGCGATTGAGTGCACTCGCATAACACGAACATTGTGCTTCGTCGCTGTTGCGTAAGATTGCGCAATACGGCTTGTTCATAGTTAAGTGGCTGGCTATCACTGAAGTCAGTAAACAACATTGAAGGAAATTCTGAATTAAAGTTAGTTCTGCACATGTGCACTTAAACATTGTAGCGATACAAGCAGCGATAATTGCAATAAATAGTTGCCGTTAATGATGTGATATGTGAACTTATCACGTAACTTGTTCATACTGAACAAATAAACTAGCATAACATGACTGTAACAACACATTGAATACATTGTACAGATTAGCACATTGTAAAAAGACTTGTTCATGCCTTAAGATTGTAGCGTGGCGTTAGAACAAAGAATACATGAGCCGAGTAACAGCGCGTCTTTGCGCCGCGCCGTGGAGCTCAGATATTAACTGGAACCGGCCAGCGCACATTGTGTACAAAAGCTGGCCAAAATTATTTCTTCGCTAGAATTTATTTAAAATTAGTTAAGATATCTATCGCAAGTTTACATATTTTTGCGAGACGTACTTAATATGAGCTTACAATACAATTTATTAAATTTGGATTAGTTCACGAAGTAAAGGGATGTAAATAGGCTTCTTCATCATCGTCTGCTTCTTCATCATTGCTTCTTCATAACTTTGTGCTCTTTTTTCTTCGTACCCTCCTTATTCTTTGTACCCTTTTTTCTTATTCGTCGTGCCCTTCTTTTTCTTCGTCCCCTTCTTCTTTTTACCCTTATTCTTCTTGATACTCTTTTCGGCGATTTCGACATTTTTTCTTAATAGCAGATGCATCAGTTTTACCAGTACCTCTTAAACTCATTTGTGTAGCATGGGTCAATATGGACACGGTTACTTCTGTAACTCTTGTGTTATGCGTCATTTGTTGCGGTTACTTGACTCTCCGAATTCCTTTCTCGACCGACCGACGTTTGTTTCGTCCGTTTTGGTAATTTCACAGCACCGATAAGCCACTTTTCATTATTTTTTACAAATCTTTCTTCCATATTAAATGCAGATGCCCATTTTTGTTTGAACTTAGACTTCAAAAACAGTAATTTATATTTGAATTCGTTTACTTTTTAGACAATTTATGATTTTCAAAAAATAATTTTCTCTATATATTTAATCAGATTTGATTTGATTTATTTGGTCAAAAAACAGTGAACACTGTACGTGATGTGAAAACTTTATGTGACGTATGGGGGAGAAGATTATTTGCGCACGTTCTCTTAAGCTCTACAATCCCTTTCCAACAATTTAACTATAAATACGATAGTTGAAAGATGAATAAAATAAAAAAGATATAATAATAAAATTTAAAAAAGCGCAAGATTAGTAACATTTGAAAAACTAGATATTTCATTCTCGAGTTATAGAAAGCATACTTGCAACTGTAAACGAAATGCAGATGCGATTTTTCTGCATTGCTAACAAAATAGTAACTCACCCTCAGCTCTACTCCTACTACTAAAAGCAAAAGGTGTGTTCAACAAAACGTGCTCATAGTGACGCTACATTTACGTCCAAAAGCAAAACAAGGGACAATCTCAGCATTTGCTCAATGGATCAGGGAAACTGGACAAAAACCTGATCGAAATGGGGGTTATTGACCCGGAAGGATTTTTGAAAATTATACAATACAAATGTAAACTAATCCACTATATATCATTGTTTTGTTAAAATGAACATTATTTTCCTTTTTGTTGGTCAGTATAAACTCTAATTGTTTAGAAACAGTAATGCAGCAAAAAGATTTCACTTTTAACTTAAAATAAAATTCCGACTTTAATTGTTTAATGTCATTTGGCAATGCGTTGTAAAGTAACGTACATGTATTGTGTGTAGACTTCTTGTAGTGAGCTTTTGATACTGACACTTGATAAACGTGATTTTTAAGACTTTAAGAGATTTTTTTTTTGGTACAGCTTTCTTCTAGTCATCTTCTTAACCCTTAGCTGCCGACATGGGAATTCAGTCACACTGGTACCGACGTGGAGTCCCTTGGACTCGTAATATGTTGCTTCAAATATTACAGTATTTCGACCTCCAACGCCCTTGATACATTAAAAACATCAGATGTAATAGAAATTAATGGTTTGCATTGATCATTTTTGTGTAATTTAAGGAGAACAAAGCAGAGTTACTAATAAAAAATTTGAAAACGTAATATGGTCTGAGCATTATAGGGTTCAATAACAAGTTCCTAAATGAATTAAATTCAGTAATTTTCTAGTACAATTTCATAATTCCAAACCATGTATTGTGGATATTGCTTGGAAATGTACTTCTGTATGAATGATACACATTCAGAAACTAATTCGATCGAGGATTCATAAAACGAAAAAAAATAGTGGTGCGAAAATGGAAGAAAAGAAAATACTTTATTGTGTGTAACTTGGATCTGTTTTTGCTCTATGCGAAGATATAAATCTGCTGTGGAGAAAGGTATTTCTTAATACGAATGATGACGTTTTTTTGGGGGGAGGAGATACATCCGGTTCCTAAACGTCTCCTGCGGTATAACTCTGACGTTAGTGTTGGTTACCGCCACATTTTATAGTCCATTAGGACTTCAACAGTTTCTGGAAAACTCTACAGTAATAGAAATAATTCCGAAGATTTTCATCACCACCTTCATTCCATGAGAAAGGCGATTCCATGAGTAGAAAGAGTGCTGAGTTTCTGAGGGTTACCTATCATAAACTAGTGATGCAAAAACAGCACAAAATTTTTTGTAATATTTCTGCTACGCTATATTGCACTACCATGTAAATCTGAATTTTTTTTTCAACCCCCAATTTTTTCCGCATTGAGACTCGAACTCAGGTCCTTCAAGATTACTTATCCTGAACCTTTCCTCTACGCTACAAAAAGGCAGTGACTTTCAAATTCAGGCTAGGTGAAATGTTAACTTTTTGCACTTTTCCATTTTCAAAAATATAGAGTTCGCTGAAAATGAGACTAGCACCATATTTGTTGTAACCTAAGAGAAGAAAATTAAAGAACAAAATTGGAGCGATTTTTGCGAAAATAATTTTTTTAGAAATTGCATAAAATTTAGACTCAAGTTACGCGAAATTATTCTTTTTTAAATTGTACATGACCTTTTTTCAAGAGTTGATGTTTTAGAACATAATGTGTATAAGACGATCTTCAATTTTGTTGTTTTGAAATGTTAACTTTTTGCAATTTTTGCAATTTTCGAAAACAGGTAGAGTTCGCTGAAAATGGAACTGGCACCAATTTTGTTTACCATTTCTAGACAAAATGAGGAGAAATTATAAATAAAAAATTTGACGCGGTTTTTGAAAACAAAATTCTTTTTAGAAATTGTTAAAATTGTAAGCACTAATTACAAGAAATATCTTTTTTAAATATACATAACCATTTTTAAAGAGCTTAATTTTTACAAGAGACTGTTTAACACAAACATCTCTATCTTCTTTTAATTTTTGAAAATGTTAACTTGTGTTCGCCGAATATCAGATTAGCATAATATTTTTTACCGTCCCTTGATATTCATGAGAAGAAAATTTAAAGAAAAAAATTGGAGCAGTTTTTGAGAAAAAAAATAAAAATTGCCTATATTTGCGCAAAATTCCAAGGGCAAGCAATATTTCTAAACATATCAAAAATACACCAGTACAACCTAGCGCATATTTGTCAGGGACCAAAAAGTGTACGTATTTTCATCTAGTTTCATTATTTTGAAAAAGTTGTAAACTAAACATAATTTGTTGACAATATTATATTTTAATATTTTCATGACAAGTATCCTTCGATAATGGTAACTTGTCGTAAAAGCAGAACCACGGAATGTGGAGGAACTTGACGAGGAATATGATGAGAAAAATACTTAAATGGAACAAAGAGCGGAATTTATTATGAAGTATAGTATATCAACATAACAAAGACTCCTTTCGATGAACTTGATAAAATGAAAATGACGAAGTAAAAGAAAAAGAAATTCTTTACAGTTGCATATCAGTGTCAATCCGGTTGTTAACTATAAGCGTTGAGAAAAAAATTGAAATTTAGCGCGTGATGAAACGAAAACTACTAAACATTGAACATGACCATATTTCAAGCAGATTTCATTAAGGAAAAACTACCTTTATTGTAGTTGTAGGAAGGCGCACCAATAAAATTGCACTTTTGTCGCAACACTGGCGGCGACATCTGTGGTGCGGTGCAGTAGTGGAAATATAATTTAGATAATGGCAATCTCGAAAAAGGAAACAGAAACTGAATAAAAAAGGCGTGAAGGCGTGAGGAGGGCGACGTTTAAGCAGAAGTTGAGATGAACAAAGCTAAGAGAAATGAAATACAAACACAAAAATAGACAATTATGCATAAAATAACTAAAGAGGAAAAAATTGTTGAAGGAACATAGATTCAAAAAGTTAGAAAAGTTATCATACTTCAACTTTCTAAAATTTTGATAAATGTTTTTTTTTCATTTATTTTCTTCCCGTTCGACTTTCGTCTTTCGGGGATTTTAACAGGTACAATGCTACATACATGAGTTTATGGGGCCATCCTGAGGCAAATGCGGGTCTCGGTGCAACCCTTCACTATTTTTAAAAATTTCTTATTTGAAATACTTGACTAACGGAAGTTTTGCATTTATTGTGTGGAAGTGGAGGGAGGGTGTTTATGGGAATGGGGGCAAATGATTTTATGATTCAGGGTGGGCGAAAGAGATCTTTGGGAATCT
The DNA here is from genome assembly GCA_031308135.1 of Acheta domesticus. Lineage (NCBI taxonomy): Eukaryota > Metazoa > Arthropoda > Insecta > Orthoptera > Gryllidae > Acheta > Acheta domesticus. Next base: position 108,670,730 of record JAHLJT010009436.1, read on the forward strand.
GGATCTAATGCGTGAAGGATAATGTGAGTTTTGACCGAGATTGAATATTGGAGTGTTAGGACATGCGTGGAGGAGAGAATAATATTTTTGAGAGGTTTGCGAAATGAATTCCGAGAGGAGAGGTACTTGAAGCTCTCGATGGATTTGGGAATTAGAAATAAACCATGGTGCATTCAAGGTTTGTCTTAAATATTTATTCTGGATTTTCTGTAAAATGGATAGGTTGGTAGGTGCTATGTTGCGCCATATTGGACAAGCATATGTCATTGTGGGTCTTATGATCGTTTTGTAGATGAGCAGCCCAGTTGAAATAATATGCGGTTTCCAAATTAACCGTTTGTCTTGTCAGACACCTAAGTATTTGACTGGCGAAGAATGAGAAAGCCAGGGAATATCGGTGTTGTTTATTCGTAAGGGTGCGGGGAAGGAAGGACGTCTGAGTGTGAATATTTTAGATTGTGATTTTAAGGGGTTAATTTTAATTCTCCATTTTTGGTCCAATTGGTATAGCTGTGAAGGTAGGATTGTATGTAATCATAGGCTAAATTGATATCAGTATGTGAAGTGAAAATAGCGGTATCATTTGCATAAAGAGCTATACTTGCTTCCTGTGGAGTTGGATAGTCTGCTGTAAAAATTGAGAACAATGTTGGTGAAAGAACCGAACCTTGTGGGACACCTGCGAGAATTGGGTGAAGAGGTGAAATAGTATCATTTACTTTCACTTGAAAATATCTGTCTGTAAGAAAGCTTTGAATTAGTTTCTGCAGATAATCAGGTGTACCAATTTCTCGTAGTTTGTACATTAGTCCTTAATGCCAAATTCTGTCAAATGCCTGGGAGATGTCTAGAAAGAGAGCTACTGTGTGTTTTTGTCGTTAAAACCGTTTACAATATGTTCGACAAGTCGCAGCAGTTGATGGGTAGTAGAATGATTAGGTCTAAAACCGAACTGGGTGTTGGGAATTGCACTGATTTTTGTTAAGTATGCTTGGAGTCTTTTTAAAACAAGTTTTTCAAACATTTTTGCTATAGAAGAGAGAAGACTAATTGGTCTGTAGTTGCTTGGGATTTTGGGTTTTTTCCCTGATTTGCAGAATGGTAATATAACAGCTCGTTTCCATGACGATGGGTAGTATCCTAATCTTAACGATGCATTGAATATTGAAGTTATTATTGCAATTGCTTGTCGAGGAAGTTCTTTTAATGCTTTGTTAGTGACGTTGTCATACCTGGGTGTTTTTCTAGTCTTGGAAAGTTTAATGGCATTTGCCACTTCTGAAGGAGAAATGAATTTTATCTTTGTTGGGACAGAGCACATAGGTAGTTTTAAGTGCTCTTCTATTTCTGAATTAAACATGGGATATTCTACGGGGTTTGGGATGAAGACTCCTTCTAGGTATTCAGCTAAGGCCTTCGCTTTTTCATCGTTTGAGTATACGATCTTACCATTATTCTGTAAAGGTGGTATCTCTATTCGATCTTTTGTTATGCTTTTGATTGTTCTCCATAGTGGTCTGGTGTTAGGGTGAAGTTGGCTTAGAAATTTATGAAAATTAGAAAATCTAAATTCATCTATTTTTTGTTTGACAATTTTTGAGATGTGATTTAGTTCACGTTTATTGTTTATATTTCTACTAGATTGCCAGATACGTCGGATTTTTCTTTTCTTTTTAATTAGTTCAAGAAGTTCTTTAGGCAGTGTTGTTTTTGACTTTCTGTATGTCTGATGGAAAGGTATATGAGCATATTTTAATGATTGTTGTATGCAGTTTGTTAGTTTATGTAGTTCATTATCTATGTCCTCAATGGAGATCATGTTGTGTGGATAAGTCAAACTGCTAGTTATTAATTCACGGAAATGATTCCAGTTAGTTTTACCGTTTAATTGTTTCGATATTTTTTCTAATGAGTGTGTCGGTGTTCCCAACGATATGAGGATGGGAGAATGGTCCGAATCTAAATCTGGAACTACTTTCTGGTAGATCGGTGAGGTGATACCTTTTGAAATGATTATATCTAGGATGTCTGCTCTCTGGTTTGGATCTGATGGGTAGTGGGTGGGCTCTATAGGAGCATGAATACTTATGTTGTGACCGCTTGAGTTAATAAGATTAAGCAATTTGGCACCCTGATGTGTAGTTTCTGTTAAACAAGCTATATTTATTTTATGATCGTTTAAGAAGTGCCGAGAGGAATTTTCTTGTCTCTTTATTCCATTTGCATTAAAGTTAAGCAGACTAATAGCATTTAATTTATTTGGGTCCATTATAGTAGCTTGGAAGAACATTTAGAATCATATTTTGGATTTGAGGTTGTCTGGTAGATGTAGAAGATGATGGAGGAGAAGAGGTCGCAGACGGTTGTCTAGGTGCGGAAAATTGGATGAACCGATTGGTTTGCAGGTTAGTTAAAGGTCTTCGGGATTGTCCTTGGTAGGGTTTGGCAAACTTTTTAAATCAGGGCAGCCTCTGTAATTGGCGGTATGATCGCCTTTGCAATTAATACATTTAGGGACGACACTTTCATGTTTTTGACATTGAGAATAGTGATGGTTTTCGAGACACTTCACGCACCTAGGCACGTTGTGGCAGTTTGCCTGAGTATGACCAAAACGCTGACAGCGCTTACGTTGAATGGGCTGGTTAGGTTTATTTCTTAGTTGAACTCTTATTATATTATACATCAGTTTGACCTCATTAAATATATTTTTGGATTTGGGATTGTCCACAAGATCTACTGCTACTATTTGAATAGGGTTTCTGGCTTTATCGTAAAGTCTACACACTTTAGTTACGGGATATTCCAGTCTTTTCAGTTCTTGTATAATATCTTGTTCGGTGTAACATATTGGGATGTCTTTAATTACAACAGATAACACTTTACTACTGGGGTCTCGGTACGTGTGAAATTCAATGTTGCTTTCTTCACAGTATTTTCGGAATTTTCTAAAGTCATTGATTTCATTGAAAATAACTTTAGTGTATTCGCCATTTTGTTTAGTTAGAAAGTCATTTATTGAAGCAGAATTTAGATGTTGTATTAAGGTTAAATACTCATTGCCGGCCATGTGAACGAATATTGGAGGAATTTTAATATTGCTCTCTTTCGCACCGACTAACGTTTCTGTTACTTCATCTTCATCTTCATCTTCCTCTTCAGCGAGGGGATCGAACCTTGAGTGAGTAAGTACATTATATTGCAATGAGTTGTTATTGTTCTTATTTGAATTTCTATTTTGGTTATCCGAAAGCTTTCGTTTTTTATTTTCATTATCCGTGGGCAAACTTTCTTTACTGTTTTGCGCAGGAGCATGAGCAGCTTGCTGGCTTGATCTTTTACCTTGGTCATGTTGATAAGCGCTTTGCTGAAAGGCCGCCTGTTGCATTACGTGGAGTTGTTGCTGGGGTGGTAGCTGTAGAGCCTTGCTGAGGTACTTGCAGCCAAGGTTGATTCACTTCTGTCAACTGTTGTTGCTGACTTAATTGTTGCACTGAATATTGCTGTTGGGATGAAGGGGACACATGATGTTGGAGAGTTTGAACTTCACTATGCTGAGTGTTGTATAGCTCGGTAGGAGCATTTGAGAACTCATTTGTTTGCTCTGGATTTAATTCATTGTAATCACTGCATTAAGAGTTAAGAGTATGCATTGCATTAGCAATATGCTGCCCCGTGTCGGGGCAGCCACTCGTAGACATTACGCACTGTGCAGTTGTAAGCGGTCTTGAACGTGGCACTTATCGCCGTCAGATCGCGCCGCCGAAACACCACTGTAGATAAGAGCTGAGACGCCCGATGTGCACAGCACGGCTTCTCGGACTCGACTGCCTTTGATAAATGTTATGTTTTAACTTTTAAACGTTTTAAGACCACTCACTTCAATTTTTTTCTTTTTGTTTATCATGAAGGTCCACAAACGTGAACCAAACCATTGGCCTACCAACTTTCCTCGCGAATAGACCCAGATAACAAAGGGTATAGTGCCCGGATGTTTATGACCTAAAATATAAGAAATATGCAAAACTTTATGACCTAAAAAATTATGAAAATATTACCATAAATATGACTTAAGATTTTGAAGGTTTCGAAAATGCAACCAAAAAAATTTTTACTTTCTCTAAATAACCCTTATTTTGAAAATATACTTTTAAAATTTAGCACATTCACAATTCATAACTTCTTCATTGGCGCCCCGAGAAGACAATTCTACTTGCTAAAGTTATTAAATAAATTTTATAGAAGCGGTTGACCTTGGCAAAAACCTGACCAAACTAAACTAACACTTCCTTTGCATCTGGTGCTTTCTACGCTTTCTTTTTCTCTGAGTAGCTTACCTCCCTAATTCACATACATATCTACTTATAGGAAAGACAGGTAATCATATGCAACCAGAAAATTGTAAGAAATAACAATTTGAAGATATGAAAAATCTCTTTGAGACGACTGCAAACAAGTATGCAAAAATTAAATCAAAAAGATAAAAATATGACAAAAATACACAAATTCATGAAAAATATGACCCTAATATGAAAAATTAACTGAAAATTACCAAAGGCTAAAAAGGCCAAAATATGACACATGAACACTACATAATTTTAGTAATTTTTTATAAAATCTTGCTTACCTTACATTTTCCATGGAAATAACGTAAATACTAGTAGTGCTACAACAGCACATACTTTCCCATGCAACGGCGTACCTAGGTAATCCGGCGCCCATGGCAAGCATAGAATCGGCGCCTCTGACCGATTACTTCAAATTAGGGTTGATGTTATTTGTTTTAGCGCGTATACTCTAAATACCGCCCCTTGTAAGTGGCGCCCATGGCACGTGCCATGTCTGCCATACCGTAGATACGCCTCTGTTCCCATGTTATTGGAAACAGCTACGCAGGATTGAAATTTTTCACTTTCTACGCTATTAAAATCGTAGCTATTACGTGAAAACGTCTAATTCTACCAAGAAGCGAACAACTCACTGTTTCCATGGAAGTGTTGTCAAAACTATGTGAATTCTACAACTGTATACAAATATAATACAAAAGTTTTGTAAACTTGTATTGGAAAAAGAAGCCTGATACCATAGAGCTATATCAAGTCACAACAATGACACGTAATTCGCAGACATTTGCGACAGAGGAACGGAATTACATTGTTGCATTCCCGGCATTGTCGATACTCCCTTAAAAAGCTAGCATTTGTTTTGTAAATATTTCAAAATAAATAATTTCTAAACAATTAATTTGTAAATGTATAATAAATCAGTTTTCGGTATCAAGGACACACAAAACAAGGATTGGGGCTGCGCCACGTGTTAGAAGATTTTTTTCTTAATTTAGCAACTGGATTTATTCACTTTTTCGTTACCAGAGCCCTGTAATAAGAGCTTTTCTGCCGAAAATTCGCCGTTTTTCGCGCAGCATTACATAACGGGAAAGTAAAAATAGATTATTATTATTATTATTATTATTATTATTATTACATCCTGTAGCAATCCCGTTAAGAGCAAAACCCTCTTGCAAGCAGGGTACAAAGTTGATTTGATGGTTTTCTAAATTACACGGTAAATATATCTTTCTTATATTACTCATACACCGTAATCCTTTCTCCAATTCATAATATATGACATGAGAAAAACATGAAGAAAAGATAGATGACATGTTATAAATGCTGGCCCTAGGTATAACACTATTATTTGTCAAGACGCAATTGTAACAAAGAGCTCAAGTTTTACAGGCCTGATTTCTGCATTCGTTTTCTATTGTCTTGACTTTTTCAGACCATGGCATACATATTTCTACCTTAATTAATGCGATACTGCAATAACTGTCTTATTTGCATTATTGACTGGTCGGTAGACCAAAAGCAGGTGGTTAAGAAACTTTACAGATATCTACGTTGTTGGCATATGTACCTTCACGTTGGATGCCCTGCGGCTGGGGGGCGCCGGGTAGGCTCGTACAGTTTACGGTAGTACCTCCGCGACGGGGATGCAGATATTTTTAGAACGAAGTGGACAACGACTTGCTCTTCGAGCAACTAGTTCGTCTCGGATTTTGTTCTTGGAAATTCGCGCTTTGCACACAATTCAAGTCGAGACTGGTGCATATTCGTGCGTTGAACTGGTGCCGAAATTCATATGAGTAGCCCGGAGAAGAGTGCACTCGAGATGTACAGGAGTAAAGTCAATGGTGTACATTATTTTGTAAATAAACTTGTATATATTGTTCATGTCTGTTGTTTACTTCTACGACGCCATTCGTAGTTGAAGTGATGAGGGAAAGAGGGAGAGATAGATTGAGAGGGAGAAAATAGTCGAGAAATTTTATTTTTACTAGACAACCTGTGCGATAACTACATATTGCTTCTGAAATCCTCGTTGTTTCTCTCCACATTTGCATGAAGGTAAAAGTCATTGTTAGATAAAGTCGTTTTAATATAATTCGAAATATTGCTCATCTCTGAATTTGAGACACTGCATGCCTTTCCCTTACCACGGTGGTGACCGAAAGAACCGACCCCTCTCAAAGTAAAAGGAGACATACAAATATATTTTGTAGATTCGTAGAATACGTCGTGAATAGTACAACTCGAAGTTGTAGGACGTATCGTATTAGACCTGACAGAATCAGCCGAACTCATTTTCCTAGAGACAAAAATCACGTGGATCGTCCTAGTTTTGAATCCTTTACAGCCAGGGATGGAAGCCTAGCATGTAGGTCGCTACGCCACGCGAAATCCAGTAATAGGATTACAGATAACTGCTGCCGCGGCGCAGGCTGCGCGGTAGCAGCGAGCGGGCGTCCGTCAGCGGTGCAAGGGCCGACCGCGACAAGCAAACACGAAGGCGGGGAAAAAAACCGCGTCAACATGCGCCTGGGCGCCGGGGCAGACGGCTTCGTCGCCGGGAAGGGGTCCCCGGAGGGGTAGGGGCGAGTGCGGAGGCCGTCACCATGGTGACGCTGTAAGCGGAGGGCCAATTAATCCGCCTGGCGGCGGCGAGGCGTCGACGCCCGAGCCGGCGACGGCCAAAGTTTCGCTTTCTCAAACGAACCGCCGCGCTACGCCGCGCCCTACTGTGCTTTTCACGACAGTTATCCGCAGGAACACGTTCGCGCTTTGTATCGTTTTGTGAGAAGGAAAGTGATCGCGGAAATTCTTTTTTTTTATTTAGAGACGGCGTCTGTAATCTGCTCTCCTCATCTTGTGCGTGTGTGTTCACACTTTATCACGTTGTTGTCTTCTTCCTCCATGACCTCCTTTCCACACGCAATACAATTGATTGTGTTTTCTGTACCTACATCATCTCATCGCTGAATCGGAAAATCCATTGCTCATTCTCCACTGACACAATACGATTAGAAACAGGACCTCTCACATCTTACCTATTTATGTTTGACTATAACACAAGCTCATGTGTATCTATTGTGTTCTTCAAAAGAGCACTTCAATGTATGTTTGTTATTTACCTTACAATTATAAATAATAATAATAATAATAATAATACAGTAAAACTAAAGCACTGACTAAAATATAATTTCTTCCACATAGGTGTATTTTTTATGCCTAGACATATCTTCTGGAAACATGATATTGATATTTTAAGTTACTTATACTTCTGTAATAGTAAGTTATAAGTATGCCCGCATAACAAGTATTTACATTATTATCATTTATGAAATTAATTATTTCTCTCATCAACTTCATTAAAATAAGGATATTTGGGGATTTTATTTCATAAAATTCAATGACATTACTCTGTGATTAGGAAACTAGATTCTTAGGAATAACAGACAATGCCTCAAAAGGAAATCTGATGACTGCTGCATTTCAACTTTGCTGGAACAAATCAAAACGAAAGAACAAGGAGACCACAGCGTTCTCATACGGAATTTACACCATAGTTCTGCATACTGCATTCTACATGTGTACTGCGCTGGATACTACAATTCTGTACACCAAATACTTGAAATTTGATATGGTACTAATTGGCAATTGACGATTCCGAAACGGATTATATCGAATGATTACAAAAGTACGTCCATTCTCAGCCACTCATATTTCACTTATTTGCATACATTTGTGATTCTAGACGTAAGAGTTTTAACATACCGTAAAAAGACCATTGACGCACCACTGACGGAAATCCGCAGTATGGTGCGGCGTCGCAACATAAAGCGACTGGGAACTGACGTGAACTGATGTGAACTGACGAAATTTCATCCTTGTTCCCTGTGATGCATCGCGTTCCCTGTGAAAATAGCACCGCGTCCAGCGCACCGCTCCGCACCGCACCGCAGAGCCCCGCGCGATTTGGGATTTTCGTTGGCCGGCGGCGCGCACTTTGCGCTCTTCATTCCCGCGGCTCTGTGCCGCCCACAGGGCCTCTGCGTTGCTGCGCGGCGCGGCGCGGCGCGGCGCCCGGGGCTGCTCGCCCTCAGAGCCCCTAGATACAGAGAGTAGCGCAACCGCCGGCATTTTAATATCCTCTCATCCGATAGCCCCGCCCGGCAGGAATCAGAAGCTGAAAGGAAATTATAACAATTGCTAATATTATGGATATTTTCAAGAATATTAATATTATTTTGGGATAGGTTCATGATTCTCAACACACACAATGCTTCACAGTTCCAATTCTCGTGACTACCGGAGATACAATGGCGGAATCGATGGAACAATGGAATGCGCTATTCTCTGTACCTAGGGACTCTACTCGCCCCGGAAGCCGCAGGCGCGCGGCGCTGGACGGAGGAGGTGCCCTGTTTCACGGGATTACATCATTTGCAGAAATAAGAGTGCAGTGCTCCGCGCGCTGGGTGCAAGAACGACGATGGCCACAAGAGTGGCAAGTGAGCGCATTTGACAGCGTGCTCTCAGTGACGCTGGCATCAACCTGGATAGTTGGTAGCTTCGGTCTGAGGAAGTAACCTCGGCCTTCCTTCAAGAGCGTTGCAGTCGGGTTAACCTGGATGTCACTCAAACGTTGTTCTCGTGGACCCGCGGAAAGGTGAAATTAAAAACCATAAGACCTAGAACCCCACCTTTGGGGGCCTGTACAACACGTCGGTAAATTAATCCGAGCAGAGTATGGATTCATTATGAGTGAGTGCGGGAGTGACTGGGCGTTTGTGTGTGAGGGCGTGCAAGAAGAATGATGAAGAGGTGTAAGGGTGGGGTGGGATGTGTGAAACCGCGGTCTACAGACTTCCAGGGTGATTGGCACGGACGGTGGGCAGAACTGCGGCCGTCGCGGCGATGGCGAAGGGGCGTGGCGCTTCGAGCGGGAACAACGGTGCCCCGGGAGCGCTCAAAAGCGGATAGCGCTCTGGTGAATACTGCATGGCGCACTTTATGGCAACGGGCGTCCGCAGCTTCTATGTATACGCGCTGCGCTCCACGTCGCTCCTCCTTGCCGTCCTGCCCTCGCTGCCACCACCATGCTACCCCCCTCCCTGCCCCCCTTCCTGCCTCCGCGCCGCTCCGCCTCTCCCCCCCCCCGCCACGCGTTCGGAAAATCCACAATCAAAAAATTATGGGCGCGCGCGTGCGGCTGAAGGGCTACGATCAAATCATAACAGCCCGTTGGGCCGCTTAATCGCCTGTGCGGCCGACCGCCCTGCCTCCCCCTCCCCTTGTCTGCCCCTTCCCCTCTCCCCCGCCCCCGCTCGATGCACCCGCAGCGAACACGTCTCCGCCTCGCCCTGCCCCCCGCTGCTGCCTGTGCGCTTCCTGGTACTACATCCTTGTTCTTTCCGCTCGCCCATAACTCGCCTCCCCTGTTTACGCCGTGTCGCTTCATTTGATTTTCACGATTGGTTTTTTTATCTATCTCAATTCTCTGCTTCCACTCGTAATAATTTTTCCTTGACACTTCTTGCAGTGAGTGCAGGGAATGAATCCTCTACCCACTTTACACTCTGCTGTGATCTATAAATATCCTCTTCATGAACGTAGAATATGCCCTGGCGGGGAATGTCCACAATCTTTTCTCTTTTTCTGCTCTTGTCTCAGCTTTAGAGTCTTCATTCCTGTCTTCCGCTCCTATCTGTAATTGAATTGTCTAAATTGATTCATTCTCTATGTAATAGTTTTATCATCGATCAATTTTCCATTCGCAGTCATCTCGGTCAATTTTTCAACATGATCCAATCCAAGTCGATCTTCCCGCGTTTATCTTCCGACATGAATCCTTTACATCCATCTGGAACTTCCTCAATACCTTTGCTCTGTAAATTAGTTCTTCCTCAAACACCCATTCCGTTTTTCCTTGACGACTGGACACCTGTATCCGAGTATTATCCGAATATGTCACCGTCATTTTATTCCATGTGGGGGTACTTCGCTGCATCTAATATGGGTTGGGTTGCAGACAAATAAAACTAAAAAATGCTAATTTCTCCCAACATTTGAATCGCCTTCTTTATTTTAATTAATATTTGGATTTCGACTTTCCTCACCTAGTCCTAAACGACCATATAGACTCAATCAAATCACCCTCACCGCCCCTTTCTCCTTTTTAATCTTTTTTTTTTCTCCCCAGACCCATCTCCACTGTTGTTCCACTCGTACTTTTTGTCCCTCGCTACATCATCTCCGCCCGCTGCCTGCCACTTTAGTCCCCGGAAATTCTTCCCTGCCTCTTGCTCCCCGTCCCTTTGGAGGCGCGCGCCTCGTAGCGGAGGCGCCGCGGTCAGTGCTGCCTCGAGATAAAGCCGAAGGTGCCGCCCGAGCGGGGCACTTCTCGCGCCGTTACTCCGCGAATGTTTGAGAGCATCGTTCGACACGTGATATATCGTCGTCGCCTCGGTGTCAATTTCGCCACGCTCCCCTGGACTACGCGTTGGGTGGCAGGTTCTTGTGGACAGGCGCATTCCCTTGTCTCAGTGATTTATATTACATTTATTTAGGTCATTAAAGGACCATCTTCCGACGCGGGTTTCCTTTCCTCAAATCGCGTGTTCATTCCAGGAATTAAAATGAATTTAGCAAAAGCAACATTTTTTACATAATTCAATGCACACGTTTTATCCAATCACGAACATATCAAAAGAAACAACCTTTATTTTTATGCATCTGTTCGAAAAAAATCCCTAAAAACAAAAGAATTGTGAGTAAATGTGCGAAAAAATAAATTATTTACTCAATAAGCTAACTCCATGTTTGTAAATTAACTTTAACCTTTTCAAAGGGAAAATGTTTCAACAACGAAATAAACTTACATTATATATATATATATATATATATATATATATATATATATATATATATATATATGAAATACATTAAATCCAGTTTATAATACATCATTAAGAAGAGCTAATTTCCACTCAAAGAATTACGTGTTCTGTGAAAGTAGTCCTAACGTAACGCTTGGATATGATTTACAGATATGGTTGTTAAATAAATTTAATTCCTCCGTAAAATATCGTAATGTGAAAATTGTTATATATTTCATTAAAAACAATATTTTAACATGTCTAGTCACGGTTAGTCAAGTAATGGCTTCATTGAATTACATTATTTTGTTGAAGTACCAGTGGTATCAATTCATTTTCCTCGGATATAATAATCGATAATAAAGGCGAAAAAGGAACTAAATTAAAATTAACAACATCATAATGTGCAAGACCTTCATACTGCAGAGATGGCTAAGAGTTACGATCAAAATAGGAAATATTGACACATTTTCTTCATTATCCAATAGCTTTTACACAAAACAGAAAAATGTATTAAAAGGTAAAATGTGCCGGAAGCCACAATTGGTCCCTGCACTCTCCGTTGCATATTAAGTGGAAGCTTTATGACGATTTAAATCGATGTTCACTATCGATCCTGGACAGAAAATAGACATTGAGGGGAAATCACATACAATTCATTATCATTTCAATTTAATTGTATCCAACAATGAATGGGAAGTTAGTGTAGTAGGGCATCTCAATGCAATCTCTTCGTCTCGGATGTTTTGTAACCAAATAAGAGATATGGAATATTTTGAAAACAATTAAAATTAATTCGTTACATTATTTCCTCTGTTTTGTTGTAACTAAGTTTAATCTGAAGATTGGATTGAATGGAAAGAAAGAACATCGGTTGCAGGGAGACCATATATTTTAATTTAAAATATTCTTGTCTATTTAACATGTAACAAGAGTGTAGCTACCCGATTCCCAATAATGGTTTTCTTTACAAAGGGACGTCAAATGCTTTTTTTTATAGATTTATTTGATTAATAATAAATAAATGATGTTACAGATAATTCAAACATCCAAAATGCACTAAATGTAGCTGTTACAACTTTTCTGTGACGCTGTAACGATACATTTTTCAGTAATGTTTGTAAAATGTAAGTAAAGCTTATAAAAGATATTACCTGAATGATTATTTTGTATTTTGTTCATCTATAGAAATATTTCATTTATTAATTATTCAGAACTGCCATTTTGGGAAATTATTTTACGAACTTAATTTTGCAGAACGTACTCTAAATATACAAAAATAAACCTTGATAAACAAGTGATAATTTTAGCAATGGCAAATTGAAAATTTTGCTGCTTGTGTTCCGAGCGATTTTTTGAGGTAATGACATTGAGAAAGTATTTTAATGTGGTATATTTTCTAAAATATCGCATGTAAAAATGTCTAATTTAGATATTTTTGTTAGATTTTACGTCAATATGATAATTATCTACAATGTTTATTAAAATTACAAAACATAATCTAGAGACGTGAAGTAAAAGCAACATTGATAAATCAACAAAAACGCATTGTCAATGTTAATCAGACAACTGCTTCTGCATCTGGATCAAAGTCGTTTGACAAATTCAAGAGTTTCTGTCGGATCTGAGGGAAGCTTCGCAGAATTGACGAAAGTAACAACTTGTGAATGTGAAACGAGACGTTGGGTCTCGTAATTTCCTTCCATTCGCGCGTCGGCTCCATTCCTCCCTTTTGACGAAGCTAAGGCGGCCGGCCTCCGGGCGAAGCGCTCCAGGTTATGCATTTCCGGACTCGAAGGCTTCCCTTGCCCCCGCGTCAAGTTCGGCGGAGGGGCGAGGGCAAGCAAGGCGGTGAATCAAGAGTTACACGAGGGGTGCGCCGAGGTGGAGGGGGCGTGTGGTTGAAGTTGGAGAGCACGAGAGGGCAGGAGTTAGAGCGTATAGGGAGAATAGAGGTCAGTAGACGCGCCAGACGAGCAGTTAGAGAAGATGACGAAGGGAACGAACACTGGGTCGCAAATTACTGATACCGACGAACAATGGGATTTAGGTAAAGCCGAGATATAGGAGAAATGGGATCGCGTCAAATCTGTAGGTCATAGGCGTTTGAATGAATGGCGCAGTGGCATTTAAAGATGTAGTAACGACTGAAGTGAAAACGTAGAGGCTAGAAGATGGATGAACGCTTCACATAACACAACGCATGCCAAAGTGGAATTGCGATGGGGGAAACTACATTAGGAAAGGGGGATACAGCAAAAGCGCGTTCATCGCCGAACAGTAGCACGAGGGGGCAGGAGAGGCGGAGGGCCTGATGGAAAAGAGCGTCCGCGAGAGCGCTCCAGCGGCGGGGAAGGGTGTCCGGCTGGGGGCACGTTCGCCGGCGTAATAGAGAGCGGCGGGCGCACGGCGAGGGCGAGAGCGCGAGATTGGTGAGGCCGGGGTCGGTGATGGCGAGAGCGCGCGCCCGCGCCCGCGCCCGCCCGCGCGGTGAGATGCGGCCGCTGGGGGGCGGGGCGTGGCCGGGGCCGGCAGCGCGGGCGGGCGGGCGTCCCCCGAAAATTAAGCCGCGGCGCGGGCGCTCGCCTGATCCATCACCCGGCGCGGAGATTGATCGGCCCCGTTATGCGGGGGTGGCAATTTACAAAGTGGCGGGCGGGCCGGCGGGCGGGCGACCGCGAGCGCGAAGCGGGGCGCGGCGGGGTGGAGGGGGCGGGCCGCGGGGCGTGGGGGAGTGGGTGGGGTCAGTCAACAGGTGCGAGGGCGCGTAACGAGCGAGGGAGCGAACGGGCGATCGCGCGCGCTGCACTCGCGCAACGCCGCAGCCGCCTGCCTGCCTGCGCGAGCGGCCCCGAGCACGCGTTTGAGCACAAAGCGCCCATTGTACGCCTTTCTCGCCACCGTACTCGCCGTACTACAACACGCCGCCGCCGCCGCCTCCGCCAGGGGCGCCGCCCGCGCCGCCGCCCCCGCCGTCGACGCGAGAGCCCTCGGCGCGCGCTGGCCGCCACTAACGCGCGCGCGAGAGAGTGCCCGCTCTCCGCCGGCGTTCGCGCCCCCGCCCGCGGCACGGGCGACTGACCTCTCTGCGCCCTCACACCGCCGCCCGCCCGCCGCCTCTACTCGTTACGCGCCTCCTGCCGCCCACTCGACCTCTCGGGCGCCTGCAGCGCGCTCTTGGTGCAACGGCCTTCCCCGCGGAGCTGGCTGCTCGCCACCGCTGGCCTCTACACTTGGATGATTCAGAATTTATTTTTCTGGTTTTCATTGAAATACGCATCTGACTGAATGAATATGTAATTACTACAACCATTCCCATGTGAAATGAAAAAAATTCAAACTAAAAATAAATTAATTTGCTGGAGTTGGAGTGCTTTTTGATGAAAGCTGTTCTTTTAATGGTGGATTCCCAAGGTCAGTTTGTTTTAGAATTAACATTAGTTGTTCTTTGCATATTGTTTCATTTGAAATGTAAAACTCTCAAAGAGCATTCCTCCCATATTCCTCCCTTCTTTTTGCGTTTTAATCTAAAATTACTACTGGGCAACAGATTATCATTCTGTAGAATGTAATACTTTATTTCATTATTTTACTGCAAGTGTTTATCAATATTTACTTTATTATCTTCAAAAATGTACACATCAAATTCATTTTTCTTCACGGGATTAAAATTAATATTTTGGTATAATTGATACATTGATTGATTATTTCGCGTTTCTGAGCGCGTTATCTGCTGTGATCATGAGTCGTGTAAGCATTGCATCTTTTTGTCCTGGAAGGTGCTGGGTCCCCCCCCCGTTGGATGATGAGATCCGGCGCCGACATACACGTCGGTTTGCGTTTTTTCCACCCACATTCTGCTGTACCCCACCAGCGGGGTTGTGTCTAAGAAGTGGCAAGCTCTAAGCTCCCAACATTTAGTGTAGTCCCTGTAAGTGTAAGTTTGGTAATTGAGGTTAGGACAAGGAAGAGGAAGGAAAGATCGCACCGATCTGTGGCCAATTTCTTAGGGTACGTATGTATGGTCTGGCATTCGTCTAGGGTTGGTCGAGAAGCCACCAATCAGAGCAGCTAGTTGCAAGAATTCTCCTTCAGACAGTAGTTGAATTCGGTCTAGCCTGCCTAGTTAGTGTCGAAAATCCTGCCACTCGAAACCTATTAACCGAGGCACTGTACAGACCACTTAATGACTTCAGCTACTCAAGCCGGTGGTATACATTGTGAATCGTTATACACATAAAATATCACACTGTGTATTATTTTATATGAATTGTGAAATGTTATAAGAATTGTTGAATATTATTACGAATCACTATAAATTTAAAATATCAGTCTGTGTTAATACACAGTGTTTTATATCTAAAATATCACGACATAACACTAACAATGCCAGTAAGAATTTTTTCACGCATGCATTCTAAAAAATATCTCCATTTGATCATTTCAAATAACTTATTTAGTTTCTCTCCCTCAGATTATAACGATAATCTCCACAATGTGGTAGGGATCGTGATGGAGGATATATCAGTACGCTCCTATTCACGATTTTTTTCTTGAAGTAAGACCTGTTCTATGAAATATCCCCGTGTTCATATAGTTTGATGCATCAAGCCAGCACACTGTTCATCCTGTGACAAAAAATACTGCTAACGCCCAAAAAGAAATGACGAATAAACGTAGACTGCAATTACGTCAACCAATATCCACAAATAGAGAATTTCTCGTAGGATTTTAGAATGCATGACAATAGGTAAGAGGAAGAGAGAAGACCAGCCATTACACTAATGAATGGTATTAGCATAAATATGAAAGAGAAAAAATTACAGAAAGGTGACAGGGAAGACAAGGAACAGTGAGGGGAAAATTAAAAGTATAGTAATGAAAGTTATTTCTGTTTCAGGTACAGGAAAATGTTATAACTATATAACATTGTAGCTGTTAAATAAATAAAATCTCCAAAATGTATGATCTATATTCACAATTACTCATTTATTTAATGGGGTTCTAATCACCCTCCTATAGCACCCTCATATAGGCGAAGTCTGTCACTTCGCCTTCCTCCGCTGCTCCTTTCATACTTCGTGCGTTCCCAGCCATTTTAGTTGCCCGCCCCCTCGCAACGAGCAATTGCCCCCCGCCGTTCCAATGCAAACGCCGCTGCCCTGCGCCGTGGCCTCGCTTCATCGCCCGCGAGCGCCCGCGAGCGCGCGCGCGAGTGAGCGAGTGGGCGGCGCGCAACGACGCGCATGACGTCTGGCGGATAATCACGCGGCTGCCTGCGAATCGCTTCGCTCCATCCCACATCATCCTCCACACCCCTCCCTACCTCACTCCAGCCCACCTCACTACACCCCCCTCCAACCCACCTCATTCCATCGTACCCCATCCCACCCCACCCTCCCTACCCTAATCTGCTCTACTCCACATCATCCCATACCATCATATCCTTTTCCCTCTGATCCTCGCTACAGTCACCACACTCACCCGACTCCATCCCACCTCACCCCATTTCACTCAATCTTACCCCGTCCCACCCAAACCCATACCATCCCATCCCACCCCATCCCACACCAACTCATCCCATATCGTGTCAATCCACAACAACCCTTCCACCCGAACCCTCTCCACCCCAATCCTCACCACCCGAACACTCCCCATCCCTTTCCGCCACACTACACTTCATTCCATCCCACCACACTGCTCCCCATCCCTTGTTCTCAGTTCACCTCCATTTCAACCTGCTCCCTCCATCCAGTCCCGCTCTTTCCTGACCCGTGTCTTCCTCCCCTCCTCGCTCTCCTATAACACTCTTGCTTCCCACCCTCTCCGCAGCGCTTTTCTCCACTGCGTCTCCGGTCCACACGCGATTTCTTGACGTTCCATCACGCCCCTCCTTGGACCACCCCCACACAACATCGAATCAAACCGCTTCTTCCCGTTCTCCTCCACCCCGCCTTGATTCGCTTCCTGCCGTTCCTCCCAGCCCTCTCAAATGCTCCACCCCTTCCCGCTGCATCGATCCCGCCCCGATCAACCCCATTCCATCCCGCTTCGCCTCGTTGCACACTGCCCTCCCTTCCGTTTCGCTCTCCGTCCTTCCCCAATCCCGCACCATCTCGGCCCATTGCATCCTTTGAAATCTCGTCCTATTCCCACTCTATCCTATTCCATCCCTTCCCCATCCCGCAAAACTCGACCCGGCCCGGCCCTATATGTGAACCCACCGTTTCACCGACTCTCCTGTCCCGCTTCGCTACATCTCGTCCCTCGTTGCCCTGTCTCGCGCTGTGGGCAGCCGGAAGCGAGAACACCCGCAACCAGGACTGAGTCGGGAGGTGAACCGGAATGGTCAATGCACATCCCTAGTTGTCGAAACAGCCAGGGCTGGAAAGCGATTCTGTTCGGGTCTAAGTCGAGATAGCATTTCCCAGTTCGGCCCTTAGTGTAAGGACCTGTCTGCGGTCGTTATTTACCGGAGCAGATAGTCCAATATGAAAGTCAAGATTACTTTCAGTCAAGTCAAGAAAGTCAAGAAACTCTGGTAGTATTTCAAGTAATACGTCTCACAGTTCGAGATGATGGAATCAATTAGTTTTAAACCACCCTGACGTTGTAAGAGAACAAAAACCTTCTGAAACACGCAGAGGTTTTTTCATCCGTATCATTGAAATCATTCTACCATTTAAGCTTTCACATGTTTACATGCATAGTAAACGTACTTATCTTTTATTGATTGCTTACCGATGTAAACTGAAACATCTCAAAGAAAAAATTGATACAATAGTAGGACTACGACTTATTTTAGGATATTGGAACCAGGAAATGGCAATATACAAATGGGAAAACGTACTTACAAAGAGGACATATGGTAGCCATATTGAACGCAACAAAAAGAAAATGCTGATTTTCCAACACGAATTTCAGAACTCAGTAATTTTCAAGGCTGGAATACGTAGTAAATATTGGATATGGGATATTCGTAACAGAAAATAAACACATTAATTATTTGGGACGTGGCTAGGTTTAACTTTTTTATTAAATCACCTCCTATGAAGAATTTGAGGAAGGAATGGGCAACTAATGTTGACACGTTTTCGTACAGATGTAGGGATTAGAACAGGAAAATTGACTGCAGACGGGATAAGGCCTATTATAAAATTATTTGTAAAAAACTAAAATACAAGTGAAAAAGGTAGTGACATTTTTCTTCAAGAACTTTGATCTTCTCAGAAGCTATTTAGACTCGGAAGATGATGCTTGGAGACTTAATTCAGATTCGGTAACGAGCGCTTGTTGACGATATTTTAACATGGCTGGTGGCGATCCAAGTAAATGTAGATAGGAGATAGAATAACTTTTAGAAGTTCAAATAATTTATGTTGAAGGGAAATTGAATGTTCAATATCTTGGTGTGTGTGTGTTGAAATTATTTTAAGTAAAAGTATTCCTTTTTATGGAAACAGAACATTTAACCAATGCGAGTGTAAATCCCAGTCGAAAAAGAAATGTTCATCTGCGACACTCATGGAAGTAATCAATATGTGTCATTTCAAAACTTTCCAGCCCGTCTAACTTTCACCGACGATAGAAATAAAAGAGCAGTGCTATTTTTCAATATATTATCCTCTAATTCAATACGCTTTTTACATCTTTTAGTTAATAATTTATACCTGTGCAAAAAATAGTAAGAATCTTTGTCTGAAAATTAAATTAAAACTGCTTCTCTCACTTCGTTGTAGTCCGAAAAGTTTCTTCCTCGAAGTTCCAGTTGATCTGATTTTTGAGTGCCAGGCTCGAAACGTTTGGAACTACTAGTAGTATGTGTAATATTATTAGGTATAGGAAATTAATATTATTAATTTAAACATTTTATTAGTTATTTATTATTAGGTATTTTATGGTTATTATTAGGTATTTTACGGTTAATTGATGTTCAGATTAGAAGTCGATAATTTTCAAATCTGATTTTAAGATTCAAGAACAGAAGATTCCTCGTGGACTTTAAGATTCTTCGTGGGAAAACGTCTCTTTAGCGGCATTGCAGTATACAACTACTCCAAGAATTGTAAGCGCTGCGGAAAACATCCAACAAACTTTAACAATTCTTTGCAAAGAGAATATCAGAGAGACATTTATAAGGCCTTAGTAAACAAAAGAAATTAGTATTTCAACATGGCATGCCAACAAAAGTAATTGCACATTTGTTTTTATATAAAACGACAAAGTTTCACGAAATGAATTTTGAACTCAATAAATGCTAAAAATATTTTTATTAGAAAAAAGGCTGATTTATTTCATATTTAGACTCCACAGACCAGCCATTTTATTTTTGACAGAATTAGTTTCAGAGAATACACATTCTGTACGAGACGACTGAGACGCCATCGACATGCCAAGATGGCGGATCTTACTTGTACTAACTGGATTATTTATTTTACTATTGATATCTAATTTCTGTTCGTTTATTCACTCCAACCACTAATTCCCTATATGTTCGCGGAAGAAATCCGTCGAGAGAAATTTAATTAAAGGGTGAACAGAACCTTCTACGGAATTGTGGTGACGAAAGTTACATAATAAATATTTAAACTACTACTCATTTGGAGTCGAGGATTTTCCTTACCAGTACGAAATATAAATACCCATTTTTCGATGTTTTCTTTTCAGCTTGAAAAAACAAAACAACAAACAATAATAACCCTTGAAAACCTTTAATACTCCCATTCTCACCATTATTTACATTACCACATTCATGTTTTTTTACTTCCCCATGGATTCATGGCCATTTACTCCTATCATATTATTAAAACTACTAACAGCTAACACAAATTGATCTTCCCATAATACTTCGGTTTTAAATGTGCCTTTTTTGTCACTTTCCTGTTTGCGTTCTCTGCCTTTTTGGGCGTCGAATTCCATGTAAATTCCTAATTATCTTTTAGATTAGTCGAATACACCATCAGTCATGTTCCGAACGTTCTCTTTCCCACATAATATCTCTAAACATTCAATTTAAAACCTTTGTTACCGTCACTGCAGCCACCTACTACTTAACTATCCGATCATCACCGTGTTGGAATGCCGTCTCTTTTTTGTTCATACAAGTAAAACCCGCAATTCATCTGTTTCCCTAAGACGCGCAGTACTGTCCACATTTCCATTCCTCCTTCCTTTCCTGCGCCGATTTTCTCCTCTCTCGTACATCTCGTTTCTGATTGGAGCTTCCTGTACATGCGTTTTATACTGTTTATTTTTTGACTAATAGATTCTTTCACTCTTTTGTATTATTAATTACATCCACGGAAATTTCTTGCGTCTCCATTTCAAGTTATTTTCACAATAAAGTCCACTATTTTCCTAGTTGAGCACTTACACTACTTTTTCCTTAAATTCTGGTTATTACTGAATTGCCATATGATTACTTCGGATTATCCATTGTTGTCTATATTTTTAAAGCACGTTATTTTGACAATATTTGTTTGTCCCAGTGATGACTCATCACAGTATCATTGGCATGCCATCAAATTTAATACTTTTGTTGTTTATTAAAAACATATTAAAGATTTTTCCTATGATCTCTATGCAAAAAAGGATTACTTTATCTTGCAAAATGTTTTCCGTGGCGCTTACGGATTGCGAAAATGTTGCCCTCATAGACTGCGCTGCTGAAGTGAAAAATCTTTTTTTTTTCTGCGAAGAATATCGACGACCATCAGTAATCTTCTGCTCTAATATCCCTAAAACTATTTTTAAATAATATGAACTATTTACATAGAAATTACACCCGAATGCCTCGGATGGACATCCCTATTCGATACTGCGTCACATCACGGCAACTAAACGTCCTGTCTGCTTAAATCACCTCTATGACCAGGCAGCCTCCCATGTGCTGGCATCGGCGGCAGATATCTTCTCAAATGCTCACGACCCTTCCAGATAGTCTTTCAGGTGCTCACGACCGCGATCAAATAACTTCTGTCAAAATTACGGTTTAACTCCTCCGCCTTCTTGGACGTCGAATTTAATGTAATTTACTGTGCTACAAATGTAACTTGCAGCATAGTCCAACGAGCCATTGGTCATCATATACAATTAATGCTTTTCTCATTGAGATAATCATCACGCTTTAGACTTGTCCCAATCACACAAGTTCTCTCTCTACTCATCCTACTGAATACATCCGGCCATCAGCGTGTATGAATAGCTTCTGCCCTCCCCATTTCATGAAGTTTCGCTGTTCATTTTTTTACATCTAAGATGCGCAGTACAGGCCCCATTTCGTTCCTCCTCCGTTCGTCCGCGTCGATTTCCTCCTCCCTCTCACACCTCCTTTCTGATTGGATACACATGCCTCAACGTCAAATACTGTTTATTTATTGAGTATCGATTAGTCCATCATCTGAAATAATTAACAAATTCCACGGGAATTCGTCACGTGTCCATGCCAAGTTTATTATTAATGAAATAAAGTCCACAATTTTCCTTGTTTACTAATCACACTCCACTTCCCCTGAATTCTCATTATTTACGTAATCACTATGTATTTACTTCAAAGTCTCCATTGTTGAGATCGTACATATTTTTTAACTAGGAATACCTAATGTTCAATATTCAGTGTTTATTCCGGCCTCGAACTTTACTAAGACCTAATATTTACATTGTAATATTTGCATCTAATCCTAATGGCTACCCAATTCCCTCTTAGTAAATATATAATGCTACTCCTATGTTGTCATTCCCGGATACCAATGTTTCGAAATAAGCTATTATTTTATTGTATTTTAATCAACATTTCTCTGGGATAACTGGGTATGTCTCAAGTCAGGCATTGGTAAAAATTTTAACAAAAATTAATTGTTTAACGTTTGAAATAGTTTCTAACACAAATAAGAAATGTTTTCAAAAGCCATGCCCAGGTATGAATATTTATATCCATAAACATTAAAAACAAATAAAAATACAAATTTCAAATGCGGAGCACTGAAGGATGGAAGCCCAACGTGGAGCTGCTTATTTCAGTAACGATAGAACGTTTCAATAACTCGATTAGAATTTGAGAGTCAATGAATTCAGAATTAATTGAACATTTCTGACTCGGAAAGAAAGCCCATTTATATACAGGAATTTAATATTAGATCAAAAATATTTGTTCTTATTTAGAGAGTGACGCTGCACTGAAGTGTACCACTTATCCTCACTTCGGAAACTACATAAAGTCGTAACAAGCTAATTTCAATTTTTTCTACCCCTAATTTCTACATCAATAAAGCCATAATATCAATTTTCTCATAAAATATAAGCATTCCAAGAAATAACTGTTTGAAGTTCCCTCTTGGTCACATGGAAACGCATGGTTTCAATGCAGGTAAAATCAATTATTATTCTATAATATATAATTATTGCATTAATATATATCTAGTAGTGGCTAGTAAATAAGTAAATAAATAATTAAATAAAAGTGCACCATTCTTCCCTTTTTTTGCTGTATGTAACTTCAGCTTGTACTACCTTGCTTCGCTGTTAAATAAGAAGACTGCTGTCTCAGAAAGGAGTGGTCGCCTTTCGAGGTCTGTCCTTCTTTCTCTCCTAGAATCAAAATTCTTCCGTGTGATGTGTTTGGCATCTATGTCTGCTATATAGCGTGCAGATGGCAAGAATTAAGTCTATCACGTCAAAAATAGCTTTTAACGGGACATTTCAATCACTGAGGTTTTTGTATTTGTACATTTCCTGTAATTTAAACCAAACTTATTCGTCTGGATTACGAATGTTCATCAATTGGTTACCAATGAATACTCTATATTTTCATTTTCATAAGATTTACGATACGTATATTTTCAGACAACTTGTGATTTACGGGGAAATATTAAACCATTTGTTCTTAAATCAATTACTACGTTTTGTAGAAAATTTGAGTTTGGTAATAGCTGTAAGTTTTAATTCATAATCAAAACAGTGAATATTTCATACACATTCACAAATTATTGATTTCAATTAACATTGCTTGAATTAATGAATACTAATGTGATTGTAAAAAATATGGGATGTCTGTTTTGGGGCAATATTTTGATACATACACTACATGCAATATTTTATAACATAACTTATGATTAATGGTGGAATTATTACATTCTTCCCCAAAAGAATATTTGATCGTGAAATCTCGCCTGTGTGAAAAGTGTTAATGTTTTAAAACGTTCATACGTGACGAGACAATACTCTGATACACAGGTGATTAAAATGTATTTTGTACCATAAATAAAACTATGTGAGATTAACAAACCGAAATTCATTTGTGTTTATAGAAGGATTTATCGATACAAAACTTCAATAAAGCAAATATTCGCCCAATTAGCAGAAGTTCATTTGCAAGAGTACCCAAGAAGTGGGACGGCATATGGAAAGAGAAAGCAGCACATACAAATTACTGTTTCTCTTTTGGACGCCTTAAATCAACCGGCAACTGTTTATAATCGGCCTCTTCTTCCCTTGACGGTTTAGCCGCCGGCAACAGTTCCGCTCGGAGCTACACACGGCGCCGCCCGACATGAGCTGGTGCGGGGCGGGGGCGGGGGCGGGGGCGGAGGGGGCAGCGAAGGGCGGGAGCGAAGACGGCGGCGGAGCCAGCGACCGTCGAGAGTGGCACCCGCCCCGCCCCCGCCACCCCCGCGCGCCACCCAAACCCCTCTCCTCCGCCCCCGCCGCCGCCGCCGCCGAGCCCTCAGGTGCGCGTTATGGCCCCACCTGGCTGGGATTAGAGTTACTGCGCTCATTTGTAATATTTATGCCGCAAGCGCGCGGAATGCGATATTGCCGCGCATTAATATGATTTGTGGCGGCGACATTTGTACATTTTTAAATGAGCGCCCACCCCCGGCGGGGTGCGGTGGGGTGGGGTGCGGAGTGACGGGGAGGTGGGGGGGTGTCGGTGTCCGTCCGCGCCCCTGCTGCGCTGCCTCGTCACTCGGACGGCAGGGTGTTCGGTCAGCTCGCCCCAGTTCGCGCGCCCCTCGTCGTGCCCCGCCGCCCGCGCGCCACCTGTCGGTCCCAGGGCGGCACTAAAATCGGCGCGACTTCGCTCGCCGACGGCTCCGCCCGTTTGATTTCCTGGCGGCCTCTGCCGCTTTTCCGCGCCGACTGCCGTCGTCGTCCGTCCGCCCGCTCCCGACGCCCTCCCCCCCCGCCTTCGTTCGCGCCCGGCCTTCGCCCCAGCGGGCAGGAGGGACGGGTAATGGCGCGATCGTGTCCCTTCGGCGAATCCATTTCTTTTTACGGCGCTCCGCCTGACGCACTCATATCATTGTCTCGCTGCGCTAGGTTATATAAACAAATGGAATACATTTTGTTGAGGTGGTCATTTTAGCCACCCACGTACGTGGATAACGCAATTCGAATAGAGACTCTGATAAAAGGATGTTTTTTAAATGTGTCCATAAGAGCAAAGCCTGTGTTTTGGAAAACGAGTCTAACTTTGTGGGTTTCTGTAATGTATTGACTCACTTCGTTGAATCGGTGTAAACGCAGATGGGTCGAGTAATTCAAGCTTGCACAGAATTACTTTTTGTTCGAAAACAAAATTCAACGATAGGTGTTCTTTCTCGGAATAAAATAAATCAGACCCAATTGTCAAAAATACATCCTTGGTCAATTTATAGGATGGCAGTCACAAGTATTGTAAGTAATCTTTTGATACAAAGATTCCTTACGATATTTTAACTGTTCCATTCGTAGCATTCGTGATATCGGAAGATTGGGAGTACCGATTATTACTCATTTCGAAACTCCTCCCGTACTACTCTTTCTTTTGATGCTTTCGGATAGAATTGTCTATGTTTTGAAATGCCACAGTATAAATAATGGGACAAAGGGCAGATGAGAAAAGCAATGATAACTGTAAACAGGATTGGGTGACAATCGATGGTATTGAAGTAATCTAATCTGTCAAAATTTTAGTGCATAGGTTGTGGAAGATCGCTTTTCTACGCGCTGTAGCTACATGCCAGTACAGTGACCTCGAACCTCACTAGTGATGTCCCACCTCTAAACTATCTAGCAAAAGTGTTGATTGGCTGCAGTGGTTAGACGATATTCGTTAAATATACTCTTACGTAGACAAAATAATTCGAACGGCAATTAGTAAGCAAACTTTCATGTTAGACAGCTGGGCTGCTAAACTTAAAATTAAATTAAATCCTAGCAAAACCGCCGCAAAAATATTTACATTACGACCCTACTCTCCCCCACTTCCTCTCACGCTAAATAACAATCCAATAGAATGGTACCCCCCTAATAAACCTGTAAAATATTTAGGTTTATACCTAGATACGAAGTTAAATTGGGGAAAACATATAAATGCCAAAGTGACCCAAGCCAAAATAAAATTATCACAGCTACGACCACTAATTTATAGAAACAGCCCAATCCAGCACAAACCAGCCATAGCAATTTACAAGACCATTTTAAGACCGTTAATGCTGTACGCCTGCCCAATTTGGATCAACTCCGCCAAAACTAACATCCAAAAGCTCCAAGTCTTTCAAAATAAATTCTTAAGAATAGTTGCTCATGCCCCTTGGTACATAACCAATAACCAACTCCACAATGAATTTAACCTAAAACCTATGGACAAATACATTACAAATCTAGCGACCAATTTTTATTATAATCTACCTCAAATCCCAGCCCTTTCACCTTTCAAACTGGCCCAAACCCCCAATTCCCAAACACGAATAAAAAACAAATATCCATACCATATATTTCTAAAACAATTTGCAGATTTAGATCCAGACTGAGGACCCAAAATGGGATATCCTCCCCTTGTAATAGCATGTAAGTTTATATTTAAGTTTAGCAAGTAAGTCTGTAAATACATATGTATAGTTATATTTACTGAACTATGTACTTTCTTCAAGAAAAAAAAAATAAAAAAATAAAAAAATAAAAAAGTAAGCAAACTTCAACTAAAAGCAAATATGTCTACGACCTCATCCTTTCCAAAAGAGCCAAGATCTTTATTCAAGAAGTTCGTAGATTTAAGAGAGGAAAATCTGGTTTTGTTAGTTTTTTTTTTTCTTTTTATATTTGTATCACGACAAGTAATGGAAAGCAGTTTTTTTCAAAATATATTTGTCACTTTCTAAGCCGTTTTTTACGGTAATTAATTAGGGTATTTGGTAATTTATGATTAGGGTAGGTGATTTTAGGGTATGATCAGGGTAGGTAGGGGTTATTTTTCATCTATCACATCAATTGATGTGATATATGATATTTGGCAAGACATTTTCTTTCGTAAAAAATATGCCTTTTTCTTATTGTTTCCTCAATAGATGGCATTATAACAAAGAGAGTTATATGCAAGTTACACGAGTAATCTCTCATGAGCAGTCTAAGTGGACACAAAGGGGTACGCAAATCGATATCACCGAGAACAAACAGCGTATTTATTTTACAGAGAAAAAATGCAAGAGTTAGGTGACAAACGAAAGGGTAATTTTAGGTACTATATTATACAGAACTGTATTTGGCCCATCTTTATAGCACTCATTCCTACCTAGTAACTACAACAGAATAATAACATTGACCTCGAGAGGTTTGATGTAACGTATTGAAAATCAACTAGCTACTTGACTTTTGTGGAGCGGCATCGGCATCATGGAATTTTGACTTTGGAGACATTCATGCTCTACTTTAACTGTCTCGCAAGCGCACCCGTCGTCGGCGACTTGCACCCGTGGTTCGATCACTCAAAACTGTTCTTTGAAAAAGAGCTTCAAATTTCGCATTTATAGTAGCGCTTAAACGCCATTTTCTTAAAAACGGCTCTAAAGTTTGTTAAATTAATTGCAATTTAGAACGAGATTTGACTGTTCTTTAATATTCTAAAATTAATATTGCCGTTCAACCATAAGGAAAACGAAAAGTTAAGAAAATGTCAAAATGTAATTTTGATGGCAGTAGATGGCAGCTGTCATCAGTATGTAGCAATTTCAGATAGCTAGCTCCGACCCAAGGACATAGAAAACTAATACAGGAAAGTCTGTACCATTCTGTAGCACCACTAGTTTGTCTCGTTCTCATGCTTCATACTGCGAGCACTTGACTGTACAATCTTTTGACCATTTTATTCAGCTCACTCACTCGTGCGTTAAGTAATAGAGATACAATTTTCTTGACTTCGAATTTCACGAGTCATTTTTCACCTTATATACTGGGTATGCTTGCCAACATGATATAGAACTTTTCTTATCGACTGACGAAATATAATGAGCAGTTGTTACTCAATTTTCTTGTCAAATATCGTGTCGTATTTTCGTTTTCTAGGAATGTGCCCGAATATTGCAGCATATTTCTTTTCCGCTCATCATTTGCTTCACTATGAAATCTTTTTTATTGCGTTTACTCAAGAACAGGCAATAGCTTAGTTTCATCTTTATGTTGATTAGAATATTGTAAGTTCCGCTCTACAAATATGTGCTTTCGAGAATCCATACGAGTAAGTTTAAAATAATCTGTTTAAAAATTGAATCACTTTTCTAGTATGTTTGATTTTCTCTCATATAGTTTCTTTTGTCACAAGTCTGCTACACCTGCTATTAAGTTTCTATTGTTCTCTTAACCTTGAAGTAAGGACTAAATCTCCAACCTACTTCCAGTCAGAACAATCAACTTTTGAAACTATGAATCCGACCGCCCTCCGGTTGAAAGAATTCATGTAGTTGATTGTTGTCCTCGTCTGTCAGGGTCAGACTCTCTGCGAATGGAATATTTTTTGGTACGTGATAATCCTTCTGTCTCGTCTTTCTTTAGCGTGAAACATTTCAGCCGTAAACGAGCGTGGATTGAGTGCACTACTAATTGAAATAAGACTTCGTTTTCGAGTAATGGAATTGACAAGTGTTTTGTGCAAATAAACATATAAAGTGATTTCTTGAAAAAAAATCTGTGCCAATTACACATTTAAAATGTTATTCCTAACAATGTATTAGTATTTCTCGTGGTTAAAACGTTTGACAGTATCAAAAACAAAAGAATTGAAAAATGAATAATATTAGCAACAAGAGGTAATTAATTACGTATTTTATTCTTACCTGACAGTTACTTCCTCTGGTGGTCTTATTTCTTCTAATATCTATGTGTCATTTGGAGACTTATGGTAACAAAAAGGACTATGCTTAAAAAATAGTTTATTGAATCAATTGAAACCATAAAAATATCATCCTCATAAAAAAGTTTAATAACGTTTTTATACTAACATTACTATTCACAACTGTGGTTACTTGCACTACCTACGAAGTGCTACGAAATAACTGACCTGCTGACCTACTGACCTGCAAGATTTAATATATTTCTATTCTGTCTAATGTTCTTGACTCATTTACACTTTTACTTTCACGCGCTTACGAAGGAACTTAGACTAGAAAGTTCTGTAATGCTGCGCGAAAAAACGGCGAATTTTCAACAGAAAAACTCTTATTACAGGCCCCTTGTAACGAAAAAGTGGATAAATCCAGTTGCTAAATGTAGAAAAAAAACCTATAACACATGGTGAAGTCAGAATCTATGTTTTATGTGTCCTTAATATCAAAGAATCGATTGACGGCAAAACGTCTGTCCGTCTGTGTGTGAACAATGGCGGCTAAATCGTACATCCGATTTTCTCTAAAATTGATATTCCCGAATCGATCTGCCTGAAGTCGTGGCCCCTTGAATTTGAAACCGATATTTTAATTTTTTAAGGGAGGACACTTTACATGAAGGCCCTGGGACATAATCAAAATTTAAGAAAAATGACGCAAACAATTTTAGCTAAATTTTGTTGTTGGATCGTCTGAAGGACGCTCTTTAAGAGAATGGCACAAGTCTATGTTGGTTGAAAACTCTCATTTTTCATAAATTGAAAAAATTCAAAACTTTTTCGTCGTCTTTCTACAACTACAATTATGAAGATACAATTTTTTCTTAATGAAATGTGTTCATAAAAAACAGATCTTCAAATATGGTCAATTTTCCGAAATCATGAGTATTTTTTGCGACATCTTGTGTTCAACATTGGCTTTTATTTTCTTTAAACTATTCTTTCTTAAAAATTGCACAATATATTTTTTTTTTAAATTGGGACCTTAGATAGGTGCAGGTTACATATTTGTTGAAACGCTTGATTTTTCAAATTTAAAAATTAAAACATTTCGGCATCATGTTACAATTACAATTGTCAAGTTCCATTTTTTACTTTCCCGTATACATACATATATACGGAGTAATATACGTAGTATAGGGAAGATATATAATGCTGTGCGATAAAACGGTGGATTTTCGGCAGAAAAAAATTATTGTCCAAAAAGTGGATATCATGGATATCATTTGCTAAATTAAGAAAAACATCCCCTAGCAAGTGGTGTAGACTGAATCCCTGTTTTGTGGGTCCTTGATATTGAAAAACCAATTGATAGCAAAACGCCCGTCTGTCCTTTTGTGAACACCACTAGCAACTAAACCATGAGAAGGTTTTTTTCCAAATTGAAGAAACAGCTGTCGATTTAGCTTGAGTCGAAATTTTGATATTTTGAAGAAGATTCTTCCAAATTTGTGGGTACTTTTCATGTAGCACGCAGGCATTGTCAAAATTTCTCAAAAACCGCTCCAAATCTGTTTTGAATAAGGTGAATGGTATGTTAGAATGTGTATATTATTTCATTATTTCTTTGTTCATTTCTTACATTGGAGCTTTTGTTATTTGCTTGGAAATTAATCTTTTAGAAAGCTATTTAAAACCTATTTGAAATAATTATGAAATACAGATTGCTAACGTTCAGTCGCCCGCTCGCAAATTACGCAATTGGATGCTACGTAAGTTAGAATTTGTATATTATTTATTTTATTTTATTATTTTTATTTATTATATTTATATTATTTCTGCTATTTCATTTTAAATTGCGTCTTTTAATTTGTTAAACGAATATATGAGCGGTCATTGTTGGTTGTTGTAGTCCATTGTTGTAACACCGCACTGATAAGGTGGCAATGACGACTGTGTTTTGTTCGTGGTAATATAAACTAATACTTTTATATATTTGTAGAATATTACAATACCACAGAGTTTAATAACATGACATTTCATAACATAAATACAATACCAGAGTCTACTATAGGTTCGTGAATATACTGCATACCTTAAACAATGGATTCAATGTCAGAAATATATGTTCACTTTCTCGCGCTTTTTCTTTTAAAGTTTTGAATAAAAAATCTATGGCTTGAAACTATTTAATTTTCGCACCAAATGTTCTAAGATTTCAAATGATTTTCACAAATATGATTACAGATTTGTTAATACGGAGAGAAATCGTGATATAAATAGAATTACATAACCATTACTAATGGCGAGAAAGTACGTGCTATTTCAGGAACACTAATTATATTTTTCTCCACTTTTCCTCTAATTTCGGAACTTTTTCATATATATTTTTCCATATTTTTCTTTTTCCTAGCACTCCCTGTCACCCCTACTGGCACACGCGTTTCCACGCCTTCCTCTCCAGAAGCGTCTCAGCCGCCTGGCCAGACCCTGCCCCAAAGCTCTCGGCTCTGATCCGTTCTACCTCCCTGCAGTGCGCAGCGACGGCGCCTTCTCCATATTGTCCGAGATGGCGCCACCACCGCCTTCGCCTCCATCCCACCCTCCTGCTCTTCTGGGCGACACTTCCTCCCCGCCTGCACCCCCTTCCTCCCCTCCGCCTCCGCCTAAGTACAGCTCGGAGAGGCCTATCGGCTTTCGCGCCAGACGCCGCCTTCGACTCCAGGGACCACGCGGGCCCTCCGCCGCCGCCGACGCCGCCGACGCCGCCGGAGAGGCGAAGTTTGTTTGAGCCTCGGAGATAGCGAGGGAATATGGCGGAGGGCCGGGGTTAAACAGCGGCGGAGGGATGCGGCGTAAAGTAGCGACGTGACTGCAGAAGAACGTCTGGAATCGGACTGTAAAGAGCGTCATATAAATACAACTGCCTTTGCTCCTATCGTATGTCCATAAAGTCAATCCCGAAACATGTGATCCCGGAGAAAAATTAATTATGAAAGTATCTGAACACTTGCACTCATATCGTACAAAAAGAAAGGCCATAGAAAAGTTAAAAGTACATCACATTTACTATATGAAGTTGTGTAAATAAGTAAATTCGACTTTGGAAATTAATTGAGGCATGTGAGCTGACGTAGTGATCGGTACTGAGTCACGGCTAACTGAAAAAATATCAGATTCAGAAATTTGTCGAAACGACTTTAAAATATTTCGCCGGGACAGGGAAACTAGAGAGGGGGGCCTTTATTTTAGTTAAATCACATATAAACGCGAACTTGGAATGGAAAAGCATTGACCGTGAAATGATAGGAGTAGCTATAAGCGTAGACAACTCGCAGACAATAGATCTTATCGCATGTTGTAGGCCACCAAGCGGTAATTATTCCATTTTTGAGAATATCCTCGAATTGGCGGAAACCATGAATAGAACCAGTAATCCGATTATTATTGGACGTGACTTACATCTAAGCAATATTAATTGGCAAGACGATGTATGCGATAGAAAATACAATGAATAATAAATAAACTAGTTTAGGATGCACGAATGACGCAAATTGTTGACAAGCCAACGCGTCAAAAATCTATGCTAGATATTTTTCTCATTAGACCGATAGACATGTTATACTACTGCGATGTTATTCAGGGAATAAGTGACCACAATGCCGTAGTTCTTGAAATAAATGCTACTATTTGTAGGGTAAATTATAAAATCGGTAATATAATATGGCAATATCTTAAAGCTGACATAAATGGACTGCAATATTTTCTAAAACTGAACTACGCGGTTTTCGAAAAGTTAGGAGGATGATTGGAAGACATATGGCAAAAATTCAAAGAAATCATCGGGAAGCTCGGCAATGTTTCGTTCCCTTTAAGTACTAAAAAAAGAATTCAGACCCAGAGTATTATAACAAGGACATTCGCAAATTGAAAAGAAGGAGAAAAGCGCATAACGATAGGCATCGCAGTGAGGCACATTTACAGAAATTCCGTCAAATTATGAAAGAAGTATAAAATAAAAAGAAAACTGCGCAAGAATCGTATCTTAAGTTAATTTTAGATGATAACGAAAACGCTTGGGTAAAGGTCTTTAACTACGTACGTCACCGTCAAGGAAAACAGGAGGGCACAACTCCTGTAAGATGGAATAATGCAGATATCGTAGATGACGAAGAGAAAGCCAATGTACTTAATAATTATTTCTGTTACGTATTCAAACACAAAGCTAACCAAATTATTATAGGGCACAACAACGTGGATCATGTATTCAAAATTGATCAAACGGAAATACGTTCACTTCTGAAGAAAATGAAAAACTGTAAGTCTTGTGGTCCGCATGGTATCGATATGCTAAAGATAGCAGGGGAGACAATAATGCCATATTTGGTCAGATTTTTCAATGTATCGATCAACATTGAAAGTGTACCGGATGATCGGAAATCTGTTTTAATAGTGCCAATTTTTAAAAGTGGACAAACATGTGAAGTGCAAAATTATAGGCCAGTTAGTCTTACGTCAGTAGTTTGTAAATTGTTTGAAAAATTATTGACTAATTCGATTAGTAATAATTTGGATCAGACAGAATGGTTTTTTCACGGGCAGTATGGCTTTAAAAATGGCTTTTCTTGTGAAAATCAAATTATTTCCCTTACTCAAGATTTGTCTGAAGTAATTGATTTAGGGGGAAGAGTGGATGCAATAGTTACTGATTTTGCTAAAGAGTTTGATGTAGTACCGCATGACATATTGTGACCGTTCATTCTGGTCTTCTCGAGGGATATATCGAGGGTTTTGGGCTTTCTGTGAAATTTTGAAGAAAAACACGACAACATCAAGTGGAAAAACCATTCAACAATATAATTATGCACTTGTTAAACAAAAATACAAAAAATAAAGTTGCCAATACCATTGACTCTTACCACAAAACAACACACAAGCAAAAATAAATCAATGACAAAAAAAAATTGATTAGTGAGCAATTTGCGCAAATGCTTCTAGTACCCTCTATCAATTCTATATTTAAATTTAGTACTCAATATTCAATTTTATAAAGTTTATCTTCACTTTTGGTACCTTTACTCATATTTACTTTTAATTTTACTAGTCAATATTCAATGTTATAAAGTTCATCGTTATTTTCTCTCAGATTATAAAAAAAAAATATTCTCAGTTTATTTGTAGGTAGTACTCCCCTTTATTTGAAGACCATGCACTCGCGACGGGATCCCTTGATGCCTTCTCAGTTGGCCTCCAAGAAAGACCTCGTCCCTCCCGTTGATGCTTGCAGCGTCCAGGCTGAGCGGCGCGGTGTAACGGTAGCGCAGCGGGTGCGCTAGACTTCCGCCCGCCTGCGATGCTCCTTCGGTATGGCAAGGTTACTCCATTCCTCCCAGGAATGCATGTGGATTATCGGCAGAGTAGCGCGGCGCGGTGCAAAGGAAGCGCAGCGCTGCCCGCTGTCAAGACCTTGCAGCGGCCTGTGGTTATGTGGCCTCCGCCGGCCTACGGCGCTCCTGCGGAACGTCTCTTGATTGCAAAACCAAGATAGTGGTCACGCGGTCAACTACGGGTTGCGTAGAGATATCGGGCCAAGTAGCTCAACTTTCTCCGAAGAATGCTGGTGTAAACTCGAACAATGTTCTGTATAGAGTCTCTTACATGCGCCACGTAACTGTTCACAAGTTACCTATTGGTGTTTTGCACGAATAGTTTATCTCCGTTGCCTATTCAATCACTAGCACTGAGAAACATTTACTCTCAATCGCGCGACGTAATGGTCCGATAATCTCTCGTCCCATTGTAACAGGCACATGAAAGTTTCGCACTATTCGCGTCCGACTCCGACCGTTGACTCCGTTAGACTGCCTTCTTTTTTCTCCTCGTAAGAGCCACAGCTACCCCTCCCCTCACCTCCCCGCCAGCGACAGTTGATAAGGGAACAGGGGGGGAAGCTCGTAGGGCAGCGCAATCGCGCGGCTGATCTCGCCATCTTTTGGTATTTGAGCGGAATCGCTACAATATTAATATTGAAACTTATTGATGCTAAAATTGACAGGCGGGTAACTGCATGGATAAGTGAATTTCTTCGCAATAGAAATCAAAAGGTTCGAATTGGACAGCATTTTTCGGAAAAGGGTAACATTACATCCGGAGTCCCTCAGGACTGTGTCGTTAACCCACTGTTGTTTCTTATCTTTATAAATGATATATTGCGAAATATAACGTTTTTTTTTCATTTATTTTCTGCCCGTTCGACTTTCGTCTTTCGGGGATTTTGACTGGTACAATGCTACATACATGAGTTTATGGGGCCATCCTGAGGCAAATGCGGGTCTCGATTCAACCCTTCACTATTTTTAAAATTTCTTATTTGAAATAATTGACTAACGGAAGTTATGCATTTATTATGTGGTAGTGGAGGGAGGGTGTTTATGGGAATGGGGGCAAAAGATTTTATGATTCAGGGTGGGCGAAAGAGATCTTTGGGGAATCTGGATCTAATGCGTGAAGGATAATGTGAGTTTTGGCCGAGATTGAATATTGGAGCGTTAGGACATGCGTGGAGGAGAGAATAATATTTTTGAGAGGTTTGCGAAATGAATTCCGAGAGGAGAGGTACTTGAAGTTCTCGATGGATTTGGGAATTAGAAATAAACCATGGTGCATTCAAGGTTTGTCTTAAATATTTATTCTGGATTTTCTGTAAAATGGATAGGTTGGTAGGTGCTATGTTGCGCCATATTGGACAAGCATATGTCATTGTAGGTCTTATAATCGTTTTGTAGATGAGCAGCCCAGTTTCTATGCTAAGGGTGGAATTTTTGTTGATAAAAGGGTATAATTTAAACATTTTTGCACGTGTTTTTTGGGCGGTTGAAATAATATGCGGTTTCCAAGTTAACCGTTTGTCTAGTAAGACACCTAAGTATTTGACTGGCGAAGAATGAGAAAGCCAGGGAATATCGGTGTTGTTTATTCGTAAGGGTGCAGGGAAGGGAGGACGTCTGAGTGTGAATATTTTAGATTGTGATTTTAAGGGGTTAATTTTAATTCTCCATTTTTTGGTCCAATTGGTATAGCTGTGAAGGTAGGATTGTATATAATCATAGGCTAAATTGATATCAGTATGTGAAGTGAAAATAGCGGTATCATCTGCATAAAGAGCTATACTTGCTTCCTGTGGAGTTGGATAGTCTGCTGTAAAAATTGAGAACAATGTTGGTGAAAGAACCGAACCTTGTGGGACACCTGCGAGAATTGGGTGAAGAGGTGAAATAGTATCATTTACTTTCACTTGAAAATATCTGTCTGTAAGAAAGCTTTGAATTAGTTTCTGCAGATAATCAGGTGTACCAATTTCTCGTAGTTTGTACATTAGTCCTTGATGCCAAATTCTGTCAAATGCCTGGGAGATGTCTAGAAAGAGAGCTACTGTGTGTTTTTTGTCGTTAAAACCGTTTACAATATGTTCGACAAGTCGCAGCAGTTGATGGGTAGTACAATGATTAGGTCTAAAACCGAACTGGGTGTTGGGAATTGCATTGATTTTTGTCAAGTATGCTTGGAGTCTTTTTAAAACAAGTTTTTCAAAAATTTTTGCTATAGAAGGGAGAAGACTAATTGGTCTGTAGTTGCTTGGGATTTTGGGGTTTTTCCCTGGTTTGCAGAATGGTAGTATAACAGCTCGTTTCCATGACGATGGGTAGTATCCTAATCTTAACGATGCATTGAATATTGAAGTTATTATTGCAATTGCTTGTCGAGGAAGTTCTTTTAATGCTTTGTTAGTGACGTTGTCATACCCGGGTGTTTTTCTAGTCTTGGAAAGTTTAATGGCATTTGCCACTTCTGAAGGAGAAATGAATTTTATCTTTGTTGGGACAGTGCACATAGGTAGTTTTAAGTGCTCTTCTATTTCTGAATTAAACATGGGATATTCTACGGGGTTTGGGATGAAGACTCCTTCTAGGTATTCAGCTAAGGCCTTCGCTTTTTCATCGTCTGAGTATACGATCTTACCATTATTCTGTAAAGGTGGTATCTCTATTCGATCTTTTGTTATGCTTTTGATTGTTCTCCATAGTGGTCTGGTGTTAGGGTGAAGTTGGCTTAGAAATTTATGAAAATTAGAAAATCTAAATTCATCTATTTTTTGTTTGACAATTTTTGTGATGTGGTTTAGTTCACGTTTATTGTTTATATTTCTACTGGATTGCCAGATACGTCGGATTTTTCTTTTCTTTTTAATTAGTTCAAGAAGTTCTTTAGGCAGTGTTGTTTTTGACTTCCTGTGTGTCTGATGGAAGGGTATATGAGCATATTTTAATGATTGTTGTATGCAGTTTGTGAGTTTATGTAGTTCATTATCTATGTCCTCAATGGAGATCATGCTGTGTGGATACGTCAAACTGCTAGTTATTAATTCACGGAAATGATTCCAGTTAGTTTTACCGTTTAATTGTTTCGATATTTTTTCTAATGAGTGTGCCGGTGTTCCCAACGATATGAGGATGGGAGAATGGTCCGAATCTAAATCTGGAACTACTTTCTGGTAGATCGGTGAGGTTATACCTTTTGAAATGATTATATCTAGGATGTCTGCTCTCTTGTTTGGATCTGATGGGTAGTGGGTGGGCTCTATAGGAGCATGAATACTTATGTTGTGACCGCTTGAGTTAATAAGATTAAGCAATTTGACACCCTGATGTGTAGTCACATTGCAACCCCAAGCTCTGTTTTTGCTATTTAAATCTCCCAGCAAAATGAATCGAGGATATTGAGAAAAGATATTACTGTATTCAGTTGGAAAGTTTTTGTTTGGTGGTTTGTATGCTGTAATGATAACTACCTCCGATTTATTATAGTTAATGTTAATTGCTACTGCTTCCAAATCTGTCGAGTGGGGAACAGGTACTTGACTATGCTTAACATCTTTTTGAACTATTATTGCTACTCCACCTGAAGCATTTGTTGAGATCCGATCATTACGATAAATTTTGAAATTGGGTATGGAGAAACGTTCGCCAGGTATGAGATGAGTTTCTGTTAAACAAGCTATATTTATTTTATGATCGTTTAAGAAGTGCCGAAAGGAATTTTCTTGTCTCTTTATTCCATTTGCGTTAAAGTTAAGCAGACTAAGAGCATTTAATTTATTTGGGTCCATTATAGTAGCTTGGAAGAACATTTAGAATCATATTTTGGATTTGGGGCATTAAAAGAGATTATTTGGGATACTATATTTGAAATTAAATTATTTATATCAGGAATGTTATTGTACTGATTATTATTCCATGCTCTATTATAAGGGAGGCGCAGTGGTGGAAAGTTTGTTGAGTGCAAGGAAGGAGGTGGGGGAGGAGGTTGTCTGATAGATGTAGAAGATGATGGAGGAGAAGAGGTCGCAGACGGTTGTCTAGGTGCGGAAAATTGGATGAACCGATTGGTTTGCAGGTTAGTTAAAGGTCTTCGGAATTGTCCTTGGTAGGGTTTGGCAAACTTTTTAAATTCAGGGCAGCCTCTGTAATTGGCGGTATGATCGCCTTTGCAATTAACACATTTAGGGGCGACACCTTCATGTTTTTGACATTGAGAATAGTGATGGTTTTCGAGACACTTCACGCACCTAGGCACGTTGTGGCAGTTTGCCTGAGTATGACCAAAACGCTGACAGCGCTTACATTGAATGGGCTGGTTAGGTTTATTTCTTAGTTGAACTCTTATTATATTATACATCAGTTTGTCCTCATTAAATATATTTTTGGATTTGGGATTGTCCACAAGATCTACTGCTACTATTTGAATAGGGTTTCTGGCTTTATCGTAAAGTCTACACACTTTAGTTACGGGATATTCCAGTCTTTTCAGTTCTTGTATAATATCTTGTTCGGTGTAACATATTGGGATGTCTTTAATTACAACAGATAACACTTTACTACTGGGGTCTCGGTACGTGTGAAATTCAATGTTGCTTTCTTCACAGTATTTTCGGAATTTTCTAAAGTCATTGATTTCATTGAAAATAACTTTAGTGTATTCGCCATTTTGTTTAGTTAGAAAGTCATTTATTGAAGCAGAATTTAGATGTTGTATTAAGGTTAAATACTCATTGCCGGCCATGTGAACGAATATTGGAGGAATTTTAATATTGCTCTCTTTCGCACCGACTAACGTTTCTGTTACTTCATTTTCATCTTCCTCTTCAGCAAGGGGATCGAACCTGGAGTGAGTAGGTACATTATATTGCAATGAGTTGTTATTGTTCTTATTTGAATTTCTATTTTGGTTATCCGAAAGCTTTCGTTTTTTATTTTCATTATCCGTGGGCAAACTTTCTTTACTGTTTTGCGCAGGAGCGTGAGCAGCTTGCTGGCTTGATCTTTTACCTTGGTCATGTTGATAAGCGCTATGCTGAAAGGCCGCCTGTTGCATTACGTGGAGTTGTTGCTGGGGTGGTAGCTGTAGAGCCTGCTGAGGTACTTGCAGCCAAACATATCCAATATAACGTTAAAAATTCGACTCTTCGCCGATGACTGTATATTATATCGGGAAATTACAGAACAGCACGATACGATTCAACTACAGGAAGATTTAAATAAGATTGATGATTGGGCAAGAGCTAATAAAATGACTGTAAATGGAAATAAAAGTAAAGCGATCACATTTTGTAGGACCAGAGTCTTTCATACAATACCTTGTCAGCTAATTAATTATGTAGTTCCGCGAGTATCAAACTGTAAATACCTTAGCATCCTTCTGGATAGCAAATTTGGATGGGAGAAACAAACTAACTACGTAGTGGGAAAAGCTTGGAGGTCTTTGCATTTCGTCATGAGAATTCTTAAAAAAGCAAAAAAAATCGTATACCGCTTGTTAATCGCTTGTTAGGCCAGTAATGAAATATGGAGCTAGTAGTTGGGATCCGTACAGAATAGGACTTAAAAAGAGCTTACACGCAACACTCACCATGCTGGATACTCGAATTGACTTGAGACTTTACCAGCTTGTTCAGCACCTTTCAAAACCTCTACAGACAAATTTTTACGTGCTATGAAGCATTGCAAGTAGTGTTTTTGCGATAATTAGTATTGGGACCCTTCTTGACCTTAGCGACCGTGAAAGGGCGGAAATCGCTGCTCGCCGCTGGTTCTGCGGCCGTTACTCACACACTGCGCCTGCATTATCGGCTTGTCGGCAAGGACTCAGTTACTTGGAGGGCAGGCGGGGTGACAAAAACGGATGTTTACTTTGCAGGTTCAGATGGACGAGTAGGACGAGAACACATACATGAATTCGAATGCAATAATTAAATGCATACTGGCATTATTTACAGAATTTAAAGATTACAATGTGGTTTAATTAATCAAACAATACTTATCAAATAATAAATACGTAAATAAATAAATGCACAACAAATCAGTAAATAATTAAAAATAAATAATAAACAGATAAAATAAAGAAAAGATAAATACGAATTCTTAAACTAACGCGCTTGGAAATCTGATATCAGCTGATAGACACCGCGTAACGTTCCTAACGCTGCCGAAGCAACGGCTCGCCCGCTGCGAGAAGCGCGGTCCCGAAAGATCCTGATACAAAATGCCTATAAAACACTGTTTATAATATTCCATAGCACATCAAAATTTGCGTATATAGGTTTTGCATGGTGTTCTATCAGCTGGTGAAATTTCATGTCAATCCGAGTATCCAGCACGGTGAGTGTTGCGTGTTAGAGAGAATACAAAACAGAGCGGCAAAATACACTTTTCGGAGGAACATACCTGCACATTGGGAATCATTAGAACATCGGAGGAAAAGGGCTCGACTTTGCGTAATGTACAAATCTTACACTGGTGGCTCTGCATGGCAGGAAATACGGGGAAGGCTAGATAAACCAGATTATTTTAATAGATTTGATCATAAATATAAAATTAGAACTAGAATTCAAAGAACGGACGTAGGCAAATTCGCCTTTGTAAACAGAAAAATCGCAGATTGTAACGATTTACCTGCGGCAGTTTTTGAGCCCTTTCCTTGCTCAGCGCGTGTTTTTAGAAAAACAAATATAGGAAATTAATCAATAGGGTGACAACGTGTAGTGAAGTGAAGTGAAAGGTGCGATTATGGGTAGTCTACTAAAAAGTATTGAGCTATTAGTATTTAGGTAAAGTGTTATGAGGTGCAATGAAATGAAGTGCAGTGAAGTGATTTCATTTCGTTCTGTTTATTTCGCTAATCTAAAACGTCTTTTATAGGCTATTCTGACAAAAGTAGGTATTTATTGATTTATGTTAACATGTGTTTTACGTGTTAGAAATGTAAAAATTATTATAGGTATTGTATATTATTGTGTTGTAATGTTAGATAAAAATATTTATCCATATTTGTCTGAATATGATTGTGAGTGAATAGGTGCAGGCTGGTGTGTATGCGAATTTTCAAAAAAAAATGTTTCTGAAAAATCGCTCCAAATTTTTTCTTTAAATTTTCTTCACTTATGTAATGAAGGGCGATAAAAAATATTGTCTTAATCCTACTTCTGGGAAATACTTGGATTTGTGAAAATTGCAAAACAAAATTTTAAACTACAAAATTGTAGATAGCGATTTTTAGTTCAAACAAAGTCTCTTGTACAAAATTACATCTTTAAAAAAGGTTATGTAGAATTTTCTGAAAAAACGAGTAGTTTTTTGCGTAATCATCGCTTCAAAATTACAAAAAGAAATTTCTGAAAAAACGCCCCAAATTTTTTCTTTAAATTTTCTCCACATGTGTAATAATGGACTTTAAATAAATACATAAACTAGTGGTGTTATAGAAAGACTTTTTCGCTGAACTTCGTTTTCCAATCTCTGTAGTTTGAACCAGTTTTTCCGTTATGAATTATAATCTTCCGACATTCATTCTTTGGGAGTCCAAAGGACATTTTGTTTCACATTCTCTGGCTTTTTCGGCTTCCTAATGCTAGAAATGACACCACTATACACTATTACTATTATATAAGTGTAAAAGCCAAGCAAAGGGAAGGTAGCGGTGCTGGTTAATTGGCTGCATCGGCCCAGCGCTTCCGAGAGAGCCTTCGCTAGTTCGAGTCCTGGTCGGGGATTATAATTAATCAACATTCTCTGTTACAGGGAATAATTGAGAATTCCAGAAACATGATTAAAAATCATGTGAAGCCATTCGAATAACAAATATTGATAATTACGATAAATGAACTGGAAGTGTCTGTATGTAATTTTCAAATTTTAAACTTTTTAATAATTTTTCATATCTCTTCTTGGAGTTGTAAAGCGTATATACCATCATATCAATTGTTCGTGGTTCTGTGCATCTGTATAAACCGATTTCAGTACAAAAGGAATATATCAACATTAAATGTAAACAAAATGTAATAATTACGCATAAGAACAAGTTAGATATCCCTATTCAAAAATCGTAATTAATTTGCTTTTTACTTTCTCGCCTTAGAATACTTCGTAAGAAGAGAAAAATATGTAATCGTGCGCAGGAAAAAGGCTAATTTTCGCGAGACAAACTGTTAAATT
This sequence comes from Acheta domesticus, assembly GCA_031308135.1. Taxonomy (NCBI): domain Eukaryota; kingdom Metazoa; phylum Arthropoda; class Insecta; order Orthoptera; family Gryllidae; genus Acheta; species Acheta domesticus. Next base: position 108,712,569 of record JAHLJT010009436.1, read on the forward strand.
TGGAACCTGCTGAAGAAAAAGTGAATCAAACGTGTTTCTTAATTTAGGAAACTATTGGTGCAATAGAATGTCGCAGACTTTCTCGCAGAACTTAGTTTTCTAATCTCTATAGTTTGAACCAGTTTTTCTGTTATGAATGTTAATTTTCCGAGATACCTTCTTTGGGCGCTCAAAGGACATTTTGTTTCACATTCTGTGGATTTTTCAGCTTCCTATTGCTAGAAATGAAACCACCATACCCTATTACTATTATACAACTGTAAACGTCAAGCAGTGCCATTTTGATCGCAGTCGTTATTCAGCGACAATTGGCACATCATTTCGGAAGGAAGCTGCGCCAGTTCGAGTCCTGTTCGGGGCATATTATTTGTGAAAATTCTCTATTGTCTCAGGAAATAACTGAGAATACTAAAAACTTTATTGAAAACCATGTGAAGCCATATGAATCACAAATATTGATAATTACGATAAATGAACTGGAAGTATCTGTATATATTTTTTCGAGTTTTTAACATTCAACAATTTTTCACGTCTCTTCTTGGATTTGTAAATCGTATTTTACCATCGTATCAATTTTTCTTTATCATGCATTTACCCATTTATAGCTCGGTTCGATTATTTTATGGCTCTATTCGACCTCTACGGTGCTAGTTTGGCGTAGCGGTATAAGTGCCGGTTCGTTAACTTTGAGGATCGGATTTCGGGTGTCGGAACGGAAAATGTTTTCTGGTAGAAAACACTTTTGCTGGTTTATGAAGTAGCGGAGTAGCATTTAGGACCGTATAGAAGCAGTGCGAGAAAGTATGTGCGGACAGACGGACGTTTTCCTTTCAATGCTTTTTCGGTATCAAGAACCTACAGAAGATGGGTTCTGGCTACACCACATGTCGGGAGATTTTTTTTCTTAATTTAGCAACTGGTTTTATCCACTTTTTTGTTGTGAGGGCCCGGCAATGAATTTTTTTCTGCCGAAAATTCGTATATACGTACGTATAGGGGAAAGTAAAAATTGCTAGCTCTTTAAGGGATACCAACAATTGAATTCCGTTCCACTGTTGCGAATTTCTGTGAATTACGAATCATTGTTGTGACTTGATAAAGTTGTATGGTATCAGGCTTCTTTTTCCAATATATGTTTACAAAACGTTTGTATTATATTTTTATGCAGTTGTAGAATTCCTATAGTTTTGACTACACTTCGATGGAAACAGTGAGTTGTTCGTTTATTGTTTCGTAAGTTTTCAATTTTTTAAAATAATTCTTCGAGTTAAATCTAAAATTTGAAAGTTTTACTGAAATTTGGACTGATAGCAATGTAGCATGTGTGCAATTTTCAGATTGATATATCTGTTTGCAGAGGGGTTTTAATTGTCTTTAAGTTGATATTTGCATGAAAAAATTTAGTTTTCGCACCAAATGCTGTACCATTTGTAACGAGTAAAGTACAGTTGGTAACAGTCTTGTTTGTACAGTCCATAATTTGCTTGAAAATCATTAGTTTTAAGTGGACAATTGAGACTAATACAAAATATATTACAAGATAATTGAATAATTCCAAGTGAACAAAATATATCTTTGCACACCTAGACGAGTTACATTTGATTTAATTGGAATTATTCAATTATCTTGTAATATAATTAATAAATGTTACTTTGTAATATAATGTAACTTTGTACACCTAGACACGTTTCGTTATATTTAACTGGAATTATTCAATTATCTTGTAATATAATTTGCATTGGTCTCAATTTTCCACTTACAATTCACGATATTCGAGCAATTTATGGACTGTACAAACAAGACTGTTAGTAACTGTATTTGTTGCATGGTTTTAGAATACTTTTGTCTTATCGTGGCCCTATGAATTGCATTTCTATATTGTCCGGGTTATCAGACTTATTTTTCCACTACAAGTTTACAAAACTTTCATATTATATTTTTATGTAGTTGTAGAATTCACATAGTTTTGACTACAGTGCGATGGAAACAGTGAGTGGTTCGCTTCTTGGTCGAACTGGATGTTTTCAAATGATAGCCAAGATGTTAGTAGCACAGAAAGTGCATTATTTTTAATACTAGGTAGTTGTTTCCAATAACGCGGGAAAGTATGTGTTGTTGCAGCACCACTAGTTTATACATTGTTTTTATTTTTAACTGTGTTTTGTAATTGTAAATGTACTTTTATGTTTCTGTATTCTGCCACCGGGCAACATCTGCCCAATTGTAGAATAAAGCTTATATCTATTTATATGGAAAATGGCAGACTCCCAAAATATAGTTTCATGTCGTTCAGTACTTATTCTTCAATACTAATGAACTGAGAGAGAGATTTACAAATTGTGGAACAATATAATCAGCATTCACTACACACGTAGAGTTAAATATTTTTCCGATATATGTAATTAACAGGTTTTGGTATCGGAAGCAACGGCTCAGTGCATCAACTGATTTCACTGCAGTACCTGTGACCGGGAGATCCTAGGTTTGAATTTCAACGGTGCCAGGAACTTTTTTTGACACTAACTTCTCAGCTAGATCGAATTCAGTCGCTGTCCCGGCTGGGGCGGACGAATTAAATCCCGGCTGGAACGCTGCCCCGCCGGCGGGAGATACCTGGTTGGGGAAAACCCCGGTAGTCGACGGTAGGACAGCGCCGGATCTCGCCATCCAACGGGAAAAGATCACCGCCACCTCCCGATGAAAGAACACGCACTACACGTATGGGACTAATTACCTCAGTAATTGACGAGCCCTGAATCACGAACAATCAATCAGGCAACATGTTTTGCATTTGACAAGACAGTTCACTTAAAAATTATACATCTTATATAATTATAAATACTTTTGGGGGGGGGAAGGGAAATGTGTCAGACGATTGCTGGGCATTGTGTTTATATATTCACTTATCTTTTTATTTAAAAACACTCTTCAAATTTTAAAAATCTTACTATTTTCTTTAACTATAACATATTACTGATATGGCTGCTTGCGCTGTAAGGCATGGTGACGGATTTTTCCATCATGCTACAAGGCGAAATATCGAGTAGTTTCAATTTATCGATTACATCGTGCACAGTGACAGCAAATAAGAGTTCATTCTATTAATTATAAAATTATATTATATTCAGTGTTTTTGTTGTAAAGTAAATTAATGAACGATGACTGGGTAATAACAAAGTATATAAGGTCAACTACATTTTATTCACAAAACTAATGATACTAAAATTGCACGTACTTTCTCACTTTTAGTAATATTTATGTAATACTATTTACACCACAATTTCTCTCCAAATTAACTCATCTCAGTCGTGCATTTTGTAAAACTCATTACAAATCGTTGAACATTTAATGCAAAAACTAAATGTTTTCAAGTAAATATCAACACAAGTTTGACAATTATAAATGCTTTTCGTACATATAAATCATATCCCAACAATAAGACGTGGGCTGATGGCCCTTATTATATCTTATGAGATGGCTAATGCCATACGCGTTCTTCACATCGCGAGATCTGGTGATCATCGAAGAAGGCAGACGAGGCCTCTGTCAACAGTCCAACAAGGACGAGCGCCTAAAGACCAGAGGGCGGAGCACAGAGCTGAGAGCACAGAGCACAGAGAGCTCCTGGAGGGGCGTCTAGGGGTCGTATGAGTTCGGGTCACTTGCGCAAAGTCGCCCTGCCTTGCGCAAAGTCGTGTAGGCTCGTGTGCAAAACAGAAGATGACCCGCAAGGGATGCCCACCGACGACGCCATCGTGTTTGCGCCATCCAGCTAGGCCACAAGCCGCCAAGCTGGCGCCACGGAATCCACCGCAGGCGTCTGGTTGGGCGAGCCTTGCACTGCGCACTTGGCTTACGTAACCCGAAATTCAGAATTCCCCATAATCAATAAATTGATTACTGTGACATTACCCCCGGGAATGTTATCCCGGTCCCAAGGGTAGGAAAACACAAGGGACCAAAAACAACTGTTTTTGACTTGTCTCTCACGTCGTTAATATTTACATTAGCGTTGATTTGTTGACATTATTATATTAAGGAGTACATGAACTTTAAATAATGTCAAGTAAAGTTTCTCGAAAACATAATCGTTTTCTGTGAAAACTAGCACAAAATTTCGCATTTTCAGAAAAGCTCAAACGCCATTTTCTCATATACGGCAGCAAATTATTTCTTCAAACTTTTGCAAAGGATAGTACTAATTACACTCTTTAATATGACGTAAAGTTTATTTTGAGTTTTTTTTATTTTTTCAAAAATTATACAAATGTGATTTTTTTGAAAGATCTCTCACATCTTTAATATGCACATTACCAGCAATTTTTCAAGATTATAATATTTGTGAGTGTACTTGCTTTAAATAACTTCAAATAAAGTATTTTGAAAACATAAACTTTTTCTGTGAAAATGAGCTTCAAATTTCGCATTGTTAGTAGCGCTAAAACGCAATGTTCTTTAAAACGGCACATAATTTTTAAAAGAAAATTGCCATTTAGGACTAGATTTTTGTGTTCTTTAACATTCTAAAATTAATATTTCAGTTCTACCAATAGGATACCGAAAAATTAAGAAAATGACAAAAAATTTGCTTTTGGCAGTGATAGCAGCTGGCAAGAAGTATGTGGCAATGTCGAATAGCTAGCGAAGACAGGGAGAAGCGAAGACCCAAGGAAATAGAAAACTAATACGGGAAAGTCTGTGCCATTCTGTAGCACCACTAGTTTATGTCGGGTAACATTGGAATTTGTAGGTCGTTGTCAGGTGCCTCAATAGATGTTTACATGAATGTGAGATATTGCTCACAATTCTCAATTCCGTTAAATTTTCAGGCATTCCCAAAATAAGGTCATTACCATCAACTTATCAATAGATAATCTATGCGCAAAAATTCTTAATTGTTTAAAATTTTTTATTCAAATGGAAAAAAGGCGGCTTCAGTTTGGCAAATTTGTCCTATTTATCTGATCTACCATTACCCGAGACTATGAAGGAACGTTTTTACTTGAAACCCTTTCTAGACATGTTTTTACTTACCATCCTTTATCTTTATCTAAAGTCCAATACATTTTAGTTTGAGGTAGAGTATTACATCATGTCAAAATTAGAATTGAGAGGAACTGCTGCAATTCGGTATACGTCATATTGAAATAGAGGTCATTTTTTATCACGCGTGTACTTCACAGAAAAATTTACAATATGAGTAAATATTTAGTAACAAAAAGTTCAACGATTTCTATTCAGCTCATGTTACCATACGCGTTTTGCAAATACTCTAACTTCAAATTCTATATCCGGTGTGCTGCATACACAGCATTTATGCCCGCCAAGGCGGGCCTAGCAGGCCCACTGTGGCCCCGGGAGTGGGTCGCGGCCCACTGTGTGTGGTCCGAGGAGCGGAGCCCCGAAGGCGCCGCCTGCCAGGGGAGGAATGCCTGCTTCCCGGGATCGCCTCCAGGGGCAGGTCGGGCGGCGACCGACCGCGCCGAGGCGTTACGGGCCAGCGGTCAGCGGAGGCGACACCGCCGTTCCCGCCGGAAAAGGCGGGAAGATCCAGACTCGTCACTCCGGCTCCGCTACTATAAAAGGGGGAAGCCGGCTCGGAGCGGACATTCGGTGTTTGGAGAGTGAGCTCGCGCTAGTGATCAGTGTTGTCGTGACGGTGGTGCTTTGAAGACGTCAGTGGTGAGCGAGTGGTTATCCTTCTGGACTTTCGGCTGGACTGGCTTCGTATTGGTACATCTTCTGGTATATTGGTTTGACTGGCTACGTGTTTCGGACTTCTACTGGCATATCTGTTACCCCCGGCTTGTATTTGGTTATTCTTTGGACAACGGAAATAAATTGTGTAATCTGAACTGTTATTTCCTTGCCCTGCATTTCCCAGTACATAACACGGTGGTACCCAACGGAAAAGAGGTGTTTCTTTTGTTCATTCGGGATGCATTTCACTCTTGTTGTAAGTCTCTGCTCTCTCTTTACAAGTTCAAGAAACTCTTTCAGCATCTACTCCAGTATGTTTTACTTTGTGTCTCAAATCTTCCAACTATGTCAGGAAGTACCAGCGTAGCATCAATTATATACCAAACATAACAGAGTATTAGCATATAAATAGCTGTCAACTTAATAAATTGTCCTGAAAAACAATACCTGGATATCATTTCTATTTTCTTCAGTGTCTAAATCTGGAGGAACTGTTACATCTTCCACAACTCTATTTTCTTATACTTCGGTATCCAGTTCTTCTAAAGAAGGTTAGATTTTCGCAGTTGTCGAATAACGTTTCTGATCCATTTATAAAATTGTGAACATAAAATGCAATTTGAGTAGTAATATTTGTACAATGTTCTACTTAGTTCAAAGTAGAACTGTGGACGATGATGCTGATTTCGAGCTGGGAGAAGTGAAGACTTGTATAAACCTTATGTAAAGAGAGATATTATAATAAATTTGTGAAAGACTGCCAACATATATGCATGCATATGGATTTGTCAAAACACATAAAAATGGTTTTCCTGTTCGTCCAGTCGTCTCTAGTATAGATACTCCAGAATATTTATTTTCGAAATTTCTAAATTCAATAATTAAGACACATATGTCCAAAGATTATCAATTCGTAGCAAAAAACTCAACACAAGTGGTTCAAGAACTAAAACTAATGAATATTTCTGCTGATGACAGGTTAATATCTGTAGATATTATTCAAATGTATCCAAGCATACCTCATGAACTTATTTTGAAATCTTTAACAAAAATTTTAAATAAATCAAGTTTAAAATTAGACCTATCTAATGAACAAAAAATATTAGCTACAAAATTATTACTTAATAATATGTATTTAAAATTTAACAACAAAATTTATAAACAAAATACAGGAACTCCAATAGGAGGAAATATTAGTGCACTTTTAGGAGAAATGTCAATAAGAGAATTAGAAACTAATGTATTACCAAAATTACAATATAAATATTATACCCGATATGTTGATGATATTCTTATGATCATAGATAAAGATTCTACACAAACTGTTTTAAATAAATTTAATGAATATCATCCTGCTATTTCATTTACAGCAGAAATAGAACAAGGAGATAAAATAAACTTTTTAGATGCTACTTTGATACGATCTGGTAATAATATTATTACAAAATGGTACACCAAACCTACGTCAGCAGAAACCATTTTGAATTATCATTCTTCACATTCGCCACAAATTAAACGATCTATCATAAACAATTTAGTTCATAGAGTTATAAAAATTACGAGTCCTATCTTTTTTGATGAAGTATTGAAGAAAATGTTTTTATTATTACTAAGGAATAGTTATCCTTTAAAATACATTACACGTTTAATTTGTGCTAAATTAAGTAAAATGGCATATTCCCAGTCTATTACAAACATTTCACAAAATTGTCAATTTATTACTTTACCATTTATTCCATCAATCAGTTATAAACTTGAACAAAAATTTTTGGAACAATATAATATTAAAATACGAAATTCAGTTTTGAACAAAAATTTATTCATAAAACATAAAAGATCCTGTATCTAAATTGGAATCTAAAGGAGTAGTTTACTCCATAAAATGTTTACAATATAATAGTTGTGATGTTGGGCAAACCTGTAGAAAATTAAAAGAACGCATTCGAGAACATAAATATAATATTAGGCAGATAGAACAGAAACAAAATTCTTTAACTAAACATAGATTAGATAAAGATCATAACTTTGATTTTCTTAATCCTCCAATTTTGAATAGAGATTCGAAATATTTGTCTCGACTTACTAAGGAAACTCTTTATATTAAGTTGCAGAAACATACGTTAAATACGATGACAGAGCGGAATACTTTCACAAAAATTTATGACCCCTTAATCAATATTTTTCAATAATAAAAAGAACTATTTCATATTTGTCTAACAAAATTCACTTGTTGCAATAGCATTTTTAGTATGCTACCATTTGTTTTTATAAATATTTATGTTTATTTTGAACTCGGAAAAAGTTACATGAAACTGCAAATCAATTTCGAAATATTTACAATTTGAGGTGGCTTTGAATAAATATTTAATCAATTGTTTTCAATAAGGAAAGAAACAAACATAGTTATTTCAACTAAAGATTTATACGCAAATTCATGGATGCAGATTTCTTGTAAGTTGTATTTTGTATTTTATATTTTATAATTTGTTTTTGTAACAATAGATTTTGTTAAAAAATATCATCTACATTAGATCAAAATGAAACAATGTTCTGTATTATATTTTATTATAATTTTTTAATAGACCCTGATGATGAAGGCAATTGACCTTTGAAACGTTGGGACATTTGTAAAATAAAAATATGTTATTTTGAGTCTGCCTACAAATTATTTGACTTTCAAAAGAATTATTACCTGGTATAAACCGCCCTTCGCGCAAAGACCATTTCAGCCTCGCGCGAGGAGCTCCAGTGTGTTCACAAAGATGCGTTCGCGCAACATCACGTGTAACATTATTAAATAAGCTCTAAAGAAAACATTTAATGAAATATTTTCATGTTATTTTAGAGACATCAATATGTCATAAAAGTAAGGAATTTATTAAAAATATTAATTTGAATATTTTTTGGAAAATAATAAAAAATACACCTGAAAAGTAGTGACGCGCTACATATTTAAAAAATCTGCAATTCTTCGTTAAATGATAGTCTGTTAATACAATATTTGTTTGTTACAACGAAAACTACATATTTTTTGAAAATGTTTAAAACAACACGATATTTAAGTTAACAAATGGAGAACACGATATCAAAAAAAGTGTTGCGTATATGCATCATTGGGACTTAAAGGGTTGCAATTGCAAATATTTCGCTCAACATTGCCAGAAAACTACTAAAAGTTTCAAAAAATGTACATGACCTAATCAAAGAACTCACTTTGGAGAATAAATTTTATTAGGAGGAAAAATGTCTACCTCCAATTTTGTCCTTGTAGGAAGACACCGACAAAATTAAAAATTTTGCAATTTTGAAAAATTTAGAGTTAACCATGAAAATATATTTATTCTTTATTTATTAAAAAAAGTTTATTCTAGTCTATTCTTAAAAGAAATTGAAAGAGAAAATTTGGAGCCGTTTTTAAAAATTTTGAATATTTTGAAAATGTCCGGGGAGCTTCATGCATAGTACCCCCAAATTTTGAGGAAGGTTTTTCAAAATCGCGGCGCATCGAGTGGATCCAGATCGACTGGGAATATTTAATTTTGAAGGAAATCGTGATTATAGTTTAGGCGCTTGTGTTGTTTACAGACACCGGGCAGTCGGGCGGACTGACGGACGGACAGACAGACAGACAGACAGACAGAGAGACGGACAGACGAATGTTTAGAATAAAAACACTTTTTTGATATGCCTGGACCCCAAAACATGAATTTCCGTTGAAATCTCGAAATCGATTTTTCGCAGCATTACATAACTTCCCTATACTACGTATATTATTCCGTATGTACGTACGTATACGGGAAAGTAAAAAGAGAGCCTCACAGCTATGAGATTGGTTGAAAATCCTTGCGTGGAAGGATTTAGGAGGAGGCCAAGTCTCCTTGCAGAGAGAGAGACATGGCGTTCCCGATGGCCATTCGTTGCGATGCCAGCGAACGCACAATGATTACGCTTTCTGCTAGGTGGAGCAAAAGATGTGCAGGCGAACGAGCTTCCGGCATTTCCGGTCTGACATCCGTTGCTCTTCCTTCTACCGGCCTACTCGGCCGTTGCCGTCTCAGAATCCAAGCCTTTCAACTTTTATGCCAGACCCTGGAGATAGTCTGGGTTTACGTTCTGGTATGTGTTTAATGTTCTATTATTTTTTCCTCTTTTTTCTCTTTTATTTATTTCCAACAATATTGTTGATAAACGAAGTTACAAGTGTGAATCATTTAACTAATGGAAAATGTATGAAGTATTATTACTACTACAATTTTAACTTTTTTCCCTACGATTTACGTTTTCTAATTTTATAACAAATCAATAGGGCTTTATCGTGAAGAGTATTACAGATTAATTACACTGATCAACAACATTTTTGTAACAAAGAATGTGAATGGTATACTTCGCTAAAACTCGGACACTGTATATAAATATGAAATCAGATTTTGCCTTTCGGGCTCAGTTTTCTTGTGACACGCTACTCCGTAACTACAAAAATGCTGGAAAACGCTGCTTATTCGTTACTTTGCTGAAGCAGTTTTTTTCAGGGAATAATTACCGCTGCCATTATCTCCTGAGAATGTTACAGTGAGTGAAGATGAATTTTACCGTGTCAAAAATTCAGAAGTCAGTAGATGTCCATGCTGACCCAACATTGCAAGCCTCCTGTGATTCAAATTAACTACATTTTTTGTCTCAACAGGTTCTCAACGATCTTGATCGTGACTTGAATTGGTCTAAGCAACAATCCGAGCTTTTAGCTTCGCCACTAAAAGAATGGATTATTATTATCTCTTGTACAAAAGCATTTCTTTTTCATGATCGGCAAGAAAGTTTCTCAAAGTATTTCTCCAAGAAAAGTGACATAGCTTCTTGTAAAGATATGGAATTCGTTATGGAGACTCTTGTTAATGATTTCAATGTAAATTAATGGAGCTTGCTCACAGATTCTAGCAAAATAATTCTAAAGCAGTACTCCTCCACAATGGAAATAAATTTTCTACTGTTCCAATTGTTCTTGCAGTTAACCTGAATAAGAGATATGAGCACTTTAAACTGCCCCTCACACTCATCAAGTATGACAATTGGAAATGGAATAAATGTGGGGAGCCAGATACACAATACATAGGGAGATTTACGCATTTACAAAAACAATCACATGAAAACTGAGGCTGATACAGAAATTCTGAAATTAGATCTGGATTCAGAGAGAAGTTACCTTCCAGAAACAGTGTTTTTTTCTTTACAGAAAATAGTTTTTTTGTAGACCAATGTTATTTTAATTTCCTCGTCTATCTGTCTAAGAGGACTACAGTCAAGTCATTATAATATTGCCAATTCTATAATGTCTAAATTTTCTTTTCTAGGACATTTATACTGTATTTTAGGATGACGCTCTGACAAAATTCCTTGATTACATTTTCTGTGGTCTTACATTTTCTTCGCATTTTTTCATTTCTCCTTCTTCTTCGTTGCTGCTGCTGTACAGACACAAGAAATATTGTGGTGTATATTTTTGAAATGTAATAGTTTCAATGTTGCCAATGATTTAACGTCATATCACCTTTATAATCAGCTCCTCAGTTTCAGTAAGCTTTATTTTCTATTACTCTTTTTTATTTCTTTTTTTTAGGATCTCACAACTTGATCGCGAGATTTTCTTATATTTTTCTTTTTTAAATTTTGATATTTCTCACTTCGTTGCTGCTTCGTTCCTGCTTTACGACGCCGTTCGATATTTTTTCTTTGCGGGTCCATGTCCCTGCCGTCTGATCATAACTTCGGTAGCGCATCTCTTTGTTCCCATCTTTCCATGTGTTCCGCGTTCCATCGTGCCACTAAATTCGTGCCAGCGTGCTACAGTAGCTGAAAGAAAACCAATGGCCAAGACGCGTATACAGCTGTAAGGTCGTGCTTAGTAAGAAATAATAAAAAAATGTAAATAACTGTCTATTTCAGGATTTTTTAGTTCAGAATTAAAGACGAGTTTCGGATTTTAAAAATCGCTTAGGAATATTTTGAGAAAATTTAACGTATTTCATGTGTGTATACGACGTATATTTGTATCAAAACAAAATTTTTGTTGAATTAATATATTATAATTTTTTAATCCGTTTATTTCCCGACCAATCAGATAATATTTCCCAACCACACATGAGTAAATCAGGTGTACCACAAGGATCTCATCTCGGTCCAGTACTTAAATAATATAATTGACGCCTTTCATCATTCTTCTTTTAACCTTTATGCAGATGATAGTAAATTCTGGCGTGTTATAGAAAACGTAAATGACTCTGACTTATTACAACAAGATCTGATAAATCTAGTCAATTGGTGTACAGATAACAAAACATATATAAATATAAATAAATGTAAAGTACTTAGATGTAATAAAAATCAAAATGACAGCGATTACATTTATTCCATAAATGGAATTAACCTAGAAACTGTCACACACATTAAAGACTTGGGAGTGATAATTGACAGAAACCTAAATTTCAAATTACACATTGATAACATGATAAGCGAATCATTAAAAACACTTGGTTTTATAAAAAGACAAACTGCCAAATTCAAATCTCCAAATATGTTTGCTATATTATATAATTCTTTGGTGAAATCAAAATTGATGTACTGCTCACAAATTTGGTCACCAAGCGCGTCTTATATAATCAACAGGTTAGAAACAATTCAATATAATTTTTTTCTTATGTGGCTTTTAAGATAAAAATACCCAATCCTATGATTAATCATAATTATACTCAAATTTCAGAAATGTTAAAAATCCCCACTTTGAAATCTACAGGCAGTCTACATGATGTGATATTTATGTACAAACTTTTGAAAGGTTCGATAAATTGTCCAGCAATTAACGAATTGTTTATCCCCTATGAAAACCTATTCAATGTCAGACACGCACCTTTATTGAAAGAATTCAACTGTAGATCCAATTCAATGTACAACTCAACTATACCTCGTCTTGCCAGAGTGGCGAATTCATACATAATTGAAAATGATTTTAATTCCAATTTTAGCAATTTCAAAATTAAAGCAAGACGAGTTATATTAGAGTTCAAATAGAAATGATAATTGTTATACCGTCGAAACTTATTCAATGTTAGACACGCACCTTTATTGAAAGAATACAATTGTAAATCTAATTCAGTGTACAACTCAACTATACCTCGTCTTGCCAGAATGGCGAATTCACTCATACTAATTGAAAATGATTTTAATTCTAATTTTTAGTAATTTCATAATTAAAGCAAGATGAGTTATATTAAAGTTCAAATAGAAATTATAATTGTTATACTGTCAAATTGTTGACAAACATAATTACATGAATTACATTCTTTTATTTTTCTAAGTTATAGTTACTAAACATCATAATTATAATAATGTCAGATATTGTTGTTGAGAGTATGGTATTTTGTATTAATGTATAGGGCATAATGCCTGTTGTCAATTTGATTAATAAATAAATAAATAAATAATAATTATTATACAAATTCTAAAGTACATAATGCATTGCGTTTGTAATAGTTGGCGCAGTAAAAATGTTTTTGAACGGCAAATGCTGCAATCATTGGTGTTTTAATTTTATATATCACTAGGAAAACCCGAAAGACGTTGCTGCCCTTCATCTCCCTCATTTCCTTCCCATCACCCTTTCTCACTGTCTCCCCTCCCTTCCTCCCTCACCCTGTCCTTGTCTGTTTGTCTGTCTGTCTCTGTGTGTCTCCGTTTCTGCCGCTCTGTCTGTCTGTCTGTCTCTCTCTCTCATTCACATTTAATCATTAACACAATTAATTAATTCTGCACGTCTCTGAGCAAGTGAGGTAATATCGGGAAGCGCCGGACCAGCAAAAAATGTAATAGTTCAATAGTAATGATGAGTTCAAGAAGAACTCATCCTGTAGATTACGGTATGAGAAACGTCCTCAAAATTTTAGTTTCTATGGCCCTAAAACGCATTGTTTAGGAGTTATTTCACGATATAGATTCAACAGCCAGCCTATTGTGTTGCGGGTTGCATTTGACGTAAATATTTAATTTTGTTCTACAACTCCATGTAGTAGAGTTACAACAGAATTAACAACACATAAACCTTCTAGGTGAAACAAACACGTAGAAGTGTCAACTTTCATGGAGATCGGTCGCTCGGTTTCGAATATGAGAAATTAATATTTTTGCTCCGACAGAAAAATTAAGCGAGAAATAAAAAAAGGAGTCGAATTCTGTAAATTGGGTGCTTTTTTATTTTTCGCTTAATTTTTTTCTGAAAAAATATATTCATTTCTTTTGTAAATAATAAACAATTTACATGTTTCTGAAGTGTTTCTATAATTCTATAATGCAAATTTTTACCTAGAAATCAATTTTTCAAACCAACTTTTGAGTGCTTATTGTGGCTCAACCATTCGGATTATTCACGTGGTTTATTAGACAAAATATGCTTAGAATTGTCTTAAGAGCTTATTTTCGAAGTTTAGACATTTCCTTCCCGGACATTCTGTATATACATGTATACCAACATCCAGTTTTATATATAGAGATGCGTAAAATTTATGTTTAGTGTAATTTAATGATAAATATTAGATTTTTTGAGGAACGGAAATTGTTACAATAGAAGATAAATGCAAATCATCATGCTTTTCATTTCTAAAATATACTAATATATGGTATAAGTGATATCTATGAAGTAGATATACAGCTAACTCCTGGTAAAATCCTCGATACTACAGGTAGCCTGACGGAGTGTCAATATTGGTATGAGAAATCGATATTTCGTGTCATCTCAATCACATACTTTTCAGTGTCAATATAATCTGCCTCGATCTCTACGTCTTCTCCATTTGTTCTCGTAGTCTCCAACCAACGACTTCATTACCTTTCAAAGAAGACTGAAGGGCCTCGTAATGAAGTTTCAATGGTCTTAGGCGTTGTCAATCTTAGAAGTCTCTTTAGAATAAAACGCAATGAGTGGAGTTAAAGCGTTGAAAAGAGTCGGAAAACGATGAGATTGCAATTTTGATTAGACAAAGAAGTACAAAGGAAAATACTAATATTTATCCTGGAAGGTAACTGAAAGCAGAAGAAAAGTGGAGGTGAAGTAAAGAGAAAAAGGACACGGCAGAGTTAAAGAAGCCATTAAAAGTACATACAAGAAACCATCAAAAATATCTACAAGAAACCATAAAAAGTGCTAGAGATACTTTAAACATACTATATTTTTCGTGGAAAAATTTAGAACAAGGCTTTGGAAAAGGAGGGTGGTGACAAAAAAATTAAACGTGTCAGTAGAATGTCAGGAATCAGAAAGGAAGTGGCTTAGATTGATTGTTTTATTAGTGATTACAGGCGCGTCAACGACTAAGGTCATTAGTCCGGTAAATGTAGTGCATGTGTTATCTTCGCCGCTGGCTGGTGAGATCCAGCGTCGACTTACATCGTTTTGCGGAAATTTTCCCCCATCAACGTATCTCCCACAAGCGTGGCACCATCCCAGCCGGAACACCTTTACGGTCCCGACTGGCCTCCCAACATGCTGGTAGTGTGATGCATTTGAGCGTGTGTGACTTACTAACACACGCTCAAATGAATCACTCTACCAGCGTTTTGGGAGGAAAGAACGAGGAGTGAGGAAAGGACAAGGAAGAGAAAGGAAAGTTTGCGTGCAATCCGTCGCCGTTTGTTAGAGTGCTGCTCTCACATTTCTCCCGAGCGGAGGTCGCCGAGCGGAGGTCGCCGAGAGGAGTAGCCGAGTAGAGGTCACCGAGCGGAGGTCGCCGAGCGGAGGTCGCCGAGCGGAGGTCGCCGAGCGGAGGTCGCCGAGTGGAGGTCGCCGAGCGGAGGGTGCCGAGCGGAGGACGCAGAGCGGAGGTGGCCGAGCGGAGGGCGCCGAGCGGAGGTCACCGAGCGGAGGGCGCCGAGCGGAGGCCGCCCAGCGGAGGTCGCCGAGCGGAGGTGGCCGAGTAGAGGTCGCCGAGCGGAGGGCGCCGAGCGGAGGACGCAGAGCGAAGGTGCCCGAGCGGAGGGCGCCGAGCGGAGGTCACCGAGCGGTCGCCGAGCGGAGGTCGCCGAGAGGAGTGGCCGAGTAGAGGTCACCGAGCAGAGGTCGCCGAGCGGAGGTCGCCGAGCGGAGGTCGCCGAGCGGAGGTCACCGAGTGGAGGTCGCCGAGCGGAGGGTGCCGAGCGGAGGACGCAGAGCGGAGGTGGCCGAGCGGAGGGCGCCGAGCGGAGGTCACCGAGCGGAGGGCGCCGAGCGGAGGCCGCCAAGCGGAGGTCGCCGAGCGGAGGTCGCCGAGCGGAGGTGGCCGAGTAGAGGTCACCGAGCGGAGGTGGCCGAGCGGAGGGCGCCGAGCGGAGGCCGCCAAGCGAAGGTCGCCGAGCGGAGGTGGCCGAGTAGAGGTCGCCGAGCGGAGGTCGCCGAGCGGAGGACGCCGAGCGGAGGTGGCCGAGCGGAGGTCACCGAGCCGAGGTCGCCGAGCGGAGGTGGCCGAGCGGAGGTTGCCGAGTAGAGGTCGCCGAGCGGAGGGCGCCGAGCGAAGGGCGCCGAGCGGAGGGCGCCGAGCGGAGGGTGGGGAGCAGAGGACGGAGTAGCGGGAAACGGGAGCGGGGGCAGGGCAGCGCAGGGCGGGCGGGCGGCGGCCGCGGGTCCGAATGACGGGGGCGACGACGCTTTTATGTGCCCCGCCGGGCCGCTCTGGCGGTGCTTCGTTCTCAGGTGCGGGAGATTGCCTTTTGATGTCGCGGCTCGCCTTTCGCGGGAATGGCCGCATGAGGGCGATGGCGGTCGCAAACAACACTAGGAGCAACTTATTTGGTTCATGCCGCGGTTTCTTTCCACCTAAGGCGCCGCCATTCTTCGCCCAGACGAAAGGGCTATCTTTCCTCTATCGCTCCGACAATGACTCGGGTTATTGGTGCTTCTATCGAAATTGCTCCGGCATGAGTAAGTAATAAAATGCACTACTGTTGAGTTATTTGGTCTTCGTGAAACCTGAGAACTGATCGCATACATTTTTAACGATTTTTATTTATGATTGTAAAACCATGATGTTTCATCTGTATAGTAAAATCATCATTTACAATCTTACATTTAAACTCTTTTTGAGTTGCGTTTTGTATCTGTTAGGTATATAGCAGGACATGCAAATAAATAAAAAGCACATGTGAAAAATATTAACGAATTCGTCAGAGTACCAAATAATTAATCACTAATTGATTGTTGAATTAAAAATAAAGGTTTATTGTTGACAGTGACTAAAACATTTTGTATAAAATACACTGAATATTAATATAGAAAGTGCTCTAAATGTTTTGATGGTTTTTCTTCATTTCCTGTTTATCTTTTTGATTTTATGTGCATAATAATATCAATAACAAGTATTAGCAATACATATATAAAGGTTTACAATGTAAAAATGGTATATAAGAGCAATAATTATATAAATCTAATAACACATGCATTGAGTTAATACATTATGTTCCACGAGTACGAACAAATTCGAAAAACTTGAGCTATTGTTAGACATGCCCACATGGAATATAACAGATGCTTAAACAACTACGATCAAGAAATTACGGCTAAATTCTTCAATTTCCTGCCTATTACGAAATCCGATTCATGTTTTAGTTGCTATTGTCTTTTCCGGAAAATTGGGTAAAAGCTGTTGTGAAAGGCCTATTTAAACGGTGTGATCAGTTGAGTCTGCAGAATAATGGAGGTAGCAGTTTCATTTCGTCGTTAAATAGACCATTCAGTTAATTACCTACGCTGGAAATGGAAAATCAAAGCTTGTCGTGTCGAGCTGTGTTTCACGATTTTTTTAAGCGAGGTAGATCACCAACATAAACGAGGATGCCATAAAACATGTAGAATCGATTATAGTTTTATCGTTTTCAATCTCTCACGAATATATCGTTCTTCCTTTGAAATTTCTAAGGGGTGTCAGTAGTAATGAGAGTTTACAGAAATTGTATTTGATATCATATGATTTTTGTATTTATATCACGTAGGGCTTGATATTTTATATTAAATTCATTTTTACAAATTTAAAGTAATAAACATTCATTGCTTCATTCATTTTTTCGCGTGCATAAAAGTAGACATTCATTTTTAATTACTTAAATTTTAGTGAAAAAGATTTAACCGATGAACATTTGCATTTTTAATGTAAATTTTATTATATTTGGTGTAATTAATGATTGATGAAAGATCATGAGCACGCTTCCTTTTTAGCACTATATTTTGTAGATGCAAAGTACTTCTCCAATATTGATTAATTCAGCAGATTATCTTGTTAATGTGTCATAATGGGCAAGGGAAAATCATGTTGTTATTAATAGCTTTGTGAGTGCTTCTGGTACTTCTGTCAGTAAAATGAAGAATATTTGTTTGAATGCTTGGAATAATTCGCATGCCGAATTACGTACATCTACTTGCTACTGAACCAACGATGGCTTTCTGGTAAATTAGAAATGAAACAGCTGTAATTTGACCAGTTACGAACAATTACGATAATAATCAACATTATTTATCAGCTGCATAGATCAGAGCTTAAAGAGCGACCTATTCCGCTACAACGCTCACTTGGGATAACACGATTTCCAATGTTGTTTGAAGCGGCCCAAATATTTCTCAACACTCGCTCTGATGACATCGACACACTCATTTAAATATACATGAAGAGGGGGATGAAATGTCCTGGGTAATAAAGTCTAAAACGTCCGCCCTTCTCTCCGCTGGCAACAACCGTTCAGTGAAGTTCCCATTATACTGAAGAGTCTTTAAACGTAGCTCTTAAAGTTTGAGCAAAACGCTACCGATAGAGGAAGACCTGGCGCGCCACTGCGTCGCAAGCTGCTGTCGAATAAATCCCAACCTCACAGGGTTTCTTCTCCGCGGAAGCAGGAAGCCCCAAAGAGCCTCCAAGAAATTTATTGTGGGAAAAAATAAAATGGCCCTGTTTGTCATTAGAAATCTTTCGTCGAGCGTGGCGAGCGAAGAAAAATATTGGAGAAAAGCTGGATAATAATTTAGAAAAATGATTTTTTAATTATACAGGGAGCACCCACTTGCTTGGTTTCTTTTGTTTCAGAACTTCTTTGCTCTGGGTTTACCTGAGTCATTGCTTTCTTTTCCGTAAAATATTTTCAGGAGAAAGGAAGTAAGCGACGATATTGATATTACATATCAAATGGTGCAAAACTTGATAACTTTTCAGAAATTGTAAGAAAGAGAGGAGAGTGTATTTGAAGAAACTTAAACTTCAGAATTCTCCCCTTGAATGTGGTCTTGCAATTAAAGTTACAAATTGTATATTGCCGTAAATTTTGAGTTTACTAGGAAGACATCGCTCGTTCAATAACAAGTAGCTGTACGTGATTTGGCATGAGAAGCATTCCAAGCTTTCATATAAATATTCTTCATTTTGCTGACAGAACTACAGACACACTCACAAAGCAATTAGTGTGAGCTTGATTTTCCCTTGCTTATTATTACTACAAAGAAGATAATTTGCCGAGTGCCTTAATATTTGAGGTATGCTACTTATTTGAAAACAGCCATATATATGGTAGCGCACCCATTATATCTTTAAACGACTAATTACATCAAATAAAAGAGTAATTCAAGTTTGCGTTAAAAATGCAAATGAATCTTGTTAAATATTTTCCGCTGGAAGTTAATTAATTAAAACTGAATGTTTGTCTTAATGCATGTAAAAAATAAAATAAAAATAAGTATTTAATACTTTAAAACTGTATATTAAATACTTAATCTGATCTGGAAAATGAATAGTATACTGCTTCATATAAACATTATACAATAACCGCAAATGCTCAGAAGTCGCGAATTAAACGATGTGATAAACTCGATAAATACAATATTAATTACCAATCCAAGTAAACATCGCTGATTAGCGTAGTACTTTAAATCAAGAATAATAAATGTTTGCCAAAATGTTCAATACAAATATTTAAGATTAAAGTGAATGGAAACGCTCTATGATATTACTAGGAAGATCCGAGAAATTACTACTTTTTATTTTCTATTTTGTATCTTAGATTGTGAAAAACAATCGAAATAAGAAGAATTATATGGATAATAACAATATTGATAATATGGATGAAGGATAATAACAATCGAAATAACGAGGATAAAACAATCGAAATAAGTGGATAATAGATCATATATTCCATTTACTGCTAATTTATTCTTCAGTACCCCATCTTAAATAATTCCTTCAGTTTTCTTGTTTACCACACATCATGAGAAGAATATAACAGAATTACATAGAGAGTTATGTAGTTGAATTTTCACACTCTCAGTTAATCCTGTACATAAAATTAAAACCGGCCGGCGTTTTGTCCAAATCTCTTACCCAGCGTTAAGAGTGTCTCGGAAACGAGGGAGGAAAAAGTACCGAAACCTCGACAACGTGTTAGCAAGTCACAGCTGTTGCGCTCTCAGCCGCAGGAAAGCATGCAAGCGCTCTAGCAAGACACGCGCATGCGTCACACAAAGAGCGCAAAAAAGTGTCAGGAGCAGAAAGGAGTTAAAGCGGGCGACGAAAATCGCGTGTTAATAATAAGGCCGGGCCTCAGGGACTCAGGAGCAGGGGGTAGTCGCGATGGCGGGGACGGTGGTGACGGTGGGGGTGGGGTGAGGGGCTTTGCGACGGCGGTAGCGGCGATGGCCTCGGACGCCCCGGCAGCGGCGAAGGTGGCGGTGGAGGAGTTGGCAAGGACAGTGGTGGTCGGAGCGGCGGGGGCAACAAGGCTTTGCTGCATGTCGCAAGGCTTTCGCGACAGTGAGTGAGTGAGAGAGAGGGAGAGAGAGAGAGAGAGAATGGATAGCTTTTTTTGCGAAGCAATGGCAAAAGGATAGAAGGGCAGGGGAAGAAGGTCAGTCAATCGGGGAGGGGCAGTGGCGGTGAATAGCGAATAGTGAGTAATCTGTAGATCTAGATGTTGTTGTAGATTTTATAATGAGGTTGTAATAGCTTTAGGGGATACTTCATATTTTAGATCTAGGTGTTGATATTGAGGATAGATGGGACTGTGGGGTGGAAATAAAGAATTCAGGAAATTCCTAGCAATGTAACAAATACGAGTATTCTTTGAAGAAATAAAACATACGCTAGAGACAATGGTGCAAAAAATACAAACCATTAAAGAACAAGAAGAAACATTAAAGAATGAGAAAATGGAAAACAAAAAGTCGAAAATGAGCTGAATTTGAGATTCAGAAAGGTAAACGCTATGAAGACAACCGAGTAGATGTTTGAAGTATCTGGTATGTAGGTTGAATGCATTCACAGAGTTTGCAATAGAAAGAGACAGCAAGAAACAAATGACATTAGTAAGAAACGTAATTCATTGCCATCAAGGCATTAGCAACTTCAGTGTTGACCACGTAACACCTCACAGCACTTTGATGGAGCAGTAGTGCTGGTACACTGTGAATGGCCGCGCCCCCCACCCACGTTTCCCCTGCCTCCCCATGCCCAGCTCGCGACCCACGAACACCCTGCTTTCAGCGAGGTGCGCCTTAATCCGCGCGGCGGGCGCCGCCTCGCCCCGCGGCGACCCCGCCCCCCTGCCGCCCCTCTCCCGCGCAGCAGCCGCGCCCGGGCCGGCTTTTGCGGAGTATCAATTTTTCAGCGACCAAGTTTCCACGTGACAGTTTCCGGGAACAACAATTTCGGAGGCCATTTGCGCTGCGGCCCGGGGCGCGGCGCGGCACGGAGTGCGCGAGCCGGCGCAGCAGAGCGGCTCAGGGCGGCGGCGGTGGCAGCCACTCGGTTCGGGTACCAGTGACCGCAGCGGGGAGCAAGCTAGCTCCGCGTCCGTGGCGCCGTGATTAGCCGGTGCACCTGGCGGCGGCGGCGGCGGCGGCCGAGGCGACGGGGGCGGCGTGAGTGGGGGCGGAGCCGTATCGACCGATCGCGACAATGCGCGCCGCCCCCGCCTCTTCGTCCGCGCCACCGCCGCCTCCACCGCCGCCGCCGTCGCCAGTTTCCAATCTATATGCTAAAAGTGTCCATTTAGCCGACTGCCGATGATCGCGGCGCCGCACTCTATCGCGGCCGTAATGAAATTCTTGATGTGTGTTAGCGCCCCCGCGCCCACGCCGTCCCGCGCCGCTCCGGGCCGTCGCCCGTCGCTCCGCCGCCCCCTGCTCCCGGCGTCCCGCTCCACGTCGGGGTAAATAACGTGCGCGCCAAGATGTTTCAATTTGTCCCGGCGGCAGGTTGCGTTTTTGCAATGCTAATCCCACCGCGGGCAGACGCCGCGCGACGCGGGGAGCGGGGCCGGGGAGAGGGGAGGGGGGGTGGAGATTCACGGCCCTGGGACGAGAGCGGGGCCGAGGGACGCGCCGTCGCAGCCGGCGAGGGGGAGCGGGTGGCAGCCCGAGAGGGATGGGACGGCGGTTCGACGAAGTGGAGCGACGAGCAGCATGCGGGGGAGGCGAGATAGTGCGCGGGCCAGGGGCGAGCAGGGGAGGGGGCGGAGCGTGTGCGGTGCTACCGGTGGAGGCAGCTTCGGCAGAAAGGGTTGCCGAGTGTATTGGAATACCCGGTGTCCATATGTTAGAATCGCCGAAAGGTCAGTTCTGTGAGGTGGGAGGAAAGGAGAGGGTCGGATTGAATACAAAATGAAATGAACTCGAGAGTAAAAGCTGGGATTGTCGGAGGCTAAGCTTAATGAGAAACTCAGGATAGACTCAAAGATCTTTGGGCAGGGAATAAGAAGAAAAACGAAGGTAACAAATGGTAGATAATAACTGGGATGCCCGCAGGTAGATGTATGCAAGGACCAAATTTAGACTCTTGAAGGGATCAAAAGCGTAAGTAGGGTAAGAAATAAAGGGCATACGGTTCACACGGTAAGAAATAAAGGATAAGGAACACATCGCTCCGAATAAAAATGGATGGAGAGGAATGTCAGCGACTGAGAAGAAAAAGACATTCCTAGCAACTTTAAGAAACTGTCAATGGCGCACATCCAAATAGGGTTCGTAACGAACGACCATCAACGGCGGGATCGGAGGCTGTGAGCAGATCGGGCGGCGAGCGAGGCGCCGGTGAGTTTGGAAGCCCTAAGCTGCAGGCGCGGGCGTGGGCGTGGGCGGGGGCGGGGGCGTGGGCGGGGCCGGGCGGCGCGGCGCCCATCCGTCAACGCCGCTCGATGGCGGTGACGGAGCGCGTCGCCCCCGCGCCGCGACGGCCCAGGCGTCTCTGCCACGGCGCGCGCCGCCGCCGATTTTTCGCGCGCCTGCGGACAGCGGCGCCCGCAGGCGGCGGACGGTCAGCGGCCGCCCTCCCGCTCCTCGCGCCCGGCCCCGGCCACGGCCCCGGCCCGCCCGCTTCACGCGGCGCCTCGTCGCACGTGTCCTTGCCACGTGCTGCCTCCCGGGCACACGTGCCGTTCGCAGCCCCTTGCTTCCCTTCTCGTTAGTGATAGCGGTTGCCTCCAAACGAGATGTAAGACATTCCTTTTATTCATGCGCTTTGTGGAGAGTTCTCATACCAACAATTTTTTTTTCTGAGGAAACCAAATACGTTTTTTCCCCTTTATAGACTAGTACCACACTCGTAATGTGGTGTTAGTTAACAAGAATTTAAGAACTCATC
This sequence comes from Acheta domesticus, assembly GCA_031308135.1. Classification (NCBI taxonomy): domain Eukaryota; kingdom Metazoa; phylum Arthropoda; class Insecta; order Orthoptera; family Gryllidae; genus Acheta; species Acheta domesticus. Next base: position 108,735,893 of record JAHLJT010009436.1, read on the forward strand.
TCTTCCTGAGCGATTATGATATTTCATGGTTCTGCCACACACAATTTCCCATGATTCTATGGTATTTTTGCAGGAGCAATACATCCCTGCTATCAAAATGTACTCACGTATAGTTTTAGAGATATTAATATATTATTATCAACTTTTGTGTTATATTGTTTTTCTGCAGTTATTGAGTTTAAAATGTTATTGTTATTTATATAAAGAATATAAATAATAGGTGCATGTGGCTAACATTTCCGTGTTCAGCTCGTATTTCATCAGAGGATGGGGGAGAGGCATAGTCCTGTCAGGACTTGTAGACATGACGGGACCTTCACATTTCCTGGCTGAGGCATTTAAGGATTTTTTCCCCAAGAAGCTGATATAGTGTACTATAATAATATTTCATCAGTGCTAGGCACTCTGGGACATGCTCATCAAGAGGAGTGGTGTTTGTTTAGTGACTTGACAAAAGCTAGCTTAAAAGCTGTCCTCCTTCACAATGGGAATGAATTGCAATGAATTACACCCTCCCTTGCCATTAATATGAAAGGCATCTATGAAAAAATGAAGATAATTCTAGATGAGATTATTTATGAAAAATTAATGTGGAACGTGATGTAATGAGATTGCTCTTCTTTTAGGTTTACAGAACACAAAATTACAGATACTCAAAATTTGTGTGTTTTTGTGTTTGTGGGTGGGTGGGGAGATCGTAATAGCCACTTCAAAAAGTAGACTTGCCCTTCATTTAAACCTTTCTCACCAGGTGTAGAAGGTGTTATGAATATTCTCTCTTGTTAGAAAAAAGCTAACCTCCCGTTTCTTCATATGAAATTAGATTTAATGAAGAATTTCGTAAAAACCATGGACAGAAATGGAAGGGTCTTTTTTGTATATGAAAGAAAAGTTTCCGAAAATTAGTGATGTGAAAATTAAAGAGGGAATATTTGCCGGACCACAAATTAGAGAACTAGTAAAAGATGCAAATTTTGTTGGAAGGTTAAATAATGTAGAAAAATGTGCATGGATTTTCTTCAAGAATTTGGTTGAAACTTTTTACGCAACAAGAAACCTGACAATTTTAAGAAACTTGTAAAGCTGTTACTTAAATCATAAGAAAAGATTTGGGCTGTAATATGTCTCTTGAGATTCGTTTTCTTCACTCTCGCTTTCATTTCTTTCCCGAAAATCAGTAAGCGACGAACACGGAGAGCGCTTCCATCAGGATATTGAAATCATTACAGAAGGTACCAAGGACAGTTGAGTTCTATAATGTTAGCAGATGACTGCTGCACTCAAAAGGGATGTTCTTGGGGCAAAATTCTCAAGTACATAATAAATAAAGACCATTAGGTATGTTGAAAATTTTTAATTTCTTTAGTGTAAATGCAGCGACCAAAATAATTACTGAACTTTAGCAAAAGCCTTACTTGATAGAGATAAATGGTTTTCATTTTTTAATTCAACATAAAATTTTCTATAAAGATCAGCCAATTAAGTTATTGTGGCATAAGAAAGTTCAATTTTGTAGACCAGTGTTATTAAGATCATTTTGTGATGTACATGGTGATTCGGCATTTGTCTTGAAAAGCAGCCAAGGTGTAAAAGCGACTACGTCCCACATGGGGAGTTGATTTAGGATAGAGTACGTATGTATACAAATAGGCCCTCGGTGGCCCCAGCTCGCTCGCTTCCCACGGCGTGCTCCAAGCGTGCTCGCTTTCCACCGCGCAACCCCGGGTTCGATTCCTGGTCGGGACAAAAATTAACTGTGCACTTTTCAGTATCTGTTGCTGTGTGACGATGGGAATGCACACTTCTCAGGTTGCGAAGACCAGAGATGCAGCGTAGGGATGGCTATGTGCTAACCACACCTACCCATTAACCCATGGCCGCAAGACCGAGACGCCGCTGGTAGGGCTTAGCTCGTAAAGAGCTGTTGTACATATATACGTATGTATAGAAACAAATAATGGTATGGAGTAACTAATCAAACCCTGGAATAATTAAATAATTTAACCGCTTATTAAATATAGTTAAATAAGTGTTATTCATTTATAATACCAAAAATCGTTAAACGAACCCAGATACGCGTAAAATATAAACATCAGGAACTATATTGTGTAAAGTACACTACATGAGAGGGCAGGAGGAAATTGGTAAACATTGTTAGAGTGGCTAAACAAACACTTTTGTGATCTACTGATTATTTTTGTCATATTTTTCTACTGAATTTAATGAGGATTTATAAGAAGTTTAATAAGTTAATTTATGCATTTTGAAATAACGTCTACGGTTAGATATTTTGGAATAGTTTTCATTTATCTTTGACATACTATTTACCGAATTGCTTAAATTTACCTCCAAGTATGTCGTTAGCAATTATTGAATTTTATTATACTTGAAGAAAATTCAAAATAGTAATATTTAAGACTACAATACATTTGAATTTGAAATAATTTTAATAAGTATGTATTTGAGTTTATCAGTGCTTGAGAGTAACTAAACTCTGTTTCAAGTCTTAAAAATTCGATTAGTAATGCCGAAAATCAATTGTGTTGTGAATGTAAAATCCAGTCATAAAATTCAGTCATATTATTATTATTATTACTATTTTCCATTACATCACGACTAAAGATCTTATGAGTCGGCTGGATATAAAATCTACTCCAGGTTGCAACTAGCTGCCTAAGGAGCAGATCCGGTGACTATCAGTGCCTCTACAATACTTTGCGCAAAATGTGGGCTGTTCCAAATAAAGCAATTTCTTGCAATTCCCAGTCTTTTGAATTACCGGGGAGTTTAGACAATTTATAACTCAAATTTTGCGGAACAAATCCCAGAGCTCCGATAACTATCGGGACGACCTGTGCTTTTACGCCCAACATTCGGCTGATCTCGATTTCCAAACTCTTGTATTTAAGACGTTTCTCTGCCTCCTTGGTAACGACGTTTTGATCGCAAGGTACAGCAACATCGATAAGTAAACACGATTTTTTCGCCAAATCCCGGATAACTATATCCGGTTTGTTTGCCACTATCATGCGATCAGTTTGAATTTGTTGGTCGTACAATATCGTACACAATCCAACAGACGTCACCGGTTTTGGTGAGTGTTCGTACCACTTGGGGCATGTGTTTGGAACTTCGAGGGTACAGATCTGCCAGTGGAGGTAGCTACACACCCTGTCATGTCTTTTAAGGTATTTGGTCTTTGCTAGGATTGGACAAGCTGAGACAATATGATCAATGGTTTCTACTTGCTCCTGGCAAATGCGGCATTTATCATCTTGGGAAATTTTGAGAACCGCTTTATCATAATGTCGTGTTCTCAACGCCTGATCTTGGGCAGCTATTACAAGTGCTTCCGATTCTGGCTTCATTCTTCCCCTTTTAAGCCACATAAATGATTGATCTTTATTGATCTGCACCTTGTCCATTATTTTTAGGTATTGTCCGTGGAGTGGTTTGTCTCTCCACGATTTCTTTAACATTTTTTGTGTCTCACACTTCATGTTTAGCAGCATCAGAAGTTCAGTGTCTGTGTTATTCGACGTGTCTTGCCTAGTTTTCTTCGCAATGTTTCTTGCTACACTAACAATGCCTCTGTTTCCCATTCTTCGGTCAGATTTCATGACCTGCCTCATTAGAGGGTCGTCTTGATGGCTGACTACATACTTACCCAACCCGACTATTGCGTTGTGCCAGGAGGCCTCAATTTGTCTGAGGCCTCTTCCTCTTTCCTTACGTGACACATAAAGTCTATGTATATCAGCTCGAGGGTGGGAAACATGATGCATTGTAAGCAGTTTTCTGGTTTTTCGATCCATGGTGCGAATTTCTTGCTCATTTCGATCCATGGTGCGAATTTCTTGCTCATTATTATTATTATTATTATTATTATTATTATTATTATTATTATGATCATCATTATTAAAGCTATGTTATCCCTATCCAGGGCAAAAGCCTCATACTCTCTGGTGGAGTAGCTCACAAATACAAGCTTACCAGGTGAGCTAAAACCTAGAAAAGTTATACATTTAGTCAAAAAGTTCTCATCAATAACTGTGATTTTCCTGTAGTAGGCTATTTTCACAGCAAAAATATTTAAACAATAGTTTTGTTAGACACACTCACACAGTTTTTGTTAGACACTGTTTCACACTCACTTATCTTAAAATGTATTATTTACACTTCTGTTTACATATTGTGATATACCAAATGCGGGAGGGCATTCGATATTGAATAATTTAAGGCTTTAATACTAATTTAATTTAGAATTAGGCACCTTAGTAACAGGTTGCTAGGGAGAACATCGATGTTTAACATGTCACGATATTTGGTAAACGGGCACCTTAGTTACAGAGGTAAACAATTTCATGGGCCCGTGGATGTGGTATAGAATCAGTCGAAAGATGCGTGTGTAAGAGTGGAAATTTCGCCCAAGAGTGCACCTTGGTTAGAGGAGTGAATACATAATAAGAATCCGTTGGTAGAGAATCTAAAACAGAATTTTGTACAACAATGAATACGAATTTTCCTGGATTGAAGAACGAAAAAAATAGTTAGTTGGAGCTCAGATTTCATAGCGAGAGGATCATTTCTGAATTAGAGGGTGCGTGTCCGAGTTCAGACTTAGAAGATTTTTGTGTGATCGAAAGTAGAGTCTTATAAAAATTCCGGAGATACAGTTCGGGACTTTAACTTTTTTCTGCCGCGAGTGAAAGTGGATGATAGAAACATTTTGGTGAAACCGTGCATTGAATTGGAGTATTTTCTTACCGATAGAGAGGAACTTTTAAGAAAATTGCCAACTTTAATTAGTTTTCACCAGTGACGAAGGTGAAGCACCAGCCTAAATGAACTTTTAATTATTTTGTCGAACAAGGGCTGATGGTGATATGGGAGGCTAGTACATTATGTGAATAGGAGTGACTTCGTGACGTGCCGGAAGATACAAGATAGAAGGCATCAATACTGGTGGAAAGTGATGGTGTGGAGATCCGCGGCGTCCGAGCGAATCATCCAACGATACAGGAAGAGAGTTCAGGTTAACGTTCGTACGAACAATTAAATTATTTTTCATGGTCATGACCAAAGTTAATAATTTTCAAAGAATGTTGTTTCGAATCAAAAGAAATCTTTAATTATAATAAATTTAAACTGTTCTAATGCTAAAGAAAGTACAAAAAACAAACTTGGTTATTATTGTGCAATCTGACACATCATTAAAACTAGTAGTGCTTCCAAAGCACATACTTTCTCGCTCTGCTTCTATACGGTCCTTTTTCCTATACCACTACTTCATAAACCAAAAAAAAGTGTATTATACCAGCAAACTTTTCGATACCAAGGCCCGACAACCGAAACTACAATTCAACGAACCGGCACTTATACTACTACGCAACACCAACACCGTCTCTGTCGAACAGAACCATGAAAGAATACAACCGACCTATAAAATGGTAAATGCATGATTAAGAAACAATTGATACGATGGCAAAACGCTTTACAAATACAAGAGAAGTAAAAAATTGTTAAAAGTTAATTATTTGAACAAATATGTACAGACATTTCCACGACATTTATCGCAATTCCTTATATTTCAATCAAACGTAATTCTATCGCTTTTATCATTAGGAGCCGGTAATTTTCAACTTGCAAAAAACGTGTCTTTCAAACATAACCAAGAAAGGCAGCGATAAACCGCATTACGAAGTATTCGTAAGGCTAGAAAGTAATAATCATTTCGGAACCGTTAGGGATTGTAAGTTTATCGCATGCCTTCTGGTTATATTGTATTACAATTTAATGTTAAAATGCTCATAATTTTACTTAAATTGGTTCATACAGATATATACTAGACAACGGTTGATTTGACATGTCAAACGCTTCAGAAATCAAATAACAGAGATGAAAATTTGTTTAAAAGACGCAGTCAGGGAAAACACAGACAAGTCCTGTCTATTTATCTATATTGAATCTATTCGTGAGTAGAAGTACTTCAAATGATTTTCAATAAAGTATCTACACTCTTCAGTGTTCTTTTCCTGCAACATCACATTCATCAAATTAAAATTCCCCACGGGGGGATCGAACTCGGTACCTTCCTTACTGATGATCTTAACCCGAAGGTGCATTAACCAACCGCGCTACGAGACCGACTTGCGGAACAACTGCTAATATTTCAGTCAAAACAATCTTGTATCAGTTCTCTTACTAGGAAGCCGGTAATTGTCAACATGCGAAAAACATGTCTTTCAAAAAACATGATCAAGAAAGGCAGCGGTGAACAGTTTACTCCACATAATTTATCGGATGATCGGCATTTGGAAAATTACTACTGCGAGAAAATATGTGCCATTCTATAGCACCACTAGTTTATTTATATATTTACCTTCCCTTCTTACACACGTGCAGAAAATTTAAAGAAAAAATTTTGAGCGGTTTTTGAGAATTTTTTTTGTCAATTTGAATCGCAATTTATGCAAAAACTATTCGGTTTTCCAACAAATGGTACATGACCTTATTTGAAGTGCTAATTTTGTACAACCGACTTTGTCTGAAGCGAAAATCTCTATCTTCAATTTTCCAGTTTTTAAGCAGTTTTTGTGCAATTTTCGAAAAATAGGGCCTATAAACGAAAATGGTGCCTACGCCATTCCCTTCGAAGTTCTTCGCACTATTCAACAACAAAATATAATCAAAAAATTCATTTTTTTTAATTTACAAAATCTCAAAATGGGCTTCATGTAAAGTATCCTCAAATACTTAGATATCGGTTTCAAATTCAAGAGGCCTTGAGACGAGTAAAAACCATCTGGGAATATCAATTTTGAAGAAAATCGACCGAACGGTTTAGGCGCTAGCGTTGACCACAGACGGACAGACGGACGGAATGCCGTCAATCGATTTTGAAGTATGAAGAAGCAACAAATCATGGATTTTGACTACACCACGAGATAGAGGATTTTTCCCCTAAATTTAGCAACAGGTTTTATCCACTTTTTTGTCACCAGACCCCTGCTATAAGAGATTTTCTGGCGAAAAGTCCCCGTTTTCCGCCGCACGATTACATAACTTTCTCTTCTTACAAATATTCGTAAGGCGAGAAAGTAAAACACACTTTCAGGTTTTGTCGTTTTCCTTATGAAAGCGAGTCTACAGGGGGAGATTGTGGTTGAACGATGAGGTAAGTCGAATTGTGTCCCTTGCATATTCGAATCCATGATAGAAGCCCAACGTGACGATAATAGAGATATATCTTGAATTTGATAAAACTTCTTCAATAGTTTTTTATAATAATTAATTGAAGAAACCCGAATCGTTTCAATATACATGTATATATTTACAAATTTTTTCTTTCTTTATTTTTTGTCACTTCTTTCCACTTTCTAGCTATGCGATCCCATAAATTACCTGATTCGCTAACAAATTCGTCTTACCATCTCTTTCTCTGTCTTCCTACACGTCTCCATCCTACTCTTGGGTCCCACTGGGTGACAGCCTGTGTCCATCTTTCCGGGTCAAGTCGGCTGATATGTCCTTCCCATTTCCATTTTAATATTTTTGCCTCTTGTACTGCATCTTTTAATTTTGTCTTTCTTCTAATGTCAACATTCTTGATCCAATCTCTCAAATTTAGCATTTTTCTCTCTATTTTCCTTTGGCAAATCTCTATCATATTTCGCTCATTTACATTAAGAGACCATGTTTGTGCTCCATAAATGAGGACAGGTAACACACAGCTGTCAATTTAATAGCTATGTCTTCATTTTTGTTGTTCCATAGAAATGATAAACTTTAGGATTTCCGCCATGCGTTAGAGATCCTAATATTAATTTATTTTTCCTGTCTCTTTTGATCCCAAATACACATATTTTTCAACGTAGTCTATTGCACTGTTATTTATTGTGATGGGTATAGCAGTCCGGTTTGTCAAATTTTAGTTTTGATAGTATTCATTTGTAAACCTACATTGTTACAAAGGCCTGCTATCTCATTAAGAGTATTTTCCGGTTGTGTTGGAGATTTTGCGAAGATTATTACATCATCTGCAAATCTTAAATTCTTTAATTTTCTTCCATTTATGTTTAGGCCGAATTCGTTTTTGATTTTTGTAAATACTGAGTCTAGTAACTTATGAAGATATTCGGTGATTACGGTTCTCCTTTGCAGTTTGAATATTGGTTTTTCTATCTCTATCTTTAATTTTGCCCAACTATTTGTATACGTTTTACTTAAAAGTCTAACATAGTTTTTATTCACACCTTCTGTAGTTAATGCTTCTAGAGTTGCCAGGTATTCGAACTCTGTCCAAATCTTTATTGAAGTCTATAAAAGCCAGATATATCTTGAGGTTATATTCTTGAGCTTTTTCCAGTAATTGTTTTACTACTTGATAGTGGTCGGTTGTAGAAAAGTGTGGGCGAAATCCTTCCTGTTCCATAGGTTGTTGTTCATTGATGACGTTGCTGACTCTTCTGTTGATTATTTTGGAGAATAGTTTGTAAACACATGTCAATAAACTTATTGCTCTATAGTTGTTTCTATCGTTTCTGTTTCCTTTTTTGTGAATCGGGATGATAGTACTTAAGAGCCACTCTTTTGACATTTCTTCTTTTTCAAGAATGAGGTAAAACAGAGTTGTGAGAGGTTTCAATATCACTTCTGATCCCATTTTCAGAAGTTCATTATATATACCGTCTTCTCCTGGAGCCTTCCCCATTTTGAGTTCTTTCAGAGCTGCTTCGACCTCACACAGCACAATGGAGGGTGTCAATTCATTGTTTCCAACTGTAGGATCATTTAACATATCATTTATTTCTTCCATTGTTGAATTGTAGCTATCCAATTAACTGCAGTAGATATTCTCATAGAAAGCTGTAGCCTTTGATATTATTTTAATTCTGTTGGTTATTATCTGACCTCCTTGTGTGTACTTTCCTTTCATTCAGTGCTTTCCTTTACTCAACTCTCGTTTTATTGTCTTTATAGTCAATCATATTATCATAGCCTAAACGCGAATAAAAAAGATCACGTAATACTTATAAAAATATTTGATTATCATACTTTTTCAAGTTTATTGTTTAACTAATCTATTTTTCTCTTTGTCTTATTTTATATTAGTTGAGTAAAAATAAATATGAACCCTAACTAAAAAATAAGTCAGTTGATAAAACTTAACATTGTATTTAGATTATTTGAAGGGACACATTGTTAATTGTTGCCAATTTTTCTTTAATCGAATACATTTCAGTTTTGATTTTATTTTAAAAGTAGCTGACCCGGCAAACGTTGTTTTGCCATATAAATTATTCCTAGGATTATTTTAGTAGAAAAATGACTAATTGTCTGTGTTTGAGGATGTGGTTGAAGTTGAAGAGGCATGGAGCGCTGTGAACGATGATGGAATATAAAAATAACACAATACCAAACATTTATAATTAAATTATTGTAATTTTTTTTTGAAATGATATACATTGCTAATTATAATAATTTTACTAAAAAATATCAATCCCCCAACACAATAGAGTGTACAATATTTTTTGTTATCCCATCTTTAGCTAACACAAATAAACTGGATGGTTTGCTCACTCGAGAACATGCCACGTATAATTTACCGTGTGAAAAACATGGTGCGCTAAAACATAAGCCACAAACAGACATCGTTTGGTCTTGAGACTTATTGATAGTCATCGCAAATGCCAATCTTAACGGAAATTGAAGATGTTTAAATTAAATTGGCACGTCTGTGGGTATATCAGGGATCCGTGGCAGTAATATAATATCACCTCGAAATTTGCCATTTAAAATGATGGTTTCGACGTTTTTCATTACAGCCCTGCAAATTAATCATAAATTAATTAAAAATTACACCGAAATAGAAAAATGATAATTGTAAAATCACGATTAATGCCCAAACAATAAAAATAATGGCCGAAAATTGTAGTGAGAGAGAAACGGCTTATTGTGTGGGAGATCACATCCCTACTCCGTGCTGCTTATTGGTCAGAAGCAATGTTGCCAGATGTGAAACTTCCGATTGCGAAGTTTTAAGTTCGAAAATGCGGATTTCTTCTAATGAATGCAGATTTGCTAATACAATTTGAAAATAGGGGAAACATCAATAATTCATATATCAACATAGAATTCTGTTTTATTAATTAAATAAATGCGATATTGTCTCACTATATTTGTTCTGTTTGTATAATGTTCTCGATTCACCCAAGAAATTAAATATATAAATATCAGTATTTTTGTTATAAATGTACTTTCAATTTATTTTTAATCTCAATTTAATACGAAGCCGAGTAACGTAATTTCAACATTTTTCATTTCAATATCCCGCGAAGTGCATCTTTTCTCCGGTTTGAATAAACGCAGTAAGAATCTGAACGACGATCCGTATTCTTATTTGGCGTATTCGAAAACGACTAACCAACATGTTGTCACCTATTTGTCCTCTGAATCTCTAACAGTAAGACAATAAAGGACAGAGTTCACGACAACACCTTGGTGCTTGGTCATCAATTTTCGAATACGGCAATTGGATAAAGCCCTAATGATTGGTAGATGATTAGTGTTTTATTGCTTTCTATTTTAATCGCATAGAGAGAGACAGCATTTTGAACATTCAAACTTTGTCAACCATAGTTAGCGAGACATCTAACAATCGTTGTAATAACTGAGGAAATGAAAAAAATGTTTTTTAAACCACTATCATGGAAATGCAGATATTTTTGGCATCCTCATCACTGAATGCGGATTAGGTGTTAATAATGCGGTATAAAATGCGGAAATGCGGTACATCTGGCAACACTGGTCCGAAGTGACGCCGGTAGACGGGGATACTGATCAAGTGATAATTACATCATTATATCATGTAAATCAATCAGAGTTTTCTTTACTTATTGTTGCACTAAATGGCAGTAAAAACGAGAATCTATATATTAAAAGACGGCAGGAGAAAATAATTAACGATAATAAATAAATATTCTCTAAAGAACAATCCTTTAAAAAAATGTTATAACATGCATTTACACATTTTTAACTGTTCAACAATGGATCTGTTCCCCATTTTGTACATTAGAGAATTTAATATCAACTTCCGAAGGCTAACTAAACATTAATTAACTAAGGTTAATTAAACAATTTGCAGCAACAAACATCACAAATTATTAAAACAAAGTGTTGGCACATTTCGCTCGGTGCGGACAAGTTTCCTGCGACTTCCGCCCACCTGGGCACTCCTTGCGGTAATCCCGCTAAATTATGGGAGTTCCATGCTACACCAGTGTGTTATGGGGGCGCCAACTCCAAAGTTCGCGCGTCCCACTTAAAAAAAATCAATCAATCAATCAATGAAATGGAATGAAAACATTAATTGAATCATTGTTTCCCCGCGCCTTGAAGCATGTGATAGTTCTTCCGCCGCCCGGCCAGGTTGCAATCAGCTACCCTCGCCGCCGACACCGGTGACGTCACTACATCGCCACCGTCATCGCCGCCACCAACACCATCGCGCCGTCGCCGCCCCTATCTCTCCCCCCGCCTGCGTCCGCCCCCCGCCGCCAGCTAGCCGGCTGCCCGCCCCCCTGCGCCCTGCCCGGGGTCTGAACCCGGGGCAGCGCCAGAACACGAGTGGACAGCGGGCGACAAAGCTGGTGGAGTGTGGGCCAAGCGGAAGGAGCTATGGTGGACTGGGAGCATGAAGCATCCACGGCGGTGAAGGGCATTTTTCACGCTTTCTGCATTTGAGACCCTCTACTAGACAGCAGGGTAATTTGTAGGAGCTGTGGTGCTGTGACAGTGATGTGGTTCGACAACCCAGCCATGTGTGCATCGTAACCTTTCAATGTTACATTCATTTGGTTTTTCTTTTCTGTGTTAGTCAGGTAGCATCGCTTGGTCAGTGTGTGCCTTTAATTTTGGGTTTCGCAACATTGCAAGAGTTTTGTGAAATTGTTAAAGTTTTTTTTGTATTCTTTGACACAAAGTTCCTAGTCATATCTATCTATAGTCAAATAGTAACTGCTGTGCTTTTTTCCTGCTAATTATAGTGTTAATGATATATTAGTCTCTAATATGCTTAAGACTCCTCAAACGTAACGCAACAATGTATCGCGGAGACAAACATGTTTCTAGTTGAGCCCGGCAGACGTTGTTCTGCCCCTATATCTCTCTTTCTCCTTCCCTCTCTTTTCTCCGTTTCTTTCTCCGTCTCTCTCTTTCTCCGTCTCTCTTTCTCTTTGTCCGTCTCTCTTTCTCTTTGTCCGTCTCTCTTTCTCCGTCTCTCTTTCTCTTTCTCCGTCTCTCTCTCTTTCTCCGTCTCTCTCTCTTTCTCCGTCTCTCTCTCTTTCTCCGTCTCTCTCTTTCTCCGTCTCTCTCTTTCTCCGTCTCTCTCTTTCTCCGTCTCTCTCTTTCTCCGTCTCTCTCTTTCTCCGTCTCTCTCTTTCTCCGTCTCTCTCTTTCTCCGTCTCTCTCTCTCTCTTTCACCATCTCTCTTCGTGTTATTCACATTTAATAGCAGATTCTGCACATCCCTGAGCAGGTGCGTAATATGGAGAAACACCGTGTAGCGGGTGGAATACCGCAGTGTGAAATACCTACCGTGTGTAGCGGTTTGACTAAAACGTTTAGTGCGAAAAATTTTTAAAAAATTGGGGTGGAAAATTGGGTATAAAAAATAGATAACAACCTATTCTCAGACCTACTGAATATACATATAAAATTTCATCAAAATCTGTCAAGCCGTTTCGGAGGAGTATGGTAACTAAAACTGTGACACGAGAATTTTATAAGATGTAAACTACGAGGTATGATGAGTAAACCAGTTTATTTACAAACACTAGTGCATTCTGCATTTGTTTCAGCGCGTAACCGATAACGTATACTTACGCTCGCGTGTATGTGGAATATTTAGTCACAGTTCTACCTCTCCTTACTGTTGAAATTGAAATAGACCTATGTAGATGCAAGTTAAACGGTATAAAGCAGTGATTAGATTAGACATTATGAGTGAAACGTAACCGCTACTGTATACACGCGCGTTACCACCCATTTAGTGAAATTGCCTTGCTATTGTGTGCAATGCAGTGTTATTTCATGCGTTAATAAATAGGTGTTGTGCGTTCATTACTCAGCACAGATATTCGAAAAAAAAATTCTGTAGAAGGTAATTCGAGAAAAACCTTCAGAGACGAGTTCGATGTTACCGCTAATTGTCACCACCCAATTTCAAATAACTATGTTTCGTGTTTGCGTGAAATGTTACACTCGTTCCTTTCGCAAACATGGAATTCCTGTGTTTACTGTGGGGATTAAAAATCTATATTGCACGTATGTCTAGCAAACGATGTGATTCTGAACGTCCACTTTGTTTTGTTTTTGTTACAAAATGTATCCATGCATAAAGATGTTTTTTTTTTCTATTCAAATGCACTATACATTTAATTTTCTCAAGACCGAATAATTTTATGTATATGTTAGATGTATTATCAAGATAACGCAGACCTAATTGATGATATTATTGTACAAAAGTAATTGCGATTCTATGATCGGTAACTAAATCTAATAGCATCTTGATGAAATGGTACAATCAGAAATAAATTATAAAATAAATCTAATATAATAAAATATTCGAGCTGACTTGGCATCAAATGGGAAAGCGAAACTTGTGGCGTTCTGTAAATTTTTGAATTTCTGCTATTATTACAAAATAGTTTAAAAAACACAAAAAAACGAAACTTCCTTTACGTATAATGCACTAATAGCGTTTACTGATAAACGATAACACGAATGCATCATTGGTAATTTATTTCTGTACCCAAAGCAGTCTACTACGTCCGTTACAATAGGAATCCTCACGCAAGATAAAAATACTTTTGGAAATTATTCATAGTTTTTGAAGTTTGGTAGTCGTACCCATTATTCATATTTACATGAAAAGAAGCCATTGGAACTAATATTTGTGTAGTTCACATATGTATTACAAATTGTAAAGATATCGTTACATTGAAGTTATTTTTGCTCGCAAGTAACTGGATATAATTTAGTAACTGGATTTAATTTTCACAAACCTGTTGCTTTATTTCTGTCGGATATCTAATTCTTACGAACTGTTGCAAGACTGCAGGGAATCAACACGGAAAGTCGAAGTTTGTCAGAAACAAATTGAATCAGCGTGTGGAAATCTAGTCGCACGCAGCTGTTGCTGCACAACCGCGCATCCCAGTAACTAAGGCGACGCGACGGCGGGTCGGGGTGGGGTGGGGACAGGAACAGCAGGCGTGGGGGCGGGAACTGCGCGACAGCGGCGGGGCTGGGTGGGGTAATGGGAGCGGTGGGGCGGTGAGGACTGTCGGGTGGTGCCTGCTGATTCGGTTCGGGGGGGTCTCTCGTTTTACGAATGTTCAATTAACGCGTTTTCGCGCTAACGCGTTCGAAAAACTAATACCGCGTCGGTATGCGTAATGAACATTCGCTATCACGCTCTTGCTGCCCTTGCCCTCCGCGCCTCGCTGCGCCACGCCATGCCACGCCACGCCACGCTATGCCCCGTCACGCACACCTCCCTTCTCTCCGCGACTGCGTTTGCCATAATCGTTGCGTACCTCGATGCACGCCGACCACCCTGCCGGCAGCACCTAACATGTTAAATTAAGGTGTTTGTCGAACTGAAACAATTTACACAATTTCGCAATTCGTTTAATCGACATGTTTTTCTTTAACATGTTACTAACAGTCATAAAGAATTATCTTCTGGAATTTTTCGTTACCTGTTGTAGTTGTAAGAAATATAAATTACTGCTAATGAAAATAGATGTCGAGGGGGCTAAAAAATATTTATCTGTGATACATTTAAGGCATATGCAACAAATAAAATCAATATTGATTAACTTGATTTTATTGGTGAAAACAATTGTGACGAGTTTTAGGATGATCAATATTTAGTTACGTTATATCTTCTTAGATCGCTCCTCCTTCGTTATACTAATGGGTGATAAAGAGAGAAATATATTTTTAAAACATTTAAGAATTAATCGGTGTTATCGAAACCTATTTTTTCTTTTATTCACAAACATGAAGTTTCGTTTCTTTGTACGTGGGTGTAGTTTGTTTTCTTAACCGAAGTAACTTGATATAACAAGGTAATGCATATAAATGAAATGATTAATCATTGAGAAATTAACGTACTAATATTTCTAGAGTAACACTTTTATTCAATGAATTCAATGAATTGAATGTACTGTCAAAATAGAGTACTAAGCTAGGCAAAATCTTCGATTGCAGTATCGACGCCACATGACACTAATTTTGACAGTTTTATTTTAGTAAAAATATTATTTACTCGTGAAAAATCTAATTTGTAGTCAATGTTGAAGTGATTTTATAATAAAAATGTTATAATTACATATTACAGGCTTACAATCCTGACATACCAAATCCGCTATTTACGAAAAATTGTATTAATGTGATTGTATGGTAAAGGAAACCATGTTCTGTTTATATCATCAAACCATTGTGAACCAAGTTCTTATACTGTGCAGAGAGTTTGTTTTTATTTTATAACTTCACCGGAACTTATTATCTGTTGAAAATTTTGAAGCTTCATTTCTCAAAGTCATGCCAAATGATTGTAGTGTTTTGTTTATGAACCCCTCATATGTAACCGGTCTTTCAATAAAACAAAGATAATTTAAAAACATGTGGGTACATGTAATTCTCGAAATTTTTATGCCTCATGTTTATTTTCTCACTACTGCTTATACAGTGTAGAGAAAGTTGCGGGGGACCAAACCGGGGTATTTTCGACAGAAAAAACTCTTATTGGTGAGTCCCGATAACGAAAATATGGATAAATCTTGTCCCTGTGAACAATAAATTGCTTCTTCTTTGTAGAGAGTAATATTAATTAGATTAGTCAAAGACTGCCTTTTTAATGACCTACATAAGAATTATAATAAATTGCTTCCTCTAACACATTGTGTAGTTAAGAATTTACGATTTGGGTCATTAATACCGAAAAATCGATTGGTGGCAAAACGTCCATCTGTCTGTTCGTCTGTGATCAACGCTTAAACCGTTCATTTGATTTTATCTAAAACTGATTCCCCAATCGATCTGGGTGATGTCGCGGACCCTGGAATTTGAAATCGATATTTTATTTGGAGGGGGAGTGAAGCCCCTCGGACATTTTCTAGAAATGGCACCAAATTCTTTGATTAAATTTTGTAGTCGTATAGCATAATGGACGTGTAAGAGAATGGTGCATGTCTCATTTTCGTTGAAATCCCATATTTTTCGAAAATTGCTAAATTTCCTCCATCTTCCTACAACTAAAATATAGAAGATAAAGATTTTTTCTTTAATAAAGGATGTTCCTTAAAGACAGATCTTGAAATAAGCTCATAATCAAATTTTAGAAAAAAATGAGTAGTTTTCGTGTAATTTTGCCCAAAATATAGGCAATATAAAAAATTTAACATTTTTGCTCAAAAACCACTGCAAATTTTTCTTTAAATGTTCTCCTCATATCTAATAAGGAATGGTAAAAAATATTTCTCCGATTTTTCGAAAACTACAAAAAGTTATTTCAAAACTAGAGAATTAAAGATAGAAATTTTTTCTTCTGTAAAAATGCAGCTATTTAAAAAGGTCAGGCATAATTTTTAGAAAGAAATACTAGGGTTTGTGTAATTTGCGCTTGAAATGTATTCAATTAAAAAAAATATTTTCTCAAACCGTTCCAATTTTTTTCCTTTAAATGTTTCCCATGGATAGAAGAAGGAGATGCTTAAAAGAATGGCGCAAGTCTCATTTCCGATGAATTCTCGGAATTTTCAGAAATTGCGAGAACTTTACATTTGGAAACCACAAATTGGAAGGCAGAGATTTTTCTTAAACAAAATCTGTTCTAAAATATCAGCTCTTAAAAAACGGTCATGTATATTTGTTTAAACAATTAGAAGTTTTGGGAAATTTCTGATTGAAAATAAAGAAATATGCACAGGTGTCCCACGACTGTGGGTTCCGAGAAAAATCCTCGGAGAACAGAAATGGATCAAAAGGATATGAAACATTGTTAATTTAATTTTAATTATAATTTACTATTGAACTTGCCAATATTAATTCAATTGTTACTCCATCCTACAATTTGTATTCTCAATGTATTGCTGGATGTTATTTCCATCAATCTTAATTAAAATCAGTCCTATTACGTTTTCTATCTTAAAATGCGATTTAAATGTAATATGAAAGAAAAATTTTAAAAAAAGTAGTAGCATAATTTTGTACGAACTTTTATTACCTTACTTTTAAATTACCATCGTAGGCTGCATTGGGCAATAATGCAACGATGGATATTTGAAAAGTTCACTGTTAACGGCCACATGATGAGGAATGATAATATAAGGCGGTTTTATTAACTGAACGTTAGTATTATAATGTTCTCTACGTTCAATGGAATGGTACATTCAATTTTATTAAAGTCGGGAAGAATATGTATGCAGATACGCATAAGATATTGATATCATTGTTTCAAATGCATTCATAATGCGATATATTAGATGGCCTTTAGTTCTAGATGTTCAATTAAATGTGAAATTATCTTACTTGCCTGTATGACGTGACAGAAATAATGTGAGCAGTTAAAAATAATGCCAGAAAATATTTGTTGCTGTAGCACCACTAGTTGCATATGAAGCACAATAAAAAACGTGATCTTAACCATACCATAAAATATTCCGATTTTACCAAATAAAGACCGTCTTTATGAATAGATATAATTTTATAACTTTCGATCGTGCTTATAATTTCTAAGATAATTGAAACAATTCTCGTGACTCTGTTAGTGTTTTGTTCGTTACGCTACTGTATCACAACAGTACATTTGAACTTTTGTAGTTTAATTACATAACCCATAAATAACGTATAACTTAGTAAACTGTATTAACTGATGAAGCAAAAATATGCTTGAGGTTCAGGAATATTGCTAGAAATGGCCAAGAGCTTACGCTTGTTATTCACTTCACGGAAATATCTTGACAAATGGAGTTTAAAAAGAACAGTATTGTGATATTCTTGGCCCATCAACATAATAGCTCCTCTTATCTCACGTCGTTGTGGGTTTAATTGCAGCCTAATTACGAATGTCCATTGTCCCTCAGAATTCGCATGTTACAAAAGACTATTCAGCTCACGCGACCTTTCGGCGAAGCAGCGCGAAACGAAAACTCTCGACTGCTTGGTGCGTGAACATTCTGGCCAGAATGGCATTGGCAGAGAGGAAAGCGGTAAAAGCGTGTAATGTAAAGAACGTAATGACTTCTTGATTTGCATACGACGGATTCGTCGAACGGAGGCAGCAAGTGGTTGACAGACTGACTAGGAAAGGGTGATAAGTGGAAATGAATAATGGGCAGATGGAAGAATGTGAGTGGGGCCCCGGCGGAGAGTGGGAGCGGTAACAGGTTATGCGACAGAGGTGGCAGAGGAAAGTGACAGAGGGTGGTGCTAGAGAGAGGTGCCAGCGGGTTTCAGAGGGAAGTATCGGAGGTATAGCAAGGTGACAGAGAGATGAAACAGAGGGATGTAACGGAGGGAGGGAGGCGTCAAGGTGAGAGAGAGACTGGACAGAGGAACGGGTCAGAGGGATGGGCCAGAGGGACAGAAGTACGAGATGGTAGAATGGGACTATGGGGCGGGACGGAGGGGCGGACCGGTGGAGCGGGACGGTGGGGCGGGCCGGAGGGGCGGGACGGAGGGGAGGGCCGGAGGAGCGGGTCGGAGGGGCGGGCCGGAGGGGCGGGCCGGTGGGCGGGACGGGGGGGCGGGACGGAGGGGCGGGACTGAGGGATGGGACTGAGCGAGGGGACTGGCGATAGTGTCTGGAGGGCTGAAGGAAAGTGAGGGAGTTTGGCAAGGCGGTTGTAGCTAGTGGCTGCGGCGGCTCTCTGAGAGAGATATCTCCTAGCACCGTGGCAGAGCAGTTGCTACCTGCACCAAATTCCCGGTTCTCCACGGCTCGTCATCTCGCGTGAAACGGACCTCGAAATGTCAGCGTGCCCCTCGGCTGCTATGCTCGTTTCTGCGGCCGCGGACTTCTCTCGCTCCCCGTTCTTTGTTCTTTGCTCTTCAGCCAGTGTGGTGAATGGAAATCTTTTGATTTGGAGTGGTCCTCAGTTGCTTACTTTCTGTCAGGTCGTTCAATCGCATATGGTACCTACGGTTTGCTCTGGTTGTGGTTCTTTGTTCACTCTTCATTCTTTTTGCTCTTAGCTCTTGGTTTTACATTTCTTTTTAATTTTTATTCCGTATTTTTTTATGCAAATACTCTGGTGCAATGTTGTTTTGACTTCCATGGCCGTCAACCAAATGTATACACTAGTTCTAACTCAATTGTTATTTTATAAAAATGTCCATACTTATGAAGGTAGCACCTTTACATAGGTCTTTACGTACGTTATTTCCGTAGTGACCTTTCTTTAGAAATCATTTTGTTTTATACCATTTTTAGCTCGTTTGCGTAAATCTATACATCTTAAGAATTAATTTGTAAAGAATGTTAATAAGTTAGTGGTCACGATGCTTTATTATTTCGCAAATCTGCGCTATTTGGATGGTCTAGATCAGGGGTCCTCAAACTACGGCCCGCGGGCCATATGCGGCCCGCCGAGGACATTTATACGGCCCGCCGGGTTTTTAAGGTTTAAAGAATGTTTTCTTAAAATCCGCACATTTTTATTATATGTCAGGGTGTCTGGGGATGGCAAAAAAAATCGAAGGTTTTAAAACAACTATGTTTTCCATCAGAAAATCGATATTTTGCTTTCGATGTTTTCATCACATCGATATTTTGTTGCCAAACATCGGTGTTTTTTAAAAAAATGTTTTAATAAAGCAATATCGATGATTTGCGTTATCCTCTTTACTACGCTGTACATTTCGCCAGCGCAATCTGAGGAAGTTTGGGATCTGCTCGCGTTATGACTGTATGTTATAGGTAGGTCTGTCATTGCCTGAACTTTGCCTATCGAGGCCTGTCTTCACGATGGAATATGTCAAGGTACCTCGAGTCTTTCCCAGTCATCGCATGATAGATAGATATCGCACCGCTAGATATCGCATGATCGTGACCGTATCTAGCAGTGCTTGCGACCAAGCGACTTCTAGCGGCAGGACCGAGAAAGACGCGAAATGCCGTGTGATCGGCAAAGGCACTATATATCCGGCCCTCCGACGGCCTGAGGAACAGTGAAGTGGCCCCCCCGTTTAAAAACTTTGAGGACCCCTGTCTAGATGGGAAAGTACAAAAAAAAAGTTAGGAAAGTGTCTTTTCATTTGGAATAATCTGATATCTTAATTTTAACTTATAGTTCTTCGCGCTTTAAAGCTTTTTCAATTACTTAAATGTAATTAAAGTGATTAAACTATTTAATTGTATTGGTAGGTTATCATTCTATTTTCAAGAACATTTTCTAATAAATTTCAGTCCACGTTCCTTGTGATATTAAAAACTGGGAATATTGCTCATCTGCTTTAAATATTAAAGATTTTTCTTTGAAATGTCCTTTCTGGTGAATTCTAAATTGAATTTTATAAACGATTTTCTTACTTCTTTGTCTCTACTTTTAAACGGATTATTTTTTACAAGTTTAGTTAGTTAATGCCTTATTTTCCGTGGCCGAGACTGGTGCCATCAGGCCCGCTCTTCCGTCTGACCAAGCAAATTTCCTTACGCTCCTTTCACCATCTAGCGGAGAAAGACGGTACTACTCGAGCGACGAAACAGGCGATTTTGAATTAAGCTCAGAGGCTCCTTTTAGTTTCTTTTAAAAATTAATGTTCATATAGTTTAATCTATGTGAAAATTAATTTCAATTTAATCATACTATATAGGGCAATTTTATACTAACACCGATTTTTTATTATGTAGTTTGTTTAATTGATTTCTCATTTTTCTGCGTTTCATTTTCTTCTTTATCTCATTAGTTTATCTACACAAAACATTATGTTTATTCTTTCAATACAAAAAGTATGTGAAAATAATGTAATGTCCCCATTTCGCTCCTTCAGCATTATTGGTTTACCGTTCTGGAAAGGTCTCTTTATATTGCCTGTTTTGTTTGCTCTAGTTCTGTAGTAGTTCTCTCACTCCAACACTCTACCTCTGTAAATTCATCGATGAGAGTGCTCTTCAAACACATTGTTAAGTCGTTGTTTGGCGAGCGTTCGGCTGCATCTAAAGCTTCGCTATGTAGCATCAATGCCACTGTGAAGTAGCATTCACCTTTCCCTAGTGTTCTGCATTAGTATCATTCACTAGGATCATAATATAATATCGTCACAGCACTTCGGTGAACCCATGATCATCACCACTTGATATTTAGCGCTCCTTATGTGTCGTATGTTGACACTTTCATCACAAATTGTTGAGCCTGAAATGTTGATGGTTCTAACCTAGCTTATTCTAGATCGTTTTCTGACTATCCAAATGTTCCCTTGTTTTCGACAGAAGTTGTTGACATTAGTATAATGCTAATGGAATAAAGCCATTTAATTATGTTAATATATTGCTTCATAAACGATCAAGGGCATGGGCTTGAATAAAAGTAGTTATGTAAACATTAGTGTGTGTGCTTGCCAGTAATTGCAATTAATAAAGCCATAACAAAGCTACGCAAGAGGCCTGAAGATATGCAATTAGTATTCAGAGAATGTTTTATCACACAAGCCATTACCTAAAGAAAGAAGAAGGAAATATAGGAGAAAATAATATAGAAGTTAATGAATACATAAGTAAAGGAAAACTTTCCATATATATATATATATATATATATATATATATATATATATAAAATAAAACACCGACACCGCAGGACCGATCTCCACGAATGAACTCTTCCTGAACATTCTATTACTTTTTGCTGGTCCGGCGCTTCCTGATATTATCTCACCTGCTCAAAGACGTGCAGAATCTGCAATTAAAAGTGAATGAGAGGGACAGAGAGCGGCGGAGACAGAGACACATAAAGACAGATAGATAGGGACAAGGTAAGGGAGGAAGGGAGAGACAGTGAGAAACGGCGATGGGAGGGAAAGAGGAAGATGAATGGCAGAACGTCTGCCGAGTTTTCCTAGTTAGATATATTTTACTAGTCTTTACCGTTTGATATCCGTGGATAATACACTAATAAATCACTTTGGAAGTTTGAAATGCTATTAATTTATTTTTGGAGTCACTGCAAATTTGACCATGTATCACAATCGTTCACATACGGTATAGTTTAGTAAATTGTATTCATACGTTCGCCCACAGTAATCAAATAATATTATCATGCGATAAATAAAGATGAATAATCTTATAATTTTCTAAAAAACTATTCGCTTATATGTTTCACACACGAAATATTCTTCGCGTAAATATTCTTCGCGTTCGGATCAAGTGATTTGTTGGCAAAAAGCAATTCTCTGAAATCAATCATCCACCTAATATCTTCACCTGCACAGCCGTAGCAGCTACGAATCCATACAAAACGTAACATGTACACATTTTTCAGAAATAAAGGAATGTGAATTCTTTTAATATCTTAAAAATGACTTATTAATTCCTACATTTTTTAGGTTGATAACGTAGCCGACGTTCTTTTCGCAAGTTCACTATTTTCGTTTGCGCATTTGGGAGTCGGCTTACGCGCCCCCGATTACACAGTTTTGAGTCCTTGCAACTCAAGTCCTTACCCGTGCTTTCTTATGCCAACGTTTATATCCAGAGCCAAGTTCACTTGGTTGTTCACGCATTTCCAACTAGTCGGTAAGAACCCAGCTCCTTTGGCTTTTGTCTTTGTAGGAAATCACATATATTTGATATATCAAATTCGCGTGAACAGCATCTTTGCAGAAATTCCCCTAAGCCTTCGCCGTGCTTGTTGCCTCTTTCGTTTCCTTTGACGGGAGGTCCGAGGGGTCTTTCGCCAGTCGAGGCCCTAGGACGGCGACGTTGGCGCTCTGCCCGCCTCTCCCCCTCCGCCGCGCAGACGCGCGCAGTTGTCCAATGGCGCTGCTCCCTTCCCAATTTGGGAGTCTCGAGGGCGCGTCCTTGCAAAGCCGGATTGCGGAGAGCTAGCGGCCGCGCGCCGCCACCCCAAGTGAGTAATGTTGCGTCTGTTTATGCCAGAACATTAGTTCTTTGTGACTTTTCATAGAGCCTTTGGATAACATATGGAGACTGGAATTCTCATAGGGGTTACGCACCGAAATTAC
This sequence comes from Acheta domesticus, assembly GCA_031308135.1. Lineage (NCBI taxonomy): Eukaryota > Metazoa > Arthropoda > Insecta > Orthoptera > Gryllidae > Acheta > Acheta domesticus. The sequence goes on from JAHLJT010009436.1 coordinate 108,759,143, forward strand.
GCGTACCAATTAATAAAGAAAATAGAATATAAATACAGTGAGTGTCAAAAGTATTGGAACACCTTGAAAATCCGAGAATATGAACAAATGTTACATAGAAAAAGTAATCTAAATGACAAATTTTCAGCAGAATTAAATACATTATGTACAGTAAAGTTGCTACAATAACAAATCTCTCAAAATTAAGCAGAGGGAATTGAGAAATCAGAAATATAAGCAAAAATCATATAACAAAAGGAAGCCAAAAGTATTGGAACAGGAAAACTCTCAATCACTGTAACGGCATTCTTGGAAGTCCCGCGACCGCAGCCTCTGTGAATTGCCTTCAACTCGTTAGTCGGAACTCTACTCTTAACCCTTAATTGTGACGGTTTTCGTATCAATTTTCTTTCCGGTATTCATCAGTCAGTGATTCAGAAGTGTACGATTCTGGAGTATTTGTTCATCAAATGTCACAATGGGGCATATAAAAGGAAATAAGTAAAGAATAGAGAAAAAAATAATAATTAGCATGCGTAATGATTGCAGATCTTTGAGGGAAATCGGAAATATTATGCAAATGTCACACACTACAATGTTTAATGTAATTGATAGGTATTGTGTTCGGGAAACAGTGACGAACAAACGCGGATGAGGACAGCCACAGTTGCTGAACGAACGTGACAAAAGAATTTTTTTCGCGACATTAAAATAAATCCAGAACTTCGTGCTCCCAAACTTGCTTCTGGAATAGGCATATTTCAAATACAAGTCGCATAATCTTAAGAAACAGTAGGTAGCATGGACTTATGGCACGTAGGAAATTCTGGATCAATCACATTAACAGAAAAAAAAGCTCTCAGAATTTACTAAAAATTATTAAAACAGTTCCCAATAAATGTGGAAACAATTTAATTTTACTGATGAAAGTAATTTTAATACTTTAGGAGCAGATGGTAGATGTATGGCGCGGAGGATGAGAAACTCCAAAATTCACCCGCTCACAGCAAAATACATACTAGGTGGTTCTGTACTCGGCTGGAGGTGGATGAGTGCTTCTGGTGTGGGGAATCTTCACTTTATAAATTGTACAATAGGCCATGCAATGTACATCAATTGCATAGTAAGTTACACAAAAATGCTGAAAATGTGGGCCTCAAAGACGATTTCATTTTTCAGCAGGACAATGATCCAAAGTACAGGACTTGAAACACAAGAATGTCGATCATTTTTAATACACCACGATACCTGCAAAAGCCACCACAATCTCCTACCATTAATCGTAATGAATATTTATGGAATATTTTGGAGAAAAAAAATTAGGAACAGAACGATATTTTATAAAAAAAAATTCTTAAGCGCGCACTCTAGGAAGAATGGGGCAATATCTTGCCGCATATGGCGGCGAAGCTCGTAAAATTAATTCCAAGACTTCTAGAAGCCATTCTAAATGCCAAAAGACATCACATTAGATATTAATTTGTTTACAGTTTCAATTTCATTTAATTTTCAACCCCTGTTCAGTTGGGTGTTCCAATACTTTTGGCTGCCTTTTTTACGTTCTAAAGTTCGTAAACTTTGTTGTAAATTGTCCTTTAAGTTATGTTATGTGATTGTTTGCTGATATCAATTACAAAATATACAGTTTTCAATGCGACCAAAAAATTTTAATTTGTTTTGTTTTACACTTAAAATTTCTTATTTTCTGAAATTTCCAAGGTGTTCCAATACTTTTGACACTCACTGTATATTTATTTTCTTTAGAAGTAGCAAAATAATTATTCAATTAATAATAATAATAATAACAATAATAATAATAATAATAATAATAATAATAATAATAATAATAATAATAATAATAACAACTCCACCTAGGGAGTACAAGACCTTGCAGTTGGTGGTGGAGCTTGAGTACCCCCATGAGCCTTAAAGCTATGTCAGTGGTAGCCTAGCTACCGGTGGGGCCTCCCTTGCTGAATGGGTTGAAGGTGAGGGGTCAGACGAAGAAGTACTCCATTTTGAGGAGAGTGGGAAGTAAGTAGAGAGGGAAGGGTCATGAACCTTTGCACTTCCTGTTGTCGGCCCATAGAGGGTACAGGAGAGAAACTGGGTTGGCACACCAGGCCACTGATTAGAGTGGAGGCCCGAACCTTGCATTAGCCAGCGAAGGAGGCTGCCTTCAGCAGTCAGTGAAAATCCCGTAGGGTTTAGTAATGCCGACTGGCGATCGGAGGGACCCCTTGCTGGGCCCTGCGGGGGATGCCCCGAGGCCACTGTGGGTCGCAGTAACGGATGGTAGGAAACAACCCGAGGGTTAAGTGTGATCTGTGAACTCGAACTTGCGTCCTGCGAATCTTCAATTCAAACCAATGAGCAAAATGGATAGAACAAGCAATGTAATGAATCTTAACGTGCCTTGTTCTACCAATGTCCCATACCTCCTCAGAAACCGAGCTAATGTCACCTTGTCGGCGTCTGGCCATCCCACGGATGTTAGTCCCAGGGACCCAGAGCCGGCAGTAGCTCGAAGCCATCGTCAGAGATGGGCCCGGGATGAATTAAAGGAGGTGATGTGGTGCTTTTACTATGCAAAAGCGAAAAATGGGGGCTCTGAAATAGAAGTTTTCAAGGTATGGAGAGAGCGGAACCCAGATATGAGACCTACCCTAGACTCAAAGAAGCTTGCCAGTCAACGACGATACATACTCAGCAGTGGAAAATTCACAGCAGAACAACTTGCTGACATTGAGAGAAATGCGGAGTATGTACTTCGCTCGAACAATCCACATGACGAACATGTAGAACTTGAAAATGATGATCCTGTGGACGGTTCACCTCTTTCCAGTGAAACACACGTAAGTGGTGAAAATTCATCTGGCAATGAATTACACGATAAAGACATAATGCGAAATCTCCTTCGGCGCGAGATAGAAAGAGTTAGTCAACTTCCGCTTGAATCTCGCGAACCGTTGAGGAGAATATACGAAACTGCCAAAGCTAAAAGAGTGATAGAAACAGTGAATTCTGTCTTAAATGAAGTGGTGGAGACCCCAGGCAGAGATCTAGATATTACTGAAATCAATCACATCATATATGCAACTGGATATCTAGAATCTCAGATAATTTTGGGGCCAGCCAAGAACACCGACGGCCGATAGCAAAACAGAGTAAACAGCTCTGTACCCCCGTGGATGAACAGAATTATGAAACGGATAGACGACACCCGGCGCGAAATATCACTCTTAGCTGAGGCATCTTCTAAATCAATGCACACCTCTAAAGTTCAACGAAAATATTCAATGTTGAACAAAAATACCATATTGAAAATGACACCAGCAGGCTAATGGTAGTTGAGAAGCTAAAAGAGAAAATTCAAGCATGGGCTCAAAGAATTAGACGTTACAAACGTAGAATAGATTTCCGTGTACAGAACCGGTTGTTTGAAACAGACGCGAAGAGATTCTATCGCAATCAGACTCAAAACCCGAATGGCAAAGCTGTTACTCCTTCAAAAGATGACGTCGAAGCATTTTGGGCAGGAATCTGGGAGGAGAGCAGATCCTACAACAAAGACGCATCTTGGCTTCAATCTGAAGTTGATGCTACCGATGAACTTGTAGAAACAGTAGAAGATGTTCACCAATTCTCGGAAGAGGACCTCTTCCATGCAATTAGGAACATGGGAAACTGGAAGTCCCCCGGGATTGATAAGATCCAGGTTTATTGGATTAAGAAATTAACAGCAATACATTCTCATCTAGCAAAGGCTGTTAATAAAATTTTAGAAAACCCAAAGGAAATCCCGGAATGGCTCACACGCGGCATCACGTATTTGCTACCCAAAGCGGGAGACAGCTCTTTGGCGAAGAACTACAGGCCAATTACTTGTCTGCCAGTACTGTACAAAGTTATAACTTCAGCCATAGCTGACAAAATGTACAGACATCTAGAGAAGAATCATCTAATGCCAGCTGAACAGAAAGGATGTCGTAATGGCTCTTATGGCTGTAAGGAAATCTTGCTACTGAATAAAGTCATCTTGAATGATGTAAAGAAACGCAAGCGTAAATTGAGCATGGCTTGGATTGACTACCAAAAGGCCTTTGATAGTGTACCACACGATTGGATTCTGAAGACCCTGGATATCTATCGATTTCATCCTAGACTTATTGAATTTTGCAAGGCTAGTATGAAGTCGTGGAGTACCAGGTTACTAATGCACAGCTAAAAAGGAAGCAGTAGAAACCAGAAGTATTCAGATTAACAGGGGTATTTTTCAAGGAGATTCACTATCTCCTCTGCTGTTTTGCATTAGTTTGATCCCACTATCGAGACAGTTGTCGCAAGCTGACTTTGGTTACAAGCTCCATGGTGATGAAAGGCCAGTATCACATTTGTTTTACATGGATGATCTGAAAGTGTTTGCTAAGAATGAAGCGATTCTCTCCCAAATGCTGTCAGTCGTGAATGACTTTAGCAATGACATCTGCATGACGTTTAGTCTTGACAAGTGTGCAAAAATCAATTTAAAAAGAGGGAAAACTCACAACGTCTGAGAACATTGAAATTGATACGCACACTGTGATTCAAGATCTTGAGCCAAGTAAAACTTACAAATATATCTGGGCATTGAAGAATGTGAAACCATCTCGAATGACAGAATGAAAGAGAGAATTCGTAGGGAGTAATATAGGAGAGTGAGACTGATCCTGCAGTCCGCTCTGAATTCCAGGAATAAAATATCTGCAATAGGTAGTTTGGCGGTACCTGTAGCCGAATACAGTTTTGGACTAGTGGACTGGACTGAATAACAAATTCGCACCATGGATCGAAAAAACAGAAAACAGCTAACAATGCATCATGTTTCCCATCCTCGAGCTGATATACTTAGACTTTATGTGTCACGTAAGGAAGGAGGAAGAGGCCTCAGACAAATTGAGGCCTCCTGGCCCAACGCAATAGTCGGGTTGGGGAAGTATGTAGTCAGCCATCAAGATGACCCTCTAATGAGGCAGGTCATGAAATCTGACCGAAGAATGGGAAACAGAGGCATTGTTTGTGTAGCAAAAAGCATTGCGAAGAAAATTAGGCAAGACACGTCGAATAACACTGTCACTGAACTTCTGATGCTGCTAAACATGAAATTTGAGACACAGAAAATGTTAAAAAAATCGTGGAGAGACAAACCACTCCACGGACAATATCTAAAAAGAATGGACAAGGTGCAGATCAATAAAGATCAATCATTAATGTGGCTTAAAAGGGGAAGAATGAAGCCAGAATTGGAAGCACTTGTAATAGCTGCCCAAGATCAGGCCTTGAGAACACGACATTATGATAAAGCGGTTCTCAAAATTTCCCAAGATGATAAATGCCGCATTTGCCAGGAACAAGTAAAAACCATTGATCATATTGTCTCAGCTTGTCCAATCCTAGCAAAGACCGAATACTTGAAAAGACACGACAGGGTGTGTAGCTCCCTCCACTGGCAGGTCTGTACCGCCCTCGAAGTTCCAAACACATGCCCCAAGTAGAACGAACACTCTCCAAAACCGGTGACGTGTGTTGGATTGTGTACGATATCGTACGACCAACAAATTCAGCCGACACATAACATCTTTATTCGTGATATAGAGAAATAATAATAATAATAATAATAATAATAATAATAATAATAATATGATCTGAAAGTGTTTGCTAAGAATGAAACGATTCTCTCCCAAATGCCGTCGTGAATGACTTTAGCAATGACATCTGCATGAAGTTTGGTCTTGACAAGTGTGCAAAAATCAATTTAAAAAGAGGGAAACTGGCAACGTCTGAGAACATTGAAATTGATACGCACACTGTGATTCAAGATCTTGAGCCAGGTAAAACTTACAAATATCTGGGCATTGAAGAATGTGAAACCATCTCGAACGACACAATGAAAGAGAGAATTCGTATGGAGTATTATAGGAGAGTGAGACTGGTCCTGCAGTCCGCTCTGAATTCCAGGAATAAAATATCTGCAATAGGTAGTTTGGCGGTTCCTATAGCCGAATACAGTTTTGGACAAGTGGACTGGACCGAGCAAGAAATTCGCACCATGGATCGAAAAACCAGAAAACTGCTAACAATGCATCATGTCGCCCACCCTCGAGCATATATACATAGACTTAATGTATCACGTAAGGAAGGAGGAATAGGCCTCAGATAAATTGAGGCCTCCTGGCACAACGCAATAGTCGGGTTGGGGAAGTATGTAGTCAGCCATCAAGATGACTCTCTAATGAGGCAGGTCATGAAATCTGACCGAAGAATGGGAAACAGAGGCATTGTTAGTGTAGCAAGAAGCTTTGCGAAGAAAATTAGGCAAGACACGTCGAATAACACTGTCACTGAACTTCTGATGCTGCTAAACATGAAATGTGAGACACAAAAAAATGTTAAAGAAATCGTGGAGAGGCAAACCACTTCACGGACAATATCTAAAAAGAATGGACAAGGTGCAGATCAATAAAGATCAATCATTTATGTGGCTTAAAAGGGGAAGAGTGAAGCCAGAATTGGAAGCACTTGTAATACCTGCCCAAGATCAGGCGTTGAGAACACAACATTATGATAAAGCGGTTCTCAAAATTTCCCCAGATGATAAATGCCGCATTTGCCTGGAGCAAGTAGAAACCATTGATTATATTGTCTCAGCTTGTCCAATCCTAGCAAATACCGAATACCTGAAAAGACGTGAGGGGTGTAAAGCTACCTCCACTGGCAGATCTGTACCGCCCTCGAAGTTCCAAACACATGCCCCAAGTGGTACGAACACTCACCAAAACAGGTGACGTCCGTTGGATTGTGTACGATATTGTACGACCAACAAATTCAAACTGATCGCACGTTAGTGGCAAACAAACCGGATAAAGTTATCTGGGATTTGGTGAAAAAATCGTGTTTACTTGTCGATGTTGCTGTACCTTGCGATCAAAACGTCGTTACCAAGGAAGCAGAGAAACGTCTTAAATACACGAGTTCGGAAATTGTGATCAGTCGAATGTTGGGCGTAAAAGCATAGGTCGTACCAATAGTTATCGGAGCTCTGGGATTTGTTCCGCAAAATTTGAGTAAGAACTTGTTTAAATTCCCCGGTAATTCAAAAGACTGGGAAGTGCAAGAAATTGCTTTATTTGGAACAGCCCACATTTTGCGCAAAGTATTGTAGATGCACTGACCGTCACCGGATCTGCTCCTTAGGTAGCTGGTTGCAACCTGGAGTAGATTTTATATTCAGCCGACTCATAACATTTTTAGTCGTGATGTAGAGGAACTATAATAATAATAATAATAATAATAATAATAATAATAATAATAATAATAATAATAATAATAATAATAACTAGTAAGAAAAAGAGCTACATGGTAGACATCCCAATGAACTATCAGGGCAGAACATTGATTTTAGAGTTTCTAACAGGTGGTTGACACGTGGTTTACTGTACGCAGAGACAGAAGGCTTTATGATAGCCATCCAAGACCAGGTTATCGCAACAAGAAATTACTTACGATATGTAATAAGAGACCCCTCCATAGTAAGTGATGAATGTAGAAGATGCGGTGCACAGCATGAATACATCCAGCACATCCTTGCTGGTTGTAGTGTGTTGGCTCCCACTGCCTATAAAGTTAGACACGATAATATGGGGAAAATAATTCACGGACGACTAGTAAGAAAATACGGACTTCAGTCCTGTGATGTCCCTTATTACAAATATCATCCATCTACAGTCTTGGAAAATGAAGAATGGAAGCTGTACTGGGACAGAAGCATTATTACAGATGCCACAATTTCGAACAATAGGCCAGATATAGTTCTGAACAAGCTCAAGAAAACAGCCATGATCATCGATTTTGCAGTCGTCAACAATAATAATCTAGAATCTGTTCATAGCTTGAAAATTCAGAAATATGTACCGTTGACTCAAGAGCTTCGCCAGCAATGGAAACTTGAGAATATCGATAATAATGTCCACCACAGGATTAGTACCAAAACACACAATGCATGCAATTCAAGTGTTGGAATTACCATTCTCATGCATGGAACAAATGCAAAAAGCAGTAATACTGGATAGCTGCAGAATAGTAAGAGAATTCCTGGGATGTACGACTGATTGGGACACGATTGATTGAAATGTCAAGAGTAACATTCGTTCGTGTTTTGTCTCAGCGAGACCGACCGAGCCTAGACCAGCAATGGTCAGGTGAATGTTCCTGCACATAGTGCAGAGAGTGAAAAATTCATAATAATAATAATAATAATAATAATAATAAAGGGACGAGCCTAGTCCTCGTCCCTCACGTACTCCCTGGGACGGATTCTAACAAAGGCCTCTGTGAAGATCAACCACCCAAGAAGCGGAAGAGGATCTCTGAATTCCAACGGTTCTTGGCGCAATAGAGTGCTCAGATACCTCTATAAAAGTCCACACTTTTATAAAATAACCTAGGCTTAGCTGGCTCCGGCTTTCACATCAGCACTCAACAAGGGTCCCTACCTAGGGCCACTGGCTAAGATCCGACGAGGGCGGCGTCGCAGCCATGATGAAGGCTACCCCCAAAGGGAAAAAAACAACAGAAAAATCCCTGGCTGTAGAGATAAAACCCAAACTATAGAAACGTTTCCTCATCTTTTTCATTCTTATTCCCGAACAAGAGGGTGTCGGGTTTGCACCCTGTCACTCAGAGAATCTCTGGAAAGCAGCCACTAGGGATAAGGAAGCCTCGCCCTCGTTTGGTAAAGGAGTTGTTCCAGATGAAGATATATGCCAGCCGCATTATGATGACATTTGCTACTAACCATTGGAAGAAACAGAACGAATCGAACAGAGAGACAACCAACATTAAGAGTCAACTGCTCGAAATGTGTCAGCGGCAGCACAGCCGTTGATCATCAGAGCAAGACTTCCTAGACGAGGGGATACAATGGAATGTGGAAATGAAACAATCCGTACTGCACACTTATTATTGTTACCTGGTGTAAAACAGAATTGACTGGATACTGGTAGCTCGCAGCTCCACCATTCGCCATTCGTACAACAGTTTCCGAATCTACCTGTTACTGAGCAGGGTCTAGCTAGCCAAAGAGGGTCAATTGTGCATGTCGCAGCTAGCCTTCGCCGCCTTAGCTAAATAATATTACATTGTTCTTACATGTACTATTTTTTATGTTTTTTACTCTGCCTGTCAACAATGCAGTATCATATATTTTACTGAGCCCTCATAAGGGCATTTTGTAACAGGGATTTATGTAATCATGAATTGCTCTCACACGTATGTATCAATTTTTACAAGAGCTTATTTTTTTTGTCTGTCTCTAGAATTGTAACTGCCGATTTTGCATTGGGCTGCCGACCTCCACCTGCGCCTCGACCTTTCGGGGAATCATTGTGTCGTCACGGACTCCGCCGAATCTTAGAGAAGGCGATAGCCCCTAAACCGTCTCCAGCCTACGCACTTCTCGGAAGAACAAACGTCATAAACTTTCCACTATAATTCAAAATCAAACGCTTCAGTGAAGGGCTGCCCTTAATTAACATTTTTTTAAAAAAAGGTCCCCTGGTCAACTAACTTGAGTTGTTAAAAATCACATATTTTAATGTCTCAGCCACTCGCTCTGATTGGCTGAGCTACAAAAATCACGCGAAATTGAAGCGGTCCCCGGCAGTGCCCAAGCAACAAAATTCATAAGGCTTCCAGCCGTCCTGTTGCGCGCTTCCGCGATGATCTTTCTTACTCAACATAAATGTTATGTATATTTTTCAACTGTTCTGTGAATCTGGTGTAACATGTGAAGTTGTTGCTAGTGGTAGCACCAGTACATCTATTTGTTACTACACCAAAAAACGCAAATTTTCACTTTCTCGCACTTACTAACGTGAGAAGAGAAAGTATTGTAATCGTGTGCCGGAGTACGGTGAATTTTCGACACATAAACTCTTATTGCCGGACCCGGGTAAGGAAAAAGTGGATAAATCCAGTTGTTAAATATAGAAAAATACTCACACGTATGTATCAATTTGTCAATGTATGTATCAATTTGTATTTGTCAATGTATGTATCAATTTGTCAATCAACACATGGTGTTGCCACACGTCCTTGTGCGTCCTTCATACCGAAAAATCGATTCACGTCAATACGTCTGCCTGTCCGTCCGTCCGTCTGTTCATCTGTCCGTCTGTCTATCTCTCCGTCTGTCTGTCTGACCGTCTATCCGTGTGTGTGCACAACGCTAGTGCATAAACCATTCAGCCGATTTTCTCCACAATTGATATTCCCTAATTGTTCAAATTGATGTCGCGGCCCCTGGGGTTTCAAACCGATGTTTTAACTCTGGGGGGTTCTTGATATGAAGCCCCTCGGAGATTTTAAAATTTTTCAAAAAAATGGCACCAAATTTTTTTATTATATTCTGTTGTTGAATAGTGCGAATGACGTTTAAGAGAAAGGTGCAAGTCTCATTTTCCTTAAAATCACGAACTTTTCGAAAGTAGCAAAAACATTGAAGGTACAAATTTTTGTCTCAGACAAAGAGTGTTGTACAAAATTAGCTCTTTAAAAAAGTCTGGTACATTTTTTTAAAACCGAATAGACTTTGCATAATTTCCACTTGAAATGTACGATTTTTTCCCTAAAAAACCGCTCCATTTTTACTTTCTCGCCTTACGAATATTTCGTAAGAAGAAAAGTTATGTAATCGTGTGCCGGAAAACGAGGAATTTTCGCCGGAAAAAACTCTTATAGCAGAGGTCTGGTAACGAAAATGTGGATAAAACCTGTTGCTAAATTTAGAAAAAAATCCTGTATCTCGTGTTGTAGTCAAAATCCATGATTTGTTGCTTCTTGACACTGCAAAATCGATTGACGGCAAAACGTCCGTCTGTCCGTCTGTGGTCAACTCTAGCGCCTAAACCGTTCGGCCGATTTTCTTCAAAATTGATATTCCCCTGTCGTTTTTACTCGTCACAAGGCCTCTGGAATTTGAAACCGATATTTTAGTATTTGAGGGTACTTTACATTAAGCCCATTTTGAAGTTAAAAGAAAATGGGTCCAAATTTTTTGATTATATTTTGTTGTTGAATAGTGCGAAGAACGTTGAAGGGAATAACGTAGGTATCATTTTCGTTGATAGACCCAATTTTTCGAAAATTTCAAAAAACTGTTTAAAAACTGCAAAATTGAAGATAGAGATTTTCGCCTCAGACAAAGTCGGTTGTACAAAATTAGCACTTCAAATAAGGTCATGTACCATTTTTTGGAAAAACGAGTAGTTTTTGCGTAAATTGGGATTCAAATTTACAAAAAAAACTTTCTCAAAAACCGCTCCAAATTTTTTCTTTAAATTTTCTGCACGTGTGTAATAAGGGACGGTAAATATATAAATAAACTAGTGATGCTATAGAATGGCACATACTTTCTCGCAGTCGTTATTTTTCAAATGCCGATCAGCCGATAAATTATTGGATTAAGGCGTTCACCGCTGCCTTTCTTGGTCATGTTCGAATGTCATGCTTTTCGCATGTTGACAATTACCGGCTTGAAATGATAGAACCGAGACAATTACGTTTTGACTAAAATATAAGTAATTGCGATAAATGTACTGGAAATGTTTGTATATAGTTGTCCAAATTTTTAACTTTTAACAATTTTTTACTTCTCTTCTTGGATTTGTAATGCGTATGTACCATCGTATCAATTGTTTCTTCATCATGCATTTACCATTTTATAGGTCGGTTCTATTCTTTCACAGCTCTGTTCGACACAGGTGGTGTTGGTGTGGCGTAGTGGTAAAAGTGCCCGTTCGTTGACTTTGAGTATCGGATGTCGGGTCTCGGTACGGAAAACGTTTTCTGGTATAATACACTTTTGCTGGTTTATGATGTAGTGGAATAGCAATAAGGACCGTATAGAAGCAGAGCGAGAAAGTATGTGCGTTGGAAGCACCACTCGTTTTGTTTAAATTTTCACCGCTTATGTAATAAGGGATGGTAAGAATTGTGATGCTAGTCTCATTTTCGGGTATTGCTCGATTTTTTCTAAAGTTAAAAAAAATTGAAAACTACAAAATTGAAGATAGAGATTTTTTGCCTCAGACTAAGTCTGCTGTACAAAATTAGATTTTTTAAAAAAGCACATGTACAATGTTTTGAAAAAAACAGTGGTTTTGGCGTAATTTCTCTCATGAAATTAACGAATTATGTATACAGGTTTCACACCAACTACGGGTGACGATAAAAAATGAATGAATGATATGAAAAATAATTCAATTAATTGTAATTATAATTTTCCTATTGAAAATGTCAATATTAATTCTCGTTTTACATTCTCGCTTTTTACATTCTCGTATACGTACTACATATATACGTAGTATAGACTAAGTTATGAAATGCTGCAGAAAGTCGATTTCGAGATTTCAACGGAAATGTAAGTTTTGATATCCCTGATCCCGACAAATTTGTTTTTTTTTAAACGCCCGCGCGTCCGTCTGTCTCTTCGTCCGTCCGCCTTTACTGCGAGAAAGTCTGTGCCATTCCGTAGCACCACTAGTTGATAGTGTTATTCCGCCTATTCCCGTACTGCCCCCACCAATTGAATTCTCGTACTTGATGCATTACTGCTTACGACGACACATCTGATGTCGAAGGACAGCAAGTCTTCAAGGAAGATACCGCCTACCATTAAATATTTGCTATTCACATGTTGCGTCACTGAATAGCAACATTTTTATACTATTGGTACGTAAAGGTCTGTTGTACTGATTTTACTAATCTATATTATCGTAACATTTGTAAAGACTGTTTGTGGAAATATTTAATTTATTGTAGTTAATTAATGTAGTGTATTAAAAAACGAGAGTGAAACATTTTCTTTCTTGTTCATCGGCCTTTGGCTGCAGCAAGCCATTTGTTTATTCTATATGTATTTGACATTAGACATTGTTTATTCTATATTCTATTAGACAAGGAATAAGACATTTTGGTTAGCCTAATGGAATGTTCAAAAGAACTTCGTAAGGCGAGAAAGTAAAAAAACACGAATTGGTTTCTGATGATAGATCGATATGATGCAAAGCGTTTACCCAGTACGAGTGTTCCACAGACACGATTCATTGAATACTCATTAGGAACACGCGTACATAAATCGAGCTGTAGTAATGAGGCAATGGCGGTATCGGACAAGAGAACCTGCATACCCTATTACCACTTATCACGAAACACGTCCACGTGGAGCCGGCAGTTTTGAATGCGGGGTCTTGAATTTATCAGTTTACACGTGTCTCTCTTTTCCGTATCTTCCGTGACTCGTGCGAGGCGGGCGGCGGGTGGCACGGGTCTTGCGCACCTCGGTGGGCGGCGCGGCGGGGAAAGGCGGTGCGACGGGGCTTATCGCAGGCGCTCCGCCGGGGCGACGCGAGGGAGCGCGCTGACACGAAGGCGCGCGGCGCCGCGCCCAAGGAACAGCTGGGACAGTGGCGCCGCGCCGCGCCCCACCGCGCCGAGCCGGGCAGTGGTGGATGGCGGAAGCGGCGACGCGTCGCGATGCGAGCGCCCCGCGCTGCTCACCTGCGCGCGGACGGAAACGTATCCGCTCCGGTGTGCAACGCGTCTATTTTCGACACATTTCCAGTTCTCCTCCTCCTCACTCTCCTCCTGCTGCTCTTCCTTATTCTCCGAATTCTCCTCTTCCTTCCCCCATTTACTTCTTCCTCTCATTACCCTCCCCTTCCTTCTCTTCCCCTTCCCTTTTCTTCTTGTCTTTCTTCTATTTCATCGTATGTTTAGTGTTCGTCTCTTGCTTTTGTTTGATTTCCTTCTTGTTTCATTTTCTTCTCTTTCACTTCATATATTTTTCCTCGTTGTCCTTCGCCGTTGTCTTCTCTTTGAGTCCAAGAGACTCTAGTAAACTCCTATAATTTTTTGTTTGTTTGAATTTTATTTCTAACGTCCCAGAGGAAAAATTATATTCATCTTGCAAAACATACATATATCTCCTGTCATCTTTCGTATAACTCAGTACAGTATGTATTGGCATACACAACCTTACTCAGCCCGCTCCGCCTTAATATTCATCACATGAACATTTAGTAATCCCTGTTTGTAACGCTATATTTTGCCTCCCTTTCTTTTCCCACTTCATCAATAGTCAAATTCAGTTCAAAACACTATCTAGTGAACTTACAAAATATTATTTTTCTGAGTACATTTTTGCATTAGCGCCTGCTCCTAATCGCTTAAACTTTCTTATATAATCTATTAAAATTTCTCAATGTACCAACTCACAATCCATCTCATGTAATTTGGTCCGCAGTTTCACCTCGAACGTATTTCATTTTCTTTGCACTACTCCACCTCCGTGTATCACACTGTTGTGCAGCGCCCTGCCCCTTCCTCTTCCGCTCTCGACGCACACTTCTCGCCTGCGCTCCCCACCCCCGCGCCTACTACGCCAGACGTCGCCTCGCCTCGCCTCGCCTCGCGCGTCGCCGCTCGCTCGCTGGCGCGACAAAGACAACATCTGGGGGCCCGCGCCGGTGTGGCAGCGGGGGGGGCGGGGCTCGTCTGCACGTGCCCCGCGCCTAACGCGATCAGCGAGATCGAAAGCGCGCGCACTTCCGGCGGCGACGGCGCGCGCGCGCGCGTGAGGAGCGAGGGGTGGGGGGGCGGCAGCGAGGGGGCAGGTGGGGGGTGAGCAGCGCGCCAGATCGCGTGCCGCTGCCCCTGCCCGTCGCCTCCCCCCGCCTCTCATGCTCCGAGCCACGACCCCGACCCCGCGCCCGTTGCCGCCTCTGCGCTCGCTCCGTCTCCACGGCACCTCGAGAGTTTTGACACTATCGCACTACGGGCGCCAACGACGTATAGTTCAGCGCGCCGCCACTCGAGCACGCCCCCCCCCCCGCCTTCAGACCTCCGCGACGGCGCGCGCGATTCCCTGGGGGCAGCCGGCGCCGCCACCTCCACCCACGCCGCCGCCGTCTCCACCGCCGCCTCCGCGCTCTTATCTCCTCGAGTTTCTCGCGCCCCGCCGCGCCAAAGGGGCGGAGGCGGCCGGCGCGGCGCGGCGTGGCATAGCGTGGCGCGGCGGTGGCAATGGCGGTGGGGGAGGGTAAAAGAGGGCAGGGCAAGCGACATATGCCGCGACCGCCGTCTGGCAGGGACGGTTCCGCCCCTCTCCGCCCCGCCACCCCCGCTGTGCGTTCCCGCGGACGTTCATTAAGCACCGGCGCGCCTCGCGCACCGCGCGAGGGATGGGGGTGTTGGCACGGCGCGGCGGCGGCAGCGGGCGCTGGGACGACCGGAGCTGCTCCATATTCCAGCGCTACTCCAACGCGATAAATTGTGCAAAGAATTCTCCCCCGAGATATGGAACAGCCTTCGAATTGGCAAGCAAAACGATCGTCATCATTTTTATTGCGGCCATCGAGGTGCGAGCTCCGCGAGACACGTCGCCGCTTTTATGGCTCTTCCCACCCGCGCCCGCGCGCCGCCCCGCGCTCCCGGCGACCCCGCGCGACCCCGGCGAGGGGCGGGGCCCGCGGAGCCGCCTCCGGCTGCCGCCCCCGCCCTTCGCCCCCCCCCGCGCACGCTCAACTCAGCTTGCGTGGCACCTCTCGCCAACTTCGTCGACATCCATCAGTCTTCACCGCATGCGTTTGATGTATCTTGTCATCTGTCATCCATACTCTCTTCTAAAGACGCTTAACAACTCATTGCTTTCAAGATTCCATGCCCAAGAAGTCTTTCATTCGGTTGCCTAGAGTTGAAGAAATCATTAGTGCACTGGCGCGTCACACAAGGCGTATGATTTATGTCATTATTTCTATATAACGGAGGCTTGTACGTCGATCTGGGCTATCACTGAAACAGGAGCACTGAAGGACGGTGCGGCGAGCGCGTGTTAAAGAAATAGCTGGGTTGTTCTAAATCTCGACTGGTAGATGATAATTACCGATGAGATTCCCGGCGAAAGTAGCGAAGGGAGACGAGAGAGGATACGCAATCAGTGTGGGTGGTGACGGGCAGCGGTGTCCGCTGCGGTGAGGGAGGGGCCACTCTCGGGGGCGGGGCAGGGCGCTCCGAGATAAGCGCGGCTCATTAATAAAGCGCTACCTGCCGCCCATTGCCGCGCTGTTTTTCGCGCTCGCCGCCGCCGCCACTGCCACCTTCCCCGCCGCCCGCCTCTGTCCGTGCGCACACCAGCCGCACAAGAAACCCAGCACGCCGCCGGAGGCGGGCACGCAACGCTCACCCGCCGGGCGGGAGAAGGGCTTCGGCGTCCGGAAAACCGATGCCGACGGGCGCGCGTCCGCTGCGGTCGCGGCCTTCGCCGCCGCCACCGTTGTCGCCACCGTGGAGACGCACTCGTGACGTGCGCCGCTCGCCCCGACATCTGGCGGCGGCCGCGGACCCGCGGCGGACTAATTGCGCCAATGAATGTTTAATTCATTACGCCAGGCGCGGTTCAGCTGTTCATTAGCAAATGCGGGGCTCATCGCCGTAATGAGCGAGGAGCGAGCGCCCTGCCCGTGACGTCAGCGGGGGTGTAAAGTAAAACTGTCGGAGGAAGCAGGAAGCAGGGAAGGGGGGCGCGGCGGGGAGGGGCCGAGGGCGCGACGGTCGTCGAGGACGGTTTACGTTCGCCGTTGAATTCGCCCCCGGCCCCCGCGACACTCCGCGGGGCCCCTCTCGCAGCCCTAAGCGGCCCGCGTCGGTGTTTATATCGATTGTCGCGCTTACCGGCCGTCTGTCCTCCCGCCGCCCGGCCGCGCCCCCGCTTCGCGGGCGTTCCGAGCGGCCGTCCCCACCCCACGCGCGCCCCCGCCGCGCTAAGGCGGGTTTACGGCCCAGACGCGGCGGGGCCGGGGGTGGAGCAGGGGCGGGGGTGGGGCGGGGCCGTGGACGCTCGTTAGCGTTCGCATCTCCGATGCGCCGGCCACCTGCCGCCCCCGCCCGCGCCCCCCGCACCCCCCGGGCCGCCCCCGTCGTGCCGCGTGCGCCGCCGCGCCTGATTGCGCGCCGAGCGCGCGTCTGCCCGCCCGCCCGCCCGCCCAGGCCACCGCCGCGCCGTCGCATCTGCATACCGCCGCGGTACTTTCCATTTGCACGCAGCGCAGTGCCGGGCGGCTTCCGTCGCCGAACTCCCGCCGTGCGTGCGCTTCCTCCCGTGCGTGCGCCCGCGTGCGCAAACACTCCGCCGCCGGTGGCGCCCGGCGCGCGTTAACGAACGCGCTCTCGTTACGCCCGCGCCCGATTGCGCCGCCGCCGCCGCCGCCGCCGCCGCCGCCGCCGCCTGCCGGCCGTTGGCCCAGATCCGCTCTGTGCGGCGGGCCACTGCGCGCTCCCCGCCAGAGCCGTACTAATTCTTATTTTTTGCTTACTTTTATGGAAACAATTTTCTGGCGACGAAGGGCCGAATTGATTTTACTCTATCTCTGCCTTTTTAAATCCCTGTTGGGACTTTTGGCACGCTTTTACAAATTTTCTTCATTTCTATCTTCAATCTACAATAACTTAATATTTTAATTTTTTCTGTATTTAAATTTGCTTTACGCTCCGTTACATTTTGCCAGCTCTCAAAAGTCTATTGAAGTAATGTGCAATTTGTTCTTCGTTTCCTCGTCGTAGGCCATCTTTCCTTTTTACAATCTTTTTCGCATTATCTTGTATAGCTTTGATGTACAGTATATGGATGGTTGATCTCTTCTTCCTTTGGTTTCAGACGCTCCTAATCCTGCGCTCATTTTGATGTTCCTTGATGGACCGAAATTTTGATACAATGTGATAATTTTCAGTAATCTTTACTGATGGCACAGATATTCCAGTTCTCCTTGCGAGGAAGAGACGACGCTCTGTTCAAAATACGCAAAAATTAATTCTTATTATTTCATTTCCACAAAATAGTGCCGTTTTGAGTGCGGGTCATTCCGCCAGCACCATTAATATCGTTCTTGATTGAAATGCCTTTAACAGTGGCCTACGTTGCCTTTCAAGTACCCAACGAGGGACATATATTTAAGAACTATAGAAGTATTTAGTAATTTAAGTAATATATTACATTTTGTGAAGATTTATGTTAAAATATTTTGACAAGAGCACCTTATTTCTGTCGGGACTTGAATGGACGGCGTTCCGGTACCTCGAGAGCAAAATAAGAAGAAACAAACAAAAGCAGATGACAAACAGTAGGCAAATTGGATTTTTAGTTTCATCATCTTTCGTTAACTCAAAATAATTTTCCACTTAAAGGTATCATTTCTATGAATATTATAAACGAATATATTAAATTATTAGTAAAATATTATAAAATATTACAAACTGCATTCTTTATTTCCTCTTATTGTCATTACATTGACATAGACCGGTACTACCGCTGTTACTAATTGTTATTAAGTACGATTTATAATGATTAAAATATAATCAGGATATTATAAATAAAAACAATTTCTATTAAATTAATAATTAATGTAGGGCGTGTTCCGGGACCTAACGTTTTCTAAATCAAGCACAGGGCAAGGGTGCATATAATATTCTGTTCCCCTGTCCTTTCCTCTAAGACAAAATTGACGTCCTTTTTTGAAAAACTAGTTCTACACTCACTACGTTAATACGATTGCATAACTGTTCTCTACGTCGACAGACAATAAAATAAGATTTTAACTCCATTCTGAGCAGATCAGCCTCAAGCAGAGCGCCGGAGTTTGCACGAAGCGATTGCGCAAAGCGACGGTTTCGAAATTTTTGAGCGACCGGGAAGAGTTGAAAGGCGCAATTATCACGAATGATTAAAAAAAGGTGATAATAATGAGAATTTCTAAAAGATGAAAATAATTCCTTAGCTAAACGAAGAGGAATCCAGCGCTACATTGCAGAAAATCAAATCGCGCAGGCAAAATCTGCGAACCTAAGGGATGATGCGCGAGAACGGGTCAAGGGCAGTGGAACAGAGTGGGCGGGAGCAGGCGGTCAGTGAGTAGGCCCCGAGTAAAGAGAGACGACGGGAGGTGAAATGGCGGCGGACTTGGTGGGAGCCCGTATACGGAAATCCAAGAATATCGACTAATGTAAAATGAAAACGAAATCGACCGATGAAGAGTAAGTGTCAAGCGAGCTCATGAACTAAAATTAGTGACAGTCTTAATCTGAATCGAGTATAACATTATGTGGCACGTGGACGTGTGCTTTCCATAGCGAAAGTGATACGGCAACAGGTGAATGGTGACGGCAGGACTTAGTTGATGCGGTTACCAAAGAAACATAAGCAAGGTGGTGATAATTCCGAACAACGATCGCATCTATCGCCGAAATTTGTGTATAATCGTCAGATTGTATTGGTCGTGGCGGTCACCCAGAGCCAGGACATTTTCATGGAGACGAGGACATAATTGCCTGCGGATCAACGCCCGATTACGGGAACTATTGTACGTGGAACGCTGTATCGAATGTGGGCAATATTTAAACGGCTTGGGAAGGCGATCCCAACGGTGACGACGCGGCAGCCAGCAACCGCGGGAGTGCTTCAAGGTCAACGGACGTCGAGGTAGTATGGCGCGCCGGCCGACAGTACAGGGCGGCCACAGCGGGGAACCTCGCCGCGAGACAGGGTAGTGGTGGAAGGTCCTACAGACATACCCAAGGAATACTTAGAGACCCCCAAAATAAATCATTAAGTTGGGGTTAGGTAGACCAAGTATGCGCCATTATGTGTACTTATGAATGATGGTAAGCGAATAAAAGGGAAGGAATATAAAAAAATTAAGCATTGATGGTTTGTTTTCCTTATGTGATGACAACAGTATTCGTATTACCAGTAATATTATCTTGAGTGATATGCATTCGTTTTGTTTATGACATCTGATATCTTTCATTCTTTATAATAAATTATTTTGGCTAATAATTCAGGTTTTTAAATGTGCCGTTTAAGAGAAAATGGCGTATAAGCACTATTAAAAATTCGAAATTTTAAGCTCATTTTCACAGAAAATGTTTCAATTTTCAAAATACTTTATTTGAAGTTATTTGAATCACGTACACTCACAAATATAATAATGTTTACAAATTGCTGGTAATGTGCATATTAAAGATGTGAGAGATCTTTCAAAAAAATTACAATTATGTAATTTTTGAAACAACAAAAAAATAACTCCAAAGAAACTTTACGCTATACTAAAGACAGTAATTAGCCCTATCCGTTACAAAAGTTTGAAGAAAAAATTTGCAGTCATATATGAGAAAATGGCGTTTGAGCGTTTCTGAAAATGCGAAATTTTGAGCTACTTTTCACAGAAAACGGTTGTGTTTTCTAGAAACTTTACTTGACATTATTTAAAGCACATGTACTTGTAAATATAATAATGTGAAAAAATCGCCGCTAATGTAAATATTATCGACGAGAGAAACACGTGAAAAAATTTACATTTTTGTAATTAAAAAAAAAACAACCTATAGAGCAATGTGGCTCTTATGTCATCTGATAGAGTACATTTACCACTATCCCCATCAAAAATTTAAAGAAAAAATTTGGAGCCGTTTTTGAGAAAATCTTGTTTTTGTAATTTTTTAAAATTGCACAAATTGCACGCCATATTGCACGAAAACTACTTAAATTTTGAAAAACATTTACATGACCTTTATGAAAGAACTCACTTTGGGGAACACATTTTATTTGAAGGAAAAATCTCTATCTTCAATTTTGTAATTTTCGAAAATTCAGTTATCCGTGAAAATCAGACCTATGCCATGTTAATAAGTGTATTTTACTCTATTCATACAAGAAATTTAAAGAAAAAATTTGGAGCCGTTTTCGAGAAAATTTTGAAAATTCCTTGGGGGGCTTCATATAAAGTACCCCCAAATCTTGAAGAATCTTTTTCAAAATCTCAAAGCTTCGACTAGAACCAGATCGACCGTGGAATATCCATTTTGGAAGAAATCGTACGTATGGTTTAGGCGCTAGCAGTGTTCACAGACGGACAGACAGACGGACGTTTTCCTTTCAATTGGGTTTTCGGTATCAAGAACCTAGAAAACAGGGTTTCTGGCTACACCACGTGTTAGGGGATTTTTTTCTTAATTTAGCAACTGGTTTTATCCACTTATTCGTTTTCACGGCCAGGCAATTAAATTTTTTCCGCCGAAAATTGGCCATTTTTTCGCGCAGCTTTACATAACTTTCCCTATATTACATATATCACTCTGTGTATACGTACGTATACGGAAAGAAACTATAGAAGGTTCTTGTATTACTTGTAATACTTGTGTTGCCATGTATTACTTCTCTTATCACCAAATTTTTTGGGAGTTTCAAAGACAATCAACTTAAGTTTAAGATAGGATATAAGTGTACAAAAAAGAATCAGATTGTTAAAAATATTAGAGACAAAGTGGACAATTTGGATCAGAATAATATTGTATAACAAATTTGTTGTAAAGATTGCCAACTTGAATATATAGGACAGAAAAAAGAGAAATTTGGGAAAAAGAATTAATGAGCACAAAAACAACATCAAAGAACTTCCAAGCAAACAAAATTCATTGACCAAACATAAAATTGAATTTGATCCCAAATTTGATTTTGAAAATGTGCATATTATTGACCATGAAAGTAGGATGTATTCTAGAATGATTTCAGAGAACTTACTTATAAAAATAAATGACTCAATGAACACAAAATATGAAAGAAGTCAAATTTCTACTGTTTATGACAATGTGCTACATAAAATTAAAGGTAAAACATAAATAATTTGGAACAAGGCACAAAAAATCCAACTTATGTATAGTTTTTGTTTCTCATTTGACTTCAAAAATTCAAATTCAAAAGTTTAAGTCCGAAAATTCAAAAATCTACCACATGTCCCCTTCCCCAATCTTCTATTCAGTTTGGTCTCTGACACCATGGAGAGAGTTGTTGAAAGTTTATTTCTTTACAAAATGTAATTATTTGTAAAAATTACCAACAGAATTTAAGAAGGAATGGCATAGGTGTTAAGGCGAGTCCATTTGTACCTGGTTGACAATTATTATAACTTATAACAAATTGTATTTACATAAACTTTATAAGTTAGAAAACGTATAATGCCCTATACTTAATTATTATTACCTGAATTCTAATGTTAGAAAGAAAAGAAAATTGTAACTAAGCTTATAAGAATTTCTATTTCATAATTAAACGTCTGAAGAAGAGGAAAAGTGCTGCTCGAAACGTCGAGAGATAGCAATGATTCAAAAAGCATAAAAAATCACATTTCAATAAATTTCCATATTTAAAATATGGCTTTTTATTACTTTTGGTGTTAAAATTTATAGTATTAGACTGTCTAAAATAGAACTGGACCAAGAAATCTTATTATTTGTTTTACCAGTGCTCTCTATCTCATTAAAATTATATCGGTTTTCTAATGTCATGGATATCAATAATTATATTATTTTTTACATTCTTGCATTTGTAATTATATATCGTGAGACAGAAATGAGAATGTGAAACAATAAAAATCGTGTCCAACTCAGGAACATCTGCAATTGCTGCTATAGCCTTGACAAAAAGCAACCAATGTTCAGATAGAAAGATAACTATTTTTCTGTTTTCGACAAGCCTTCGGCCGACAGTTCCTTTTCTCTGGTAAAGTATGTTGCGTCGTTGACTTAAAGTCGAGCGACCTTGGTTTCCCCTGACGTTTCCGGTCTTTAACCTGCCGGAACTTTTTATTAAACTTTCCCGCAATCCTACGTATGAGCGGCTGCCTGCCCGTCTCCTTTCTACTCCGCGTTCCTCCTATTACCGCACGACCCCAGAGTGACGAACCGCCAAGTCTTTTGTAGAAGGACCACTTTGTCATGGCAGGATAGTTATTTTAACTTCAACCCCACGTGGCGATTTATAAACAAGGAAGGTTATTACTATCAGAAGTACAACCAAAGTGGTATCTTGTGAGTTATTGGTAGCCCATGAATCAACGTAAATATCCAATGTGCAATAAAGTGTAATTTTTTAAATTATCCCATAAATGTTTATTAAAATACAGAATATTAAATACATTTCATTAAAATTACTCTACAAGAGTATTTGTGAATGTCAGTTGGCTATCTTAATGTCATTAAATTATTTTGTTATGTAGCTATATACATATTGTTGTGTGAAAACAACTTTTCATTTTACTGTGATATAACAAGTCTTAAGCCAGTAAAGGAGGAAATAAAATAAATTAATATACAGACAAATAAGTCACAATATTAATTCAGACCTTCTAAAAATAATAAAATTGTAATACCAGATAATAAATCTATCATACGGAAGTTAGAATTCAGTTTCATAGCTAACAGTTTTTGCTTCACCACTCAACATTCTACCGGTTCAAGTCATGGTATACGGTTGTTGTGATGTTAGACGTGTGAATGTTCCTCACCACGTGTGAGGCAACACAGGATCCACAGCATGTAGCAGTTATTATGTGTATAGTCAATTGGATGTTGTAAGGCATGTAAATTGTATACTATATTTAAATGTAATTTCACTCTATCCGGTTAGGGTATATTCATTGATTTGTTTTTTGGTGGTTTTATATGTTACATTGTCTTCTCTCTCGTGTTGTATGTAGCCCTGATGAAGGAAATACATTTTCTCAAAGTTGGCAAACAACGACGTTGTAATTAATTCTGCTCAACACTGACCAAGCCCTGTTAACCTGCCTCCACATTTATAATTATGGTCGATAAGCATTCTTTACATTTTACATAACTTTATTTACTAGAAAAGGTGATAAAAATTGCTTTATGACAACTTTTTTGTCAACAAAAATAGTACTAATTTTTAAAAACTATTGTTTCAGTGTTATTGTGGGTAATATATCTGTAAACTGCAAAAAATTCATAAGCCTAACTTCAATAGATTCTGAGAATTTTACTCAAACATGTAACATTTTTTCAGTTCATTGACAGTTTTCAGTTCTTCAAAGTTTTTTAATTGTCTAAATTTCCTAAGTTGTACCCCTGGAGATTGGAAAGACATACACACAAATTATATTGAAGTTAATTTGAATGTAAAATGTAAAAAAAAACAATCTTATTCTTGATTTTCTTAATTTGAAACGTATTGTATTCGTTAGAAAAATGTTGTACTTTACAGAAAAATACTTAGGTAATAAATTGATATGGTACCATTTGCGAGTATTTTGTTTGCATATTTGTATTCAAAAATCCAAAATAATGCATACAATTTTTCTTAAGAAACATATTACTATGTATTTGAATGGAAACGAGCAGCTCTCTTTTTAATCGGTTAATGAGAACAGAACATCAATGATCTTAACTGCTGTGAATGCAATGTGACAGTTGTACATTTCATATAAATGATATTAACTGTTCTATGTAAAGAGACTTATCTAATGCAGGAACCTCGTATTTTCGTTATGGCTATCTACGTTTTGTGTCACATTCCTAACTCGAGTTTTATTTTTCACTGTCATGTTCATACGAAGTGAGCGATAGCTATGTAAAACTTCCCGCTTTATACAACGACATTAGCAACGCTGAACACGTATAGTGTTTTAATAGCCGAAGCGGGTATCTTGACGACAAATTTCCGAGCACAGTCAGTCGTTATCTTTGTGTCAAGCTCGACAAACAAGCGGAGTAAGTTTGAAACAACTCTCATGCTGTTATTCAAATCTCGTGAGTAGAGAGGGTGCGTTGTATTTGTCGGCCGAAACAGGTTAGTTTCCGGCATATCAGGAATCGCGACAATCAGACAAGGCGGCTGGGAGGGAAGCTAGGGTTGTGCAGGAGCTGCGATGGCAAAAGAGGTTTAGCAACTTTGAAACGAGATCACGAAGAAGGGGGAACCATCTGACAGTGATAGTAATTAAAGTAATGTTGATGAAGGTGATAGCTGAATGATATATATCATAAGGTAGGAGTCTGATGTCTACGTACGTACACCTAGGTGTTAGACTCTGTGATAAAGTGGAGTGATGGTGATAGTGGGAGTAAAGTTAAGGGATAGGTCCATGGAATGGAGAGACTGTAAAACCGTTTTGGGTAGATCGAGTTTTTCACGAACGGTAACTGAGGAGAACTGATTTGGGTAGCAATATGGTAATAGATCAGGGAAAGGAGATTGAAGGTACATTGAGGGTGTAGTTTGTTGTAGTAAGCGTTTTGGAACGTAGTGCGGAAGAGAAAAAGTGGCCAGATTGCAAAGCAAGGAATGTTCGAGGCGTGAGATGATGTTTCGTACAGAGATGCTTCTGGGTGAGGCATACGGTATATCGGGCCGAGACGGGAAGTAGTTGGGGCGGGTATGCGTCTGAGGGAGGGACGTTGGCGTACACCGCTTGCGAGCGAAACGACCGCAGTGAGCGGGAAGGCAACGCGAACGATATCGCAGAGCAAGCGGCAGAGGCAGAGGCCCGCGCCGCGCGCGCCGCCAGCGCCAGCCCACGGAACGATGTTTACTCGACAACAGGCGGCGGCCGTTGCCGGGATCTGTTTATCTGAAAACCGAACACGAGAGAGCGGGGATGTTGCACGGGGGCGCGGGGACGGGAGCGACGGGCTCCGGCGGGTGGGCCGGGCCGGGCCGGGCCGGGCGGGGCGGCGTCGGGCGGCGCTGGGGCATGGCGGGGGGAGGGGGCGGGTGGCGCAAGGGGTGAGGGGCCGGGCCGGGCGGGGCGGGGCGGTGTCTCGGGGTATGGCGGGCGAAGGGGGAGGCGGGGCGGCGCAAGGGGTGAGGTGCTGGGTTGGGAGCGCGGAACGCCGTGGGAAGGAGAGTGCGGCTGGAGGTGGCGGGAAGTAGTGGGGGAAGCGTGGCGTGGAGGGTGGGGCGCGCGGGGGCGGGGCGCTCGCGTGCCGGCCGCGTGCTGATGCTCCGATTTCACTCCGCGTCCCCCGAGCGTCCCTCGCCGTGAGGCCGGCGCGCCGCAGCCGCGAATCTCGCGGCTTCGCGAGGAGACGAGGAATGGCCGCGGGCGCGCGGGAGACGAGGGTGGGGAAAGCGGCGGCGCAAGCGAACGTGCGGATTGGAATATGAAGAAAGGAAAAAAGAAGCAGGATAGCTGATCGGTTGAAGAGAATCGTAAAAGGAAAGCGAATAAAATTGGCAGTTATAACGAAGCAGAGGTGTTGATTTCTGAGATTGTTGGAATGTAAGTGAAAGTAGTTCTATTATAGAAATGTACGAAAATAAACGTTCAAATATGTCTCCATTATTCCTCAACTAATTATCTACTCATTTAATGGATGCTCTAGTAGATTAACCATACCGTGTTTATTGGATAATTCTTCACGCCAATCTTCTTTTTCTTCTGTATGATCATTTTATTGAAAAAAACAACAACAAAAAACAAAAAAAAAGAAAACAAAAAACATTTAGCTTGCCAAGACTTTTGTTCACTTCAAAAATGTAATATATTTTATTACTCAGAATGACGGCAATAATGGAGACGATATTCCGATTCTCGCTATAACAAAAACCATTGAATTCTACTAACTGAAAATCTCTCTCCTCACATTCTACAACTATTGGTTTTATGCAGATGGAAATAGTCTGAATTCTAGGCGTTTACATTTTGTATCATTTACAAAATCTCAGTTTGCTTTTTCCAATTACATTTAACAACAAGTTGACAACATAACTATTGGGCCTAATAACTTTGTTTAGAGCTATAATAAAAAACGTTTTAACAAGAAATAAGTTGTTTTTCTTCTTTATCACGAGGGAGATGATAACAAATTGATTATTAACCGCCTTGGATCCAAAATTAAATTGAAAAGATGTTACATCTCTAACACGAAGCAAGTGGTGTTTACGAATACATGAATAGAAACGAACACTGAAATTGAATGAAGCATATTCGAAGTGTATTTAATCGAACAATACGAAACATGCAATTTCGCCCTAGCAAATGCACCCTCCGAGAGAGCGAGCGCATCATCTGTTTCCTCGCTGGGGGGGGGGGAGCAGGCGCGAGGGCGGGCTGCGAGGGCGCCACCGCGAGGCAACAGCAGTCAGGGCGCGGCAGTGGCGCTCCTGGCGGCGACCGTGGAAGCGCCTCTCCGCGCTGCGATACGCACTGGGCCGAAGCGCACCGAAAGGGGCAAGTAGAAGACGAAATAAAATATTCTTAAAAGAGAAAATGAAAAGATAACATTATTGAAATATTTGCCCCTAAAGCACAATAATTAGGAAATCATATTAATATCCGTATGCTCTATTGAGCATTATTTCCTTTCTTATCGTCTTCGTTCATTTCAACGACATTACTCAAAACAAGTTGGGTTTGTTCTGCCCGTATCTATCTGAGTATCTGGATAACTGCGGTTTGCCAAGCCTTCATGGAAGGGTTCATTAAAAGCAAAGGCTAGGCGGGACTATCGCTTTTTCTATTGTCCAATTAATTTGCTTCCAAAAGATGTTGATAGAGGTAGCCAACGTATTTATGCCGCACACCGTTTCAAAACCTTAGCTCAAACTGTCGGGTTCAAATCTCGTTACGATATTGTAAAACGGACTTCCGATAAAAAGAAATTAGAAAAATATTGACATATACATGAGCGTATGACGAAATGTCCGAAAAAAGTCCTCAAAAGTATGCACCACAGAAACCTGCGAAAAGTGAGTAAAACTTTTGTAATGACACAATCGGGAATATAATCATTGAGGCCAATCATTCTTTGATTGTGGAACGAACTTTCAAAATTTCAGAAAAAAATAAAAATTACGAAAAAAAAATTTATTATTCTATTTTTATTTTTTAAATTCACATTTAGGCCTTTTATGGATCGCTCGGGAATAATGGGTGTGAAGATATGAATCATTCGAATAGTACCATTCGTGTTATGAATCGGGGAGCATTTAATGGCATCGCTACTCTCAGGTTTTTAGCTTTAACAGCACATACACATACACGCACGCACAAACACACACGCACGCACACACAGACACGCGAGAAGAAATAAGAGAATAAGTATACAAAAAACCATGCCTGGTGGCGGATATTTCGACCGCGAGTCTTCGAACCAAAATAGACACAGCCTTTCCGCCGCAACTATCTCGGATACATAGGTCGGATCTATTTGTATGGATGTATGTTGTAGGTTATTCCTTTTCGATGGTCCAACACACGCATGAAATTCGCAGAAAAGAGGCCGCGTGTGCGACGGGGTCCTTCAGACCCACTGCTCGCCTCGTCGCGCCGTTTCGCGTCGCGCGCCCCGGCGCGGCGCGACGGCGCGTCCACTGCCCCCATTTATATCTCTGTCCCTTATACCATTGTCTGGGTTCACTTCCCGCCCCGCCGCCCGCGCGCCGCCCGCGCCCGCCCCTCGCGCCTCTCCCCTCCAAAAAAGAGAATGTAACTTTTTCATATTTCCAACAAAAACCGCCCCGCGCGCCGGCACATAAATTTCGTCGCGAATACTACGTCACTTCTTGCGCCCCCGTCGCCGTTTCCCGCCGCGGGTGACGTCACAAAAATGCCGGCCGCCCAGGGCACGCTGGCGGGACGGGACGGGGCGGGGTGGGGTGGCGTGCGGGAGCGCGAGGCGGAGGCGGGGGCGGGGGCGGGGGCGGGGGCGGGCGCGGCCAGTGCCGGCCGGGCAGGCGGCGCTTGTTAGGACGCGGGTGGCCGCTCCTAATGGAGTTGACCGCTGGCGGCGGGATTTCCGCCCCCGGGGCGCGCAGCGGGGGGCGAGCGGGCGGGACGTACGTGGGGCTGCGACGGCACGACGCACGATCTGCGCAGGGAGGGGGCGTAGTAATGGCGCGAGGGAGAGGGTACCCGGGATATCGGTCAATCCCAGGAGTATGTGGAATTGGAGAGGGGGAAGGGATAGCAATGAACTGAGAAGCGTTGGAAAGCAGACCTGAGAAATTGCTCAAGAATTAGAAAGAGAGTGGATATGATCAGGAACAATAAATTTTTGGGGCTAGGAATATAGTGAAATTTCAAAGAAAGGGGAATGGTAAAATTGCAAAAAGAGGGATCACAATTTCTACAAAATATGGGAGAAGGGAAGAAGGAAGGGAGAAAGAAAAAGATGAGGTTAAAGGGGTAGCTTGGAGCCAGTAGCGCGTGCGTGGAGGGTCTGTAGCTAGCGTGGGTGCTGGCGCGCTGGGCGCAGGGGCACCGCGCGGGGGGCGTCTTATTGCATTCCTGCGGCCGCAGCCGCAGCCGCGCCCTCCGATAGCCCGTAATGGAGCGCGAGGCAGCGGCCGCAGTGGTCGGCGGGGGCGGCGCCGCGGTCAGCGTGCGCGGGGGGCGCAGCGATCGAGGAGGGCGGGCCCTCTCCCAGGCAGAGCCCTTCTCCTTCCTCCATTCCCCGCCCAATGCCCCGTGCTCTCTCTTCTCTCAGTCGACGAGAAAAACCAATACCGCCTACGAGCACTAATAATAGGTTGCGGAATGCGGCGACATGCTCCGGATTATTTGGACCCGCAGTCTCTCCCTCCGTCTTTCGGCATCGTTCTGATTTGACCTCCTCTGCAGGGAACAATGGTATGACGCCGTAAGCACGCAGGCTGCCTCCACATCGTATTAACTGCAGAATGAAGAGTTCCGGGAAGAGAACTTTGTAATTTTTTCACTTTCCCCGGCGCTGTAAGAAGCAGATATGTACACAGTTTCTCCGCGTGGAGCTTGTTTACATTTCCTTTCCCCTCGGGTGGGCGCGGGGGCGTCTGGTGTTGGGGTGAGATGTAACTCGCGGGAAGGTGGGAAAGTGGAGTGGAACTGCCTAGGGCGTTGTGGAGCCGGTTGGAACGGCTGCGTTCTACGTTGTGTCTCTGTTGATTGCTGGGGTTACTGCAACAAGTGGCACATCACGACTATACTTTATCTGTGATAAAGTGGCGCGTTTGGCAAATTAGAAGATTATAAAACGAGAAATATTTTCTGATGTGGCTCTGCGTTTAGGCTGCTGTTTTTTAGACAGATGTAGTTTTGAAGCTCTCTATTACTAAAAAATTACTTGGTACGCACATGCTAGAGTTAAACGTAATTATTTATCCTGCGGGTTATAGTTTACTTTTATGTTTTATGTGGACTTAATGTACGTCTGGAGAAAAATCACTCTAACATCATTATGTACGAGTCACATTATTTATTCTCTTATCGTGGAGTGCATCTATTAATATGTCTTCAAAAACAATAACGTACTATTGGTTTTAAAATTGCGAAATGTATCAAACTCAGGATGACTGGAGTACCAAGATTAATATTTTTTTTCAGATTTCTACATTACAAAAATTCCGTAATTCAAATCGTACAATTAAACAATGCCAGGTTAGACCAACTGGTCAGAAGAGAAATACCAAATTTGTAAGACGTTCACAGTTTTGTCAGTAGATGTCAAAGTTTGGAGCCTAACAACCAAAAGTTCCACAA
This sequence comes from Acheta domesticus, assembly GCA_031308135.1. Lineage (NCBI taxonomy): Eukaryota > Metazoa > Arthropoda > Insecta > Orthoptera > Gryllidae > Acheta > Acheta domesticus. Next base: position 108,789,526 of record JAHLJT010009436.1, read on the forward strand.
ATATAAACAAATTATTCAGCGTAGTCGGCGTAGCAGAATCAGTAACAAATACTAAGGCGCACTCGATCACAGTCCAAATCTAGTCTGCCTGTCGGGCACCGGGCTGCCCGTTATATACATATGTCGCCGCTGCTCGCCATGACACGGGCCGACAAATGGCTTGATGCTTGTTGGAGTGCATATTGCAGTCCGACTTCCCAGCATCAATATAGAGCGGGCGTTGTCTAGCGCGCGCGCGCTAACTTGAAAGTCACAGACGCACACAGCACGTTGATTAGAAGAATTGGGTATTTTACTTTATTTTTTATTCATACGTACCATCAAAATCGGTTTCCTTTCTTTATCGTTGCCTAGAATTCAGTTACCCTAATCATTACCTATTTTTATTTGAATAACTTGCTATTCGTAAATTCATCTAGTTCCACTAATCTTTTACCATTGTCTTCTGTTTATTTTAAATAAAATTCAAAGTAATTTGATTACACTTGGAATTGATACAAGTGTTCCAACTTATATATAGTTTTTGAGTTGAAGATTTGACAACACTATATATGAGGCAAAATGTAAGAGATTCATATCTAATACTAAATTGCACCTCTTTAACAGACGAAGCTAAAACTACATCCTCACGAAAGGAGCCAGTTTTTAAAGTGAAGTGAAAATTATGGAAGTGAGGAATCTATTCGTACGAATATTGTTTGTGGTTGATTTTTGACGTTCTTGTAGAGAGGTAGCAAGTGATTTTGAAACGATGAGCATTGGAAACAGTTTCTCCGATGATATACTTGTAATATTTCCTCTTCGTTACCAACCCCGAGTAAACAGACTTAGGGGAGTGGTGTGAAATGCACCTCCGCTTCGAATCGCGCGCGCGAATGCAACGACCACGCAGCAAAAGTGGTACCGCGCGGCAACGTTGCCCCGTGAGGAGCTCAGCTGTCACGCACAAAGAAGGTAGTTGCGTAGGTAAAGCGTGCCGAGACTGCAGCAGAAATTGGAAACGCGCAGGTGAGGGCGCGAGCTCGTGGGGGCGTTCGCTGGAACAGGCGCTCGCCCGCCCTGAAAACAATGCGCGTGCCGTCGCCCGCTGCGCCGCGCGCATTATCTCGTCATGAGGCCGCCGCTCGTCGTAACTCGATAACGCGCAGGCCCGCGCGTCCCCGTTGACGACTGACAGCGCCAGATCGCGGACGGCGCCAGATCTGGAAGCGAGGGCGGACACGGGGAGTCCACGTCGTTCGTTCGTTAAGTAGAGGACCGGACGTCAATAGGTGCAGCGTTATATTTCGCCTAACGTTCCCTTTCAGAAGAATGAAAAGATTTCCGGTGTCTTACAAGATAATATAGGGTTCTATAATGCTTAATAAGATTTTTGGAGAGAAAAAATGCAATGAGAAAATGAATTCTTACATCTTAAATCATGCATGTGGGTAATATACAAAGACCCTCAATTATTCCTATTTGATGTTCTGCTTCTTGATTATTTTTTAACGATAAAAATCGTCCAGGCGTAATATGGGCGTGGTCTGTCATCTCACCCCTCCCTGATCTGTCGTTCTCACCCTCCTCCAAATGATATAGGTCAGGGGTGTCCAACAAGTCGATCGCGAGGCCAATTTTGGTCGATCGTCGATCGCTTGCAATGTCTCAGCAGGAAGATTTAAAAAATAAAAAAACAGTTTTGAACTTATATTTTACTTATGTACCAATATATGGAATTCACATTATATTGAAACACAGTATTTAAACATATTATGCATTTCACACACCTTCTTCCCCCTTAGACTACGCCAATGGCAACAAGTCGATCACAACACACAAATAATAAACAATTTACAAGTTTCTGGAGTGTTTCAATGCTTCCATAAATAGTAGATCTTATATACAAAAAAGTTGGACACCCTCTGATATAGGTTATAATAATTAAAAAAATAATTTTCAGTAATGCACATATTATTTATTTTACCATTCATTGACTACATTATTCATATTTTCCTAATTAATTTTATATCTTAGTAACCTGTCATCATTTCAGCTTAATTCTTTTACATAAGGTAAGTCTGATGTGAGTTGAAATCCGACGTATGAAAATATTTTTGTCATACCTAATGATAAACACACAAATACATAATGTAAATATCAGTAAAGGAAATGTGAACTATTTCAGGTTTAAATTGTAACATATTACACACTTATAGTGTAATATGTTACAATTTAAGCACTAGTGGTGCTACCAAAGCACTTACTTTCTCGCACGATTTTAAATGCTCCACAATGTTAACACTTTTACATAAACCAGCGAAAGTGTTTTCAACCAGCAATTTTTTTCCGCTGCGCGACCAGAACTTAGATCTTCAGATTTAACGTGCCGGCACTTACAGTTGATAACAGTCTTGTTTGTACAGTCCATAATTTGCTCGAAAATCATTAGTTTTAAGTGGAAAATTGAGACTAATGCAAAATATATTATAAGATAATTGAATAATTCCACTTGAATAAAATGTAACTTTGTACACCTAGACGAAATGGCCCTGAATTTGAAATTCACCAGCGCGTTTAGTTGCTCGGGAACCTTCCTAGAGGCTAGTTCTCGAGTGACTAAATGTGTTGGTCAATTTTGAATTCAAGGTCATTTCGTGTAGGTGAACAAACTAACGTTATATTTAACTACTTAAAATTAATGATTTTCGAGCAAATTCTGAACAAACTGTACAAAAAAATCTGTTACTAACTGTAAATATGTATTGTATGTATCACACATACAGAGCATATGACACAAAGTAATTGTAATGTAAAAGGAGGGCGCAAGGACGAGAAGACAGGGTTACCTAACAAAGGCGTATTGTGTGGATCCGTAAAGAAATGAACAGAGCTGACTGCGTAGGGCGGGCGATCCGGGCAGCGGGTGCGCGCTTCGAAAGATATACAGCCCAAGGGAAAGGTCGAGAAATGCCCCGTCCGGCATGTGGCCCGCTTTGTATAAAAAAAAACAAGCATTTCACCCAAGTATCGGATTCATTGATAGAGGTAATTCATTGATAAAGTAAGTACATGAGTATGAAAACGGGGGAAACGAACTCACAGACCCGATGATCTTCAATGCCGCGTCGTAATTGTACGGGCAGGAATCATTTATATATATATATATATATATATATATATATATATATATATATATATATAATTTGGAACAGGGTGTAATAAATCCATCATAGAGATATTGTTCGGTTTCTTATTAAAATTCAAAAATTCAAATTCATATAGTGGCGCTACTAAAGCAAATACTTTATTGCGTTGTTTCTAAATGCCACGCAATATTATCTACATAAACCAGTAAAAGTGTTTTCAAACAGCAAATATTGTTTCGTTCCAAGACTCGAACTCAGATCCTCAAATTCAAAGTGCCGGCACTTATATATTTTACTGAAATCAAGATTTTTAGTCAAATGAACCATTGGTGGGGTTTTCACTCTAAATCAGTGAAATTCGGTTCATTTTTAGTACTTAAATCTTACAATTATTTTAAATATTCTATTATATTTTGGATACATCGTTTTAAAAAAATATGTTGTTAAATTGAAAAACTCTTCCCTTTCATTTGACACGCAATTTAGAAACGGGCTGTTGGTTCCTAAGTCGCATCGTAATAAAGTTAAAGTTAATTATCTATCAAAGGTTTGAACCATTTACAATGCTATCGAGGATTGTAACCGTCCACTTCACATCGCATCCCATACCTAAGAACATGCTTGTGAATTCTTCGGTTGCCACTGTTTTTGCCACCGCTGTCTGTACCTTACACTGCGTCTTTTCTCTTGTAGTAGTTTAAACCACCCGCCCACCCAAGAGATCATAATTTTAAAGTGAATAATTCGTTCCTCCTTCCAACGCTAGCCGGGGAACTGATAAAATGTATCCTAGCTCACATACTTTCACCATTGGACCCAGGATCGAACCTAAGTCAACCTGTGTGGAGGTTGCGGTGGAGATGAACGAAGGGAGCTCGCAGCAGTTCATTCTCTCAGGGTTCTCCCGTTTTCACAAGCTCTCATTACACCATTGCTCCATCAACACTCATCGTATTGCTATCTCTATTCATCTAACCATCAGTGTTGAAAGCTTTGAACGACGAGGGGACAATATCACAAATACCGGGCTTGGGTGGTTATTTGCACTTAATCGGCCTAGTTATGTTAAAATATATATCGTCCGCAGACTCTAAGGACGTTTGGGGAGGCATTAGCTGTTGCTACACCACTGACGAAGCCCATTGCGCCACGAGGCAAATCTGAATGTGGGAGTGCGGAGGCGGGGGCGGGGGCGGAAGCTAGCCACAGCTTCCATGAACTGTCTGTGCCAACGTGTCGGCGCACGTGACACGTGTGGGCCTCGACATCAATAATTCACGCGGTTCACCACGAAGCGTTCGAATCCACGCCCTGGCGCGTATATTTACACATAATACCCGGATGCCGGAACCAACCAGTTTGTTCAAACCACATTTTAGCTTCCAATTTCGTTGTTAGTGTGTATTTTAACGGAGCGCATTAACGTATTCTGTTATTTAACGCTCACAATAAAATATACAAGGGAAACTGTAGTGGGCGTTGGGAAAAACGTTATTTACACGTATATAAATGATTGAAAGACAATATTACGTGGTGCATTTTTAGGGCTGTTTATTCAGGCAGGTATGGATTAGTAGATACTTCATACTTACATTACAGTTCTGTGTACTGTGTGAATGTCAATTAGAGAGTATTTTAATTATTAGGCAATTGAAGAGTTGGTTGAAACAAATAAGTAGGTATCAGCGATAAATCACAATGTAAATATTCAAAACGAATAACTTATATATTATAAATGTATGAATATATAAATATAATTTGTTAAAAATATTTAAATTATACATTTAAAACAACGATGGTGCAATTACCATGCTGATGGGATTCCTATCAGTGGCGTCTTCTGAAAGATCGGGTAGGGGATGTAACAGAAAGTAGCAAGGAGTTTGTCAAAGAAATACTGGTTCCTTCACTACTTCCTGCGACCTGGTGCCATTGTATGGAATAGTTTCGGGCTGATTTCTTCGAGATTAGTCACGATCCAGCACAAATTACTTCGCATGAATCACTATTGCAACAGCAGAAAAGTACACGTCACTACATTGTACTACAAGAACACCCTGCACGTTACGTTCCCTGTACATCCTTTCTTTGTCTTAATTTTAACAAAACGTGATTATACTCTTCCGTTTCGTCACACTCACAGCATCTATACACGTGCTATATAATTCTCGAAAATTCGAACTTGACGACATTGTCCAGATCAGGATTGTCCACCTGATGGCCCGCCATTCACCGGACGGGCGCATGCGGCCTGCGGTGCCATTTATTTTGGTTTGCGAAAGATTTGTCAGAAACGAAAATTTCGTGCAACCCAGACAGGCGAGAACATTGTGCTCCTAGCGCACGCGTCCTGCTGGGGTCAACACCCTCATCAAATTTTAATTAGTAGTGATACAGAATGCATTTATTTAAACTGCTATACTCACATGAAGCTGTAGAATTTAAAAATAAATGTTTATATTGTTCCATCGCCTTGATGTCTTAGTGAAAACTGTCACCCTGATTCTGACACAACCAGGGTTTTCTGAAAAAAAATCCAAGTGAGGGGTGGGAAATGTACCTCAAAACTCATTACACTATTGCTATCTAAACTTTTCAAGCACATTTTGTAAATATTTTTATAATTTGTATCCTTGTGATTTTCTAGTGAATTCCTTTAAGCCGTTCATGCTTGTTTTCGGTCTGTGTCATTGAGTCTTCGAATATGGAGTCTTTTTTCAACTTCTTATCTGTGGTCCAACAAATATTCTCTCTTTAATATTTGCATCAGATATTCCTGGAGAACTGTCGAGACTGCTCGACGTCCTCTTTTTGAACTGGATCTGAGTCACTGCAATTGTCTTTAGAGTTTATTTCAGTCTGAAGATGATTCGTTTCAGAATGTTTCTGATGGAGACGCAGGAAAACCTGGTTAATGAGCAACGGGTCTTTTTGCTGACAAGAGATTTGGATATTTTTCAGGATTTTTGAATTGTAGCCTGCAACGTCTCATTCAAAAAAATAACAATCATCTACAATATTTCGAGGCTCATGCCAAATCACTGGAACAGCAAAAGGCATGCTAATTTCTTCTCTTGGCTTCATTTCTTTAATTGTTCTACTCAAATATGACACGCTTTTTTGGGAGCCGTTTTTCTGTCAATATCTCCTAGTTGCATACCAATGTCGGCATGGTATGCCTTTTTCACAAAGTTGTTGATGTTCCGTCTTCTTTTTCTTGACGCAAAACTCCCACAATTGTGACAAAACATGTCAGAATAATTTTTACAATTTCTGGTAGGCATATTATTTCAAAAGACACACATCGAGCAAATAAAACATCCCCTCAGAAATGTAACTGGGCACTAACTAAAATCTGATAGTACACTCAACAGAAATCGATGCAAATGTAAGGGGAGTATATTTGCGTGCTACAGAGTTGCCAGACGTAACAATTTCAACAACGAATATCATGATATTTGCTTGCTTTCAACAGAAGTAACATTCTAGATATGTCCAACACATTGATCATAAAAGTAGTGATTGTGAAAAAATGGTACGTGATAGAGAACAACCGTTTATATTTTCAAAATCGGGATGATGTACTTTATAAAGCAGACGTATTTAGAAGAAAACCCCACAATCATTCAGACCAATGCTATTATAACTGAAATAACACATACTATTCTGACTGGATTGTAACTGACGATGAGGAGCTGTTTAAGCAGAATTTTGAGATCCAAGTCTCTGTGACGTCACGCGATTTCCGGGTAGAGACCTCTGAGGGACGTAGTAGGGGTAGTGTGGATATTGAAACGAGGTGCGTTTCCCACAGGCCATCGAAGTCTCAAGGTCATCTGTCAAACAAAGCCAATAGTTCATTGCCTCCTCGCACCCCCCTTCACCACGCGGCACACTTAGACCCTTCAGACAGAACCTCAGGGCCCGAGAGTTGATCTCTTCTTCACATAAGTTGAAACATTAACAGTTTCTTAACTTTGTCATCCTCAATTCTCCTAGTTTTTCAAAAAAATGTAATGTTTAAGGAATTACTGAAAATATTTAAGCTCATTTGGTTGAGATGCATTTTTAATATTAAATGAAATTTCATTGATAATGTGACCTTGACATGACTGCTTTAAGCCGTTTAGTCTTCCAGGTGAATTTTGTTTACGTCTGTCATGCATTCAAACTCGCATTCTAGAATGTGTGCTACCGTTAAACACATGTGTAAGGTTAGATACAGCGTCGATCTATATTACCGATAATATATATACTTTTCATATATTTCATGTACTTTTTTATTAATTTTCGTGTCCTTAATATGTTTATATTATTTCTGAGCGGAACGTATAAAATATTATTTAGGACGTTAACTGTAATGGAAATGTATGAATTAACGTTAATTTTTAATTTACAAATATTAATAAATGTAGATTATGGCAACATTTACAAATTTATGATTAGGAATATTTATACATAAACTAATAATAAATAATGTTTGATATAGAAATGTTGATTCTGACGATTTATGAAAAATATATTAAAAACTGGATTATTAAAAAATTCAATTTTAACACCCGTAACATTTGAAATTTCGAATTTCACATGCGAATTTTTGTTTGCTCGCAAATTAAGTCAACAAACTCCAAAATCGAAGACTACGTATTTTGGAAATTTAGGTTTGAAAAAAAATGCACTTTTGAATTCGCGAGTAAAAATATTGGTATAAATAGCAAATGATATGTAAAGCTCAATGGAACAAACCTTTTTTTGAAGTATTTAGGATTAAAAGAATTTTCTTTTATTAGATTGGATTTTCACGTGAGATTTTAATTTTTTCTGATGTTCATCCAATATGCTCAGATATTTTACTAATTTTGATTATAAATAATAACAAGGTCAAAGGTGAAACACATACACTAAAAATGATGTTTCTTATCCTTTTTTACATCACATTGAACAAGTAAAAAAAATGTAGATCTATCGCAAGGGGTCATGCTTTTTTCGGCCGTTTTCTCGTGGAATTACCCACTTGTAGTTCATTATAAAGACGGACAAATTTGCACATTACCACCTGAGTTGTATCCCAATAATCTTGCCTTCGTGTCTTCTTTTCAGACAGTACTATAGGATAAAACAATATATTATTTGAAGCGGAATCAGTGCAAAATATTTTGCCATTAACCCGTGTAGCGGCACTCACCCGGCACCCACATTCTTACGATTTTGATGATTTGATGTAAATAATTAATGTCGCACGATTGAGCTCTTAGTTATTCTTCATTCATTATATTTTGAACCGCATGACACTCAAATCACGATTTTAGACACTGGCCAATCGACCGTTATTCGTTAGTAATTCGAACACTGCAACGGTTGCGGCACTCCGTACCGCATGCGCTTTGTCATGTAAGTATAATATTTGCGTATTTTATCTTTTAGAATTATTACTGCTGTTTTGTTATTGAGATTTATGATACAGATTTTGGTGTACTAACTACTAATTCAAATTTAAATCCGTTGTTTCCAAAGAAACGTTAGAAGGTACGTTTGCACTGTATTCATTCTCCGACATGTTACACGTACCAAGACACGGAGGGAGTGAGTGATGGATCAGATTCTTATTAATATTGTTATTTCGTTTGGTATTTAGTTAGTTATTTTGAAATAAAATGTATAAAAACCTAAATAAAGAATTTCTTTCACATTCAACAACAAAAGTAATAAATATTGACGCGAAAATCGAAGTTCATAAATGCGGTACGGAGTGCCGCACGCGCCTGCTGGTGGGAAATGATGGGACGCGCCCGCCGGAGGGTTAAAATGACTACCTTAACAAGTATCTCTTAACGTCCGGCACTGCACAACAGCTGAACAATGGTGGAGACAAAATCTTTATTATTGTGATATGTAATATTAATGTCATGATATTACACAAGAGACATTCATGTACACCTAGCTTCTGATAAATTTAAATTTCTGAATTGGGACACTGCAATTCAACATAATTGTGAAATTATTCTATATAGTATTTGAGCAACTCCGAGAGTGCTTATGTTCAGATATGCGGTTCCGTCACTCACGACTAGACCTCTTCCCGGGCACCAATCGAGACTTATGAGGTGTCATTCGACGCATCTCGGTGTCCTGGTGGGGAATTGATAATTGGTTTTCCCATCCGTCCAGAAGATTCAAAACAATTTCTAAAAACGTGTTTTTGCGTGTTTTGGCGCTGAGATCTTTGTGAGTATGCTGGGAATTAAACCAACACTACCTAAATAGATATAGTATGTATCCAAAAGCATTTGTCGCTTGGGCGTCCAGTACCCAAAGACATTTTTCGCTCAACGCGACGTAATTTTCTTTCACTATGTTCGCAACACTGATGTTGACATCTTGAAGTGAACAAGTGAAGCTAATTTGGACAAGTGAATCGTGCGGCATGTTTCATTTTAATTTTTATCTGGGGCTTATTACCATATTATTTAAAATAAATTTGCAAAAGCTGACGAACAGTATTGCCGCGGAACTTAAAAAATTTTAAGAATTTCAAGTGAATACGGAGAAAACGAAACTGCGAATTATGATAGAGAATGAATGAACGGTCTTACGTTCGATTATACTTCTCACTTTTGCGCTCATAAGTGTACAAATACCGATTTTCAAATGAATGTGACCAAGAACTTATGCTTATTAAATGTAACTAACACCTTATTCACATAAATATACAATGCAGTCGCCTTTTAATGTTATGTCGATTCGCATACAAAATGATTAATAGAGCAATTGCAGAAGTGGAAGTGACCTCAAATTAGACTGAATTTGTGGAATTTTAATCTCTTCAAAAATTAGGGGAGAAAAATATGGAAGTGTTAAGCAAATCTGAGGAAGGATCAAATGTAGCTGTAGACGATTTTGCGACAGAATTTTCGGAACCAATTGAGAATGATATTATATTATGATTAGAGAATATCCCAGAAGAACAGTTTCATCTTTGTGCATTATTGTACATATTAACAAAAACTCGTAAAAATGTAGTCAACTCTATTCGCATCATCAATATCTTCAAGTATTTTTACGGCAATTATAGTTTTGAAATTGCAGCTCATATCCCTTATGAAGGTAACATACAAAGCCATTGGATGTTTGGAATTTTTGAAGGGGAGTATGACATTTTCAGTTACTACGATTCATTGGTAAGTCCAATGTCAGATACTGTAAGAACATATTTGAACTAAGCTACGCATGAAAGAAATAAAGTATATAAAATAAATGTTCAACACATAAAAATACTTTTAAAACAGTTTGCGGCGTCGGCGGCGCAATGTTCAACTAGTTCAAAACAATTAATTTATTTAATGGGTAATAATTACAAATGTATATATAATTGCAATACTTTTTAACTGGCTAGTCCGAAGGTCTTTAAGCCATTACAATACCTGCATCCTACCGCATTCTAACCTTTCGAATTCTGGCATTCACCCCGAATGGTCTCTTCATCGCATCAAAGCCGCGGAAAGGCGACCATAAGATACGGCTGAGGAAAAAAACCCTAAAGGGCAAAAACCTGCCGTCAGAAGTCGAGTACATGCTAAGCTACTACATTTTTTCTAAACTATTTATTTCCCGGCGTGGGCATCTTCTCCATCTAGACATTGGCCTCCTCAGCCCCTGAAATCAATCAGCACCACAAAAGATCGCCCGCATCGCCGCCTCTCCGATCAATTTACCACTGATTAACTTAATTATCTCTTACTGATTAATTTAATTATTACTGACTAACTTACTAATTACCATTACTGATTAGCTTACTTACTAACTTGATTATCGCTTACTTATTTAATTATTTATTTTATCTTCAGTCTAGGCTCCGCTCGTACTACTAACCAGTTCTCTTTTCCCACTCCCTGATTACTATTTTCCTAATAGTTCGAACCTTTCCTAAAAATGTTCCTAATTCTTTCTTGAAGTGAGATTTATTGTCACCTAATATGTTTTGAGCGATCGTTATGTTTCTAAGTTGGAAGCAATAGTTTCCCATTTTCCTCTCCAAGTTTCTGTAGCGCAGCAATTTAACCGGATGTGGATTCAATCTTCTCTATGTACTCAGATTCCATTCCCATTAGAATTCTTCATTCTATGTTGCATCCACCCCTATCCTCAACCAAGCGTATCCCCCTCTTGCGTCCCTTGTAATTGTGTACGTAACTTTCGCATCATCATACAGAACTCGTGTGAATTTGTGCCACTAATGAACATTTTTCTGCCGATGCTGCCAGGATATCTTGCATTTAATATTCGAAAGTCTATCTGAAATTAACCGTTCTATCTCCCGTGTTCCCCTATCCCCAACCATCTCCGGAAAAACGTCTCCCAGACCTGCACGTTCACATTGTACGACCAATAGCGCTGATCGTTTTCCTGTAATTGCGCTCTAAAGCACCTGCGAATAAGCGTGTCAGCCACTTCACTTGCTAATCTAATCCAAAGCTTAATGTCTTTCATTTTAAAATCTTTCCAAATTCCTACACTACCTTCCTCTCTTAAGACGCCGACATTTACTGCGAATCTAGAGACTCCGAGAATTAATCCCTATAGAGTATTTGAGTAAACTCCTCGTGTGTGTGCGAGTGGAAATACGGTTCCGTCCCTTTCGGTTAGACCACTTTCCGTGCACCATTCGTGACATAGAAGGTGTCATTCGACGCGTCTCGGTCTCCTGATGGGGAACTAATAATTTGTTTTCGAATCTGGACAGAAAATTTTAAGAAATTTCCAAAAACGTGCTTTTGTGTTTTTTTGCGCTGTGATGGTAGCGAATAAACGGTGAATTAAACCATACCACCTAAATGAAACCGTGGTTACTAACTCAATGCTCTGTGACGTCACAGAAATCTCTCTTGCTTCGAAACGACTGACCGAGCGAAGGTTAGAGGCCGTCGCGGCGGCAAGCGCACTGTGTTCCAATGATGGAACGTAAATGGAGAAAAGGTTCGTTTGGAAATTCATAATTACGATTTTTAACTGATAATTATTATTTAGAATGTTTATTATTTAATAACAGTATTAAGGATTATATAGCAGAAAATACATTATTACATACCTCAAAACAATGCCCGACTCATTATCATAACCAGTACTGTAATTCCACTTCCATTTTCTTGTTAAATAATATTTTTGGAAAAGACAGTTTTCACATTATACAATAGTATATAATATAACGGATTAATTTGTTCTAAAACAATAGTTAGAGTTAACAAATAGGTAACAAATACGTATCCGGTAGGGGTCACGTAAGAGAATTTTGACCCCAGGCTTTATTATTATCGATGTACAGTTTAGCTTGAGAATGTTGTAAATCCTCGTGATTTTCAATATCTTTTCCATAATCTTCAATATGCAAATTCCTTTACTTATTTCATGATTGCGAGCTATGTCAATTCTCAGAATTTATTTTATTCTCGCAGATTTCTCTGGGTCAAAAAGCTACGTAATGTATCTGTAATTTGGGCTTTATAACATACTGCAGTTCTTTCGAACACATTAAACGCTTCGCCATTGCTCCCGTATCTACAAAAGGATACCTTTCTTCCCAACAGAAAGAAAATTCAGGGGTGTAGATGTTTTCCCTCTCATGTTGCCTGAAACACCGGCAAAGGCCCGCTGCTAAGGTTTCGGTGCCGTCTGGCCCTCCTTCCCTCCCCCATTTGCTCGTACCGCTTCTCCGAGTGCCTTATCTCGGAGGGGAAACAGTGCTACGACGTCATTCCTGGTCCAGTTGGAAATCACTGACCTAAATACTAGATCGATTGAACCCCAGTTGACTGAACCCCAGTGTATTCCAGGGAGGCGTATATTACGCCTGGCATGCATTTAAATATGCCAGTTAAAGGCAAATTGCGATGCATTATCGAAAAGGCATTTTGCCTGACATTAAATATCGCGATATGCCAATTAAAAAGATTTCGTGTCGGAATAGCCAACTTATAAAACTATCATTCCGATCAACTCTCTCGCTTTTCTTTTGTTTGTTTACATTCACTTGTCACGCGATTTCAGGCTTAACAGTACAATAGTGTATGTCTGGTTTTTCGTTGGAATTAAACAAGATTTTCATCAATAAACGAATATTAACTCGGTGAACAAATAAGCTAACAGATAAGTTATCATAATATAATACGTTGTCATTATCAACACGTGCGAGCGTGAGATGTTAAAGTGCGTCAAGAGCAAATGAAAAACACATTAAAAGTTATCTGTAGTCTGACTTCGTGTTAATAATGCTTTTGAGATAGTAGTATTATTAATTTATTGATGGTATCATCTGTTAATGATTTATATTAAAAAAAATAATGCCACAATAATTATCTAAAATTATTCTTTTATACACATGGTAATTTTTATGTTACCTAATGGAAATTGTTGCTAACAGTCCAGTGATATTAATGAAGATACAACAATTTTATTTATCTGGTTTCATTCATTGTCTTTCAAATGTAATTGTATAAATTGTGTAAATGTAGGTAATTGTTTAAAAAATGAGAAATTCATAATTAATATAAGTAGTCTTCAGTAACTTGCCTTTTAACTTTGTGTCACACACCTTTAAAGGCAATTCGAGCACTCTACACTTTACGCAACCGATTTCTTTAAGAGCAATTCTTCCTTTACCATGAGCCGAAACTATGTGAAACTATAATCCATCCCCCGTTCCTTACCATGAGCCGAAACTATGCCCATCCCCCGTTCATGGGAACTTATGCAAGAAGATCAGTAAAAGTGTTGTCACAGTCGAGTTCCTTCTGCGCGCTATACCATTTCTCTTTGTTACTCCAAATAAACCCATTCTTGAAGACAATAATTTTCGTTTTTTGAATATTTACTTTCAGCCCCCATGTTACACTATGTATTTCTAGGGTGTTTAAACTCAGTTACCTGTTCATTAACATGTCATTCCTGTCATACCTGTTCAATAACATGCTTCCCACTTCACAAATATCTCTCCAGTTCCCTTTTGAAGCGTTCTTACCGCCCATGCCATGTACTATGATCTATCTATTGGAAACGTTTCTGAATAGTGAACTTCCCGCCATTTCCGTGATTGTTGAGTTTGGAGGCCGCTTGGGGTAAAGTGTGAATGATTTAGCATTGTCTTGAGAGAACTTCTACCAGTTTTATTGGATTATCGTCCATTTTTATGTTTTGGGGTATGTGAGAATGTGTTTGTTTATTTTGTCATTTAGTTAGATGTTTGGGTAACGTTTAATTTGATGTTCTATACATTTTTGCCGGGAAATCTGTGTATATATCATAATTATTTTATAAGTGCGAAAAGTAGTTCCCTTGCAATTTTCTTGGCATTTATGATTTTATACAAACAAGTTGTGAGGGGTAATTTGATATTCTTTGTACTCTAAATACAAAATTTAACTTCTTGATGCTGATTACGACATTGCCTGAATGTCTAGGATTATTCCGAGTGTGTGTGTGTGTGTCTGTATATATATATATATATATATATATATATATATATATATATATATATATATATATATATATATATATATTCTGACGCAAACCCGCCCCGAACACCCCAAATTTAATTAATTTGCTAATTCTCTCAACAATGGTTGAGCGTCTGGGCGAGTGCGCGAAAATAAATGCAAAATAAAAGAATTTCGTCAAAAAAGTAAAAGTTTTATGTAGTTCATGTCAAATTTTTTGTACCCAAAAAGGGCCATGGGGCGAATACTTCCCACCTCCTTGTATGTAATCATGGACGATATAATTTCATTAATCAATGTAAATTCCAAATAACACTATATTATTTAATAATTTTTTCGTATTAGTTTTTACAAATTAAATATGGATATATTTTGCCCACGAAAGGGTTCTGAGAAATGTCTCATTTATTTATGTTTCATCTAATGTGAAATAAGAAAAATTTTCTTAAAAGAAATTTCATCACTGTTAGATTTATAACCCGTTATATTTTCGTTGTTTATCCGATGTAGGTAAAAGCACAAAAGAAAATCAGACACCACATTATACTTCATAAATATGAAATTTATTGATTCGAAATATTTTTGACGCGAGCAAGAATATGTTGGATTTTCTTAACTCGGAATAATTTAAGCTGCAATAGTCTTAATCGAGACACAATAACATTAATGCACTCGTTTTCTACGTACACATTACTGCATGCATTCACGTTACTGAGTGAAAAGGGCGTTTATTTTCTCTACAACAACGGCTACAGTTCATTACATTAAAGTATTGGCAGTTGGCGCAGGGCTAGCTCATTGTGAAGAGGGAAGACTGCGAAGAAGCGTAGAAGCACGGTGTGTCAAAGAACAAGCAACCACGCAGCATCTCTGCACGATCGAGCATCGTCGCGCGGCCGCCCGCCGGGGACGCGCCAGGTGAAACGTGGGCCTCGTGACCCGACGCACGTGCACAGGCACGTGGCACGTTCCGGCCCACGCCGCCATCAATAATACATGCGGCGGGCGACGAGGCGTTCGGCCCCCTTCTCCCGCGCGTTATGGCGTTTCCTTCGAAAGAAGTCCTTCGAAAAGTGAGTCGGCCGAGCGGGCGTGCTGGGGCGAGGCGGAGTGCGGGTGGCGTGTTGGAGTCTGTGCGCAAGAAGCGACAGAGAGAAACTGTGAAATAGGCGAGGTTGAGGAGAGATGAGGGCGAAAGAGCTGGGAGAAAAGATGAGGGGAGATGAAGGGGTGGATGGGGACGAAGGTGATGAGTTGCGATTGGAGGATGGTGAGTACAGGGGGGAGAGGTCGCTATAGAAGAGTGGCGATACGAATCGGACCCTAGAAATGTCCGGCGATGACAGAAGAGGCGTTGAAAGGTGATAGATCAGCAAAGGAGATTCAGGGACGGAGAGAGTCGGAGTTGCTGGGAAGCGGGTGGGGCAATGGGTGAAGAGATGGCAATGCATGCGTTAGGGGGAATTGGAGGCGTTAGGAGGAGTTGAAGGTTGAGGAGGATGGAAGCGTCAGGGGGCATGGGAGATGCCAGTGGATCATGAGACCAGGTGTGGCGACGGAAATGACAGGTGCGTCGGAGGCGTCAAGGGCGATGGAGTCGTTAGCGGGACGGGGTATGGAAGCGTCAGGGAGGCGATGGAGGCATTAGATGGGGGACGTCAGGGATGATGGTGATGGATGTATCAGGGGTGATGAAAGCGAAAAGGGAATAGAGTAAGAGGTGGGTGTGGTGAGCAGGAAAAGTTGAAAGACTGGTGGGCAAAAGCTGGCCGGCGCGGGTGATATCCTCTCCACAGTAATAGCGGGACCGCGAGACGGCGATGACGTAGTGCGGACACGTCCCGGGGTTGCTCCCTTCATAGCTGCTTTTGATGGCGCGACCGATTCCTTCAATATTGCCCTGACACCCAGAGCTCTTTTTCTCTCTGGACATTGACGTCCAGAATCAACAATTCATTCAAATCCCCATTCGTTATGTGAAAGGCGATTTGCGAGTGGCAAGAGAGTGATTTACGGGGGATTTTCATAAAATAAACATCAATATTGCTGTGAACAAAACGCGGAGAAGGTGTTCATGTTTGTCAATCTCTCTATCTTATGTGGTTAATTATTACTTTCATAAAATGCTATTTATAAACGAATTCTTTTTATTATCAAATTTAAAAATTAAGTATAATCTATAATCTTTTAGTATGCTTTGATTGTATTTAAATTAACTATTTCCATTATAAATAATAGTATGAAATGTTTATTAGTTTTCCACTTATCAAGATATTTGATTTTGCCATTATTTGCCGACGTACTCATACGTACTCTTTTCTTATCATTCACATAATTTCCCTATATTTAAAAAATAAGGTATTCTGACATGGCTTCGTTTAGAGCATTTACTGAACCGATTGTGTTTATTTTTCTTGGAATGAAAGAATGCGATCTCTAGATGTGTTATCCGATATTGTTTGTGTTGATTCACCAGTATTTACGGTGTAAATTAATTAAATAAATCATTCTTTAATAGTATTCTTATCAGCAACCAATTGTATATTCCCAAAGGCTGTATGTTTGATTTATCAACAGAAATGAATATGTGATATGTATGATAAATATTTGTATTTCAGGTGTATTAATTGCATTTTTGTACTGTGTTGGCATGCATTTGTTTTCGTGGTGTATTTCGTAGGGAACATTCAGATAGTGGGTTTTGTTCCGTTTTACTGAAGTAGTGTAAGTTATGCAGAGATTGTGTTGCATTCCGAATTGTTGCCGACGTGCCTCAAAACACGCAAATGGACATTAACAGGAGATAGGAAAAGAGAAAGTCACCGCAGATGTGATAGTAAAGTAATTTCCTTTTCTATTAGAAATTTATCTTTGTTCTGCTTTGAACATCTCATGCCAGAGAAATTCTGAAAACCAGTTTACTCCGTGTAGTGTAAATGGAAAAATAAGTGCAATGTGCCAGAAAAAATTAAACAGTTATTTTGAAGATGACAACACATCAAAAAAATTCAGAAATAATGTCCGTCAATATAATAGTGTTCTGTTCTTTGTTTCATTCGGTGTAGATATTACATTACCACCTGATCATGTGTCATTTGTGTTCAAAATTCTGGGAACTCCACATTACAGAATACTAGCGTATCCGTCCGAAAACTCTCGCATGTTAAACACCACTCTCTTCCTTATCCTTCCATTTCCATTATCAGGTGGAAAGTCATTAACGAAACGCGTTTATTTGTATATAAAATGTATAAAGGTTACTTCCTGTACTTACAGAATATCAAATACAAATAAAGATACAATGTAGCAAAATAAAAAATTACGAAAAAAACAACAATCTGGTGCGTGTTAAGAAAATACATTTTTGTCGCACATTTACGCGAGTAAGCCTACAATTAAAATTTAGGGAAATATGGTTTTAAAGCGTTTGTTGATAAAATTAAGTAAGATATCAATAATTTAATTTTGATTTAGTAATTTTGATGTGTTGTCTTGATTTTGTAATAACTATTAATATTATTTACCTTATCGTAAATATTCAGAAAACTGAAACTCAAATAACAAAAGCAATGTGGGATATAATAACTAGTGGTGCTACAGAATGGCACAGACTTTCCCGTATTAGTTTTTATTTTCCTGGGTCTTCGCTAGCTATTCGGAATTGCCACATACTCTTTCTTGCCAGCTACCATCTATCATCGCCAAAAGTACATTTTTTTCTCATTTTCTTAATTTTTCGGTTTCCTATTGGTAGAACAGAAACATTAATTTTAGAATATTAAAGAACACAAAAACCTAGCGGTAAATGGCAATTTTCTTTTAAAAATTATGTGCCGTTTAAGAGAAAATGGCGTTTTAGCACTACTAAAAATGCGAAATTTGAAGCTCATTTTCACAGAAAATTTTTGAGTTTTCAAAATACTTTATTTGAAGTTATTTGAAGCACTTACACTCACAAATATAATCATCTTTACAAATTGCGGATAATGTGCATATTAAAGATGTGAGAGATCTTTCAAAATATTTACATTTATATAATTTTTGAAAAAAACAAAAAAAAATCAAAATAAACTTCACGCTATACTAATGAGTGTAATTAGCACTATCCGTTAAAAGTTTCAAGAAAAAAATTGCAGCCATATACGAGAAAATGACGTTTGAGCATTTCTGAAAATGCCGAAATTTGAGCTACTTTTCACAGAAAACGGTAGTGTTTTCGAGAAACTTTACTTGACATTATTTAAAGCATATATACTCGTAAATATAATAATGTTAAAAAATCGCCGATAATGTAAATATTAACGACGTGAGAGACAAGTAAAAAATTTACATTTTTGTAATTTTTGAAAAAACCAACCGATAGACCAAAATGGCTTTTATGTCATTGATAGAGTACATTTACCACTATCCCTACCAAAAGTTTAAAGAAAAAATTTGGAGCCGTTTTTGAGAAAATTTGTTTTTGATTTTTTAAAAAATTGCACATATTGCAAGCAATATTGCACGAAAACTACCAAAATTGTGAAAAACATTTACATGACCTTTATTAAAGAACTCAATATGCAGAACAAATTTTATTTGAAGAAAAAATCTCTATCTTCAATTTTGTAGTTGGAGAAAGACGCCGAAAAATATTCAAACTTTCACAATTTTCGAAAATTCAGAGCAGTACGTGAAAATCGGACCTATGCCATGTTAAAAGTGTATTTTCCTCTATTCATACAAGAAATTTAAAGAAAACATTTGGAGCCGTTTTTGAGAAAATGTTGAAAATCCCCGGGGGGCTTCATATAAAGTACCCCCAAATTTTAAAGAATCTTTTTCAAAATCACAAAGCTTCGACTAGAATCAGATCGACTGGGGAATATCAATTTTGAAGAAAATCGACCGAACGGTTTAGGCGCTAGCGTTGACCACAGACGGACAGATGGACGGAATGCCGTCAATGGATTTTTAAGTATAAAGAAGCAACAAATCATGGATTTTGACCACACCACGAGATAGAGGATTTTTTTTTCTTAATTGTAAGAATACCCCGAAAAAATGTTGACCTTTCGCAATTTTTCATAAATCTGGCTTTTCAACAAAATTCAGACCTGCACCATTCTCTATACAACTCCTTCAACTATACAACAACAAAACTTAATCAGAAACGATGAAGGAAATGTTTTGAAAATTTTGAAAATGTCCCAGGGGCTTCATGTAAAGTACCTTTCAAAATTAAAATAGTTTCACAGGTACCGACCGTGACATAAGCCAGATGGATTGGGGAGTATAAATTTTAGAGAAAATCGGCTGAACGGTTTAGCCGCTAAAATTGTTCACAGACGGACAGACGTTTTGCTCTCATTCGATTTTCCGATATCAAGGACACACAAAACGTTGTTCATCACAAAACATCATTCTAGTGTCATTAAGAAGACCTTGAAAAATATTCATATCTCATAGAAGTATTCTATTTGCCCCATTTTTACTTTCCCGTATACGTACGTATACACGGAGTTGTATTTTTGAGTTAATGTTCTTCAAATAACTTCTAATGAAGGTTTTCGAAAACTTTACTTTCGAAAACTTTCTGTGAAAAAGGCTTCCAATTTCGAATTTACAATAGCACTTAAACGCCATTTTCTTAAAAACAGCTTCAAATTTTTCAAAGAAGATTGGCATTGAGTATGGGGTTTTACTGTGGTTTAATATTCTTAAAAAGTCCATTCTACAATTAGGAAATCAAAAAATTATGAAAATATGAATAAAACGTACTTTGGGCGGCGACAGATGGCAGCTGGGAAGAGTATGAGGTAAGTCGGAATAGCTAGCCGAGACCAAAAGAAATAGAAAACGAATATGGGAAAGTCTGTGCCATTCTGTAGCTCAAATAAAGTACTAAAGAGAGAGATTTTTCCTTAACACCATCTCGTCCTTAAAGATAGATTTTGATAGATTCTCTTAAATTGTGGCATGATTTCCTGGTTGAAAGCTGTTAAGATGGAATCTCAAAGAAAAGAACAGTACAAAGAAATGTTCATACATTGACATGATGTATACAACATGCAGGCGATGCTGTGGCAAGCGATGACAAATGATTAGGTGAACCAGGCCACTGATTCACGATTGCTCCGGAGATATTACAGCAGAGGTTGGCAATGTTGCCATTCGCATGGAACTGAACACGTAACATGAGAGTGATTGCACCATATCATGGTGCGTAGTTGGCATTTGTTCACAGTTTACGAAACACAAGGATAACTAGTCAGCATTGCACTTGATATAACAAATAAACATAGTTATTGGATCTTAAAATGAATGGCTACTAGATTTAAGTGCACTTGCGTAATATGAAATTGTACTTGGTAATTGTTACGCAACAGTGCGTGTTACAACTTGTTCATAGTTAAGAGATTGGCTACTGTCTAAGTCAGTGAAACACATTGAAGAATGTCTGAATTGAAGTTATTTCTTCACACATAAACTTAAGCATTGTAGTGAGGTACGGCACAGAGGGGGCAAACATTTGCAATAAGTATCTGCCGTGATATTTTCGTGATGATGCAGTGTGCGAGTTCGTTACGTCACATGTTCATGTTGAACAATTAAACTTTCACTGTAAACTGACTAACACATTGCACAGAGTGACACATTGTGAAAAGACTTGTATGCGTGTGCGCTTAAAATTGTAGCGCAGTGTTTGAACAAAGAATATATGAATATATGATAATGTATGTATGTATGTATACGAGAAAGTAAAAATAATGATTTTAATTGTATGTTTAATGTGTCAGCCAGGAAATGGAACAGATTTTGCTGCTCTACGCCTCTAGTGCACAATTACTCTCAATGTCGACTGACGAGTGGTATTTTTGCGCCCCGCCAGGCAGCGGGTGCCCCGCATGGGGCGCCCGCGACTGCTGGCTGCTTGCGGTGCCGTACGATGCCCTCGGGGCTCGAGGCGCCCTCTGCAACGCAACAGCTGTGCGGCTCCCGTGGATAAGGTGAGCGCCCCTTCGGGCGCAACGCATGGCACTCTTCCATGCTGCCGTATACTGAGTGGCCGCCGCCGCTGCCGCTGCTGATGCCTGCGGTGTCAATACTGCACTGGCGGCGATTGGCACAACGCTCTATAGGGGGTCTCCTCCTGTGTAATCCTCCGGGAACCCTTGTGTACAGTGGCTGTAAATCGAGTTCCAAGTGATACAGCTAAGATATCTCAATGATCGTTGATGATGTATGAGTAACACCTGTGATGTCCGTTGCTGCTGCAGCATCTCTGACCGAGAGGTCTTAGGATTCGAGTCCTGACGAAGGCCTTATGCAGCTGGATCAAATTCAACCACTGGTTGGAGGAGAAGTCTAGCAGCTTTCTATTCTGGTGATAATTCTTCGTGGTTTCTCTGATCAGTCCCAAGTGAATGTCAGAACACACACGTGCCACGGACAGCGCGCGATTTCTCCTATTCCTTTCTTGTCCATCCTCGCCATTCATATACTATACTCTTTAAGTTACACGCAGCACTCAGCTCGCACCACAAGTTACGGGAGAGCAATTGGGGGGCAAGCATGTCTAGGAGATACCTGCGAGGAAATCCTCAAGCCAATGAACAGCTCGGCGCCGGATGTCAAGTTCGAGAGAGAGAGAGAAGAGAGGAGAAAGAGAGAAAGCAACACCGTTAACTCTCTGCTCCATAACATGCAGCAGTCTCACAGGACTCCTCACCGAGAATTTTGAAAATGTCTCAATTATGAGAAACAACTCTGCCTCAACTAAAAGTACTATTTTTGAAGTTCTTTGTTTAAAACAAGTACTATATTGTGTAATGTTATGAAATTATTCATCATGATTTTGAGAAGAAGTATTGTTATTTTTGTTGCTTAAATTTAATTTGTTTCCTTAAATTATTTGCGAAGTAGAGTGCTTTTTTAATGCGTACTGTTACGTCAGAGAAATTCAGGAATTAATTTGAATACCATTTGTTTAAATATTGTGTTGATGAACTATTATGCTGAAATAGTAAACTGTGCTCAACTGTAAATGAAAACAATATGTTCAATTTAGCTAAACATACGTGATAATAAGAAAACACTTGTAATAGTTGTAAAAGAAGTAAGCACAAATAGATGAAGCATAATTTGATGTAGAAGAAAGCAATATACTCTTAAAACTCTGCATGCCCAGTAATCCACGATATCCAGATACTTGTATTTACAAATGTTGTTGGGTTTCTTGTGTACCTCTGAATCTTTTGCGCTTAATTTATGTTTCTTTGTCGAAACATTCATTTTCTTTCTCAACAATTAACAATTATTTGTTCTTCTTCCTTTAATATTTTAATTATTGACTAGCCAACATATATCGTTGATAGAAGCGTCATCAATAGCTTGGCCTACTAGGTGCAGATTCAAATAGAGCATTAAGCAAAGAGATTTTCAGCTTGGGAATACAACAGTGAAGTTACGAGTAATCTCTGCTGGAAATTATCACAAACAGAAATGTATTCAAGGACTCATCGTCATTTTGTAAAATTACCTGATAATCTCACATATCAGTGTTGGGGCGCTGGATCACCTACAATATGAAAGCAATATTGCCCTAAAAAAAGAAAACTGTTAAGCTTTTAATTTCAAATTTTTACATATCTTCTTGTTTGATTTCATCTAAACTTTCCCGTTTTTTTATTAATCAGTTGTTTGATTACTTACATTCATGTTACTAAAACTCGTTCAATTTAATACGTTTCTTTCAAATTATTGAATATGTCAAATCTATCATTTCTTTCTGGAATATTTTGAATTTGCTGTGCTTTCCTTCCATTGAGATTTTTTCATATTCATTTTTAGAAAATATGTTCTTTTTTTTGGTTTTTCTATTTCTTTCCACATTCTCTACTTGGGCCGTTGGCACATCTCAGTCTTCGTTGCCCCTGTTCAGCCCTCACAATTCCCACCACCTTCCCGCCTCCGTCGCCCACTCGCGCTCCGACTCGGCCCCCACTCCCTCCCCGCCACTCCACCACTCGCGCCGCAGGCCGTCAGCGTCTTTATCCTCCGCATACAGAGAGTAGAAAACGGCGTCCCGCCCGGCTGTATAGAAGGCGGGGCAGCCGCTGCGGAACGCGCCTCCGCAGACGGACGGGCCGGGGGCGGCTGCGGGGGCGGCGCGGGGGCGGCGCGGGGGCGGCGCGGGGGCGGCCGGGTCGCGAGGGGTCGCTCTGTATGCCCCGCACGTCGCGGCGCAGGGCCGCCCGGGCCGCCGCCGGCAGGGCGACGTGGGGGCGGAGCGGCGCCGTACACAGCCGTGCCGACGCCGTCCCCGCCCCCACCGCCCGCCTGCCCCCTCCCTCGCACAACGGAGTAGCGGCGGCGCGGCGGGCGGGGCGGCGCGGGAGGTCGCGGAGCTGTCGCCATCGCAGCGCCGAGCCGCCGCGCCGCCAACGCCGGCCGCCTGACGGATGGCGCCGTTTCGACAGCCGACGACGGCTCTTTTCTATTTCTCGGCGGCGCGGCGGCGGTAATTGGGGCCGTGTGACGGATCGGCGCGCGGACGTGCGTGGCTTGCCGAGCCTGGCCCGCCCCCGCGGCGCCTCCGCCCCGCGGGCGTCACTCCTCGGCACGACGCCGCGCGACGCGGGCAGCCATCGCCCGGCCGCGCCCCACGCGCTCCTCACGCACCCGCTCCGCGCAATCCTGCACAGCACGCCGTGCCTTCTTGCTCGGTGCGCGCACTCTGCGATGGCAGGACACCACATCTGCTTTGTCGACAAGTCTCTTAAGTAAATTACTTTATCTTTCCGATAAGTGGAGTTTCACTTTAAAGTCATATCGGCTACTTATTCACCACCACTCACCACTCTTTCTTCTTTGCCTGTCGTCAATGTCTATCTTCGACACTCAACACTGTATTCTCTCCTCACCCTTCGCCGGTACCTTAACGTCTTTCTGTGATTTGGCCTCTGAGGCCCTTCGAAACGTTTTTCTGTTCGGACGTTGAGCGTTTGTCGCGCGTCCGCCCGTCGCTCAGAGCTGCCTCTTTCCGCCTCCCCCCCCCGGGTGGCCCCGCTCGGTCGCGCCCGCCGTCTGCCTCTTCATTAGCCCGCGGCGAGCCGTCGCGGGCCTGCGGGATTGGCGGTCGCCCCGGCGGAGCCGCCGCGGAGCCGCTGTTGATGTTTTAGTCCCGGGCGCCTCTCCGGGCTGCTTTTGCTCGGGCCTTCCCGCCTGCCGCCGCCGCCGCACCGACCAGTTGCCGTTTCGCCTTTGGCGCGTTTTGTGCCGCCCCCCTCTCCCGCCCTACTTTCCATTATGCGTGCTGATGCACGCTGCCAGGCTCCTCTTGCTCCCTTGTAAAGTAGATGTGCAGCCTTCATATAAGCCGAATTTATTAATATTTTTAAACCTTAATTTTCTCTTCATTTTTTTAAAATTTCTTCCATACTACATTGTGTTTTATAGACAAAGTTACATAATGCTTGCGGCGAGAAATTATGATTTTTCACCAGAAACATTAGGATTGTAGAAAGTGGAAAATGCCTGTTCCTTTATGGAGCAAATCTATCCTATCTTCCTATTTGGAGCATCTTCTAACACGTCCTATACTTACAATCCACGTTTTGCGCGTCCTTGTTACCAAAAAATTGGTTTACGGCAAAACCTCTGCCCATCTCTTTGTGAACAACGCTAGCGGCTAAACCGTAAGCAGGATTTCACCAAAACAGATATTCCACAATTGATCTGTCTGATGTTACTGACCCTTGAATTTGAAACTGATGTTTTAATTTTGAGAGGTACTTTATATGAACATTTCCAATTTTTTCTCGACAATTGCTCCTTTTTTTCAAGTCCGCCTGTTGAGACTTCTACGATTCCAGAAGAATGGAGAAAAGGAAAGGTAATATCACTATTTAAAAAAGAAAATAGAAGGAAACCAGAGAACTACAGAGGAATTACTTTGCTAAATTCATTATACAAGATATATACTAAAATTATTAACAGAAGATTAACAATTCTTCTAAACAAAATATTGTTAGAAAAACAAAGTGCATTTAGGCAAGGAAGATCGTGTATGGGTCAATCCATTTTAAGTGGTCCAGAATTTAATAAATTGGTCGCTCGACCATCTTGAATAAAATTCATACTTTGTACATAAATTTCCTTATATCTTGGTTGTTCAAAACCATCTTTAACTTTTTTATTGTACCTGGTTTACAAATGGCGGCCATTTTTGTTTCGCGCCGTGCGCCATTTTTCGCGTTCGCAGACATTTACTCCTTTCTACATTACTCAGCTCTAGGGTGTTCTAGCATTCTAAAATCAAAAGCATTCGATTCAGCATACTCTGGCCTGCAAATCGAAATATTATTTACCTATTTTCTATGTTTTTATTTGGGAAATATCTGCAACGAAATCTATGGAACGCGAATGAACGAAATTCGATTTTCAGAGAATAATTTTTCAAAGAAGGAATAGAATCTAAGCCTTAATTTTTTCTGTGTATTTACACACAACAGTACAGTTACTTTTTGTAAAATATCATTGGTATATAACGTACCCATTAAAAATTACATCCTCTTGAAAATTGGAATTTTGGATTTTTTTCCCAATTTTGACCTGTAATATCTCTGTTGGGGGATCAGATAAAAATCTGAAAATTGCACATCTGCTAGACCGCTATCATACCAAATTTCAGTAAAAATTACAACTTTTAGATTTAACTCGAAGTATTTTTTAAAAAATTGAAAACTTACGAAAAAAAAAGGCTTCATTGAGGATACTTTGTGCCAAGTAGTAATCACATTATTTTGAAGCTATTTTAAACTAAAATATACACTTATTTAAAATATTTATTTATAATTAATTTATAATTAATAATTAATTAATTATTTAATATAATTAATAATTAATTAATAATTTATAATTAATTATAATTTATTTATAATTAACACTTATTTATAATTAATAATTAATATACATAAAAGTGGCCTAATATATAATTTTCAATATTACGGGAAAGTCTGTGCCATTCTGTAGCACCACTAGTTTACTAGGTCGAAAATACAACAAAGCCATTCATCACTGCAGAAATCAGACCGATGCCACCTTTAAGCGTGTTTTTCACTCTATTCTTACAAGAAATTTGAAGATAACATTTGGAGCCATTTTTGAGAAAATTTTGAAAATGTCCCTGGGGCTGCATGTAAAATACCACCAAAATTAATGAATGTTCTTCAAAACGACAGAGTTAAGAATGAGGCCAGATAGACAAGGTTTATTCACTTTGGAAAAAATCCTACGCTTACTTTAGGCGCTAGTTTTGTTCACAGGCGACAGACAGATGGACGGACAAATGAGCAGACGTTCTGAAATCAGTGGTACAACCAGACTTTCTCTTACTAGTTAGTTTTCTAATTTCTTTTGTCTGGGCTAGCTAAACAGGCGTTTTCAGGAAAATGCTGTGAAAGTATTTGTGTAAATGTGAAACTGGAAGATCTTTTTCACAGAAAACTTTTGAGTTTTCGAAACACTTCATTGGAAGTAATTTGAAGGACTTCCATTCAACAATTCAAGAATATGAAGAAGTTGCTGGAAATGTGTCTATTTAGGGGGTGAGAGATATTTAAAAATATATATATTTGCATAGTTTTTTTAAAGAAAAAGAAATACGGAAAAATGACTTTAATGTCATCATAAACAGCACAACTCCAGCTATCCATGCAAAAAGTTTGAAGAAAATATTTGGAGCTGTGTTTCAGAAGATGATATTTGTGCTTTCCTGAAATCGAGGAAATTTGAGCTCATTCTCCGAAAAAATATTTGAGCTATCGAGAAACTTTATAAAACATCACATAAATCACATGTATTCGTAAATGTAATAATGTAAAAAAAAAGCCCCTAATATAAATATCAACGAGGTGAGAGAGAAGTAAAAAAAATGCTTTATTGTAATTTTTGGAAAAAAAAAGAAACAGCAAAATAGAATGTATGTCATCTGATACGGTGTGGCTCCCATTCTTACCAAACTATGTACTATGTGGCACTATCCTTACCGGAAATTAAAAAAAAAATTGGAGTGGTTCTTGAGAAATGCTTATTTTTTATATTTTTAATATTGCACATATTTTACTCAATACCGCTCGAAAAGTACTAATATATTCAAAAGAATGCACAGGACCTTAATGAAAGAACTAATTGTGGAGAAGAAATTTCATTTGAAGACGTTCACAGACGATAGACGGTCGGACGGACAGACGTTTTGAAAAAAACACTTTTTCGATATCTTGGGACCCTAAAACCTGTACTTCCGTTGAAATCTCGAAATCGATTTTCCGCTGCATTACATAACATTCTCTATACTGCTCCATGCAGTATATTAAGTATGAGTATAACTTTGTCCTATATGAAAATTTGCTTTAAAAATTTGGAGCCTGTTTAAATTTTACTGTAAATGCGAAATCTAAAGTTCATTTCTCTCAGAAAACTTTTGAGTTTTCGAGAAACTTCTTTGGAAATCATTTCAAGTGCTTCCATTCGGAAAAGCAACAATGTATACAAATTACTGGAAATATGTATATTGGCGAGTTATGCACATTTTACGGGATATTTTAAAAATATTACATGTGTTTAATTTTTTAAATAACAAGAGAATAGACCAATATGGATTTACGTCATCTTATAGAGTACATTTAGTACTCTACTTAGCAAAGGTGTAAACAAAATATG
This sequence comes from Acheta domesticus, assembly GCA_031308135.1. Lineage (NCBI taxonomy): Eukaryota > Metazoa > Arthropoda > Insecta > Orthoptera > Gryllidae > Acheta > Acheta domesticus. Next base: position 108,817,844 of record JAHLJT010009436.1, read on the forward strand.
AGGGGCGTTTTTGAGAAATTATTATATTTGTGAGTTTTTAATATTGCACATACTTTACTCATTGTGGTGCGATAACTATTAAAAAATGTCACCGGGAGAGATGGCTCAGGGCATGAACTTATGTCACTGCAGTGCCTCCGACCGAGAGGTCCTGGGTTTGGAGTCCGGACAGTGGCAGGGTTTTTCGACACTCACCAGAGAGCTAGGTCGAGTTCTGTTGGTGTCTGGAGGAGAATTCTGGAGAGAATTCTAGGCTGCTCTGATCGGTAGTTTTCCTTGGTTTCTCCTATTACTATCAGGCAATGCCGCAGCAGTACTCTACCAGACGGGCCACGAACCGTGCGGGATCCCTCCTTCCTCTTCCTTGTTCTATCCTCACTCCTTCCACACACTTACCCTTATATGCACTACACTACCACACATTCCGGTGTTAGGTTTGTGATATACCAAAATATTATATATTTTGTCAATAACATTGGCTGTAAATGGGTTGGGTAAAAGGGTCTGCAAATGGCAATATACAGCCTTAGCAACGCCGGCGTAGTGGTTGGCAAGGTCAATAAACTACATTCAGGCCTTGAATAGGTGGGGGCGCTGGCTAGAAAGACATATAAAATAATGTGGGATTGGTCTGAAAAGGAATGACTATCGAGGGCGTGGCTACTCGGTTTGATAAGAGATGAATGGATTGGCTAAGGGAGAATAGACTGTCGAATTTTGTCGTTTTGTTTTGAAAAAGAGGAACGAAGGACGGATACCGAAGCGTTGAGGGCGGAAAAACGGTGGAGAAAAGGACATTCTGATAGAGGTCGTCGAGTAGTACAGATCGCTCGCGAGATTAACATCAGGGGAGTGGGACTTGTAAGTTTTGACGTAAGACTCAATAGTTTTTCGGACTCTGAAAGTTGATGGGCAGAGGTAAATTCGATGTAAATTTGAAAGTTCCTTTTATATTGCGGTGTTGGACTTTGTTTTACCACTAGTTGGGGAGGACTAGGAACACTAAATATCACGTAAGAACCAATAGATATTCTAGGTAGTGAGGGCTGGATTCGTCGGCAGTGTCGCAAGATCGGAAGAAAGAAGATGGACTTGGGTTCATCTGCATTCAAGTGGGAAGATACTGCGGGGCGTCGTAGATCAAGACGTTAGATCAGTACTGCAGTACAAAGGTATTATTTTAAAACGAGGTCATGACCTAAAGACAAAACGATTGTCAATAGAAGTAAATAAATTGTTAAATTTCTCTTTTGGAAATGAAAAGATTTTCATTTGGTCAATCACAATTGTTAAGTAGTTAGAGATAGATAATTATTCCCTTTCAGATTCCTCGCCATACTGTATAGTTGGCAGATCAAGTAATCGGCTATCTAGGCGATAGCGATTATCCATAACGAGACCCATTGACCCAGCTAGCCGGACATTTATCCATTTGTTAAAATTAGCTGTGGAAGCATTGGTTTTAATTAACGTAACCTGTTTCTGGCGCCCAAAATTTTACTATAAATTCGGAACGGGTCACGATTATAACCGTCCTAAGATGAATGATATCAACGACCTCGTAATTGTCTATGAGAAGACATTGTTGGTACATTTCAGGTTTAAAGCTTAAGATTGAAAGATTAGGGTTCAATGCACTGAATAAAATTAAAGCCATTTTAATTTTTTCTTTTCATTTTCTGAAAATTTCAAAAATGTATTTTTTTACGTATTCCTCAGGTCGTTAGTATTTACATTACGGTCATTTACTTAACATTACTGCACTTGCGAACACAAATGCTTCAAACGGGATCTAATGAAGTTTCTCGAAAACACAAAACTTCTCCGTAAAAAGAAGCTCAAAATTGCGCATTTTTAGAAACGATGTTTTTTAGAACGGCTCCAAATTTTTCAATGAGAGTTTGCATGAAGAACTTGTTTGTAATACTCTTAAATATATATTTCGATTCTACTATTATGGGACCAAAAAATTGAGAAAATGAGACAAAATTTCGTTTTTGCGCCGTTACGTAGCAGCTGCGAAGAGGGTGGGGCAATAACGGAATAGACTAATACTATTAGAAAACTAGCTGATGCAAAAAGTCTGTGCCATTCTGCAGCACTGCTAATTCTTAATGTAGAATAATCGTAAGAGTACGAAATCTTGAAACAAGCCACAAACGCAAACCTAGAGATTTTTTGAGATACTTTGGATTTAAACATTACGTTCTCGTGAATTTTGATTTTCATCAGCACATAATTACATTGTTTACATTACATTACATAATTACTTGTATAATTAATTTTTTAAATGTATTATGTAAAGTAAATATGTCCTTGTACGTAGTGAGAAGAAATAAGTCGTACCAACTGACCAATTTAATCGTCTGAACGGATCTTTTTCTGACCTTTTTTCTAATTGTTTCTGAGGAGTCGTGTATAATAAACTCGCTTCTATATTTAAAAAAATATTGGAAAACAAACTGTCTGACTAGATATTATAACAGCAGCTTGTTTAGTTCATACCCATCTTATTATCCAAAAACTTTCACTGGGTACAAATATATCAATCTGATATGATAATTCAAGCTTGTAACCTGAGAAGTAATGAATCCTATGAGCAATTATTGATGTTTCATGATGTACAATTGATATAATACCAATTTATCTGCTACGCCGAATATGAAAATGTACAGGATGTCCGGGGAATAAACGTCAAAACTTTGAAAAAAAGCTCTGATGACAATTTTAAGCACATTTAGTCTAATAAACTACATGGATATTCCGAATGGCTGAGCCGCTATAAACACTCAAGTGTTGGTTTGCAAATATGCTTTTTAGGCAAAAATGTGCATTGTAAAAGCATAGAAACACTCCAGAAATATGTAAATTGTTTATTCTTAACAAAATACATTAACGTATTTGACCACAAAAAATAATTAACCCAGAAATAAAAAGGCTCCCAATTTACACAATTTGACTGCTTTTTTATTTCTTGGTTAATTTTTCTTTCTGAAGAAATATATTAATTTATTTTGTAAATAATAAACAATTTAAACATTTATGGAGTGTTTCTATGCTTCTACAATGCACAGTTTTGCCTAGAAAGGATATTTTGAAACCAACTTTTGAGTGCTTATTGCGGCTCATCCATTGGGAATATCCATGTAGTTTATGAGACAAAATTTGCATAAAATTGTCTTAAGAGCTTATTTTCAAAGTTTCGACGTTTCCTTCACGGACACCCTATATTTACGCATTGAATTTGTATGTTATTGTTTATGGAAAAATTAGTTTCTCGTATTCCTTTGGATACACAAACATTTTTGTAAGGATATGTATTGCTAATAAGTCTACTTTTTTATCGCTGACAAATGTTTGAAGTTAACTCTTATCTGCCTAAATTACTTTTTAGAACATTTTCTTTACACCATTGTATTTTTTTAAAATAATTTAACATTTTTTATTCTCAAAATTTTGGAATACACATGGTGACACCTTTTAGCATGTTATAGAAAAAAAACATGAAGTTCTAATTGCATAACTGCAACATTTAAAGGTGAAAGTTTGAAATATCTTCGTACAGCATGCCCGCACGGACACGCTAGGCATGAATGGATATACTATACAGCGTGCAATTTAATTTAAACTAAGTGAATCATCCATGTCCTTTGAAACGTTACTGTCTTGCCCTTACACGTGTCGTACAGTACAATTGCTTTCACTAAAAATACGAGTATCTTCAAGACGAACATTATTCTATGAACTTGGTGTGAAAAAACATCTCACAGGCTCCTTTAATTCTTGAATCTCAAAAGCATTGCTATCCGTCGAGTCAAATAATTTGCTTTGTTCTAAAATAAAATGCCTTCCGGTGTCGCCATGCCAAGGAGCAATTTTATCTCTCAGGAAATGAACAATTACTTTGGACCATTCCCAAGAACGCGTTCATGTAATTTAATTTCCTTGTTTCTCCCTTTTTGGTCACGTTCCTTTCTTCCGAAACCCGGCTGTAACATTTTCTAGGAAAACCAAATTTCCAAAAATATATTAGAAGAAAAAAATCATTATTCTTCTTGGAATTTTTTGAGAGAAAATTCAATATTAGATATGGGCTTATGAAAGTGAAATTTAAAAGTATGCTTGAAAATTCCATTAAAACACAATACAATATGTTTTGATTTACTAATAAATGAAATACAAAAAGAAAATATTTATTTACTCTCTTGGTTAGAACAAACTCTTATTTACGCAAGTAGGTATATAATTAGCTAACACTATTGTGATGATTAATGAAAATACTAACGTTTTTACTACTAATTCATTAGAATTTTTTCTGAAACCGTTTGTACAGAGATATATTTAATTCTTCTCTCCAATTATTTTCTTCATTTTCAATTTGCATTCGGTGGTCTTTATTTTCTGTCTCAATTCGCTTCGTCGTACATCATCACTCTTACGCGCAAACCTTTTACCCTTCTCTGCCACCCAAGACTTCTTCGTCATCCACAATCGCGTCTTTATTTTCCGTTGATCCCCACGTCGCCGCCTCAATCCCTTTCTGTTGTCCCACGGGCGTTGTTGCCTCTTCGCCTTCTTAGATTCTCTGTCGCACTCTTCCCTTCCCTCCCCCATTCCCTGTCCATTCTCGCAAGCAGTCAAAGCAAGGCTGATGCGAACCTTGGAGGGCCGAGAAGCGACTGAACTTATACTTAAATATATTGAATGTGAAGAGAGTTATTGGGACGAATACCGGATCAAATACACCGGGAGAGGTGGCTCAGGGCATCAACTGTTGTCACTGCCCTGCCTCTGATCACGAGGTTCTGGGGTTTGAGTCCCGACATTGGCAGGATTTTCGACACTAGCCAGATAGCTAGGTCGAGTTCTGTTGCTGTCTGGAGGAGAATTCTAGCGACCGGCTACTCCGATCAAAAGTTTTTCGTAGTTTCTCCCTTCAGTACTAACCGAATGCCGGAGCGGTACTCGACCAAACGGGCCACTGACCGCACGCGTTCTTTCCTTACCAATCCTTGTCCTATCCTACCCCCCACTTACACACTTTACATTTACATGCACTACACATGCCGGGAGACCGGTCGGGAACTGTAGAACTTGCCCGACTGAGGCGGTGCCCGCTAGTGGGAAGTACCTGATTGTGGAAAATCCCACTAGCCGACAGTAGGCCCGAATCCTCGTCACCTCCTCGGCAAACATCGTCACCTCCCATGCTTTACACTTAGGGGACTAATGACTTTATCAGTTAACGCGTCCGGAATCACTAGTAATAAATCAATCAATCAGTCAACCGATCAAATACAAACTACATTGAACGGGAATTTGTGGCAGAAATGGTAAACCAAATTTTGAGGAATATGGACATGGAAAAGAACGAATGTCAAAGGTAATTTGTATAGAAGATTGGATTACTGGTGTTTGATTTAAAAAGGTAATAAAAATGAAAGGTTAAAAAATTCTGTCATTCCGCACCCCTATTAAAATTTCAAATAATACAAATAATCCTTGATACCTTTCCTTCACTTCTAATCTCATAGTCGTGTTCAGCAGCATTTCTTCTCCCTCCCCTGATACTAATCATGATAGTTGATGTCATATTATTTAGGGCAGTGATATCAAGGTCGATGCCACGATTCACGAGGCACGAGTCCGTGTCACGAGTGCCACGACGAAATCGCCCCTTCATGCATTTCGTCTCCCCGCCACCAGACAATGCCATCCCTATTGTAAAATGACGGGATTACTAATAGTTTCCTTTCCCGACGCTAGTTGCGCAGACTAGCTCGTGACATGCTACGGAGCCACGACGCGTACCACTGCCACCAGTAAAAGACCTTGACCCTACTGATTTAGAAGGTCGAAATTCTTCAATACGATCGCAACGGTACACTTTGCATAGAGCAAAAGGGTCGGAACAATCTGGTAAGAGGTCTGAGAGAGAGGCAGTCGATCAGCGGCGGCTTCGGTGCGCGGCCGCGCGGGGGTCGGCAAGCACTGTGCACCGTACCGACACCTCCACCCCTCGCCCTTAGATTAATTACCTTTCTCCCCTGGTAAAAAGCAGCAGCGGCAAGTTGGTAGGCGCGTTTTTAGCCGCGCCGCGCCACTGGGTTTCGGACCATGCAGGTGCCCCTCCCTCGCTAGCGCCCCCGACCTCCGCAGCCTTTAGCGCTGTCTCTTTCATTTTCTCTCCTACCAAGAGCCGCAGCCGCCATCGGGATCTTGGGTGAAACTTCAGACCCCGAGAGAAGGACATCGCCTGTTTAGCGACGCGCGCGCACAGCGTTTTTCGTCGGTGGCGGAGTAGAGGCCCGGCCACACCCACGGCCTCAGCCAAAGCCATCATAATAAATACAATCCCAATAATAATCACGAGGTCCCGGAACTTAATGCTCTAGCAGAAGGAGAAATATGCATACAATATGCCCTAAAAGTGGTCAACCATTGAAATATTCTATTACAATAAACGTTATCTTACTATCTTAAATATAAATCTTCAATTTTCTAGTTTTGAAATGTTAACTTTTTGCAATAAGCGGAAATCGGATCAATACCATACTGTCTACCATCCTTTATTAGATACGAGGAGAAAATATAAACAAAAAAAATTGGCACTGGTTTTTGAGGGGGGAAATGCTAATCTTTTAAAAATTGTCTATATTTCGCGCAAAATTACACGAAAACTATTCATATCTTCGAAAAATGGACCATGAACTTGTTTCTCGATCTATTTTAAGGAACATGTTTTATTAAGGAAAAATCACTATCTTCAATATTTTAGTTGTAGGAAGACGCTAAAAAATTTTAAAGTTTTGAAATTTTCCAAAACTTTAGGAATTTTAATGAAAATGAGACTTCCACCATTCTCTTACGAGTTCATTACCCTATCCGAAAATAAAATTTAATCAAACAATTTGGTGCCATTTAAAAAACATGAAAAAATCGAGGGTCTTTGTGTTAAGTACCCCCCAAATCAAAATATCGGTTTCAAATTTCCGGAGCCGCTACATCAGCCACATAAATTAACGAATATAAATTTTGGAGAAAATCGTCTGAACGGTTTAGACACTAGAGTTGACAACAGAAGGACGGACTGATGTTTTGCCATCAATCGATTTTCTGGTATCAAGAAACCACAAAAATGGATTCTGACTACACAACGTGTTAGAGGAAGTAATTTACGGTATATAGGGCCAAGATTTATCCACTTTTTTGTTACCAGGGCCCGTCAATAAGAGTGTTTATGTCGAAAATTTGACTATTTTTCCGCAGCATTACAAAACGTTCTCTATATTGTGAAAGCAGTAGGGAAAAAGTAAAAAAAAAAGTTTAATTGCTTATGGGTTATGTTGTCAAAAATCATACTCTGTATTTGGAAGAAAACTAGTGGTGCTACAACAGCACTTACTTTCCCGTATTAGAGGAAACAGCTAAGTAGTACTGTAATATTGCACTTTATGCGCTACTAACATCTTCGCTTGGAACTCACTATTTCCATTGCAGTGTTGTCAGAACTACGTGAATTCTACAACTTCACAAAAATAGAATGCAAAAGTTTTGTAATCCTGTATTGGAAAAAGAAGCCTGATACCCTGGAAATATAGAAATGCCTTCCATTGGGCCATGATTAGGGAAGAGTATTTTAAAACCATGCAACAAATTCTCTACTCACTACAAATGGTACAGCATTTGGTGCAAAACTAAATATTTGCCTGCAAATATCAACATAAATTAGACAATTATAACTCCTTTTCATACAGCTCCATTAGGTCACAACAATGACACTAATTCACAGATATTCGCGAGCGCAAAGTGAATTCCATTGTTGCAGACCCTGCATTGTCGCTATTCTGAGAGCTATTAATTCTTTTTACTTATTTCAAATATTTCAAAATAAACAATTTCTAAAATATTAATGTGTAAGTCTATAACAAAGTTCGAATGTAAGAAACGAAGAGAGAAATAATATACAAAATTGCACATTCTAATTTACGACGCATCCAGCTGTCCGAAGCGCAGTAAATTTACAGCGGCCTATTACGTTTGTCACAAAATTAAAGAAAAACTACTCGTATTTTGAAAAAATTAAGCATGACCGTATTTATTTTATTTATTTATTTGTCAAAAAACAGAAACAGAATGGCACAGACTTTCCCGTATTAGTTTTCTATTTTCCTGGGTCTTCGCTAGCTATTCGGAATTGCCACATACTCTTTCTTGCCAGCTGCCATCTATCATCGCCAAAAGTACATTTTTTTGTCATTTTCTTAATTTTTCGGTTTCCTATTGGTAGAACAGAAACATTAATTTTAGAATATTAAAGAACACAAAAAACTAGCCGTAAATGGCAATTTTCTTTTAAAAATTATGTGCCGTTTAAGAGAAAATGGCGTTTTAGCACTACTAAAAATGCGAAATTTGAAGCTCATTTTCACAGAAAATTTTCGAGTTTTCAAAATACTTTATTTGAAGTTATTTGAAGTACTTACACTCACAAATATAATCATCTTTACAAATTGCGGATAATGTGCATATTAAAGATGTGAGAGATCTTTCAAAAAATTTACATTTATATAATTTTTGAAAAAAAAACAAAAAATTCAAAATAAACTTGACGCTATACTAGTGAGTGTAATTAGCACTATCCGTTACAAAAGTTTCAAGAAAAAAATTGCAGCCATATACGAGAAAATGACGTTTGAGCATTTCTGAAAATGCCGAAATTTGAGCTACTTTTCACAAAAAACGGTAGTGTTTTCGAGAAACTTTACTTGACATTATTTAAAGCATAAACTCGTAAATATAATAATGTAAAAAAATCGCCGATAATGTAAATATTAACGACGTGAGAGACAAGTAAAACAATTTACATTTTTGTAATTTTTGAAAAAATCAACCGATAGATCAAAATGGCTTTTATGTCATTGATAGAGTACATTTACCACTATCCCTGCCAAAAGTTTAAAGAAAAAATTTGGAGCCGATTTTGAGAAAATTTTGTTTTTGTAATTTTTTAAAATTGCACATATTGCACGCAATATTGCACGAAAACTACCAAAATTGTGAAAAACATTTACATGACCTTTATTAAAGAACTCAATATGCAGAACAAATTTTATTTGAAGAAAAAATCTCTATCTTCAATTTTGTAGTTGGAGAAAAACGCCGAAAAAAATTCAAACTTTTAAAAATTTTCGAAAATTCAGAGCTGTACGTGAAAATCGGACCTATGCCATGTTAAAAAGTGTATTTTCCTCTATTCATACAAGAAATTTAAAGAAAAGATTTGGAGCCGTTTTTGAGAAAATTTTGAAAATCCCCGGGGGGCTTCATATAAAGTACCCCCAAATTTTAAAGAATCTTTTTCAAAATCACAAAGCTTTGACTAGAATCAGATCGACTGGGGAATATCAATTTTGAAGAAAATCGACCGAACGGTTTAGGCGCTAGCGTTGACCACAGACGGACAGACGGACGGAATGCCGTCAATCGATTTTTAAGTATAAAGAAGCAACAAATCATGGATTTTGACCACACCACGAGATAGAGGATTTTTTTTCTTAATTTAGCAACTGGTTTTATCCACTTATTCGTTTTCACGGCCTGGAAATTAATTTTTTTCCGCCGAAAATTGGCCATTTTTTCGCGCAGCATTACATAACTTTCCCTATACTACGTATATCACTCCGTGTATACGTACGTATACGGGAACGTAAAAGAGCATATCGGAAGAAATAATTAATATGAATTTTTAAATAAAAAATATTGACATTGTTAATACCTAATCCTAAGAGCAAGCATGATTAAATTCAGATATATGCCAGAAATACAAATTTTAAAACTTAGGTATACGAGTACCTTAAGCTAATGGACGGTAGTTTTTGAATGGATCGCGCTGACTTGGTCGGGACGGCACGGACGGGATGGAAAGGGCACTCCAGGCAGTTTTGGAGTCAGTTTGGCTGAACACTTCGTGTCTTACGCGGTGCTTAGGTGCGCGACGACTTCATACGTTAACAAACGAAGCAATCGCATTGTGTTCAGTTTCAACAGTGGACGAAGAAAGTGAGGCAAGGAGACGAAGAAAGCCCAGATTCTCTTCTCTTCTAATTAGAACAATCATGACAAAATTGAAAAGTCACATATTATATCCCAGGATGATGGAAGATGAAAAATGATATCTTTAGGGTGTCTCACGATGAATTTGAAGCTAAATGGGATACTTGAGAAAAGTATTTTATGTAAATACATATTTTGGTAAAAATTGTAATTGTACCCAATTAAATTGAACTAAGTGACAGAACCACAATTGAATTACCATATTTAGGAGCTTAAGAGAATAATCAGCCCAAATAAGACACAGTAATTTATGAGAAACGTACATAGAAATTATTAATATTGAATAACTAGCTCAAGAACCCCGCGTTGCCCAGTATTTATCATAATAATGTATTAGGAAGAGGAATTCTGCTTATTCCCGCCCTGTGGTTCTCTCTAATATATATATTGTTATTGGGGTGCTCGCCTCCAAACTCCATTTATTTTATCATTGAAAATAATATACAAATTTAAACTAAACAAAATAAAATACATGTATGTTCTTTTTGTGGAAATTTATACCAGATTATGTATTATTTTTGTGAAATTTTATATCATATCCTAAGAAATCAGGAGGCTTTAGCCCTGCATGGGCTGGTAAAGGCTAATAATAAATTATTCCAATACTTTCAATCAATTGCTACATTGTAAAATTTACTCTTTTTCATATTTTCTCTTCACGCGATCACAGTGGATCCCGAGTTGACAAGAGTTTTTCTATTATATAAAATATATTCTTATGATCTGTTTTCAACAACATTGAAAACCAACGTTGACACGCATACAATTCCATCAAATACCCATTTACAATTACTGTTTTACTTCAGTTATACTTCTTGCACAACTTTAATCAATTTAGTAAATAATCATTCCTTCACAACCCAAAGGTTTGCTTTCACTCTCCACTACTATAAAACACTTCCCTACAAAAATTGGACCATCAGTCACAGTTTTAGCACAACCCGTAAATCGGGCATAATATGTTTTCGATCACACATCGCGCATCACACTCGCGCATCTTGCAAATACATAATAAATATGATTAATTTACTACAACTGAACATGTGTGTATTCATACTTTTTTATGACAATATTAAGCACAGAAAATAATTTCTTCCAATCACTTCATAACTTTAATACGTTCACCTCCAGAGACATTTAAAATCAATATCCAAGTTACTTTTAGAGCGGAGAAAAAAAACAATCATTTCGTTTTAGACAACTGACAGTGAAAATACTCTGTCTTCCCCTAAAAATTTGCCATAATGTGCATTGATGAACTCAATCATAGATCTCAGACGCCATCCTCTGGTGAAGCGCAGCCAAACTATTGCACATTGATACACCTTTGAATCTCTGATGCAATGCTATGCGAAAAAAAGTCCAGAACAGTTATTGTTTTGTAAATATATCGTCTCCTGTATTATTTCAGTAGCATACCTTTGGGTTCCGGCTCTCACACGCAACCAATCTTTATAAATGAGGGCTCAAAAGAAAGAGAATTTCACGGAGACTTGACGAATTCCACTTTGACTATAAAAAATGGATGATTTCTTTAAAAAAACGCATCGAAATATTCGTGTAAAATGCAATCCGCATCACATGTCAACCTATATCGGCAAATAAGAAACGTTTCTTACACCATAATCTATAAGACGAGACATTCTCCCATCCATTCAATTAACTTTTCTGTTCCACGCTTCAATACTACCAAGGCCACCTCAATATTTCAGCCCTTCCTGCTGGTAGCAATTTTGGGGGCGACAGGCTTAGAAGGCTTAGATTCGACAATCTTTATTTACGCTTTCTGTTAACAACGTATTGAAATGGAAGATTGAAATATTTCTTCAAATGTTGTTTTAAAGAAGTATGACTTGTTCCAAGAACATCTTTCTATAATGTTGAATAAACTTTAATTGAAAATTTGTTTCAAACATCAATTGCATTGTTATTTTGTTTGATATTCTGTAAGTACATTAGTAGTAAGTACATAGTTCCTCTCCCCTATGGAAAGGATAGACAAATGGATAGGGAAAGGGTGGGATTTAACATGCGAGAGTTCTCGCACGGGTATGCTAGTTAAGATTTATGGTTGTAAAGCGTAGCCTACAGTACTCCTGACCGTCCAAGAAAGTTAACACAAACTTTGCCTCGATATTGATCCAGTACTTTCAGAGATTATCGTGCTGTAACGCAATGCCCTTGTATTTTTATATACTAGTACTAGTATGGAGTATAGATGAACTTGTATCATTGTATCATTCTAAAATACGGCATAATTTTTCACCGTGCACAAATGTACCAAGTTTCACTAATAGCACAGAGCTCCTTATACATTTAGTATTTTAAATTTGGAAAATGTTACTCCTTAATTCATATAGTTTAGCTAACCAACTAAATTAATTTCCTAGCAAGGTAATACTTTAAATGAAACCTAATCTCACATTGTACAACTTTGGTAAATTATGGATCAATATAATTAAATTAGACGTGCTCATGATCGCTCCACACGCTTCACATAACGTCACAACTGAAACGGCGAAAAGGCCGTTCCGACCCTGCGGTTGACGTCATCGGCACATCGGAATGTTCAGAAGATCTTTCCTTCGGTGAGGATCGTCTCGTCACGGCAGGTGGCGATCGTCACGATCCGTCTATGTCGTCCTACTGCGCGCATCTTTACGGAAATCAATACAATCAACTTTTAAAAAAGTCCGTCCGTCCCGTCCTGTCCCGTCCGCCCGTGCCGTACCGACCGAGAGTGCGGTAGAACAAAGGTAGCAGTCGGCAGAACTTGCGCGCCGGGTGCTCCACCGCGCCCGCGCCCACCGCGCGCCTCGGAGCAAGAAGCGCGCTGCTCGCCACTTGCGAACGGTGCAACTGCGGCTGACCGCGGTGGCAGCAACACGAAAAGAGACACGCTGCGGCATTTGTGTTGGGCGGAATAAATAGTCGCCTGTTGCGGGTGATATTTTAACGCTAACAAGCTCACGTTTTAGCAGGAAAGAAAATAGTTTATGTATTTCGTGTTAGGTAAGGATATGCATCCCATTGGTACAGTTTTCATGTCATTTTCATTTGTTGCTGGCTTTCCTAGAACAATGGTCTACGTCTAGAAAGAACTTTGTTGTGTACATTAGGCGCAGACAGTTGTGGAGATTAGGGTCTCCGAGAGACACTCACATCTCTTCGTTGCATTCTGATAAGAAAATACAATTTCATTGCCATACGTCGATCCGAACTCTGACATACCTTTTGCCGCTTGCTTGTGATGGACCACCAGCAGGAACAAAAAAGCTCAACCAAGCTAATGTCTTGAACTGATAATTGAGCCGATCGACCGCCGCGTATCTGCAAATACTGACACCGACGCGAAAACTGACACGGATGCCTAGTTGCTCTGGCAAGTAGTTGGGGCGCAGAATTACGACTCGGTACTGCCGAGGACCGAAGTTGGCCAATAAAAGTGAGCTCTGGGGTTTCCACGAAGATACTGGAGTAATAGAAGTGAAAAGGTAGAAGAAATGATACGCAAGGAGAGATGCAGCCCACTGATGAAATTAAATATGAAGGAAAGTATTGTAAGAGCACCAATGTTCTTCCAATATTAAAGGAAAAAAATGTAATGGGAAGAATTGCCGATGGAATTTTCAAGCTGTGACGTGAGTGGATAAAATACTTTGGTTGCGCCTAGAGACAACGATGAAAAGCCATGCGGGCAAATGATGACACACTGTGAGAAAAATTTCATGCTTGACAGCTGTGGAGTGTGTGACAGGCAGAACTGGCGACAGTGCTGGGGGCGATGGTGGAGGATTCCAGAAGAGAACACGGCAGAAGTGGACATGACAGTCGAGTGAGTTGAGAGCAGAATGTAATGGGCGTGACTGTGGAAATGAAAGCGACCAGAGGAACGGCGATGAGACAGCCGTACAGGTGAGAGCTATTACAGTGACGACGGGTGACAGTAACGGCGACGTGTTGTGTCGTTCTTCTTCTGTCTGGCAGCAGTGCTCTGGAGCAGTGGCCAGGAAGGAAATAGAGGGGAGATGACATCAACTTTGATGAGATTTCTGGAGATAAATGCTATTATAATGCAAACATAATTATTTCGAAAAGATACATAAAAATATACATAATTTTAATAAATATGGGGTATTTAAAATACTAATGCAGTGATGACTAAAGATACTGGCATAAAATATTATTTGGAAGCATGGATCTGGAGAACGTACGCAGAAGTTATGTAAATCAGAGTCGACAAAACTAGATGATTTTTTTCCAGGACAGAGACAGAGAAGAGAGAAAAGAGAGAAAGGCACAGAGAGAGAGAGAGAGAAGAGAGAGGCACAGATAGAGAGAAGAGAGAGAGAGAGAAGAGAGAGGCACAGATAGAGAGAAGAGAGAGAGAGAGAAGAGAGAGGCACAGATAGAGAGAAGAGAGAGAGAGAGAAAGATAGAGAGAGATGGAGAAAAAAGAAAGATGGCATAACCTGCTAGTACAGTCCTATAGTATTTGGTGGTTCAAGGATAGATAATGTATATGAGAGACTGTAAATGTAGAGTAATAATATGAAATTTAAAATGTTTTTTCTAGAAATTGTGAACAATATATTACACTCCATAATGACAAGAAAATCAAGGGAAAATATATAGAACCCCGACAGTGAAACACATCATCCGTAATCAAAGAGGACTAAGCGGCTGGGGCTAAAGAATCCCCAGCAACAAGGCCCGCTTAACAATCCCCACCAAGAAGCGCCTCTGCGTCGCACCAGGGAGCGAGTTGGCAGATAACCGCACATGTCCGGCAAGGCGGGGCGGCTCCGTGTTTTTCGAAGCAGCGGCGGTGGCGGCGGCGGCGGAGGCGGCGGCGGCGGCGGCTTTGGCCGCGCCAGTGAGGAGGCGCACTCGTCGCGCGGCGCGGGGGCGGGGGCGGGGTGAA
This sequence comes from Acheta domesticus, assembly GCA_031308135.1. Lineage (NCBI taxonomy): Eukaryota > Metazoa > Arthropoda > Insecta > Orthoptera > Gryllidae > Acheta > Acheta domesticus. The sequence goes on from JAHLJT010009436.1 coordinate 108,832,884, forward strand.
TAACGCGCGCGGGCGCCGCCGCCGCCGCTGTCGCCGCGTATCTTGCGCGTTACATCTGCGCGCGCAACAAACCGGCTCTTCATAACTCAGCGCTGGGTGGAGATTTAGTGCAACCGCGGACGGTAGGGCCCGCCCTCTCCCGCCGGCCGTCCGCCCCACCCGCCCGCGCGGCGCCACCCCGACGCTATCGACCGTGCCGCGCCCGCCGCCGCCGCCGCCGCCGCCGGACGCGCGTACGCCAGCGCGCGCACCGCCGGAGGCACGCGTGCTTGGAGCACGCGTTGCTACGTCGCGACCGAGACCGCTGAGCACCCGCCGCCGGCGAGGAGGCACGCGCCGCAAGCGGCCAAGAGAGCAGAGCAGTTTACGGAGGTGGAGGGAGACGCCTGGACGTTACGGAACGGATAATCACTTAACAGTCGTGTGAATAATGCGACATACAGTTTCGAATATTCATAGGATAGAAGGATGTCAAGATAAACAATACCTAATATACAAGTGTTTTAAAGAATAAATACAACTTGAAACCAAGCGCCACTATTTATTAGTGGTCAGAACTCAATTTGTTTTTTTTTTATGCAGAATACTGATGTAAAGGAGTACCTATTAGTATAACTGTGCTGTGGATACACCATTTACTTTTGCTTGCGTCAAAATTTTGTGCCCAAAATATTTTAACATATTCACTCGGGAAAGATCTGGTAACTGGACATGTCGAATTGCTATGTCACCAGTGCAATCACCTGTTGTGGTCGCCCGACACGGAGCCGGGGCAACCGATGCGTTCCGGTCGGCGCGCACGGACGCGTCATTGCCCGTCGACGAGTCCTCAGCCCGGACGGGTATAAGGAGTCCCGCCGCGAGACATTGAGTTCAGGTATTCTGCCGAGACGTAAAGTGCAAAGTGCGATATATCGATTTGATCTGACGACTAAATGATGCCTCTTCTGGGCATTAGTGATTACGTCATTTGTATTTTGGACTTCTTCTTGTTATCTGGTGATCCTCCCTTTCTTGTTTTCTGGTGATCCCCCGGCATTTTGGAAACCTCTGCTTGTAAATGATACGATCTTGTAAATATCAACTGTGAATAAATTTCTTTTTACGAACTTGGTCTTTGTGTGGTTAAAATATAATCCCACACCGACGGCAGATGGAAGCACTAATACTGGAGGGTATTTAAAGCATGTTAGCTGGAAGCGGAAAACAGTACAGTAGTTGTCGCAAAGCAAAACCAAACGATTTATCGAACGTCCAAAAGGGAATGATCATTGGCTTTCGGACTAAGGGCGAAAGCATTTCCGAAACGGCTAAATTTATAAACTGTTCGCGTGCTTCCGTGGTTTATTATGCCATGCAGCTGACCACCCAGATGAACCAAGGGGCTATCAACAGGGTCTCCTCAACAACCGTTCAGCGAACATTGCTGCGTATAGGCCCCTGCAGCAGGCGCGAGGAGCAGTTCATCGGCGACAAAGCTTCGAATTTGCACGCCAATACCGCAACTGCTTTGTAGCGACAGGTGGCCTTTTCGGAACAATCACGTTTTCTGCTCACTCTATACATGTATATAATTTTTCCTCAGAAAGACGTTGCAGAAGGAAAATACGTGTCACACAGCTCGCAAAGTAGATGCGTGGTTCAAAGAGCACTGGGATGAGTTTACAGGACTCCCCTAACCACCAAACTCCCCCGAATTAAACCCAATCGAGAATCTCAGGGACCATCTCGATCGGGCTATTCGCAGTCACGGTACTGGCATCGGCTTGGCTCCACATTTTTGTGAGAACCAACCAGAACCCAATTGACTCTCTTCCTTCACGCCTGGCAGCTGTCAGCGCTAAAAAAAGGGGTTGTTTAGGATTTCCACAAGTGGTCACATGTGACTAGACTGCGTAATTTATACGTTTTTCTACTTTCCTTATACTTACGTATGTATAGGGAAAGTTATGTAATGCTGCGTGAAAAAAAGAAGAATTTTCGAAAGAAAAACTCTTAATACAGGGCCCTGGTAACGAAAAGTGGATAAATCCAGTTGCTAAATAAAAAAAAAATATCCTAACACGTGGTGCATCCTGACATTTTCAAAATTTTCTCAAAATCGGCTCCAACATTTTTCTTTAAATTTCTTGTAAGAATAGAGTAAAATACACTTATTAAGGAGACATAGCTCTCATTTTCACGGTTAACTGAAATTTCGAAAATTGTGTAAGTTTAAATTTTATTCGGCGTCGTCCTCCAACTACAAAATTGCAGATAGAGATTTTTCCTTCACACAAAATTTGTTCTTCTTAGTGAGTTCTTTCTTAAAGGTCATGTACATTTTTTTGAAAATTTTAGTAGTTTCCGCGCAATATTGCGTGCAATATGTGTAATTTTAAAAAATTCAAAAACAAGATTCAAAAATTGCAAAAACATAATTTTTTGACTTGCCTCTCATGTTGTTAATATTTACATTATCGGCGATTTGTTGACATATTAATGAGTACTTGTGCTTTAAATAATTTGTTGTAATAAGTAGAGTTTCACGAGAACTCAACCGTTTTCTGTGAAAACTTGCTCAAAACCCCGCATTTTCAGAAACGCTCAAAGGCCATTTTCTCATAAATGGCTCGACCTTTTTTTTTTCAAACTTTTGGAACGGATAGTACTATTTGCACTCTTTAATATGACATAAAGTTCATTTTGGGGTATTTTTTTGTTTTTTCAAAAATTTGTTCTTCGTAGTGAATTCTTTTTTTAAGGTAATGTACATTGTTTTAAAATTTTAGTAGTTCGCGCAATTTTGCGTGCAATATCTGCAATTTAAAAAAATTAAAAGCAAGATTTTCTCTAAAACTGCTCCAAATTTTTTCTTTAAACTTTTAGTAGGGTTATTACACAACGTACTCTATGAGATGACATAAACTCCATATTGCTCTATTCTTTTGTTTTTTCGAAAATTGCAAAAATGTAATTTTTTGACTCTCACGTTGTTAATATTTACAAGTAATACAAGTAACAAGTAATATTTACAAATAATAATAGTTTTTCTGTCAAAACTCTGCCGTTTTCTTGCGCAGCATTTCATAACTTTCCCTACACTATACGTACGTGTAGTATACTGGAAAGTACAATCCAAAGTTCCTATGAATCTTCGCCATTCTAAACTCCCCCTTCTTCATTTATATATTCCTATTTGTCTGTTGTTCCACAGTTCCTCAGCTCCGGCGTAATAAATAAATAAATACTACTCTTCCAAATTCTGCCTTTTGTTTCTGCAAACATCTTGAACACATGGACCTTGTTTTTGACAAGTTCGTCGGGATCGTCACAGTATAGATATTTTAAAGGTACAATTTTTTAACATTCCGCTGAATGTAATGCCATTTGAAGCCGTGACATTTGTCTCCGTTAATATTACAAGGAATCGATTATGAAATTTTTATTACTTTTGTCCCACTTGTCGTCTTGTCCTTTCTGTCCCACTTGTCCCCTAGTCCTTTTTGTCCCTATTCGTCCCTTTTCCGACCGTCTCATTTGTCCGTTTGCCATCTTGGCACATTTTGTCCTGACGTTCACCTTGTCTAACGTCCACTTTTCCCGACGTCCACATTGTTTCAGTCAGTCCGTCCCCACTTCCTTCAGCCCGTTGCCGCTTCCGTCAGTCTGTTTCTAATTCCGTTACTCCATCTCCACTTCCATCACTCCATCCCCACTTCCGTCAGTCTTCCCGCTTCCCTCAGTCCGTTCCCGCTAACATCAGTCAGTTTTTCCAGTCGTCTGTTCGTCCGTCCATCCATCCTTCCGTCAGTCCGTCAGTCTATCCATCGTCCGTCAGTCCGTCCATCCAGCCTTCCATCTGTCAGTACGTTTTACTAGGTGACTGTTCGTCCGTCCTTTCGTGAATGGAATGGGAAAGGAAAAGATTGTTTTTGTGACTTTTATATGTAACATTCTTTCATACTGTGTTTTGACATGAACAGGTGAATCGTACAGTTTTTTTGTGATCACTTTCATTTATATATTGTAATATACCAAAAGACTCCCGTGATTTTGTGAAGGAAAATCGGTATCAAGCGTGTAGTTATGATGGGTTTGTATGCATACAGAACGCTTAAATTCCAAAGAATAGACGTTGTTAAGACAACGAATAAACAAGTATAGGATTCCATGCTTGATTTGCGGAACACGACGCCAGATACATTACATGCAAGAAGTATGGAGATGGCGTTGAAAATGATGATCAGGCGAATAGGTTGAAATATTCATTCCCTCGTTAGAACCCGACCAGAAAGATATTATTTCAGCCCAGGCTGGATAATAATTCAATGCTAAGTAAGTGGGAACTTGTAATTAATTGTGGCAATTTTTGTATCGGATAAATTAGAATTCATGGGTATCATTTGAACGTGCATGATAATTTAGAACATATAATTTCAATGAAAATATAATCCGTATCGAGGGAATTAAGATAGAATATATTCGTAAATGGTTATGATTTTACGGGTTGGATTGGAGATAGACGGTCGCGAGTAGGTGTCTCATTCGAGGCATATAAAGGGCCAGTCGCGACCGCGAATTAAGGAAAGGTAGGGAATTAAAAGAGATTATTGAACAGGTCAAACATTATGGAGATATTCGTAAATTTGTTCTGCTGTTGAAATAACACGACTGAAAGGACATCAACGGGAGAATCCCACGAACTGCATCGACACTGAAGACACCCGAGGAAACATCACGGAACACTTACGTACACGTAGGCTTACGAACTTTGCTAAAAAAAAGAAAGGAACTTTAATGATGTACATATTAAAAGCTATTCACATTATTCATGAGCTCAATATAAAATTGTAATATATTTGAATAAATGTTAAATTTGATTACTTTTTAAAAGAAAAAAGCTCATAATTTATAGTAGTTGCCATCAATTTAATAGCTACATATCCACAAAACTTCCGGGAATCGTGATTCTGTATCGAATTACTCGTCCACGTGCAGCAGAGAAAGGTGAGAAATTTTGTAATATGTCGAAATCCACGATATTATAAATAAAGTTGATATAATAATATTTTAACATTGACTTATTTTCGAGCATAGTAGGGTAATTAAAATAATACTAATATTGATAATATCAGAGGACGTAATTTACAAACAAATCTTATGATATTCATAACATTTTTTGTAAATAGTATCAAGGTTGATTAATAATCAAAATTAGCGGGATATTTCAAATGTCTGCCCAGCGAGGGGCAAAGTAGATAAAAGGTTACATTCAAACGATTCGGGAATATTTCAGTATTTATGCATTTATTTATTTATTTAACGTCAAAGAGCACTTAAAAATGCATGTGACGTAGATTGGGGAGACGTGCAATCTGCGTACGTTTTCTTGAGTTTTGAATTTGCTGCCCTAACGCATACACCTAAGAAGTTGAATTATGAATACCGAATGAAATCGAATTCTGTATACCGGAAGCTCAACCTAGTATCAAAAGTATCAAATACAGTATTAGACAACTTTAATTACAACATTTTGTTTTAATGTCATATTTTTATTAACATTAATTTTAGAATATTACTTACATTGCATTTTGGACAATATTATCAGAGGGGTAGAGGTACACCTTCATGTACACTATACAATAGTTAGTACGAATTACATTACGCGGTTTCACAGAATCATCTTACTGCAACTGAATATTTCTTTTGTGAGTTTCATGCAGCGGCATGTATGTATTCTAAAAAGGAAAGTGCCACTACATAAGTTTTATTGTTATAGTATACATAAAGGAAACCTTAGCATGCAATAGCTTCTTGACCCCGGATATGCTGCTTTTGTGGTTGGTGAATTTACAGACCAATCAATAAATTGTAATCAATCATTTATCTGATTTATTTTATTTTTTTTCTTTGTCGTGTACTGTAATTAACGTATGACCTACGGTCAATACTAATATAAAACAGAATATAAGCAACATTCATCAATCTTAATGGGAAATATACGACACAAGAAATGTATAATTGAGTCATATTAGAAGCATGTTAAAAGGAAATCACTATCGCAATAGTCATTAAAATGTATGATACAATGACAAAATTAAATCATGTTTGAAAGGGTACCATCACAAGGTACGGTAAATGGTTCGAAATAGTAAAAATTATCGTCATCAATATTGAGACATCTTGATGTTCCGTCTTACAATATTTCACGCTTCTTCTGAGTACTTCCTATACTTATTTTCTCTCTTAGAATGGGATGTACAATCAATTGGCTTTTCCTAGTAGTGAATTCTCTGAAAATGATTTTTTCAACATGATTTACTTCCAAAGAAACCAGTGCTAAGATATTAAATGTTTAGAGGCCAAGCAGGGTATATATTTTTGCTTCTTATACTTTTCATTGTTTGCCGATATACTCCATGGTCAAATTTCTTCACATGACGTCATTAAATTGATTTCCAATATATTTCAATTAATTTTTGTTCAAATAAAAAACTAAAAAATGTAATATAATTTACGTTAAAATCGGCTTTCCAACTAGGGAACTGTCACCCCCTGAGAAGCCACAGGGCGCGGGTGGGCAGTGGACGTACGAGCCCATGGCGTCGCGTCGGTCAGGTGCCACCTGAAAAAAAATTGTTCCACTCCATATTCACCAAAAACAGGGCTGTAAAAAGAGAAACAGTTAATAAACAAACTGTTTTCTTTGTACAGCCCTGATTTTGGGAATATGAATCCCAGTATAATTTTTTCCCTAGACCCTAGAATTAACCTTCAATTTTGGATGCATTTTCGTTGTCTTGCAATGATGAGATGTTGTATTTTCTAGATGGGAGCTGCTAGATTTAGATGCTACCAGCGTCCAAGAATTTAAGTAATTTAAATCCAATTATAGCATTTAATTAGCCTAAAACTAACCTTTAATGTTGGATATGGTTTGGTTGAAATAGGTTTTTGGGTGCTACTAGCTCTAGATTGCTCTGAGCACCTTCAATGATGGCCCTCAGTCTCTTTCCCCAACCGAAGTCCCTCAGCCCCCCTTCCCCTGTCCCGTTACGTTAGAATTGTTTCACTGACATTGCCTAACTTGGGCCTTCAAGGACAGAGCAACGCAACTTATTGTCGCATCTCGTAAGATTCCATTCTTCGCATTCCTATTGAATTAGGTCTTCTTTGGACGTCACATCCGCCGAGGCACAAGAGCTGAGGCAGTGCCTTGGGGCAGAAGCTCCCAGCTGGGTCGCGTTCCATTGTGCCCGAAATCGGCACCACTTATACAATCACTGCCTGGGAAAGCGACGAACGAATGCTCGTCTCGCTTTCTCAGCCGGGCCATCCACTGCGGAGGTCATCGACGGCCGGGGAGCTTTCAGACGCTGGCTTTCTGGTGCCTCATCGTCTGGTCGTTCAACTCAAAGTCGATGAATTCGACGAAATGATGATATGGGAAAACTACCGGTGATAACGCAGCACATTATTTCTCGTTATATTTGTAAACAATATTAAGCAATCTCGATTAAGCAATATTTAATAGAGAATTGCTTTAGAATAAGTCGGTATCCCACTATCTTTGGAATACCCTCATAATTTCTAATCCCTTCGCGAAATCGAAATGCAGTTTTCACCCAACAATACTGATTTATGATGCAAGTCATATGCAGAAGATATATTCTTCGTATTGTTTTCAACATTGAAGAAATTAAATTATCTTTCATTTTTCAAGAGAAACTACATACATTTTTCACCCGTAATGGATAGATCATAAAAATGGGAGAAAAAATGATGTATAATTCGCCAAAACATTTAAAAGTAATATTGAGTAAAAATATTTGATACATGATTTGAAATCTTATTTATGTTTCTAAATTAGATTGTAGGACAATATTTCATTTAACCCACCCTTACACCGATCGCCTTCAGAGCGGGTGACTTTTGCGGCCCTGAAATCGTTAAGAGTGAGATTGAAGGAAGGGAAGGGTGACAAACACTCATTTTTTACTGCTAATCTCCTCCTAATAACTTCAATGCACCAAAAATAGAAAAAAGTTTAAATTACTTTGAAACAAAAAATTTCTAGAAGTAAATTTACAAATATTCAACAGCAATACACGCCTGCGGTTGTCACTGTGAAGACTGCAGTGTTTTACGCTGTCTAAGATTGCAGTGTTTTACGCTTTACAGCGCCACACGTTGCCGCAACCCATATTTTCAAGTGTTCAAGTTGGAGTTGTGAGTACTCTCTAAAACACAACCTTGCTTTTCACTTTTTTCCCCAGAAAACAATTTAAAGTAACAATATCCGGAGGATGTTCTGGAGGATGTTTGCACTTTGTCACACCATCCCGCCTCCATCGGCTAGATTATTCTTGATCAAAACATGCCTTACAATACTGGCAAAATGCGCATGATGACAGTCGTAAAATATATCTTCGAAGAGAAGTGCATGACAATTTTTCACTGCTATACTTTTGTAACATTGTTATGTAAGAAAGAAGTAGATTGTTGATAAAGAAGTTATCATTTTGTGATCTAACGAAATATCTGGAGATACGGTATTGTAAAATATCAATTATTTTCCCCCACCTTTTCCTTGAAATGTTTTCAAGCCCCTGAAGGATTTATAGAGAAAACAGACGTTTTGTTATATTCCAATTTTCGGTATCAAGGGCTCACAAAACATGAATTCTGACTTCCCAACGTGTTAGATGAAGTGAGTTACTATATAAATGAGCAACAATTATCCATTTTTTCGGTATCAGATATCCACAAAACGATTTTTGCTGTGGAAAATTGCATCGCTGCAGTAGCATTACAACACTTTTTCTATACTACGTATGTATCATAAGAGAAAGTAAAAATGCCATTTAAAAGGGGTAAATAGGGCCTTTAGAAACAGTGATAATAAGAAACAAAGTATGGTTTTAGTCAGAACAGGGTGGATACCACATCTACCAATATGGAACAGTTACTCAATTTTTACTCATTTCGCTGATCTCAGAGAGCGATCTCAGAGTCTGCTCAATAATTAAACAGCCAAATTGGTCTGGAGAAATGTACGTTTAATTTTACAAAATAGGACTTTTACTACTTTTTAATATATTCCCTACCAACATTTATGTACTTGTTGCAACGGCTTACTGGCCTTTTTATAACGGTTCTAAAGAATAATTTTTGTTGGTGTTTGAACCAATTTCCCACAAATTTTTCCTGGAACTTTTGCCCACGTAATGCCTCCTTCAGGGGACCAAACAAATGGAAATCAGATGGTGTTTAATCGGAGCTGTAAGGGGGATGAGGAAGTACCTCCCAACCCATTTTGTCGATGGTTTCACGGCTTTGTTGAGCAGTGTGAGGACGGTCGTTGTTTGGCTGGAGATCCAGGACGTTTCTCTGTCATGACTGGTTTTACCTTGTTCAAAAGTAATCTAAGTAGTATTGACTGTTTATTAAATGCTGTTTTACGTGATAATCACAAACAAGTGCACCTACACCGCCCCGAAACACAATCAGCATAACTTTTTCTGCTGATGCGGTCAAAACGATGTTCGTTAGTCACTGAGCCTCGACAACTTTTGTACTTTTCTACCCACTTGTAAAAATTCTCGCGATTCTTTCAACTTTCACCATACACGTAAATCGTTCCAGAGTATATATTAGTTGGTTTTTCACCTTCAGCAAGTTCAAAACGAATTGCAGAACGTTGTTCAACCAATGTGAGATTTTCAAGTGGACTCACCGTCGTCCAACTTTATTTTCAGGTTTTCAAGACAATCTTTATCCTCCAGATGGCAAGAGCTTCTCCCAGTGATGCCAACTTAAAGTCCTAAAATTACCAAACTTGTCTAACCCACTGTTTTTTTCTCCTTCTAGTATTCATGAAAATTAATACTAGCAAGAGTAAATAGCAGAATAAATAGCTAAATAAATACTACCATGAATAATATGTACAGGCAATGATAGAGAGAAAATGAGCATTACCTGGGGGCGAGAAGAATTGGAACAAGTTCAGAGTTTTGAGTACCTGGGTACAATGATATCAGAGGACGGCAGATATGAGAATGAAATGAATCACGAGCTAAGAAGGCACATTTCGTCTTTTATCAAATAAGTAAAACTTTCAACTTTCTATGAAAGTTGGTACTAAAACTAAATAACAAATCTTCAAGTCAGAATATGTACCAACTTTTATTTACGAAATCGAAAGTATACCATGCAATACAAAAACGTAAAGTAGTATAACCGCTACAGAAATGAAGGTTCTACTCAGAATAGTGGGCAAAACTAGAATTGACAGAATAAGGAATAGTACTATCAGGGATGAACTAAAAGTCACGCCACTTATGAAAACTACTGAAAAATGCGCTCGGTTATGTGAGTAGAATAAAAGAGAACAGAAAACCGAAGCAAATCTTGGAGGCGAGGCCACAGGGGGAAAAACTTTCTGGAAGACCCAGGTGAACCTGGGAAGGCTATATAGCCGATATCTGTCATAGGAATGGACTAACAAGAAGGAAGTAAAACGCAAGGCACAAAATAAGGAGGAATGTGTCAAATGGCTATCCCTTGCTGAAAGGAACAAAGAGAAAGAAGAAGAAGATCTGTGTTGTCCGATAATTTGCTCTAAATTGCAATGTGTACTGCCAGTTGATACCAATAAGTATCTTTGGTGCTTTGTTAAGTAAATAAATACTTCATAATCATTGCATTGGAATTCAGTGTTTGTTTGCCCGTACATGGCTGGTTAGAAAATATTTACAAAATGAATATGGTACTGTCGTTGTTACCTCAAAGTATCCATAATAAAGTACCCATAATCTCAACTGCGGCATTTGAGTGTATAGATCGTTTACTGAGAGACAAATCCTGTGAAAATATATTACAATAGGGCAAAATTTAAAATTTTCTTATAATTTTAATTTGATAAAAAGTATGAAGATCAATGGCCGAGATTTTCTAGGTGATTCTATAAGTAAGAAAATGGAGCACTTGAATCCTTACCATATTAATAATAGTCGCAATAGTACTTAAGTTCCCAACAAATTGAAACACATCGACCTGACTCTGAAACCTGCCGGTTACTAATATAGATTGGATTCGTTTTCTTTAAATTAATTTAATATAATTGTTTTATAAGAATTTTTAAAATGTTGCTGAATAGTCAAGTAGCTTTTACTACTACAGGCCACAGGCACTATATATTTTCAGAAAAGTGTTAACTTATTGGCTAGATATCCAAATCATTGTTCGGCGAGCAAAAGCTCTGCTACTGAAACCCCAGTCGCAGAGCGAGAGTTGGTTACATTTCAAAGGGTTAGTTACGCATTTACTCTGTTGCCCGCCATTCAACCAGAGCTAAATTCGCTCTGGCATTTGCAGACTTCTCACTCCATTGACAGTGGTATCCAGGTTGCGTGGAAGCCGTAGATGTTAGGAGACCAAGCTCACACTGGTCGTTCACAAGCGAGACGAGCGACGTACCATGATCTTCGTGCATAATCAGTGGCTCATTCATTGGCAATTACGAAAGCATTCAAGAGAAATACCTAAGAGAACGTAAACAGTAGTTGTCAAGGAAGAGTGTTTACCGACCTGACACATAGTAGTGAAGGCATAGTAGGAAGTGACGTGAAATTTACCATATTCTCAATAGAAATATGCGACGTAGACTCGTCTTCAAAAAATATCATTAAAGCAGAATAGTTTTCAGGCCGCAATGTCATCATTACCATCAGTGTAAATCTTGCGCGGCTGAGAGACAGGTATAAGTAGGTGTTTTATAAGCCTATAATCAGGAAGAGCAATATTTTAAGTAATAAATCTTAGTTTGGAGAAAACAAGGATTACACAGAATTAATTAGCCATTTTTGATGAGTGGTAACCTGAAATATATACGTTGCTTTAAAGATTTATTTTATGTAATTGGCTGTTTCATAATCAGTATAATGAACAAGTAGCTTATTATAACAAAATCTAAATAAATTATAATGAAAATATCAAACGTCCACGTTGGACGTTTTTGATTTAGGCTGTTTGAATCGTGTTTGGTAAATCTTCAGTTCAAGCATTGTAAGGACAATTCGCTGATTTCTTAGATGTGGCATCAGAGCAAATAAACATTTTTCTTTCTGCTTCTTCTCCTTCTTTTTCTTCTTCTTCTTCTACTTTTTCTTCGTCTTCTTCTTCAACGTATTCTACTCACTTTCCTCTTAAGCCTTCTCTTTCGTTGTCTTCCCTTCTCCTCTTGCTTCTTTGCATCTTCTTCTTCCCTTCCCTTCTCCTTCCTATCTTCTACTCGTTTCTTCTTATTCTTTTCTTCCTCTCTCCTTCAAAAAATATTTCACACAACTCCATTTCTTATCACAGAACTTGATACTTCAACAGTGATGTTAAAGTGCAGTGTTACCACGCTCAGAAGCATTTTTATCTGGGTAAAAGTTGCTAATTATTTCTAAGAATATTTACCAATACTTTAAATTTGAAGCTGTTTTTATGTGATCCAAGTGGTTTACCTGATTACTAAGAAACCAAATTGGGCATAAGCTATATTTCCGAAGCTATATTTTCTTTTCTTTACGGAGACGACGTTTGTCTTCAGTCGTTTTACTAAAAGAAAATATGAATATTTATATCTTCTTGGTGCAATTTGATTAAAAATTTGACTTTTACCCTGGGACTTCAGAATCGATTCATATGCTCAGTTACATTTGCCTACCAGTAACAAATGTCTTTAGAAAAGAGAAGGTGGTAGTGACTGCGAGAAGAAACAATAATCTTTGCTTTTCTGAACTACAAAAATAAATGTATTTTTCCATAAATATCTATCAAAAACATTATCATTCAATTCCCTTTTGTTACATTTTAAGTAAATTATGTCCCTGAATCAAATAATAACCAATCTTGATTTTCCAAGCGATCAAACTACCATAACTGTTAATTGAATATTCAACATTTTCAGAATAAAATCTTCCTTACAAATTACTTCCCATTTCTAAAGGAAAATACATATAATTTTTAATGTAACGATATTTTGATTACAAACTCTTAAATATAAAAGCACGTCTCTGTGATTCTGCTTTCTCAGCATTTTCTCTACAATATATGTTTTTTTATTACTTGCAAATTTACCAAACATTTTCCTTAAATCTGCTGTACCAAATTTCCTCTACGGTCGTGGCATGTTGGTCTTGGCGAAAGAACGTGTTGTGGCAGAGCGGAGGGGCGTTGGGGGCGCCAAGAGGGAGTGAAGTCGAGGGAACGATGCCGCGGTGACAAGGAGCGCGGGAAGGAGGGAATTAGGATTGCGGCCTGGGGAGGGGAGGGGGGTGCACGTGTTGCAGGCGCGCGCGTGTGGAAGGTGTGTGTGTGCCTGTGGAGATGCGCAACCTGAAGAGGGGTTGGGATACATTCTCGTGTTATTTGTAACGATTACATAATGTAACATTGTACCTTCTGTTCTACTGACGCTTCAGTTATCACTTGAAAAAGTAAACAATATGACACAAAATGTCGCGAAAACTACTAAATGAAAAAAATCACAATAATTTAAAGTTGCTAAATTGTGGATGAGATAGCGTTCACAGAGAAACTTCTAGCTGCAATATTAAAAATCTAGAACATGTTAAAAAAAAATGACATGAAATGGTACAGCTCAAAATTTTTGTACAAAATTCATATTTTGTACAAAAATTTTTCTTAAATAAATCTTGGTAAAATCTATTCTTCAAAAGAATATCATTACATAATGTCAAAGTACAATCATTGTAGTTGAATTGTTTGCCTCGTTTTTTTTTTCAGTTGACACGATTCCATTCAAAACTAAGCGCAAAATCGTCTCCAATATTATTTCAGAAGTATAGACACCTTTTTCGACTCTTACACGCAACCCATCTTTATAAATGAGGTCTTTAATGAAAGCGAATTTCATGTTGACGTGAAGAATTAAAATTGAACTCTACGAATATGCAGGATTTGTTGAAAAATTACACCTACAAATGCACATCAAATGCAACCCGCCACACTCGGTAATATTATTAAAATTTATATAATTATCTAACTATTAAATAAAGCGTTCTAAGGTCTTAAAACCTAGAAACCTAGCTCACGCGTCAATTTTCAAATTCAGTTAATTATTGTGAATACACATTCATGGAGAAGACAAGAGGGGAATTAAAATTTATTGTAAAATTAAATTTGATGAAAGCATAGGTCTTTCACAATGTACTTTACTTTTTCTGGTATGGTTGATTTGAAAGACCTAACATAAGACAATTGAGATAAATAATCGTTATATTTTCACCGACTTCCCTCATTTCTTTGAAGTTGGGTTCTCTTCACTTTTTGTTAAAAGGAAAATTCGCTGCAAATCTTTATGCTATGATATAAAATCACAAAAGTGCTAGGGGTGTAGTTTGGGGCGGCCGAGACCCAAATAAGGAGCCATCCCCACGAAATTGTGTGTAAATGCAATAGAGAGAAGGCAGAAGGCCCAAGAAAATTTGCGAAGAGCATTAGCAGAAAGCTTAGAAACTAAATCAAACTATAATGGAGAGAGAGCTCTTTTAATTTTTTGATGTTGTTCGTCAAAAAGAAGAAAGAATCATGGCAAAGAATGGACGATTCTATACAGTGAAGAGTGAAGATTGTGTCTTGTTAGATTTGATAGTAAAAACTATATAATATAAACGATTCTTGTCCGGTGAACGATAATATTCCGGCGCACTGAATGGAAGAGAATCGGATCGTGTCAAGGCAAGCAATATCCCGCTCTCGTATAATGAAGGAGATGGAGATTAATGTGCACCGTAAACCCGAGATCAACCAGTTGAGTCATGTTATTGCATTTGCATGGAAATTTGCAGAAAATAAAGTTGAAGCATTTTGAAGAAAACTAAGAGGACGTTTCTCGTAGTACGTTCAGTACTGTAAATTATATTTTAAGCATTTTAGTAAAAGATCCATATGTTATGTGTAAGCAAGTGAAATTTATTATTAAGCATATTGATTTATAAATGATTGAAAAACCGTGTTACCGTGCTGATTTGTCTCCTTTCTGCAGAATTTGATTTTCTATTTCCCCTCCCACATACAATTTTTTGAGAAAATCGTGACATGTTATCTCTCCACAGCTACGAACAGTTAACAATAAACTTGACGAATAAGATGAGCCTACAGCAAGAACAAGAAGAGGAGAATATTTTGAAGTGTGCTAAGGAAATATGTAAAACATTGCAGGAATCAGATTGCATAGGTTTAGTAATGTTAGATGGATTTTATATTAAATCTTTCTTAGACAACATAAATGGAATTATAAATTGGTACAGCATACAAGAGACTAGATGCTGCAACAGCACCTTACGTATTATTATTTATATTATATAAAATCCTCTCCTATATTATTCCAGTAGTATAGATGAATTTTGTCGCTCTCATACGCAAGCAATTTTTGTAAATAAGGCCTCTAAAGAAATATAATTTAACGGAGACGCAGCGAATTGCATTTCGGCTTCAAAAATTAAAAGGATTTGTTGAAAAATATAATCTAAATATTCATGTCAAACGCAACCCGCAACATTGGCAGAATTTTAAAAATCTATTTACTTTAATAACACCAAAACAAAGTGTTCTAGGGCCTTAAAAAATGTAATTTTGGGGCCAAAGACCCTTACAGACACGTTACTAGCATGGTAATATATGGGCTTCTTGGACATTTATTACAGTTCGCAGCTCCGACGCTTCTCGATACAATCCTACCTATTCGGAGACGTGCAGAATCTGGAACTGTGTGTTAAATTGAACTAATTCCTTGATGATCTAGGTAATTGAATTTCATGGGTGTACGTCTCAGTTCAATAATAAAGTTTTAAAAAAATCCAAAGAGAAGGATTGTGACTATCAAGGAAAGCGAAAAGCTAACGGTCAAAGAAGATTAATTGCTTCAAATATTGTTTTTAAGGAAGTGTTGTGAATTGTTCCAAGGCCATTTGTCTAAAATACTGAATAAATAATTACTCAAAATTTGTTTCGAGCATCAATTCGATTGTTTTTATTTTTATTTGATATCCTATACAATTTGTAAACAAATTAACACGTTTCGTGAACAACTTTTACTCTTAATTTGGAAATGGAAGAATACGGAAGATGCTGGAGTTAAGAATACGAAAATTCTCGTACGGATATGCTAGTACGTCATTACCATTAAAACAGTCATTAAGGAAAAAATTATTTTGCAAAATATATTTTAGAAATACAAATAAAACACTATATATATAGTCGCCCACGGATCGCCGTAAGAATGTGCAGCGTTGCCTCGGCGTCAGCTCAATCGTTTTTTTCTTTTTTAATTGTTCCTTAGAAAATGAAATGATAGAAGGAAGTTTCAGGTTCAATTTGACACACTTAAAATAGCATGCTTCACTAGTAAACACTGAATTTATTCCTGACTCGCTGTCAGGGAAGTTACAAAAAAATGTCTGATAGAAAAGGATAAAATCATGCCCTGTCTGAAGAGCTCTTATTAAATGAAACTATTGTTAAGATTTCCAAAAGAAGAACAAAATGAATCCTTAAAATTACCACAAAATTAGTCTAATCAATATGACGTTATTTATCAAAGCGCGACAACTCTCGTCTGAGGCCTCTTTAATGACAACAAAGATCACGTCATGCGTGAAAAGCAGTCTGAAGTAACCCCTAAGCGCGGGTGTTGCCTGAGCTATACACTTGAGAGGAGGCCGTGCCGGGCGGCGGCCGAGGTTGACGACCCTGCCAGCTGGGAAGCTGGCTGGCACGGTGACCTGGCCTGAGGGTGCCGCGGTGGCGGGGCTGTCGGGGGCGTGGCGGTCGCCAGCGGTCCGGTGCGGCCTTCAGCTCACCCTGCGATCGCGGCATCGAATCGTGGCGTGGCTCAGACACTTCCAGGCCGCGTGCGGCGTGCCGCGGCCGCGTGAGGTGGACATTCGCCGGTCGAGGCGGTCGCGGATCATTTGCAACTACAGCCGATTCTTTGCGGTCATATCCCGCGAATAATTTCAACGTTCGTGAAATTTTGGTGGTACGGCCATCAAACGCCGGACTCAGAATAATCGAATGCGAACGTCTCTCGATCAGGATTAAAAAATTAGGACGTCTTTTCAGAATGAGACCCGGTGACCGAAGTGATTATCGCTTACGCGAGCTTCTCGTTCGTACCCCCCGGTTCCCCTTCCCCACAGCCCTTCTTGACTTCGAATTATCCCTTCCCCGGGCAGTCATCATCTTGTTGGCCGAAACTAGTGGCGTCTTACTTTAATTCCCGCGAATCAGCTCCGGCGATCTTCTGGAATTTTCCTCTCTCGGTCATTGAAGCGCAGCTGTGCGCAAGTATGTCTGGCGACGCCCCGCGGGGTACGCGTTCCAATAAATAGAGTTCATTTATCTGGCGGGTGCGCTCCCTGCTCGCGTCAAGCGTGGGCTTGTTTACCTACCGAGAACAAATCACCTTGGGGGGGAAGGAGAGGTACCCAGTGGGTCCAAAACAAACTCCTTCTTAAACGAGGGTCCTCTCCGAAGATACGCCCGCCTGCGCGCGCTGTTGGTCATACAATTTTATGAAAGTGTGTCACGAGGCTCCCCGGACGTCTGGCGGGTAGGTTTACGAGAACTCGAATTCCTTCCTCTAAATATTATTTTATGAGTAAATATTAATGTGCCGCCACAATATATATATATATATATATATATATATATATATGTGTGTGTGTGTGTGTGTGTGTGTGTGTGTGTGTGTGTGTGTGTGAGTGAGTGGGTGGGTGCGTATAGGAAACGTCGAAACTTCGAAAATATGCTCTTAAGACAACTCCAAGCATATTTTCTCTAATAAACAACGTGGATATTCAGAATTGTTGAGCCGCAATGAACACTCAAAAGTTGGTTTGAAAAATTGATGTCTAGGCAAAAAATTTGCATTATCGAAGCATAGAAACACTCCAGAAATGTGTAAATTGTTTATTATTTACAAAAGAAATGAATATATTTGTTCAGAATGAAAAATTTAGCGATAAATAAAAAGCACCCAATTTACACAATTCGACTGCTCTTTTATTTCTCGCTTAATTTTTCTGTCTGAGCAAATATATTCATTTCTTTAGTAAATAAACAATTAACATGTTTCTGGAGTGTTTCTATGCTTCAATAATGCAAATTTGTGCCTAGAAATAATTTTTTCAAACCAACGTTTGAATGCTCATTGCGGCCCAACCATTCGGAATATCCACGTAGTTTATTAGACTAAATATGCTCAGAATGGTCTTAAGTAAAAACTAGGTTATTATTGTGCAATCCAGTATGGTCTTAAATAACTTTCAGGTTTTGTCGTCTTCCGTACGGAAGCGAGCCGAGGGGGCAGATTGTGGTTGAATGAGGTAAGCGATATTCCCTTGCATATCGAAACCATGATAGTAATAGTAATAATAGCAAATAGCAGGGGTCATAATAATGGTAAGCAACATGTAGTAAGTAATATTGTAACTGTCATGTAGTAAGTAATATGTAACAACTATTGTAACTGTTTTGATGGAGATAATCTGAGGATATAAATAATTTTGAAGAAGTAAAATCCCACAATTGTATACTTTTCTAAAATTGTGATTATGATGGAAGGAAATTTCCCCCTAGAAAAAAGGAAATTCCAATTTGTGAAACAACGTGAAATTTTCGAGAAAAGCAGCATTGCCAGTCACTGGAACAAAATCCGAGATTATATCTTTTCAAAAATATAAGGGAACTGCATCGCGTGCTATAAGAGGAACCAAACAATTTATGAGTCGTTTATCTGCCTGTGGGTCAAAGTGCTTTCACACACGAACGCAATACAGAATTTTGAGGCGGGTGTACACGAGCACTAAGGGCAAGGCCTTTTCCTAACTAGGTAACTTTCTTATATATTTCTAATATCTCTGCTTCCATGTGTTTGATATAGATCATTTATTCATTACATTGTTTTATGTTTCGTACGACGAATTACTGCAATAACAAATAAACAATGTTTATACTAATATTTATCTATCACTAATACTAATATGTATACAGCAACATTTATTCAACTTCTGTCATAAAAAATTGAAGTTAAATATTTAGAATAATTAATTTTTTAACAAATTTCCCTTCAAGAAGCTGTTTAAAAATCACAAAATTTGTTTCTTTAAATATTTATACATTTGTGTACTGCAGGTACAACCTGCTTACTGTCATTGACGTTTGGAACTCGTACAAGTCTTTGTTGGAATTTATTTCGCACTTCCGGGGTCCTCTGTATAAGTATCGGATTACAGAGTCTTACTGACGTTTTCGTTAGTTGGAAGAAGAAGAGGAAGAAGATGAATGCGCGGGAAGGACATGAATCTGGCGCATGTTAGATTCATGTTTGATCCATGCATAAATTATGTTAAACTTTTGGTAAAAATATCTTAATTACAACAATAGAGGAGAGCGTCCTATTGCTTTTTACTTTCCCGTATACGTACGTATACACGGAGTGATATACGTAGTATAGGGAAAGTTATGTAATGCTGCGCGAAAAAATGGTCAATTTTCGGCGGAAAAAAATTAATTGCCGGGCCGTGAAAACAAAGAAGTGGATAAAACCAGTTGCTAAATTAAGAAAAAAATCCCCTAACACGTGGTGTAGCCAGAAACCCTGTTTTCTAGGTTCTTGATACCGAAAACCCAATTGAAAGGAAAACGTCCGTCTGTCCGTCTGTGAACACTGCTAGCGCCTAAACCATACGTATGATTTCTTCCAAAATGGATATTCCCCGGTCGATCTGGTTCTAGTCTAAGCTTTGAGATTTTGAAAAAGATTCTTCAATATTTGGGGGTACTTTATATGAAGCCCCCCGGGGATTTTTAAAGTTTTCTCAAAAACGGCTCCAAATATTTTCTTCAAATTTCTTGTATGAATAGAGTCAAATACACTTATTAACATGGCATAGGTCCGATTTTCACGGATAACTCTGAATTTTCGAAAATTGTGAAAGTTTGAATTTTTTTCGGCGTCTTTCTCCAACTACAAAATTGAAGATAGAGATTTTTCCTTCAAATAAACTTTTTTCCTCATAGTGAGTTCTTTCTTCAAATTCATGTACATTTTTTTAAAATTTTAATATTTTTCGCGCAATATTGCGTGCAATACTTGCAATTTTAAATAATTACAAAAACAAGATTTTCTCAAAAACGGCTCCAAATGTTTTCTCTAAACTTTTGGTAGGGATAGTGGTAAATGTACTCTATCAGATTACATAAAAGCCATATTGGTCTATCGGTTGTTTTTTTCAAAAATTACAAAAATGTAAATTTTTTCACGTTTCGCACGTCCATAATATTTACATTACCGGCAATTTTTTCACATTATTATGTTTACGAGAACATGTGCTTTAAATAATGTCAGGTAAAGTTTCTCGAAAACACAGCCGTTTTCTGTGCAAAGTAGTTCAAAATTTCGCATTTTCAGAAACGCTCAAGCGCCATTTTCTCATATATGGCTGCAAATGTTTTCTTCAAACTTTTGTAACGGATAATGTTAATTACACTCTTTAGTAAAGCGTAAAGTTTATTTTGAGTTATTTTTTTGTTTTTTCAAAAATTACATAATTGTAATTTTTTGAAAGATCTCTCACATCTTTAATATGCACATTAGCAGCAATTTGTAAAGCTTATTATATTTGTGAGTGTAATTGCTTCAAATAACTTCAAATAAAGTATTTTGAAAACTCAAAAATTTTCTGTGAAAATGAGCTTCAAATTTCGCATTTTTAGTAGTGCTAAAATGCCATTTTCTCTTAAACGGCACATAATTTTTGAAAGAAAATTGCCATTTACGGCTAGGTTTTTGTGTTATTTAATATTCTAAAATTAAGGTTTCTGTTCTACCAATAGGAAACCGAAAAATTAAGAAAATGACAAAAAATGTACTTTTGACGGTGATAGATGACAGGTGGCAAAAAAGAGTTTGTGGCAATTCCGAATAGCTAGCGAAGAATCAAGGAAATAGAAAACTAATACGGGAAAGCCTGTGCCATTCTGTAGCACCACTAGTTCTTACTAGTTTTTATGCATATTTTAAGTTACATTCTTTTTGGCGAAATAACGATTCAAAGACAATCCGTCTACATGATTCAGGCAATTAAAAAAATCAAGCAATTACTACCTAAAATCCAGGGTTCATAGATGGATGCGAAAACGGGTACGTAGATGGAGCAAGACACTTAGGCATAACTACGGACTTAGATGGAGTCAGAGACATAGGCGGAGTCAGAGTCGTAGGCGGTGCTAGAGACTCAGGCATAGCTACGGACGTAGGCGGAGTCAGAGACGTAGGTGGAGCCAGAGATGTAGGCGGAGCCCGCGGAGGCGAAGACGCAGGCGGAGACATGCGCATGTGGTGGCGGTGGTGATGACGAAGATTGAAGGGGAATGAGGACGGGGGCGGAGGCGGTGCTGGGGCGACGCAGAAGCGAATGCGGTGGCGAAGGCGAGGGAGGAGGCGAGGGTGATGTCGAATGCAACGGTGGAGGCACGCGGCGAGGACCGAGGCGAGGGTGGAGGCGACCGCGGGGGCTTGCGGCCACGACGGAGGAGCCGGAGCTGCATCCCCGCTCAGCGCCTCCCGTCCGCCTCTTGTTACGAGAACGATTTATGGCGCGTAATATGCGGCCCGGAAGTGGCAGAAAAATGCGCGCGCAGACGGCTGACGCGACGCGGAAGACACCGTTGCCGCTGACGTCGCCGCAGGCGGCCTCGCGCGGCGGTCCACGCCGCTTCTTTCTCCGTCGCCTTCCGTTCTTTCGTTTCTGCGCAACATTCCCATCGACGTCATTTAGCACATGTTTTTCAATGTCGGTATTTTTTGTGTTCACTCTGCTTAGGTCGCGAATATCGCGACAATCTCCGTCCTCTCCACTTACATCAGAGTAATTCTTTCTTTCCACGTGCTTGTCTCCACTTACTTGGTGTAGTCCTTGTTGTATCAGCATCTGTGGGTTTTAAATTATTGAATCACCGAATGATTTTCCGAATTTCGAACTTCCTCGTTTCTCCAATTCCTTCATTGCGTAGTGGATATGATATTTTGGTTTAATCGATTCATAACGTTCCCCCGTTCCCTTTTCTTCTCTCTTTTCTCATTTCCGTCCAATATTCATATTTCTTTAATTGGATTAGTATTTGTTTTTCTGAGTCCTTTCCTCACTTTCTTTCCTCTTTGCCACTTTCCATTCTCTCGACCAGCATTTATCTTTTCCACAAACCTTCGCAATTACCTCCTCCACAAGTCCTCACTTGACTCCGCCCATCAGCATCATCATCTCCTCCACTTCGCCTCCATCCGCTCCTCATGGCACCGCAGAGCATGCCACCCCATTACCCCCTTTCTTCCTGCCATCACCCCCTTCCCCACCTCAGCCAGTCCTGTTCCACCACGCCCCACCCCATCCCATCCCATTCCCCTTCTCCCTCCGCCACACAACCTCACGACGTGACCCTCCTTGCCTCGTTTTGCCTCTCTCTTCGTTTTGCCTCGTTTTGCTTCCGTCCTACTATATCTCTACATTGGCCTCAACCCCTCTGAATCCCGTCCATCCGTCCCGCTCGACCCACCTGACCAGTTGCCCAAGCCAACAACCCTGTCCTCCCTATCTCGACGTCTCGTACCGTCCGGCTCCGTCCCGTTTCGTCCCGCCTGTAAAGTCGTCCACTTGGTCCCACTCGACTCGCTCGTCCTGCATGTCCCGTCCGTTCTGCCCACCCGGCCAGACCAGCCCGTCCCGTCCTTCCTGCCCGTCCCTACTGCCACTCCCGTCCTGTCCATCCTTCCCACTCAGCCCGTTCTGCCCGTCCCGCCCGCACTGCCCGTCCCGCCCGTCCCGCCCGTCCCGCCCATCCTGCCCGTCCCGCCCATCCCACCCGTCCCGCCCGCCCTGCCCGTCCCGTCTGTCGCGCCGGTCCTGCCCTTCCCGGCTACCGTCCCGCTTGTGCTGCCAAGTTCGTTCTGGCTCCCCTCGCCTCTCCTACCCTCACCGCCCACCTACCCTTTCAGCAATGCTGCGCCCTATTCCATTCTCCTCGTCCCTCCTAACCGCCTACTACCTTCCCCTCTGCGCGCTTCCCCACCCCACCCCGCCCGCGCGCCGCGCCGCGGCAATTCGCAGAGTTTGTGCCAGGTCCCGCGCAGCCGGCGCCGCACCACGCCGCGCCGCGTGCCGGCGGCGTTTTTCGCGAGGACGCGTCGCGCGACCGCCCTCCCCCTCCCCCACCCCTCCCCCTTCGTTTTGCAATTCTCCTGCTCGCTGAGTTGGAAACATTTTTGAGGGAATTTTGCGCTTCTTGTTACGAAATGCGACGTCTGCAGAGGATTCTTGGAACGCCGTAATCTGCCAAGAGCGGCAAATAATGAAGAGGAGCATGCATCCGAGCATCCGATGTATGATCATTGTTTTATTGTTTAATTTTTCTGCATTGCGGGATTCTGAAGATATACTCTTTGTTCCGAACTTTCTGAGGGATGTTCTGATTCTGCGCAATACCGCATACCTTATTCCCTGCGTCGAATGTTTTCATTTATATTTAATGGGCTTTACAATTACTGAAATAAACGGTTGATACGACATTTGTTCAAGTTAATGTTTGTATTTCTGTACATCTGATTTTATGTTATTCGAATATTGTTTGTGACAGTTATTTTGAGAATATATGTCGAGTTTGTCCATCGTGTTCACAATTCTCAGGAAATAGAATTCTGACGTGTATCAATGGCCATCCACAAAAGTCAGTTAAAAATATTTATGCTTTCTGCGATAGTACAGTAATTGATGTTCTTTTGGATGTATCGATTATATCGGACTACTATAAAATTGTAAAAAATATTTATGGTGATGTATGTTTTTTTATTTGACACCAATCTATGCAAATTATTACATTAGAGTAATATTTTTATTAATAAAATAGCGACAGAAGTAAAAAGTTGGAAAGAATAAAGAAAATAATTTCGCATTTACTAGTACTAGTATATTAAAGCAATTACATTTTGATAAGCACAAAGACTACCCCCACGTTAATACACGTATTTAATATAAATATTTAAAACAATTTATGTGTACATGCATGTTTTTTTACAATTTATGTGTACATGCAGAATTAAAATATGGGCCAGATGGAGACATTGTTGTAACTAGTATATTAAAGCAATTACATTTTGATAAGCACAAAGACTATCCCCACGTTAATACAAGTATTTAATATAAATATTTAAAATGGGATACATTACAATTTATGTGTACACGCAGAATTAAAATATGGGCCAGATGGAGACGCTCCTGTAACAAATGTAAACAAACAGCAATCGCAGAAATAAAAATATATATCCATTTCGTATACCAAAATTCGCATAAATTTCAGGGGGAACTAGTGGTGCTACAGGTTGACACAGACTTTCCAGTAGTTTTTTATTTCTTTTGGTCTCGGCTAGCTATTCGGACTTGCCACATACTCTTGCCAGCTGCCATCTGTCGCTGCCCAAACTATATTGTTACTTTCCCGTATACGTACGTATATACGGAGTAATATACGTAGTATAGGGAAAGTTATGTAATGCTGCGCGAAAAAAATTGCACATTTTCGCCAGAAAAAAATTCGTTGCCGGGCCGTGATAACGAAAACGAAATACCGTTGTTAAATTGAGAAAAAAATCCCCTAACACGTTGTATAGCCCTTGTAACAAATGTGAGCCCTTGATACCGAAAAACCAATTGAAAGGAAAACGTCCGCCTGTCTGTCTGTGAACATTGCTAGCGCCTAAACCATACGTACGATTTCATCCAAAATTGATATTCCCCGGTCGATCTGGCTCGAGTCGAAGCTTTGAGATTTTCAAAAAGATTCTATAAAATTTGGAGGTACTCTACATGAAGCTCCCCTGACATTTTCAAAATTTTCTCAAAAAAAACTCCAAATTTTTTCTTTAAATTTGTTGTAAGAACAGAGAAAAATGCACTTATTAAGGTGGCATAGGTCCGATTTTCACGGTTAAATCTGAATTTTCGAAAATTCCAAAACATTGTTTTTTTTCGGCGTCTTTGTCCAAATACAAAATTGCAGATAGAGATTTCTCCTTCAAATAAAATTTGTTCTTCATAGTGAGTTTTTTCTTCAAGGTCATGTACATTTTTTTGAAAATAGTTTTCGCGCAATGTTGCGTGTAATATGTGCAATTTAAAAAAAATACCAAAACACGATTTTCTCAAAAACGGCTCAAAATAATTTCTTTAGACGTTTGATAGGGATAGTGCTAAATGTACCCTATGAGATGACATAAACTCCATATCGCTCTATTCTTTTGTTTTTTCAAAAATTGAAAAATGTATATTTTTATTTGTCTCTCACGTCGTTAATATTTACATTAGTGATGATTTGTTTACATTATTATATTTACGAGTTCAAGTGCTTTAAATAATTTCTAGTAAAGTTTCTCCAAAACGCATCAGTGTTCTGCGAAAAATAGCTCAAAATTCCGCAATTTCAGAAACGCTCAAACGCCATGTTCTTATAAATGGCTGCAAATTTTTGCTTCAATCTTTTGGAATGAATGGTTGTAAATGCACTCTTTAATATAACGTAAAGTTCATTTGGGGGTATTTTTTTCCTTTTTCAAAAATTACACAAATGTAATTTTTTGAAAGATCACATCTTTAATAAGCACATTTCGAGCAATTTGTAAACACTACTGTATTTGTGAGTTAATGTGCTTCAAATGGCTGATTTTCTGTGAAAATGAGCTTCAAAATTCGCATTTTTTGTAGCGCTTAAACGCTATTTTCTTACGGCTACAAAACGGCTACAAATTTTTAAAGGAAAATCGCCATATAGGACGAGGTTTTTGTGTTCTTTAATATTTTAAAATCAATATTTCCGTTCTACCATTAGAAAAATTTTAAAAAATGGGAAAAACATGTAGTTTGGGCGGCGATAGATGGCAGCTGGCACGAGTATGTGGCAATTACGAATAGCTAGCTGAGACCGAAGGAAATAGAAAACTAATACGGGAAAGTCTGTGCCATTCTGCAGCACCACTAGTTTTGACACATTCTTAACTTTTTGGTTTTCTAATAGAACAGTATTATTTTAAGAATATTAAAGAATTGTAAAACCTCGTCCTATATGGCAATTTTCTTTGAAAATTTTGAGCCGTTTTGAAGAAAATGGTGTTTAAGCGCTGCTGTAAATTCGAAATTTGAAGTTCTTTTTCCCAGAAAAGTTTTGTGTCAAAGTCATTTAAAGCTCTTTAACTCACAAATACAATAGTTTTTACAAATTGCTGGAAATGTAGAACTAACGGTGTGAGAAATCTTTGAAAAAAGTTACATTTGTGTAATTTTTGAAAAAAAATCACCAGAATGAACTTTAAGTCATATTAAAGAGTGCAACTAGTACAATCTTTTCGAAAAATTTGAAGAAAAAACTTTGAAACCATT
Source organism: Acheta domesticus (assembly GCA_031308135.1). Taxonomy (NCBI): domain Eukaryota; kingdom Metazoa; phylum Arthropoda; class Insecta; order Orthoptera; family Gryllidae; genus Acheta; species Acheta domesticus. The sequence goes on from JAHLJT010009436.1 coordinate 108,859,364, forward strand.
TACGAGAAAATGGCATTTGAACGTTTCTGAAAATGCGGAATTTGGAGCTACTTTTCACAGAAAATGGTTGTATTTCGAGAATCTTTATATGACATTATTTAGAGCATATGTTTTCGTAAATATAATAATGTGAACAAATCATCGCTAATGTAAATATTAACGACGTGAGAGACAAGTCAATATAATTATATTTTTGTAATTTTTGAAAAAAAAACAAAAAAACGAGTAGAGCAAATTTACATAAACGCGACTTATGTTATCCCATCCGTTAACCGCTTATGTTAACCATGGATTAAATACCAAAAGCCATTTAAAAAAAATTTTTTTTTTTGTAATTTTTTAAAATTGCACATATTGCACGCAATTTTGGGCGAAAACTAAAATTTTCAAAAATGTACATGACTTTAATGAAAGAACCAATTAAGAACAATACATTTTATTTGAAGTAATAATTTCTACCTTCAATTTTGTAGTTGTAGGAAGCCACCGTTGAAAATTCAAACTTTCGCAGTTATCGAAAATTCAGTGTTAACCGTAAAAATGATACCTATGCCATCTTTATAAGTGTACTTTACCGTATTATTAAAAAAATGTTAAGAAAAATTTCGACCCTGTTTTGAGAAAATTTTGGAAACATCCGGGGAGCTTCATTAATGTACCCGCTATTTTGAAAAAAGGTTTTGCAAAATCGCGGCACCTCGAGTGGAGCCAAATCGATCGCGAATATCCATTCTGGAAGAAATCGTATTTATTGTTTAGGCGCTAATGGTGTTCACAGACTGACGGGCAGACAGACGTACGCACGTGTTAAAAAAAACACTTTTTCGGTATCAGGAGACCCCAAAACGTGTTTTTCCGTTGAAATCTCGAAATCGATTTTCCGCAGCATAACATAAATTTAACTTCTACCGTGTATACATAGTGGGGACTTGAAGCTCAATTAACCGCAGCCCAGTAGTGCGTTAGAAAATTAACCTTCAAAATTCATGAGTTGTAGAAACAAAATGTGCAGGAGCGATCAACGCATCCGGGTACCGAAGCCAACAACACCTTCATTGATGAAGAGCCTCATAAGAACAGGGCTAAAGTGCTTGGAGATTCTATGCTGCGCCACAGTAAAGGCGTTTGCAAGAAGAAAGGAGCTCAAGTTTTTTTCTTTCCGGGGATAACGTTGTGCAAATGAAATCCGTCGTGGAAAGAGCGCAAGAAAATGAAGCCGTGGAAGTCGTCCTTGTGCACGTGGGTACCAATGTATCGAAGAGACAACCCATCTTCGACACTGTAAACCAGTGCGTGGAGTTAGACCGTGCTCTAAAAGGTAAATTCAGAAACGCGCGAAATGTTCTATCTGGTGTGTTGCAACGCAGAAATGTGCACATCGGTAGGACATGGCAAATAAATCGAGGGTTACGCTAGGTATGCGGTAAGATGGATGGTCATTTCGTAGATCCAAATCACTAGCTGGGGTCAGAAGACTTCGCACGGGATGGTCTTCATTTAAATTTCCGCGGTGCATGGAAGCTGGGTCGCCTTCATGAGGTTATCCAGTCATGTTTGCGAGGCAAGTGACTGCACACAAGGAAGAATTTGGCAGCGGTGGTGGAGGCGACGTCGGCAGCGGAGGAGACAGCGACGGTGGCGGTGACAGCGCGGTGGCTTCGAGGAACGCGCCATCCCGACGTGTAGTGACTGCTGCGCGGGAAGAGACCACTGCTGCATGGGAGGAGACGACTGCTGCGTGGGAGGAGGCGACTGCTGCGAGGAAAAAGGCGATTGTTGTGCAGGAGGAGGCGAGTGCTGCGCACGAGGAGGCGACTGCTGCGCAGGAGGAGGCGACTGCTGCTGCGCGGGAGGAGACGAGTGCTGCGCGGGCGCAGGCACCTGAACAGGACGCACGGGTCCCAAACTCTGACTTGCAGGTGAGGAAAGGCTTCACTAGATTGTTGCAGGTGAACTGCCGTAGTATCATGAATAAGGTAACAGAATTTTGGAATTTAATTGAGGATTGTGATGCTGATATCGTGATAGGTTCAGAGTCTTGGTTCTCGAATGGGTATCGAATTCGTAAATTTTTCGGCCTGATTATTTTACGTTTAGGAGAGATCGTGAAACTAGAGGCGGCGGAGATTCCATTTGCGTGAAAAACACAAATGTCGTATCAAATTGGGTTGATAATGTTTTTGAAATGACAGGGTTGAACAATTCATTGTTTAGGAAATATCCTGGAAATAATTGCTTGCTTTCGTCCACCACCTACTAATTACGAAATTCTAGGCGCCATACAGAAAAGAACAAAAAATATAAGTAGCCATCCTTTAGTTATTACGGGAGATTTAAATCTTCCGGACACAAATGGGAAAGGGTGTGTTTGCGAAGGAAACGTGAAGCAACTTGTCAATAGACTGGTCTGGGATAACCGATTAGCGCAGGTTGTTGACCAGACGACTCGACAGGACGTGCTTCTAGATATTTGCCTCGTTAGATTTCTTCTTATCGAGCAACGTCATAGAAGGTATAAGTGATTGTAAAGGAGTTCTTGTCGACTTAAACTTAAGTACTTCAAAGAAAAGTATTAACGCCGGGTTCCTAGTGAGGGAATACAAGAAAACGAATCTAGAAGGACTTCAAAATTACTTAAGGGAGCAGAACGATGGTTTTTTTTAGAATAGGAGAGGGGATGGAAAATATATGGCGAGGATTTAAAAACATTCTTGAAAATCCCGTGCAGACATTTATACACTGCAAATTGTTAAAATGTAACCCCGTCCCAGAATAGTATAATGCAAAGATTAGACGTATGAAAAGAAAAACCAGAAAGGCGTTTAGTAACAGGCACATTAATGATAACCTCACGATATTATTTCGAAGTTATTCAAAAGCGTTTGAAAAGGATTATGAGAATTTTGTCCGGTTTGTTTGCCGCTATCGTGCAATCAGTTTGAATTTGTTGGTCGTACAATATCGTACATAATCCAACAGACGTCACCGGTTTCGGTGAATGTTCTTACCACTTGGGACATGTGTTTGGAACTTCGAGGGCGGTACAGATCTGCCAGTGGAGGCATCTACACACCCTGTCGTGTCTTTTGAAGTATTCTGTCTTTGCTAGGAATGGGCAAGCTGAGAAATTATGATCAATGGTTTCTACGTGTTCCTTGCAAATGCGGCATTATCGTCTTGGGAAATTTTGAGAACCGCTTTATCATAATGTCAGTATCATAAGTTCAGTATTTATCAGCTTTATCATAAGTTCAGTATTGTCTCCATTTAAGAATCTCGCTAGCACTGATAACTAACTACAGACCCATAAGCCTCCTTCCCACTATGTCAAAAATCCTAGAAAAATTAATTGTCAAAAGTCTAAATTCACATATGAACAAAACTCAAACCATCCTAATGCACCAGTTTGGCATCACTAATAAAGTTTCAACATCTCATCAATTATTAAGGATCACGGAGCACATACACACTGCATTTCAAAAAAACTTCAAACAATATTTATCTTTTTAGACATTTCGAAAGCTTTTGGCAAAGTGTGGCATCTCGGCTTAACATTCAAACTTAAAGAAATAGGTACCCCCCAACTATTTAATCAAAATCATTAATACACTACTGTTTGTGGAAATTGCAACACCGCGAAGGAGCGGCATTGAACGCATCGCATTTCGTGGATACGTTTGTGACATTGAGATCGCCAGGTGATTACATTTACAACGCCGCCAGTCACGTGGTTGCGTCGTAGGGACGGCTTATCGCACCATGTTCGGGTATAAATAGAGGCGCCTTTGAGAGGCTACAAACAGTGACAGGTCGACCCTTGGCTCGCACAAGTTGTTTGTAAGTCACACCATGCCTCGTCGCTGACAGCGAGTGCAGTACGAACACTTGACGGACTTCGACCGGGGCAGGGTCGTTGGGATGCGAAAAGTTGGGTTGTCCTACCGCCAGATTGCCACATGTTTGGGACGAGCCGCCAGTACCATCATGCGAACATGGCGTCAGTGGTCTGCGGAAGGTCGTACCCACCGCCAGCGTGGGACAGGGCCTCGCTATCACACTACGGCGAGGGAAGATCGACACCTCTACCGTATGGCCATCACCGATCGCACAGCGACATCCACCACGTTAGCGCAGCAGTGGAATATAGTGACAAGTCACAGCATGTCCGCCAGCAGTGTTCGGCGCCGTCTTGTGCAAAGGGGCTTGATTGCTCGCCGCCCCTTGTTGCACCTTCCACTGACTCTCGACAACAGACGCCTCCGACATCTGTGGGGCGTCGAACATCGACATTGGCGGGCTGAGTGGCAGCAAGTCATCTTTTCCGACGAGTCCCGCTTCAATTTGTCCAATAACGATGGTCGTATACGTGTTCGACGACATCGCGGTGAACGCAATCTGGAGGGATGCATTCGCCAGCGTCATACCGGCCCAACACCCGGTGTAATGGTATGGGATGCCATTGGCTACCACTCACGGACCCGCCTACTCCGCATTGAGGGAAATCTCAACGCCCACCGGTACATCGAAGAAGTCGTGAGGGCGGAGGTCGTGCCCTTCGTACAACGCTCGCCTGGAGCGATATTCCAGCAAGACAATGCGCGACCCCATATCGCCCGCATCGTGCAACGTGTGTTCAATGAACACCAGATACAGCTCCTTCCGTGGCCGGCTAGTTCACCTGACATGTCGCCAATTGAACATGTGTGGAGCATGCTTTCCCAGAGGCTGGTCCGCCAGGCACCTCCGCCAGCTTCCACCGCCGAAGTCTGGACGCGGCTTGAAGGAGCATGGCAGGACCTGCCACAAGAAGCGATACAGACTCTTATTAGCTCAATGCCGCGCCGTGTATAGGCTCTTGTGGATGTGCGTGGTGGCTTCACAACTTACTGACTTGGCATGTATCCATGTATTTGATGGTACTACAAATGAAATAAAGTAGTGCCTATGGCATGGGTGCACAGTACATTGAATATCATTTCCCTAGATCCATTCGTTCTTGGTGTTGCAATTTCCACAAACAGTAGTGTAGCTTGCTCCAAGATAGAACATTTTCAGTCACAGTTGACAAACACACATCCAAACCCCGCGGAATTATAGCTGGATTGTCTCAAGGTTCACCACTGTCTCCCACACTTTTCAATATATACACAGCCGACATTCCCATAACATCACATACGCACATCGCCCAATTCCCCGACGAGACCACCATTTTCATGTCCAACCGTTCAAATGATTTAATCTGTAAAGAAATTCAAACACATCTAAATAAAATTGGTGACTGGTCAGTCAAGTGAAAATCAAACTCAATCCTGCAAAATCATCCGCCAAAATATTATCATTAAGAACATTTTCTACCCCAACTCCACTCCAAATAAACAATCACCCAATTTCATGGACTACACACAATCAATCTGTCAAATACATAGAGCTGAATCTTGACACTAGACTCAATTGGAAAAATCATATAACAGTAAAAACACAGCAAGCCAAAACTAATTCAACTGAAGTCACTTTTAAATCGCAATAGTATGCTATCATTAAACAACGCCATCATCCTCCATAAATCAATAATCCGTCCTCTAATGCTTTATGCATGCCCCATATGGATCAATGCCTCTAAAACAAACATCCACAAATTAAAGATCATCCAAAACCATTTCCTCAGACTTCCCACTCATGCACCCTGGTTTATCTCAAACTCTCAACTGCACAAAGAATTGAATTTACCCCCTATAGTTCACCATATTGCGCTCCTATCAATTTCTTCTCCAAAATAAACTCAGTAACCCAAGCAACCCATTACGATTTAGCCACAACCTACCAGCTCCCAACCAGAATAAAAAAATAGATACCCATTAGATTCATTCCTCAGCACATTTTCAGACCTGAATTAATCCCATAGGACAGGGCCGTCAGACGATCGAGCACGCGAATGGCCTTCGCAAAGGTTTGGGGCACGCGGCGATATCAGCTTAGCGAAGTCACTCGAGTTACAGGCGGGAAGCAGGGGTGAGAAAACATCGTGCGAATGTGGCGAGTTGGGTGAAACACACCGGTTGGTATATCATAAAGAGACATTTATTAATTTTTACGAACTTTAAGTGGAAATTGACATGTAAATAAAAACTACAGTCATACAAGCATTGATCATTACACCACGGAAGTATTAACGCACGTTTCTACTTAGTGTTAGAGAAAGCAATATAAGATAATTATTAATTCTAATGAATATTTGTGAGAAAATAAATATAAATCAAAATATATATTAAATCAAGATAAATATTGTATATCATAATTTCAGAACAGCACTGACACTATTATTGAAAATAAACATTTAAAGAAATACGATGTGCATATCTTTCGTGTGAAAATGAACGCAATAAAAGCACTTAAAAATTATAGAATAATGATGAAGAGTCCGGAAAAATATGTAGAAAGTCAAAAAAACGTGAAAAAACGTTCATAAATATTTAATGAAAACAGTAAAAATATATAATAAGTATGTAAAATCGGATACATTATGTAATATTAAAATACACTAAGTTTTAAACACTTTTACCTAATACAAAATTGCATTTATGAAAACTTTCCTAAAAACATTTAAAAATAATACAAACGTTTTAAAAATCATTTGGAGAGCACAAGTTACATTTTGCAGTATATAAGAGCCCACTCGAACAAACTTTTTATACGTCTTCTTGCCACGACTGCTTTCTGTGCATCCCTGAGAAATCGGAGAGCGAGCTTCCCTCGGCCGCGGGACCTGCGTGCCCTAGCGGAGCGCAAGCGCGCTCTGAGCACGTACGTGCTCCGTTTGACGGCCCTGCCATAGGACATAGGTGCTCTCTGAGTTTACTATTCATGTGTAGTTAGATATAATTTTAAGATTAGAATTTTAGTTAAATATAAGTCGAAAAATGCATATGATGTAGTATACATTACTAAACTATGCATATCCATTCATTAATAAATGTATATTTAAAAAAATTGTTTCCTTCGTCTCAATTTTTTGAGTATTTTAGAAATATAAAAAGATAATGTCCAAAATTTATTCCATGCCAAAGCAATTCGTCTTTCAATTTCTTCGTCAGATCTGATCTCCATGTATTGAAAAATTCCATTCATTTCGTTTCCATCTCTGACGATGGATTTGAGCTTCTGCCGACTATGGGTCCCTGGGCGCCCCCACACGCGTGGAAGGCGAGACGCCGACACGGTGGCAATAGCTCGGTTTCTGAGCAGGTATGGGACATAGGTAGAACAAAGCACGTTAAGATTCATTACATTTTTCATTCTTTCCATTTTCCTCATTGCTTTTAAGTGAAGTTTCGCAGGAAGCAATTTCGAGCTCACAGAGCACACTTAACCGATGGGTTATTCCCTATCATCTGTAACTGCGACCCGCAGTGGCCTCGGGACATCTCCCCACAGTGTCCAGGAAGGGTCCCTCCTGTCGCCAGTCAGCATTTCTAAAGCCTACGGTATTTTCACTGAATGTTGAAGGCAACCTCCTTTGCTGGCTAATACAAGTTTCGGGCCTCCACTCGAATCAATGGTCTGGTGTGCCAATCCAGTTTCTCTCCTGTATCCTCCATGGACCAATAACAGGAAGTCCAAATTTCATGACCCTTCCCTCTACTTGTTTCCCGCTGCGGATGCAGCCGCTTCCAACGTGGAGATAGACGCTGTTTGGAAACGCCCAAATGAGACACTAGTACCACGGACCGAAAAGGTATTGAATACCGGTAAAATACCGGTATTTTTTCATACCGGTATAAAATACCTTTATTCTTTTATACCGGTAAAATACTTTTATAGGACGTCTATACCGGTATGGACGTCCATAAAGGTTATACCCGTATTATTTCGGTATTTTCAATGGAAAAAGTGTCGCGTTTGCGCTCCCACACGCGCGTTCGCGCCCACACTCGCGCGTTGGCGATCCACATACACGCTCGCGCCCCCACACGCACGTTCGCGCCCCACACGCGCGTTGGCGATCCACATACACGCTCGCGCCCCCACACGCACATTCGCTCCCCCACACGCGCGTTCACGCCCCCACACGCGCGTTCGCGCCCCCACAGGCGCGTTCGCGTCTCCACACTCGCGTTCGCGCCCCTACACGCGTGTTTGCGGCGCCGACACACGCGTTCGCGCCCCCACACGCGCGTGCGCGCCCTCACACGTGCGTTCGCGCCCCCATAGGCGCGTTCGCGCCCTCACACGCGCGTTCGCGCCTACATATGCTTTCTCTCTTTCGTTCTCTTTCTCTCTCTTAGTACACATTCGGCAGGGCGTTTGTTGGGGCCAACGGTCAAACATCCGTCGCTCACATTTTAATCCTCCACACTGCGAAAAGAAATTGATAGCCTGGAGTACAGTGAAATTAATTTAGCGTGGCCGCTCAAGGTCAGGTCTCAGAGAAGACGGAAGAGTCCATTCCTTAAAACTATCGCTTTAGGGGGGAGGGCGTCCCTTCCCAGGACGTGTTGACAGTCCTACTCTAGTTGAGTAAACATTGACCCTGACTGCTCGTCTCCGCAAGGTACCAGTTTTCAAAGTATACCAATTTATGAAGAGAAGTAGAGAATTTTAAAAGAAGGCATTGAATATATCAAAGCAGTTCTTAAGGCAGTAATTGCTGCTTCGGGTGTTTCGAAAATATCTATTTGCAGAATTAATAAGGAAATTAATTCTATTCAATCAGGAGAATCGTGTTCCTTTTCTACTCTTAAGAAAAGAAGAGAAAGGACGTGGAATTTGCTCTCGACAGTTTCAATGAGAGTGCATTCGTCAATTCGTCGTACAAAGACATCAAGAAACTAGAGGTGCTACAGAATGGCACAGACTTTCTATTAGTTTTCTATTTCCTTGGGTCTTCGCTAGCTATTCGGAATTGCCACGGACTCTTTCTTGCCAGCTGTCATCTATCACCGCCAAAAGTACATTTTTTGTAATTTTTCGGTTTCCTATTGTTAGAACGGAAACCTTAATTTTAGAATATTAAAGAACAATAAACCCTAGTCATAAATGGCAATTTTCTTTTAAAAAAGATGTGTCGTTCAAGAGAAAATGGCGTTTTAGCGCTACTAAAAATGCGAAATTTGAAGCTCATTTTCACAGAAAATGTTTGAGTTTTCAAAATACTTTATTTGAAGTTATTTGAAGCACTTACACTCACAAATATAATAACCTTTACAAATTGCGGATAATGTGCATATTAAAGATGTGAGAGATCTTTCAAAAATATTACAATTATGTAATTTTTGAAAAAACAAAAAAATAACTCAAAATAAACTTTACGCTATACTAAAGAGTGTAATTAGCACTATCCGTTACAAAAGTTTCAAGAAAAAATTTGCCACCATATACGAGAAAATGGCGTTTGACAATTTCTGAAAATGCCGAAATTTGAGCTACTTTTCACAAAAAACGGTTGTTTTTTTGAGAAACTTTACTTGACATTATTTAAAGCATGTATACTCGTAAATATAATAATGTGAAAAAATCGCCGCTAATGTAAATATTATCGACGTGAGAGACAAGTAAAAATATTTACATTTTTGTAATTTTTGAAAAAACCAACCGATAGACCAAAATGGCTTTTATGTCATTGATAGAGAACATTTAGCACTATCCCTACCAAAAGTTTAAAGCAAAAATTTGGAGCCGTTTTTGAGAAAATCTTGTTTTTGTAATTTTTTTAAATTGCACATATTGCACGCAATATTGCACGGAAACTACTAAAATTTTCAAAATAATGTATATGACCTTGAAAGAACTCAATATGCAGAACAAATTTTATTCGAAGACAAAATCTCTATCTTCAATTTTGTAGTTGGAGAAAGACGCCGAAAAAAAGTCAAACTTTCACAATTTTCGAAAATTCAGAACTGTACGTGAAAATCGGACCTATGCCATGTTAAAAAGTGTATTTTACTCTATTCACACAAGAAATTTAAAGAAAAAATTTGGTGCCGTTTTTTAAGAAAATTTTGAAAATCCCCGAGGGGCTTCATATAAAGTACCCCCAAATTTTTAAGAATCTTTTTCAAAATCTCAAAGCTTCGACTAGAATCAGATCGACCGGGAAATATCCATTTTGGAAGAAATCGTACGTATGGTTTAGGCGCCAGCAGTGTTCACAGACGGACAGACGGACGGACGGACAGACGGACGTTTTCCTTTCAATTGGTTTTTCGGTATCAAGGACCTAGAAAACAGGATTTCTGGCTACACCACGTGTTAGGGGATTTTTTTTTCTTAATTTAGCAACTGGTTTTATCCACTTATTCGTTCCACGGCCCAGCAATTAATTTTTTTTCCGCCTAAAATTGGACATTTTTTCGCGCAGCATTACATAACTTTCCCTATACTATGTATATCACTCCGTGTATACGTACGTATACGGGAAAGTAATAGTTTTTTTTACAGGAAACGACGCGAACGATAGTAAAGACAGTGATAGTGATACTATTTTTGATACTGTGGATACTGGTATCAGTGACAGTGTAAAATGATGAGGACAGCGTCAGGCCATCCTGTGAATTTGATGTTTCTCCATTACCAAGCGAAGACACTACAGCAAATTGATTTCCAAAGGCCGTTCGCTAAGCATGTGCGGTGAGGCAGGCTAATGATTTTGGTATGAGCAGACGAGCCAGGCACGAGCGAGCGCCGCCTCCTGACTGCCTCCGCACCACTTTCAGCTTCCCCCTCTACTCGTGAATGCCAGCGGCCATCCTATAAAAATTTAGCTGTATGTCGAGTGCTTCATCCTGTGCCGAAACGGCCCGTGGGTCGAAACGCTGACCTCCGGAAACTGCCTACGCAATGGCGCAGCCCTCGCAGCTCTTACAGAGTGACAACTGATTCCGAGAATGCATCGGCTGCGCCCAGGAAAGTTATTGAAGTCTTGTCAACCGATGTCAGATTTCTATCGCCTTCTTTCTTTCACAACTGAAGTCAAGGGTCATATCCTGGCAGAGGCCGCAGGCCCGGCGGCGCGCGGCCATTTCTGCACTTCGAGAGGCAGCGCGTCGCAATTGTTGCAAAAACTACTTGCGATACTTCACAGCACTTAAATTTCATATTTATGAGTTTTGAAATGTGCTAAACAAGATGATAAAATTTCATATGTCAATCCGAGTATCCAGTACGGTGCGTGTTGCATGTTGGTGTTAGACTGATCTGGCAGACAGATAAAATACATTGTGAAAGTAGGAAAAACAATGCATAAGATGAATAGACGCACAATGTGCATCTATTCGAAAAATTATAGTTGATGGATTGAATTATTATTTTACGACCCGTCAACTGCTATCATAATTAGTTCCGTAAGTGTAGTGTATATTGTATTTCAGGAGGTGGGTTGAGTTAGCTCAGAGTCAGCAATGTCGCTCTCTGCTACGACTCTGACTGGGAGGTCGTAGAGTTCGAATTCTAACTGTGGCGTAATTTTCGACACCAGTATAATTTAGTTAAGTTGAATTGAGCCGCTGTCTAGAGAACAATTCTAGCGGCCAGCAACTCTGATCAAAACCAGGCGAATGTATGAGCATTACTTTGCCAAACAAACCAGCCGCCGCACACCACTTTCCTTCCTCTTGATTTATTTATTGTTAGTGATTCCGGGCGCACCAACAGCTAAGATCATTAGTTCCGTAAGTGAACTACATGCTTTCCTCGAGAGGTGGCGGTGATCTTCCCCACTGCATGGCGAGATTCGGCGCCGATCTACCGTCGGCTAGTGGGGTTTTCACAACCAGGTATCTCAGAGGGCCACTGCTCCAACAGGACAAACTAACACTGTGTTCTCCCGGCATATGAGGTAGTGTAGTGCATGTAAGGGTAAGTTTGTGTTAGGGGCGAAGATAGGACAAGGTAGAGGAAGGAAAGATCGCGCGCGGTCCGAGGAGAATTCTAACAGCCGGCTGCTCTGATCGGTAGTTTTCTTTGGTTTCTCCGATCAATATCAGAGGAATGCCGGAGCAGTACCCTAATAAACGGGACTGCGCGCGATCTTCCCTTCCTCTTGTCCTATCCTCACCCCTTCGATTACACAATCACACTAACGCGCATTACACTACCACACATGCCGGAAGACCGCGCAGAAGCTTAGAGCTTATGCCGGCGGGGGGGGGGGGCGCTGGTGGGCTATACCTGGTTGAGGTAAATCCCGCTAGTCCACACTGTGTGATGTTTATTTATTTATTTATTTATTTATTTACGTCAAAAACAGTTAAAAACTGCGTATGACGAGCAATGGGAGAAGTGAATTTTGTGCACGTTTTCATAATTCTGTGGTCTCTATCCTAAACCATATTCTAGTCGAATTTTGAATACAGAAAAGAGAGGGTTTTTTTCGAGTTTTGTTGACAAAATATTCGCTCCTATATAATAAAATATAATAAAATACGGCGATACGGCGCCATGTACGTCGGTGCCTGATCTTACCATGCAATAAGGAAGATCACCGCCGCCTCTCGTAGAAAACGCACGCACTTCACTTACGGGGTTAGCAATTGACGTGCCCGGAATCAATAATAATTCATTCAACCATTAATAGAACAAACTCCAGGCTCTGACTAGTCTCCTAAGGACTAATAGTGTAGAGCGTGAAAGAGTGTGTATTTATGGCGAAAGGATGAGGAACAAAAGATAATGCCCGATCAGTGGCCCGTTTTTAAGTACTATTCCGGTATACGCCTGGTACTGACCGGAGAAACCATAGAGAACTACCGTTTAGAAAACCAGACCATTATAATAATTCTTTCCAAACCAACGACAGAACTCGACCTAGTTAGAATGTCTGGTGACGAAAATGCGCCACCGTTGAGACTCGAACCCCAGAACCCCCGGTGAGAAGCTCGGCGGAGTCCATAATTGTTCCTCTGAGACATCTCAGCGTAAAAATTAGAATGTTTCCCCTCTGAAACTTGTATGATTCTACTGAAATACCGGTATTTTCATGAGAAAATACCGGTAAAATAGCTCTAAATAGAGGTATTTTACCGGTATAGACGTCGAATAAAGGTAAAATACCTCTAAAAATACCGGTATTTGACGTCTTATACCGGTATTTTTAAGGTATTTTGAATAAAGGTATAATAGAGGTAAAGGTATTTCTATACCGGTATAAATGCCTTTACCGCTATTATTTCGGTATTCAGTCCCTGACTAGTACGAGGTTCCTCTTCCGCAATCTTCATCAGTCCTCCTTTCTTCTTCGAAGATGCCGATGAGACTCGCCTCTGGAGTACGTTCTTCTGACCCCTCATCTTCAACCTGTTCAGCAAGGGAGGCTCTACCAGTAGCTAGGCTACCGCCGACATAGCTCTCAGGCTCATGAGGATACTCAAGCTCCATCACTAACTATCAGTTCGTTTACTCCCTTGGTAGCGTTGTTGTTATTATTATTATTTTATTATTATTTATATTATTTTATTATTATTTATATTATTTTATTATTATTTTTATTATTTTATGATTATTTATTTATTATTGATATAATTATTATTGAACTCGAGAATTTTATTTGAACTGAATACAACAACTTTATTTTTATATATTGCTTATTCGATAGCCATTCTTAGTAATTCGTACAGAAATGTAATCACAATGTATGGAACATTAAACACAAAAAAGTGTATCGGATTCTAAAGAATGAAATGCTTTGAGCTTTTGCTTTGAGGCCTTTCATTGTTTGAAGAGTCCGACCTTATCACAGAACGTAAAGAAAGGAAGAACAAGTTTATTATGTACAGTTGCTTGTCCTCTTCTTGTAGTTGCGAACGCAAATTACGAGATTGACCTACTAGGTCTTGGGGGGTGAAGATCTACTTTTGGGGGGTTTATGGAATTGTAGCGGGCTGAGGTAAAACCACTTGCACTAAAACACTGTAAATTTCTATTTTGCGCGTCTAAAATTTGTGTTTTGTGGAATTTATTGATACGTTGATATGACCACACGATTTTTAAAGAATATGAGATTTCAATCCAATGTAATGCATGCTTCTGTTCTGTGTTCGTATGTACATACGTATGTGTGTATGTGTGGTAGAATGTGAATAGTTAAATAATAAGTTTTATGGAAATGTAAACTTTTAAATTTCACTGGATGTGAACTTTTATTTTCGAATAATCTGACTGCATTTCTTTCTACAATTCAACTAATGTAACTAAGGAAACACTGAACCGTATTTCATTCGAGGCGTTATTAACAATTTTCATCCGTACTACCCGTTGAATCTAACCAAAATGTTTTTATTATGCATTCTCTGTCTTAATAATAAGACCTCGAAGTCTACAGTATTCCTTGTCCACGTATAATCAACAAAATATAAAAAACGGCACAGAGATCGTAACAGCATGCTTTAAGAATACGACTTCCTTGTTCTGAAGAATGTTTTACGAGGCGTAGGCACGATGCCAGGAGACGCGGCGTTTGCGAGGCATCTTCGGGTGTACAAGCAGCTCCTTCTACCATCTCTGGCTACTATCTTCGCCCCCACCTATGCCCCTGTCTCCTCTCCGCTGCCTCCCACGCCTCCGCCCCCTCTCCTCACCACTTCCGCCATCGTCTCCTCTCCAGCTCTTCTCTGCCTCCTCCACCTCTCCTCCCCGCCTTCACTCCAACTCCTTAGCACCTCTCCGCCTCCACCCCCTCCTTTCCGCCTCTCCCCGCCTCCTCTCCGCCCTCACCCCTGCCCCCGCAGACCCTTCCACTTGTCGCCATCCGCGAAAGACGAAGCGGTAATTCCCGGTTATCGCCGCTCGCCGCGCAGGGAAACCCGCGGCCAGGGCGCGGCGCCGAGCACAGCCCGCACCGCCCCGGACCGAGACGCACCCGACGGGAAAGGCAGCGGCAGAAATGGGCTTCTCAAAATGCCTAACACGTTGTAGCTGGTTTTGCGTGACGAAACTGTTAATTACATGTGGTAACAAAATTTTGGAAGCTACTATTTTTAATCATTTGCAGCATATGAAATAATAATAACATAATAATAATAATAATAACAATAATAATAATAATAATAATAATAATAATAAAAGGAAAGTGTTCAATTCTTCATGAAAAACGAACTTCTATTCCACTGTATAAAACACCATCATACAAGAGAATTAATAATAATTGGGCGCGGAAATAGAAAGTTTTGTCGCAGATAACATTTAGATATCTCTCGACATAGAAATTAACTATCAAAATATGCTGGAAACTCAGAGGAATTAAAAAAGGAACATTTTTTACGTTGTGATATTTTATCTTCGTGTTGCTTATTTTTATGGATTGTGAGATATAAAGGAGGTAATGCGTACAATGAGCGTTGCTGCCATCGGTGCCGTTTCTGCCCACAGTGTGGCGCGGAAGTGTTGCTAGGCGCACAACAGCGCGGCTCGAAAAGCGACAGGAGGGATGGCGCGGTGGGGGTGACGCTCTGCCATAAAAAGGAGGACTGGGGTAACAAAAGCGGCGAAGAGCGGAAGAGTAAGAAGAGAGATGATTTCAAGACGAGAACGTGGACGAGGATGAACGGGACAAAATGATGTGGTGGAGGAGGGGGTGGGTAAGCAGCCAAAGTGAGCGGTTGTTTTCACCAATGTAGATTGCATGAATTGTGCTGTTTTAGAATGAATGCCACAATTGGATGAAAAAGATTATGTTGTGTTATAAGAACTGGGGAAAACTAGCTGATATGGAATAGGAGGGAATAATAATGCAATAAAAATTAATTCAACTACACCAAATATCTATGGACTGAAAAAAACGAGCTAAAAATAATAGAATAATAAGAAACATTTGTTAGCACATTTTGCTCGGCGCGGACAAGTTCCTGCGACTTCCGCCCACCTGGGCACTCTTTGGAGTGCTTCCCGCTAAATTATGGGAGTTCCATGCTAGACCAGGGTGTCATGGGGGCGCCAATTCCAACATTCGCGCGTCCCACTTAAAAAAAAAAAAAAAAAAAAAAAAAAAAAAAAAAAAAAAAAAAAAATCCATCAATCAATCAATCAATCAATGAGATGGAATGAAGACATTAATTAAATCATTGTTTCCCCGCGCCTTGATGCATGTGACAGCTCTTCCGCCGCCCTGCCAGGTTGCAATCAGCTACCCTCGCCGCCGACACCGGTGACGTCACTACATCACCGCCGTCACCGCCGCCACCAACACCATCGCGCCGTCGCGCCCGTATCTCTCCCCCTGCCTACGTCCGCCCCCCCCCCCGCCGCCAGCTAGCCGGCTGCCCGCCCCTCTGAGCCCTGCCCGGGGTCGAACCCGGGGCACCGCCCAGAGCATGTGCGGCCAGCGGGCGACACAGCTGGTGGAGTGTGGGCCAAGCGGATGGAGCTATGGTGGACCGGGAGCATGAAGCATCCACGGCGGTGAAAGGCATTTTTCACGATTTCTGCATTGAGACCCTCTACTGGACAGCG
The DNA here is from genome assembly GCA_031308135.1 of Acheta domesticus. Lineage (NCBI taxonomy): Eukaryota > Metazoa > Arthropoda > Insecta > Orthoptera > Gryllidae > Acheta > Acheta domesticus. Next base: position 108,875,804 of record JAHLJT010009436.1, read on the forward strand.
GTGTGATTTGTAGGAGCGGTGGTGCTGTGACAGTGGTGTGGTTCGACAACCCGGCCATGTGTGCCTCGTAACCTTTCAATGTTACATTCATTTGGTTTTTGTTTGCTGTGTTAGTCAGGTAGCATCGCTTGGTCAGTGTGAGCCTTTAATTTTGTGTTTCGCAACACTGCAAGAGTTTTGTGAAATTGTTAAAGTTTTGTGTAATTATTATTAAAGTTTTTTTGTATTCCTTGACATTTTATGGTGCCTTGAAACCCGGGAACGAATACTTCGTTCGTTCGTTGGTAACACTGACTACGCGAAGGTTTTGTTCACGCCATGCCGCGTCGTGATGCGCACACGGAACGCGTGCCTTTGTGAATAAAAAACAAAATTACAGTAGAATCATTAGCAGTGCTGTTGTAACATTTACTTGTGTTATGTGCGCTTTGCTTTGCGGTTTGTATGGTGCAAATTAAAAGCATGTTCTTGGTTACGCCTTTCCAATTCCTGGAAATCTTATGCAGCTTTCCTAACCTCATATTTCACGTTCCTGATCTTAGGGTCTCAAGTTTGTAGGGTTAAATGTATTTTGACGATAGTTACATAGCTCATTTTGCTTATGAAAGTGGTGTTGACTTCCAATTAACAAATACATGTCGGTCCTTAAATTTTTAGATGGTTTTTCGCGTATGAAACTGCATACCCTTTAAATGCTATCGTGAATTATTTCAGTTCTTTTCATTAGTAAGCAAGCTTATTTAACCATGTCTCAGTCAAAGGTACGGGCTAAGGAGCCAGGTGCAGTTGAATTAAGATTATCACAAAGGTGGAGTCTCGCTATTTGGGAAATTTCACGAATTGAAAGTAATTTGAAAGCTTTGCAACCAGCAACAGTAGCCAGTCTCGCGTGCTTGCGTGATAGGTTATGCGAGGTTTGGAAGGATATCGAAGCTCTGAAAATGGATGCGATCAGCTCCACAGAGTTCTTTAGCACGATTCATGAACAAAATTTTTCGCAATGTGAAAATGCTTACTTGGCTGTAAAACAGCTATTGAATGAAAATACGAGCCCTTTGAAAAGCCTCTTACTGTTGCCTCGGCGTGTCATCATGCCTCGCTACCGAGCATTAAAATTCCAAAATTTGATGGAAGGTATAGAAATTGGCAACGTTTTCGTGATTTGTTTACTCAATTAGTCATTAATCAGGTACAGATACCGGACTCGCAGAAGTTGGTGCATTTAATGAGTAGTCTCGAGTCCGAACCTCTGAAGTTGATTTCTGTGCTCACAGTATCAGACAGATCCTTTCAACAGGCCTGGGCTTTATTAAGAGATCGTTATGACGATAAATCGAAAATTTTAGAAGAGCACATTCATGCTCTCTTCTCCTTTCCTTCCCTCAAAATTGGTGATGCCTCCTCCTTAAGAGAATTGCACAATGTAGTAACTTCTCACTGGCTATCTATGTCAGCAGTTCCCACTACAGTCCCTATGGCTGAAATAATAGTACAATTTTTAGTGCTCAGTAAATTGGATAACAAAACAAGGGAAGCATTTTTCCTTGCTAAAGCAAAAAATGATATTGTTCCATTGCAAAATGTTTTAGATTTTCTTTCACTCCGGGCAAGAGCCCTAGACATTGCCCCTCTTGCTAATCCTGATGTGAATTCTGTTTCAGTTAGTAAGTCTAAGCGCCCTACACAATCTTCACCTGCCAAACAGGTGTTTCAGCTGGAAGAGGGGTCATCAGCTCAAGCCTGCATTGCCTGCAGTTCTGGAGAGCACCCACTTTTCGCCTGCCCTCGTTTTCGTACCCTGGCTGTCCAGCAGAGATGGGATTTTGTCTCTTCTCATCAACTCTGCTACAACTGTCTTCGAAGGAAGGGTCCTTCTCATCATTGCTCACAACGAAGTTGTAAAACTTGTGGTAAGAACCACCACTCAATGCTTCATAAATTTTCTACACAAAATGTCCATAATTTGGCATCACCTCATTGTTCTAGTGCTCCCAACACCTCTGCTGGACTAGCATCTGCCACCCAGATTACTGCAAAACAACCACACGATACTAAGGTTTCCACGTTATCACACTTGGTTCTTAGCCAGACACATAATATTGGTTCTCTCCTTCCCACAGCCATTGTTAATGCAACAAATGAGTTGGGCCAAACCCTGCCAGCCAGGGCATTACTTGATTCTGGTAGTGAAGTTTCCTTGATAACTGAATCACTGGTACAGGCCCTCCGTCTCAAAAGAATTAGGCATAATGCTACGATTCATTCTGTTAATGCTCTTACTTCTGGTTCAAATGCTAGAGTTCATGTGTTAATCTCCTCGCGGTGTTGTAGGTGGAAAAGGGCAATAGAATGTTTAGTGGTCCCTGCTATTTCCAAAGCCACCCCCCGGAGGAACATTAATTTAGCTGCCCTGAAGCTGCCTGCTGACCTAAAATTGGCTGATGACCAATTCTTTATTCCTAAAAAATTAGATATTTTATTAAGCTCTTCTTTATTTTTTCAGGTGCTTAACACTAAGAAGAGCAGCCATTGTTCAAAGCTTTTTATTCTTGATACTAAGTTTGGTAATGTCATTGCGGGGGATCGATTGCCCACACTGTTGCCAAGTGCGGCACCCCCAGATCAGTGCTTTTTCTTAACTGCACACTCTCCTTCCTTAGTCAATGATTATGAGAATATTTGGAATTCTGAGAGGATTTCCTCTTCTCGTGATGAAAACTTCTCACACTTGGAGCATCCTTGTGAAAAGAAATTTAATGAGGACACCTTTAGGTTGGAGAATGGGCAATTTTGTGTATCTTTGCCTTTTAAACGTCCTCCACAATTATTGGGGAATTCACATTTTGTGGCCAAGCAGTTTTTGCTTGCCTTAGAAAACAGATTTTCTAAAGATAGAGAATTAAGGCATAATTATGTCAAGTTCATGAGAGAATACATTGAATTGGGGCATGCAGTTGAATGTGTCAGTAAGATAGCACCTCCTTTCTATTTTATACCTCATTTTTGTGTGTTGAATCCACAGTCCCCTACTACACCACTACGTGTAGTCTTCAATTGTAGTGCCAAATCTTCTTCTGGGTTAAGTTTAAACGACCTACTCTACGCTGGCCCTAACGTGCAATCAGAGCTCATTGACATCATGCTTAGATTTCGATTGTTTAATGTTTGTTTCACTGCAGACATTGAGAAAATGTATAGAATGGTTCGGGTGCATGATGCTGATACTAAATTTCAGAGAATTTTGTGGCGAGAGAACCCTCACGACCCCATTAAAATTTTTACTTTGCAGACCGTTACTTATGGTATGGCCCCCTCCGCATTTCTGAGTACAAGGTGTCTCAACAAGTTGGCTGAGGAAATAAATGAAAATGATCCTGAGGTGGCTTCAGCTATCAAGCAGGGATTTTATGTAGATGACTTACTGTTCGGGAGTGACTGTGCTGAGAAGGCAGCATCGTTATTTCAAAGGATTGTAAAAGTGCTAAAGGGAGCTCATTTTAATTTGAGAAAGGTTAATAGCAATTCTTCATCGTTTCTGGCCACTCTCAACACCACTCACACACAATACACTTCCACGCCTCTGGCCTCAGACAATACACACAGAATATTGGGTTTGACTTGGAACACTGATAAAGACACACTTTGCATTACATATAGCAAACACTCCAATCCAAACACTTTCAACCTCCCGTGTGTAACAAAAAGGGTTGTGTTGCACTTAATAGCCTCTATTTATGACCCATTAGGTTTTGTGAATCCTTTCTTGGTAAAGTTGAAGCTTTTTCTGCAAAAATTGTGGTCTTTACAGTTGGATTGGGATACTCCTCTTGATTCTGATCTTACTTGTTGTTGGCAGTCCTTGGTTAATGAGATTGTTTTACTGCCATCAATTATATTCCCACGCAAGGTGTTACCCCAGGGTCACCTTCCCTCTTGTCTAGTAGGATTCTGTGATGCCTCTCATAAGGCGTACGGAGCTGCATTATACTTGGTTAATCATGATTCTGCATCCGTTGCGCATAGCCACTTGTTGTGCTCCAAATCAAGACTTGCTCCCCTGGCAGGGTCGACTATTCCTCGCTTGGAGTTGTGTAGTGCATTGTTATTGGTAGAATTGACCAAGAAGGTAATAAGAGCATTAAGAATTGTGTGTTCTATTAATCAAGTGTATCTTTTTTCAGATAGTTCTATTGTTTTGCACTGGTTGGTGAAAAGCAATCATAAATTGGATGCTTTCACTGCGCATAGAGTTTCAAAGATAGTGGCATCCTATCCACTATCTTGTTGGCGCCATGTAAGCTCGAGACAGAATCCCGCTGATCTGCTAACCCGTGGTGTCTCCCCCCAGGCACTGCAACACAGTACCCTCTGGTTTGTAGGACCGCCGTGGCTGAAGCAGCCAGTGTCAATGTGGGCCAAGCCGTTTGTCGATGCTGAGGTAGCGGATAATGGTAAGGTAGATGCTCTCTGTTGTATGTTCACTGCATACAAAACAAATATGCCCTCGTCAGATGTAGGTGAAAACCAAAATTCATTTGTTCAAGTGCTACTTAGCAGATATTCAAAATATCACAAATTGATAAGGGTGTTAGCGCTATGCTTAAGATTCATTAACAATATACGGGCTGCAATTGTTGCTCGCATTGACCCTGCTTCGGCTCAGATGCGGAGAAGGGGTTGGTTGGCACCGCTTGAATTGAGAGAAGCCACAGTGGTTATTATAAGGCTCATTCAACTAGACATGTACCCCCTTGAATATAAGGCACTTTCAAAAGAAAAGGGATTACCTCCCAAGTCATCGCTCATTAGCTTGAATCCTTATCTAGGCCCTGATGGGCTTTTACGGGTGGGTGGCCGTTTAATGAATTCTCAGGTGGAGAGGTTAAACAAGCATCCTATTATACTTCCGCCTAACCACAAATTTACCGTCCTGTTCTTAGAAATGATACACCTCGCATTTCTACATGCGGGCTTGGCAATGATGATGGGATGTGTGCGCCAGCAGTATTGGATTCCCTCCCTACGACGGGTAGCAAAAAAAGTAATTGATGCTTGTCTGACGTGTAGGCGCTGGCGCGGCGCGCCCGTGGAGCAAATTATGGGTTCATTGCCCCCTAGCCGCGTAAATCCTTCTCGGCCATGGGCTCACACATCCGTAGATTATTGTGGCCCAATTTTGACAAGGCCGTCTCTCACGAGATCAAAAATGTCTCAGAAGACTTGGATTGCTGTATTTATATGCCATTCCACGAAAGCTTCGCATTTAGAAATCGTCGAAAATCTATCCTCCTCTCAATTCATTGCGGCCTTTGAACGTTTTGGTTCGAGAAGAGGTTATCCTGTGCACATGTACAGTGATAACGCTAGTACATTCAAAAGTGCTAGTCGTATCCTAGCCGAGGCTAATCGCTTTGTTCTTTCCGCTCGGGATTTAGAGGTTATCACCAATTTTTTATCAGTGCAGGGTACCTCCTGGCACTTTTGCCCCACCTACGCTCCTCACCGAAACTCGTTAGCTGAGGCTTGTGTTAAAAGTCTTAAATTCCATTTGCGTCGCGCTTTAGGGCAACAAGTTGTGCCCTTGCTTACATTGTACACCCTCTTAGCCAAAATTGAAGCTTGTTTAAACTCAAGACCGCTTGAAGTCACGTCTACAGATTCGGATGTGAATTTGATTTTAACCCCGAATCACTTAGTCTACGGGCACGCGCTTAATACTTTTCCTATAGATACTGACTCGCCTCTTGTGCAGATTACTCCTGCACAACAGTTCCGCCATTTAAATAACAAATTAGCAATAATTTGGAAATATTGGTCGCGCAATTACCTCCACACCTTGCAACAAAGGGTGAAATGGAAAAGGGAGTCACCACCACTAGCTGTAAATGATTTAGTACTTTTAATTGAGGAAACTCCGCCCTCTCACTGGAAATTAGGTGTAGTGGAGAAATTGTTCCCTGATCAAGCAGGAGTCGTGCGTACTGTTGAAGTACGAACTAGCCAGGGCAAGTTATTGCGACCAGTACAAAAGTTATGTGCACTGGCTAGATCCTCCCACGAGTAAGCCCCAATCCATGATATTTATCTCTACTTTTCCCCCTCTGTCGACCAGAGATGCTCAGCTGATTTTTCTTTCGCTTCGCCGCCTGGTGAACAGGCGTACCACTATCATTTTTTAGGTCAAACTGCGTGGGCCTACCACTTGGTTTTTTTTGGTGTTCTTTGACATTTTATGTGTTTTATTAATTCCTTGTTGTACTAATTGGTATAATTTTTTGATTAAGCACTGCTACAAATTCTATGTGATTTTGTTACTTCTAGGTTAAGGTAATTGTTACGAGGTACTCAGTAATGGTTCGAGGTGATTACAATATGTACGCCAGGCAAACGCCTATGCTTTCGTTTGTTGTATGCCCTCCTCACTCGTTTATAGTAGGAATGGAGTCTCTCAAGATAATGCAGAACTGTGGTGGACTTCTCAGTGCTTGTTGCTGAAAGAAGTGAGTGGGAGACGGACAGTGCCGAACCCGAGCATCTCCATGCGCCCGGCCCCAATAAATGTTAGCACATTTTGCTCGGCGCGGACAAGTTCCTGCGACTTCCGCCCACCTGGGCACTCTTTGGAGTGCTTCCCGCTAAATTATGGGAGTTCCATGCTAGACCAGGGTGTCATGGGGGCGCCAATTCCAACATTCGCGCGTCCCACTTAAAAAAAAAAAAAAAAAAAAAAAAAAAAAAAAAAAAAAAAAAAAAAAAAATCCATCAATCAATCAATCAATCAATGAGATGGAATGAAGACATTAATTAAATCATTGTTTCCCCGCGCCTTGATGCATGTGACAGCTCTTCCGCCGCCCTGCCAGGTTGCAATCAGCTACCCTCGCCGCCGACACCGGTGACGTCACTACATCACCGCCGTCACCGCCGCCACCAACACCATCGCGCCGTCGCGCCCGTATCTCTCCCCCTGCCTACGTCCGCCCCCCCCCCCGCCGCCAGCTAGCCGGCTGCCCGCCCCTCTGAGCCCTGCCCGGGGTCGAACCCGGGGCACCGCCCAGAGCATGTGCGGCCAGCGGGCGACACAGCTGGTGGAGTGTGGGCCAAGCGGATGGAGCTATGGTGGACCGGGAGCATGAAGCATCCACGGCGGTGAAAGGCATTTTTCACGATTTCTGCATTGAGACCCTCTACTGGACAGCGGTGTGATTTGTAGGAGCGGTGGTGCTGTGACAGTGGTGTGGTTCGACAACCCGGCCATGTGTGCCTCGTAACCTTTCAATGTTACATTCATTTGGTTTTGTTTGCTGTGTTAGTCAGGTAGCATCGCTTGGTCAGTGTGAGCCTTTAATTTTGTGTTTCGCAACACTGCAAGAGTTTTGTGAAATTGTTAAAGTTTTGTGTAATTATTATTAAAGTTTTTTTGTATTCCTTGACACATTCTAAAAGTGGGTTCAACAAAAAAGGGAATTAAGGTTGTGGAGTGAATGGGAGAAGAGGCGAAATAATGCATTGATTTGCCGTTTATAAAAATTCAGAGAAGCATAGTAGAATGTTTACTGAAAGGTTTATATATAGGAAACAATTATAAGTCTCAAGTATAATTCCCAGACTTGGCAGGAAGAAAATTTACGGATGACTGTGATGAGAGACATCAAACGTGACAAGGAACCGAAATGGGAAGGCGTCACATGGGACAGCACTAGGAATTTACACACAAGTTTAACAAGATACGAAGCTGTAAGGTAATGCTCAAATGCCTTTAAGGAAAGTTCCTGAACTTGCCGACAAGATCAAAAAATACCAGGGGAAAAGTATAATCAAGCAGATAAGTAGCTTTAAGTTAGAAGAAGACATGACACGGGAAATAGTTCTTGGCGAAGGCCAGTTCGAGAGGTGCGAAATCCGGACGAAGGGTAAAAGCGAAGGCCGTAAAACGAAAGTAAGAGGTGATGGATGCGATGGAGACGGATGTAGGGTCATCCAGGTTTACGTTGCGTCAGAAGTGGCGGGCGAACGGGTAAGGTTCGAGGGAACTTGGGCAGGCGGCGGCGCGAGGCTGTGAGGGCAGGCGACAAGCGTCGTGCACGGAGCGAGCGGCGCGGCGCGGCGCGGCGCCGCGGGCGGCGGCGGTTGGCCGGCGCGCAGTTGGGCGCGTGCGGCGGCGGCGGGGCGCTGCGGGCCCGAGGCCGTATCGAGCGCGCCCGCGAGCTTACGACTGTGCGCTGCGGCAGCCGCGGCGGCGGCGGCGGCGCCCCGAGGCGAGGGCGCGAGCGGCCAAGCAAGCGGGCGGGGCGCGGCCGAGCCTCAATTTGGTGGGTTTATCGCCGCCCCACACTAAACCGGCGCGGCGACATGTGTGCCGGCCGCGCCCCTTGCCTCTGCCCTCCCCGCCAGTCCCCGCCCGCGCGCTCACTCCGGCGCTCCCGCCCGCGCGCCATCGGATTGCGACCGACCCAGCTGCCCGCTCGCCCGCCCCCCGAGCCGCGGCCCGCCCGCCGCCGCCCGCCCCGATCAGCTTACGTCGATGCATAATTGAGACTGGCGCTCGCCGCGGGACCGGCCGGCCCGGCCGCCTCTCCCCGCCAGCCACCCCCGCGGGCTCTAATTCTTTAAGAGGCTTGGGGAGGGGAGAGGCGCCGTCGCGTGCGAGAGTGCGTTCGCGGCGGTCGCTTGGGGCGCCACCGGCGGTCGCCGCCGCGGCCCCGGAGGCTGTGCGGGGTGAAGATGCCGCCTCCGCTGCCTCGCCGTCTCTTCCCTCTCCGACGCGCCATCCGGAACGACGCTCCGGAAATGAGCGCAGAAAAACACAATGGCATCGGGGCGCGGAATTAGGGGAAGGGGTGACTGCGGGGGCGGCGGAACCGGCGCGGCGAGATAGCGCGGCCGCCGCACCCCGATAGCGGCGCCCGGGCATCTGAAACCCCGCCTTCCGCTCTCTCCGCGCCTCGCCTCGCCTCGCCTCGCCCCGCCCCACCCCGCCCCGCCCCGCCCCGCCGCGTCGCCCGCTCCGCTCGCACGCATTAGCACCCCAGGTCCGGGATGGCGCCTCGCCCCGCTCCCCCTCCGACTGTGGAGCTCGCGCCTCGGCGCAGCAGCGACGCGCGCGGGGCCGGGCAGAGGGTTTTGCGCCGGCGCCGCCGCCGCCGCCGCCGCCACCCTTGCGGCGGGGCGGTGGTCGCTGCGGCGGCTAAGATTTAATTTGTACTTATCATGCGGCGCGGGGATTTGTTTATTAAAAAATTACATTCCGACCGCCGGAGCGGGCGGGCGGCGGCCGCGCGAGCGCGCGCCTGCGCGGGGAAAAAGGCGATTTGCGCAATTATTCATGAGCGCCGTGTAATGTAATTAAGCGGGTGGGCGGAAGGGCGTGCGGGCGCGCGCGGGGGAACGGCTGCAGTAGCAGCGGCGGCGGTGGGCGCCGCCGGCGGCGAAGGCAGCGCTGGGGCGGCGACGGCGGTGGCTGCCGTTGCTGCGGGCGCGCCCGCGGGTCGGCTAATTTCTCCGGGCACTCAAGTAATTACCGCCTGAGTTATTTGCCGACGGCGGGCAGGCAGCGTTTGATCGCCGCTGCCCCCCCCCCGGCCGGTTCCGCCACCCCTACACCGACGCTGCCGCCGCAGCCGGGCCAAGAGTTACGAGCCTCCCCGACAGAGCGCGCCGGCGGCGGTCGCCGCGGGCCCCGCCCATCGCCGCCCTCCTCCCCCCGGGCCCGCCACCGCCCCCCGCGCACCATCGCTGGCCACCGCTTCTAAAATTCACGATTTTTCGGCAGGGGAGCTTGTCCCCGCGCGCGCATCAATGCGATTTGGCCGTAAGTCCGGCTTAGCGCGACGTGATTAAGGCGGAGTTTTTATTAGCTTATAGTTTGTATCGGGCGGCGCGCGGGTTCGTTACCTCGCCCGTAATGAATGCCTGCCTGATCCTGTTGCGGCCCGACTCGTCCCGTCGTGCCCCGCGTCCTCCTCGCCGCCGATGTGCTCTGCCCCTCCCTCCATCGCCGTCGTCGCGAGACTTTTGTTCGAAAGAATTTACCGTCTGTGCTGCCCGTCGATCCAGACCAACTGTCCCGGGAATGCTAGTGCGGAGTGTGGGGCGCAGGGTCAGGGGTCGCGGGGGGGGAAGCGGGGAGAACAGGGGAGTCGGCGAGGGGGCGCGCGGTGTTTTGACGGAAGTGACTTCCCGTGCACGAGGCTGAACGGCGTTGGGTTGGCGTGTGATGAGTAATTGCGAGGTCACTAAAGAGGAACCGCGGGTGAGGGATGTACTACACGCGATGGAGTTGGATGAGATTGTTGCGGGAAAATAATTGAAAGTGAATGTGCGAGAAATTGAGTTAATTGGATTGATGCTTTCATGAGTGAATATAGTGAAGATGTGATTTAACGCACGAAACTACGTGAAGAATCATTCACACTACCGCAGCTACGTATGTTCCTTATTACAAAACTATGATGGTCATTTTCATATCGTATTTCCAAATGTTAAATATGTACCCTATCGATTTACTGAAAGATATAATGTATCATGTTCGTTGAAAAAGCAGTAGTGTTGGAAAAGGTGAGGTAATAATTCAGAACAAAAGAAAATTTATATGAAACAGCAGATACCTGGAATGATGCAATAAAGGTTTATACGTGAATACTGTCTTTGGTACTTTCATTCGTTTTTAGCAAGACTCTTCAACCCTCTGTATTTTATTTCTAAAGTAAACTATTTTCTTTCAAAAATGTGTCTAAAATATAACTTGTGAATTAAGCTAATTGCATTATTGCTATTATTACTATTATTATTATTATTATTATTATTATTATTATTATTATTATTATTATTATTAATAATAATGGTTCTTCCTCTTATTCTTCTTTTCTTTGTCCAACTTGTATACTAAACTAACTATTGTCAACTAAATAAATTGAACGGAGTATTTTGCTTATTTATTTATTCTAAATGAGGCGCACGAAATTCATATTTTTGCCATAAAATATTTAGGAGTATTAATGGACAGAAGACTCCATTGGCGAAATAATATCTCCCACAGACTTTCGTTAGCTTCATCTGATGGCATCAGCTTCATCCTCAGATTAAATACTCTTCTTTGTTAATTATACTGACTAAATTGCACGTTTACAAAACAATGATTCGGCCTATACTATCCTAAGCGTGTCCAATTTGGGGATCAGCATCTAAAACGAACATTAATAAAATACACATTTTTCAGAATACCTGCCTAAGAACTATTGTTAAAGCCCCTTGGTTTATTTCTAATCTACAAATTCATTCTGAGTTAGGTATACTTCCAATTAAAAACTTTTTTCTACAAATTTCAGCAAAATTCTACGGCAAAATTAATAAAATTCCATTTGCACTTCATTTGAACAACCCCATCGAAACCGACTAAAACGTAAATTGCCTAAACAATTATTTCATCCCCCATAATCTCCTTTCAAATTTGATTTTAACACATAAAGTAGATTGTTCTTGATGCGTGAGCTTTCTTTGTAGATACTCAATTCTGTTTGTAATACTCATTCAGTTCATCTTCTGATGCCAAGGGCCTAACTGACTAAAGGCATGTAATTATTCAATAAAAAATATTAACAATAGACTTCATTCTTTGTTGATAGTCACTGTGCTTGGAAACATTATGCCATTGTTTATTTAGAGAAACAAAGATATAAGTACACGAAGCGTTATTCATCACAATAATAATATTAGAAATAATAATAATAATAATAATAATAATAATAACAATAAAGATGATAAATGCCGCATTTGCCGGGAACACGTAGATACCATTGATCATATTGTCTCAGCTTGTCCAATCCTAGCAAAGATCAAATACTTGAAAAGACACGACAGGGTGTGTAGTTACCTCCACTGGCAGATCTGTACTGCCCTCGAAGTTCCAAACACATGCCCCAAGAAGTGCTCACCAATGCCGGTGACGTCTGTTGGATTGTGCACAATATTGTATGAACAATAAATTCAAACTGATCGCACGATAGCGGCAAACAAACAGGATATAGTTATACGGTATTTGGAGAAAAAATCGTGTTCACTTGTCGATGTTGCTGTACTTTGCGATCAAAACGTCGTTACTAAGGAGGCAAAGAAACGTCTTAAATACAAGAGTTTGGAAATCGAGATCAGTCGAATGTGGGGTGTAGAAGCACAGGTCGTACTGATAGTCATCGGAGTTCTGGGATTTGTTCCGCAAATTTGTGTAAGAACTTGTCTAAACTTCCAGGTAATTTAAAAGACTGGGAAGTGCAAGAATTTGCTTTATTTGGAACATCCCACATTTTGCCAAAGTATTGTAGAGGCACCGACAATCACTGGATCTGCTCCTTAGGTAGCTGGTTGCAACCTGAAGTAGATTTTATATTCAGCCGACTCATAACATCTTTAGTCGTGATGAAGTGGAATAATAATAATAATAATAATAATAATAATAATAATAATAATAATAATAATAATCAGGGGCGGCTCGTCCTAAGGGGCCACAGGGGCCGGGCCCCACCAATATTTCATAAAGCACAAAAATGTTTATATATCTTTACAGTAATATCTTTGTCATAATTATAGTACTTCATTGGAATTCTTTATTCGTGAACGTCAAAAATTCGTTCCCAGAACTCATTCGAAGTGCCAATAACTAAGAATTGAGGGTCATAGTTCCTTGCCGCACTCAAAGATAGCGTTAATAGTGCTCAAGGGGCCCGGCTTGCATGGGCCCCAGACCGGTAACCCCACTCCGTTTACAAGGTCAGAGCCCTTTCGTACTGGGCGCGACCACTGCTTGCTAATTTTAGCTGTCCTAGGGGCCCGCACCAGCGGGCCCTTCGCAGAGAAACGGCAGTCTGAGCGCGCTGTTTTCAAAGTGCACGTGAAGTTCTGCGCGCTGTAAGATGAACTCAGTGGATTCATTACACTGTTTTCCGTTTCATCACTCAGATTTGAAGAAAAAAATTATATTAAACGATTAGGAGAACATCAACCTATTGACTTATCATTTACACAAGTTGATGGAAAGAAGAAACAAACATTCTGAATTTCGAAGTTTCAGAAAAAAACCATGGTTGACTGTGAGTGAAAACAAAGCTAAGTTTGCTTTTATTGTTTATTTTTTTGGTGAGGGATTGTGGACGACAGTAGGCTGTAAGGATCTGAAACATTTGAGCGAAAGGATAAAGATACACGAAGAAAGTGCATTGCATTTAGAAAATGTTTGCAAATTTAAAACATTTGGAACTGTGAGCATTGTTGTACAGATTGATTCGGTGATGAAAATTTCAATCAAGAAACATAATGAACAAGTCGCAATAAATAGACATTTTTGGTAGAATAACTGAGTGTTTAGTTAAGTACCATGGCACTCGTCATTCATCAACTAGTAGCATTGAGAGGGCATGATGAATCTGAAGATTCAAAAGACCGTGACAATTTTTTAGACTTATCGTTACTCGGCAATCTAGATAGTGTGTTAGATGATCATTTAAACAATTCTTCTATTTATAAATATAACTCACACATGACAAAGAAAGAGCTGCTAAATTATATGTATGAAGCGTATTTGGAGGAAATGTAGAAAGACATGTAGCTGATTTTATTTCTCTCTTCAAGTCGAAGTCAACTTGTCTTAATTTTACGATACGTTCCCTTTTCGAACTTTCATCATTCCGAAAGATAAGCGATGGCATTAGCGTAATTTTTGTAAAAAATCTTTTGTTTCCATTGACATACCAATATTTGATTAAAAGACTTAATAAAAATTCCTAATTCTGTTTTTTGTAGAAAACTGATTAATGATGATTCTTTAATTAGATAAGTTATTGATTCTGAGATAATATTCGTGCTTTTACAGCTGGCCCCACCAGGAAAAAATGTCACGAGCCGCCACTGATAATAATAATAATAATAATAATAATAATAATAATAATAATAATAAAAATAATAATAATAAAATAATATGATCTTAAAGTGTTTGTAAATGAAGTGGTTCTCTCCCAAATGCTCTCTGAAGTGAATGACTTTAACAATGACATCTGCATGAAGTTTGGTCTTGACAAGTGTGCAAAACTCAATTTAAAAAGAGGCAAACTAACAGCGACAGAGAGCATTGAAGTTCATATGCACACTGAGATTCAAGACCTTCACCAGGGTAAAACTTACTAATATCTGAGCATTGAAGAATGTGAGACCATCTCGAACGACACAATGAAAGATATAATTTGTAGACGAATTGAAAAATTGTTCCTGATTATCAGTATATAGTTCTTAATAATAAAACATCAAATTTTATTTATGACAGTCCTTTATTGTTCACATTTGCACACAGAACACAACGTTTCGTAACTTGTTTAGTTACATCATCAGGCTTCTAAATTACGGGATACAGAAATCAAAATTATTCACAGTGTCAAATTGGTCAGTTAACAAACTATTTCACATAATCAATTAAAAGTTAATACAACTGAGTTAAAGTGTTTCATGTCAATTGAGTAAAAATGAATTATAATATCGACCAAGTCGACTTCCCAAAAGTAAATAGTTCTTCAAAACTTGAAATAATAAAATATTAAAACGATAAAATTAGATTAGAATAAAAGACAAAACATAGAAAACACAAACAAAATAAACAATATATTTCTATGAGACACTCACCTTAATAAAGGGAACTGTTGTCCCACTTTTAATGGTTTTAACGGTCAAGCACTCGAGGACACATAGTGAACTCAACAGCAACCTCTCCAGTGGACTCAAGAATATAAACTGTCCCCAGGATGACTAACGTAACGTAGGTACGGCGCATGAATAAGCAGTGTGGCATTTTAAATTAACAAATTAGGCATTACTCTTTATATTTCTTAATTTTGTACAGCGTTGGTAAAAACATTCATTTCTACGTTGATATTAAGGGTGTGATTTAATTTAATTTGAAGGTTTTCAGAAACATATCGAGGGAATCTCCTGACCTCAGTGTCCAAAATAATTGGATTCTCAAAATCACCGTTAAAAATGGGACAACAGTTCCATTTTGGGAATAATGGGATAAGAGTGTCTCTTATATATTCATTTCCAGTGCAGTTTTTGGCAGCAACATTTTTGACCTATTTATTGAAAGCTTAACAACTTTCAAAAAATTGGTAACAAATGAAAATGAACACTGAAGTTAGTGGAGAAAAAGTCTTGTTCAACAGAGCTTAATATTTTCACATGCAGATTCCATTAAAATGACAAAGGCTAGCAAAAACACCACAAAGAAAAATCTTGTCACGCCGTTGATGATGCGTGAACTCGAAGCCGTGAGATTAAAAAACAGCGAAACTTGGGAGTTTGATGCCTCCCATTTCAGTTGTTTTGCCACAAACACGTGCCCGCGCCGAGCTGGACGAGCGCGAGTGTGCAGCGGAGCGCGCGGTGCGTGTCCGCGCGTTGCCAGAGACAGAAAGAGGCGCGCGAGAGCACGGGCGCGGGCGTGGGCGCGCGGGCGGCTGTGGCGGGGGCGGGGGCGGGGGCGGCGGCGGCGTGGGACATGGTCGGGCGCCCGCGGGCGGTGCTAGCATTGGGAGCGTGGCAGCACAGGGGGAGGGGCGGGCCAGCGGAAAGAGGCGGGGCAGAGGGGTGCGGGGCGGCGTGAGGTGGCGCGGTTTGCGTGGCACAGTGGGTGCCGCGCCGCCCGCCGTATCACATTTCCAATTACAGGCGGGCGACAGCCCCCGATCAGTGCGCGCCGCCGCCGCGTAAAAACCGCCCCTGGCGTCCAAATGCCTTTAATTGATGGGCATTAGCGCGCAGGCGTAACGAGCGGATTATGAGTTTGGGATCAAAGGACGTCACTCTGTCTCTTCGTGCACCACTCCTCCCCCCAACCGCTCCCCGCACCAACACCCCTGCCCGCCCCCGCCGGACCCCCACCCCTTACTGTCGCTCCACCACACTCCGTCCACTTCGTGCGACTCCGTAGCTCCTCACCCTGTCCGTCCCGTCGCTCGTACTATGCCCGCCTCGTCTACTCACATTTTGTGCTGCTTCGACCCTCACCCTCTGCCCAGCCATACTACACTTCTGTCATTATCCTCACCCTCCTCGCAGTCTTTGTCGATTGGCAGTTCCCAATGCGACTTATCCAGTAAACAAATTCTTTATTAAGATTCAAATTTCACTCTATATGCAAACTTGGGACAAAATTGTGGTTAACGTGAATGTTCTTCAGGGCTTTAATGTCACAATTTCAGCTCGTAATTTCTGAAAAGGAACGTTACAAAATTTGCTGTTCTGTAAATCGTACAAATCGTTTGTAGGCTTCAAGAGATTGATAATCCTGGTGCTAGAACATATTTTAGAGGACATACCTTTCAAAAATGTAATGCTAGTGTGTTTCACTTCATTGCTCAGCTCATATTTTGGGCGCGTTTGTTTCGTGATCGAGTTTGCTTCCTAGATTATCTTTATTACTTTCCCGTATACTATACGTACGTATAATATAAGGAAAGTTATATAATTCTGCCCGAAAAAACGGCGGATTTTCAACAGAAAAACTCTTATTACAGGGCCCTGGTAACGAAAAAATGGATAAATCCAGTTGCTAAATTAAGAGAAAAACTCTCCTAACACGTGGTGCAACCAGAATCTCCATTTTGTGAGGCCTTGATACCGAAAAACCAATTGAAAGCAAAACGTCTGTCCATCCGTCTGTCCGTATGTCTGTAAACAACACTAACGACTGAACCCTTCGGCCGATTTTGTCTAAAATTGATATTCCCCGATCGATTTGGCTGATCTCGTGGCTCCTTGAATTTGAAACCGATATTCTTATTTTGGGGGGTACTTTACATGAAGCCTTCCGGACATATAATTTTCTCAAAAACGGCTCCAATTTTTTCTTTAAATTTTTTATAACAATTGAGTAAAATACATTTATCAAGGTAGCATTGGTCCGATTTTCACGATTAACTCTAAATTTTCGAAAATTGCCAAAGTTTGAATTTTATTCGGCGTCTTCCTCCAACTACAAAATTGGAATTAGAGATTTCTTCCATTAAATAAAATTTGTTGTTCATAGTAAGTTCTTTCTTTAAGGTCATGTACATTTTTTAAATTTTAGACGTTTTCGCGCAATATTGCGTGCAATTTGTGCAGTTTAAAAAAATACAAAAACAAGATTTTCTCCAAAACCGCTCTAATTTTTTTCTTTAAACTTTTGGTAATATACCAAATATAACCAAATGTACTCTAATAGTACCAAATGTACTCTATTAGATGACATAAACGTCATATTGTTCTATTCTTTTGTTGTTTTTTTTTCAAAAATTGTAAAAATATATTTTTTTGATCTGTCTCTCACGTCGTTAATATTTACATTAGCGGCGATTTGCTGACATTATTATATTAATGACTACATGTGCTTTAAATAATTTCAAGTAAAGTTTCTCAAGAACTCAACCGTTTTCTGTGAAAACTATCTCAAAATTCCGCATTTTCAGAAACGCTCAAACGCCCTTTTCTCATAAACGGCTCCAAATTTTTTCTTCTACTTTTTGGAAATGATAGTGCTAATTGAACTCTTTAATACAACGTAAAGTTTATTTCAGGTATTTGAGGTTTTGAGGTATTTTTTTGTTTTTTTTAAATTACACAAATGTAAGTTTTTGAAAGTTTTTTTCAAATCTTTAATATGCACATTAACATAAATTTGTAAATATTATCATATTTGTGAATGTAAGTGTTTCAAATGACTTCAAATAAAGTTTTTTGAAAACTCAAAAATGTTTTGTGAGAAATTTCGCATTTTTAGTAGCGCTTAAAACATTACGAAACCATATAAGGAACCATTACGAAACCAAAAATTGAGAAAATGTCAAAAAAAAACGTAGTTTGAGTGACGATAGATGGCAGCTGGTTTTCTCAATGAAAAGTATTTATCAAAACTACATCTTCAAATAAGGCCATGCTTAATTTTTTGAAAATACGTGTAGTTTTTCTATAATTTCGTGACAAACATAATAGCCTACTGCAAATTTACTGCGTTTCAGACAGCCGGATGCGTCGGGAATTAGAATTTGCAATTTTGCACATTAATTCTTTGGTTGTTTCTTACATTGGACAGTTTGTGATACATTTACACATTAATCTTTTAGAAAATATTTATTTTTAAATATTTGAAGCTCTTTAACCATTAATTGGTATCGCTTTTCAAAACCTTTGATTGGTATCGGCGGTCAGGGGTACCACTCATGCTTAATTCCTATAATTCAACGGATTACTTAACAACATGGAACTTATCTGCTAGTCTAAAAATTAACATTTGTTTCATAAAGGTTTATGATGATGTGAAACTTCGAGTCCCGGTCATAGCATGATTTTTCATAAGGTTAAGAGACACACATTGGGGAAGCGGGGTAACTCTCGTCGAAAGCGAATGAGAGTCAATGGGCGGAGTGAGAATGAGTGTAGTGGAATACCACGAGACAGTATCAAGAAACGACCGACTGAGGTGGCACAGGGCTTCAATTGATGTTACTGCAGTGCCTCTGAACGGAGACTCTAGGCTTCGAGTCCTTACGGTGACAGGACTTTCGACACTAGCTAGATAGCTAGGACGCTTTCTGGAGGAGAATTCTTGTGGTCAGCTGCTCCAATAGGCAGTTTTCGATAATTTCTCCGAAGAACTTCAGGATAATGCCTGTGCAGTACCCTAACAAACGGGCCAGGGACCGCAAGCGATCTTTCCTTCCTCTTCCTCTTACTTACAAACACACACACACACACAATTACATGAAGCAAACAACAGAAAATGACGGGAGAGCAGTCTGGAACTAAGCTAGGACAAAACTCTGCTAGTGAGAGATACCTTGTTGGAGAAAATCCCTAGCGGACGTGGATCGGGATCGTATCGGCATCGGATCTCATTATCCAGCCATGGAAGATCGCCTTCACAAACCATATAAGCATTCACTACACTTACGGGACAAACGACAACCGTTGACGCGCTCGGAAACACCAAATAATCAATGGAAGATAGGCACACCACTTGAAGCATTTTTTCGTAATAAATGCGTTCATTATTTGTAGTATATTAATAATTTTCATATTCATGTTCATTCTCTTGCTCCTGTTCAGTTTCAGAATCATGAACATGATCTCTATAATTATATGTTATCTCGTTGTTTTGGTATCACTAGTCGAAAAAAATACATCATGCAATTGGTATCGGCGGTATGTCACACCGTACCGCACAAAAATATTACATAACTCTAGAAAGAAAGCTCTAGTGAAGCTCTAACTTTGTTCAGAGATAGATCTACATTAAGAAGGAAGGTAGAGAGCCGCTGGACGTGTAGACATAACAATCAGAGATTGTTGCACAAATGTCAACTTGCTGTCGGGGTGTGTCAGACCGCAATACCAATTAAAGGTTAAGGGATTATCGACAATGCAGGGAATGCAACAATGGAATTCCGTTTCGCTACGCGAATTTCTGTGAATTACATACATTATATACGGGTCACATACGTATTATGTACGTTTTATATACATTGTATACGTGTAATTGTTGTGACTTGATACAGCTATACGGAATCAGACTTCTCTTTCCAATACAGGTTTACAAATCTTTTGTATTATATTTTTAAGCAGTTGTAGAATTCACATAGTTTTGGCAACACTGCGATGGAAACAGTGAGTTGTTCGCTTCTTGATTGAATTGGACGTTTTCAAATAATAGTTAAGGTGTTAGTGGGGGCAGAAAGTGCAATATTTCAATCCTACGTAACTGTTTTTGCAAGAACACGGGTGAAATATGTGCTGTTGTAGCACAACTAGTTTTAATAAGGGGTTTTTATCAGCTGCAGAAAGGAATGAATTTGAAGGTATTGTTGTATACTTCGGACAAACAACCAAAGAATACAGTTGTGTTTACTCAAACTAAACGTCAACTTTCTGGGAAAATTAGCGAGGCGTGTGTAGGTAAAACTTGAGAATCCTGTTATTGTCTATGTTGCAATTTGAAAAATAACTTTTTTAAAGTATTTTTGTAAAAATAAAATTACATCTTTTCACCACATCTGTCTACATTTCGACGCCTCTTTTTCACATAAGGTATTAGCATTGGGGAGGTAGAAAAATAATTGTGAGATTTTAAGAAATCATTAAGAGTTCTGCAAACGTTTTTTGCTTGTTCACAAAACTGGTTAATTCCATTATGTCCATTGCATTAATTGTTAAGGTTGAGTTTGTTTTGTATTTCAATTTTTCTAGCAATCCGTTTCAAACGCACTAATCTCACCCTATCCGAATTTAAACTGGCTACATGCTTCTATTCAAAACCCAGCTAATGGGCATGCATCCATTCCAAAGATTTTGAAAAGGATAAAGGATTTCGGCTGTGGCTATTGACACGAGTAGGTCACTTTTGTGTACTCTCTCGTTCGCATAGACTCTACGCGTGGAATGTGATTGAATGGGTGCACGGCGCAAAAACGGGGACAACAGCCACTACCTCACCCTGCTAATTATTGCTGTCGTTATTCTTATCATCGGCATTACCAGGGCGGCGCGCAATAGCGCGAGCGCAGCTGCGGGGCTTCTCGCTTCCCGTCGTTGTACGTATTACGAGATTGCCCGGATATTCGCAAATCCGCCCGAGTCTAGTACCTCTAATGAGTTATCGCTGCAACCAAAGCCCGGGAACTATTTGCGACGGCCCCGACGACCATGGCCCCGTACTGTCGGATTGTGTATTAACGCAGTTCCATCCATCACGCGGGATTGTTTTTCTCGAGGATGTTAAAGATGGTGGTGAAGGTATGAGGCTAATGCGGAGATAATTCCTGTTTCGGTAGTACAGTTTTAAAGATATCGGTATAGTGTGTTGATTATTTCTTAAATAATAAGGTTATTACATAAATATGACATGCTGTGTTTAAATTAAGCAATTTTAAAATGTTATTACTTAAGAATTCGAGTAGATTGGTAATAACAGAAAATTCATAAATGTGTGTAATGTTCGTAATTACAGAAATATTGCAAAGTGGATTGAAGTGAATGAACGACTTTCATCGGGCGTACTAGACTGTCAACGTCCTATTTCGTAGCGTTGGCGCTAGTGAACCCAAAATCTTGCGCTCTTTGCCATTTTATGGCCCTACAGATTCGTTCGCTATCAATATTCTATATGTTTCTTTATGTACTTCTTTTATTATTTTAATCAATTTCTGTTAGTCTTTGGCAATTGCGGAATTATTTACATCACGATGGTGAACAGTTGTATTGTTTTTGGATGTAATTTTTAATTATTACGACACAAGGTAAAAGAAACTGGAACTTCGATACACGGGTTAGTTATTGTTTTCGTGCTTTGTTCTCATGGCATTGGTAAATTAGTTATTAAATTACACTGTCATATGACGTTTATAATTTTTATTAAGATTATTTGATTCAACTACTAATTCAATTCGGGTGCAAAGGAGTCAAAATGAGCTCCGATGCATTCTTCTTTTGTTCTGACCTCTCATTAATTTTCAATCCGAGATTTCGAAAAAGCGTGGATTAAGAGAGAGAAATGGCTACCGATATCTCCTTCACCTGTTTGCTCTCAACATTTTTGTTCATACGATGTGGATTTAACAGGCCAGAAGATATGACTAAGAGCAGCTGTCTCCAACACTTTTCCAGCACATCTAACACACTTGGAGAAACATTGGAAGATATCACAAAAACCATCGCACGAAGAAATTCTATTTTAGAAAACGTAGCAGATGCTGAACTGCAATTTAATGTTACCAATAACGATAGTCACATTTCTGTTGTGGTGCTCCTCGTAGCCCGCAAGTATGGCATTAGGATTTCCATTAAACACCTTATTTCAAAATTTAATTTTATCTAAAACATTTATTATTGTAAAGAAACAAGGAAATATAACTGAGCAGTGTTTATTTCTGTACTAAATACACCAGTAGTAAGTAGTCATAATAGTAGTATAGTAATACACCAGTAGTAAGTAGTAGTAGTAAATAGTCATATTTACTGAATCTGTAAACACGTATTGTGGTCAACTGACTTCCATCTCAATCAGGTTCTCATCATTTCCCTTGACCCCCAGAGCAAAAGTCGAGATGATCCCTCGCCTTCTGATTTTTAAGTGTAGCTTTTATCATCGACATGAATATCAGACACTGACGGAGATTAGTGCTGTTTTTGAAAATAAAATTAACAATGAAGTCACTAAAAACCTCGCCATCAATTATTTTAAATCCTTAATACTATTTCCCATTTAATATTCCGTTTTTTCCTCAACAGCAACAAATAAATTGGTAGATTTATAGATTTTCTTGGGGACCAGTGACGTACCGCATTATATGCCTTTGAACGAAACGGTAGTGACACAATTTGGCAGCGGACGCAATCAAACAGCTTCAAAATCAATTGCTCGTTGCCAATCTAGTATTATATGCCTGCGCAATATTACTGTAATTAAACTGTAAAATAAATGAAATGAAACAAACGGGCGATGATCGGAAGCTACTTCAGGCTAAGAATTTTTTTCTTTCAGTTGGCGCTGAAAGCGCTTCACAATATTTTTATATCTTCAATACCATATTAAGACCGGC
Source organism: Acheta domesticus (assembly GCA_031308135.1). Lineage (NCBI taxonomy): Eukaryota > Metazoa > Arthropoda > Insecta > Orthoptera > Gryllidae > Acheta > Acheta domesticus. The sequence goes on from JAHLJT010009436.1 coordinate 108,898,414, forward strand.
AGAAGACAGAGGACAATAATAACACCACAAAACTTATTTGTGTTTTCAACGTAATACTGTGCTACGTAATACTATGTAGCATAATACTACAACGTAATACTTAATGTAATTATGATGTTCTAGAATGCGTTCAAGTAGGTTTTTGTAACATTTCTATAATAGAATCTTTAATTCTTCGATGCCCTCTGTTTAGTTGAATTATTACGATTGACTTATTACAGTTGAATTACCACAATTTGGTTGGAGCAGCCTCCCTGTTTCAAAGAAAACAAGTTACACGTCAAAGAGGACCGGGGGTGATCCAGACGGATCAAAGAAGCCCTGGAGATTGCCAAAGATTCTCACAACGTCAACGGCGACACGAGGTTGCGAATCAATAACATTTGGCCATCAGTGCTGGGGAGGACGGTGGCCTGGGAGACCGCCCCTCAGGAGCGTTCTTTTCCATCCGATCTCGGTCCGCGCCTCGCCGTCCGACCGGGCTAGTCCGCGCCGCCCGATCAAGGATCGCGCCATGCCGTCCGATGTCAGCCCTCCCGACGCCACCGGCCGGTCCAACCTGATTGGTCGGGTGAGCAGCCAACCGAATCCTGGTGCCTACAGTTCCCGTTCCATAACGCATCACGTATTCGCTAATATGTAATGACGAGCAGGTATTCTATAACACGACGTCAGCTGTGATGTAAGCAATGTCCAGATGAGCATTATGATTCAGTCGGTATATAACCCGAGCGCCCACCTTCCTGGCTCATTCCAACCCTGAAGAAGACCACGATGTGATGGTCAAAACGTCGGCATCACTGCCCTTCACGCGGCGTCACCCGGGCAGTCGAAACGTTTCACGTAGCTCTGGCCGCGGAATCCTACGATTGCAATCTAAAAGTCGTTTTTGAAACCAGAAGTAAAAAAAAAAATTGCAGGAATTTTTATACAGGTCAATTTTCATGCAAGAAATTTGCCGGCCTTTTAGAGAAAAAAAGAAAAGGTATAAATGTCCTTTCCACGGAAACCTGAATTTGTCTTTCTACAAAAACAAGTAATGTTAAAAACTAAATAAAACTAGTGCTACAGAATGGCACAGACTTTCCCGTATTAGTTTTCTATATCCTTTGGTGTCGACTAGAAATTCGGATTTGCCACATTCTCTTGCCAGCTGCCAGCTATTGCCACCCAAAGTACATTTTTTTGACATTTTATAAATTTTTCGATTCCTTAATAGTTGAAAGGGAATATTATTTAAAAATATTAAAGAACAGTAAAACATTGTCCTAAATTCATTTTCTTTCAAATATTTGGAGCCGTTTTCTAGATAATGGCGTTTAAGCGCTACTGTAAATTCGAAATTTAAAGATTTCTTTTCAAAGAAAATTTTTGAGTTTTCGAAAAACTTCAATTGAAGTAACTTGAAGCATTTTAACTCACAAATACAACAGTGTTTACAAATTGTGGAAAATGTACCTATTGACGGTGTGAGAGATCTTTCAATATAAATTGAATTTGTGTAATTTTTGAAAAAACAAAAAAAATCAAAATGATATTTATATCATAATAAACAGTGCAATTAGTATTATCCGTTTGAAAAGTTTGAAGAAAACATTTGGAGCTATTTATGAGAACGTGGCGTTTGAGCATTCCTGAAAATGCGGAATTTTGAGATTGTTTTCACAGAAAACCTTTGAGTGTTCAAGAAAATTTATGATACATTATTTGAAATGTGCGAGACAAGTCAAATATTTACTTTTGTGTAATTTTTGAAAAAAACAAAAGAATGGAGCAATATGGCTTTTGTGTCATCTCATAGAGTACATTAGGCACTATCCTTACCAAAATTTTAAAGAAAAAATTTGGAGCCGTTTTTGCAAAAATATTGTTTTTGTAATTTTTTGAAATTGCAGATATTGCAAGCAATATTTGCGCGAAAATTACTCAATTTTTCAAAAAAATATACATGAACTCAACAAAAGAACTAATAATGAAGAACAAATTTTATTTGATGGAAAAATCTCTATCTTCAATTTTGTATGACAACGATATAAAGGGCAGAAAGGAAGATGCCGAAAAATATTCGAAATTTTGCAATTTTCGAAAATTCAGAGATAAGCATGAAAATCGGTCCTATTCCACCTTCACAAGTGTACTTTACTCTATTCTTACAAGAAATTTAAAGAAAAAATTTGGAGCGATTTTTGAGATAATTTTGAAAAGGTCCGGGATGCTTCATGTACAGTTCTCCCAAATTTTGAAGAAAGTTTTTCAACATTGCTGGGCCTCGAGTGGAACGAGATCAACCGAAGAATATCCATTTTGGAAGAAATCGTACAAATGGTTTAGGCTCTAGCAGACACCGGACAGACGGACGGACGGGCGGACGGACGTTTTACTTTCAATTGGTTTTCGTTATGAATGACGCACAAATGAGGGATTCTCGCTACACCACGTGTTAGGGGATTTTTTTCTTAATCCAGCAACTGGATTTGCCCACTTTTACGGCCCAGCAATGAATTTTTTTCTGACGAAAATTCGCGTTTTTTTTTTTTTTGTTCGGGATATAATGGGTATAGTAATATAATGGGTACTGGATAGATAGCGATCAGGAATGTGAAAGGCCTAGCAGATGAAAAGGAAGTAAGGACCGCCTGTGCTCTTCCGAATATTTTGAAACGTCGGTTGACGATCGCCAGTCGTGGGCTGATGTGACGTGCGTAAAACTCTGTGTCGCGCGCGGCGAGACGATTTATTGCGTGGGTTGGCGACCGCACGTGCGGGCCTGGGCCGTGCGTTGCGGGCGGCGCCACCCGCGACAGGCAGCTGCACAGCGCGGGTGGGAAGGGCAAAGGGTCGTGGGAGTGCAACAGCCGCGTGCGGGAGACAGCAAAGACCACAGAACGCGGTCTCTCGCTTTTTTCATGTACGCCTTCTTTCTCTCTTAGTTTGTGTCCATACCCCTTTCTGCTCTTTATATCGTTATCATTATATTTCACCTATATTATCTGTTTGTTTTCGGTCTACATCAATCTTTCTTTTGTTCCCTTTGATCTCGTTTCTTCTTTGCAACTTCCTTGTTCTGTTTCTGTTATCCTTCTAATGATTCTCTCCTTTCTGAAATCTAATATTTTTCCGTAATGCTTGCTTTGCTGACTGTTAGCTATTCCTCTTGTCTTTCCTTTTTCGCTGTCTCGTCTTATAATTTTTCGTTGTCTGATACTCTTTTGGAATCTATTTCTCTTTATCAGTGTTACTAATTTCTACTGCACGCTGAAACTGAAAGAATCCGACGCCACCAAGGATTGTGAGGGGTGTCAATGGTTTTGTTGCATACCCAGGAATCCAGAGAAAATTCAAAAATTGCATCTATATATCCTTCTACTCCACAGGATCTAATCTCGATTTCAATTGAAGATTTATTGAATCATTCTCAAAAAATTTCTATTTCTAAAGAAGAAATAATGATAGCCATGAGACCTATTTTAAAGAACATACAGTTCGTTTTTAATGGTACAATATACCAACAAAAGAAAGATACTCCAATACGCGGTCCTGTATGTGCGTTATTTGCAGAAATTATAATGAGAAAACTAGAAAGTGAAGTACTACAAACCCATTGATTACAGTTTTTATGATCGATATGTAGGTGATTCTCTGTTGATTGTAAATAAAAATCAACTAAAGAACGTGTTAAATAAATTCAATAATGACCATAAGAAAATCCAGTTTACAATGAAATTTGAACAAAATTGCAAAATAAAGTTTTTAGAGTTAATAACTTACAGGAGAAAACAAGTTAATAACTAATTGATTTACTAAACCAATTTTTGCAGCTGTTACGTTAAATTTTCAAACATCCTCCTCTTTCAAACAAAACTTTATCAAAACATCCTGTTGCAGTATAAGAAAAGGAGTTCTTTGGAATTTAGTAGACGGAGTAATTAAATAATCTTCTAATGAATTCCATAGTCAAAATCTTAAAAAAAAATTATGTATTGCTATTGATACTTCAAAAAATTGAATAATTATCCTGAAAACTTTATCAAAAGAATGATTAAAATTAGATTAAATAAAGTAGGCAAACCAACATATAATAGAAATCATGATTCAATAAATAATGAGAACATTATTTGTTCATGCTTTATTCCGCAATTAAATAAATTATTAAAAACAGATTTGAAAATGAGGTTTAATTTATTTTTGACAAATAGGACAAAAAACAAAGCAAGTAATAGTGCTACTTTGTAGTCAATGTAAGCGAGGTGCAAGTTTCTATGGTTCTTATGTGCTTGTTGGAGAATGACCATATCTGTTAGAAGTTCTTTAACCTGTCTGCAACCTTTCTGTTGTTCTGTCATTATTTCTCTGTCCTCAATATAATTTTCGATTTTACTTGTAATGTATGACGTCAAGCTTTTGTATATTGTGGGGAGACATGTGATTGGGCGGTATTGTATCTCTACTTTTGGGTGTCTTTACTTTTGGGTTTCATGTACGTAATACCTTTCGTTAGAAATAAAGGCATGTCATTTGGGCTGTTAATGACTTGTTGTTGTTATTGTTATTATTATTATTATTATTATTATTATTATTATTATTATTATTCCACAACATCACGACTAAAGAAGTTACGAGTCAGCTCAGAATAAAATCTGCTCCAGGTTGCAACCAGTTACCTAAGTAGCAGATCTAGGGACTGTCGGTACCTCTACTTTGCGCAAAATGTGGGCTGTTCCAAATAAAGCAATTTCTTGCATTTCCTAGTCTTTTGAACGACCTGCGAATTTAGCCAAGTTCTTACACAAATTTTGCCGGTCATTATTATTATTATTATTATTATTATTATTATTATTATTATTATTCACATTTTTTTCATTAATTCAGTTTCTTTGTACCTTCTTGATTGTCTTTACACTTATTACGTTTTCGAATTTCGACATTTCTTCATCTGTTATTTTAATTATCATTTCATTATTTCATCTATTTATGTCTAATCTTTGTATTATATTTTATTATCTTATAACTTTCCCTCACTCAAATGTTTCATTTCTAATTGCCGAAAAGGGAGGTTTTTGTCCACAATATGTACTTACACCGCCGAAGAGTTTTGAATATCAATTAATATAATCTACTTTACGTAGAATCCACAATACAATAGCATTGGATGGAAATCTCAAAATAGGTTTTAAAAATATTAAAGTATTCTCTTGTTTGTGGTCCTTTCCTCGTTTGTTGCACCTCTCATTTCACTGTAACGTCACCCCCTTCCGTTTCATCCCTCCAGCGAGCCGCCCCGACAGATCGTTTTGGGCCGTCGAACATTAAAAGCGCTGTCTGCCGAGGAAAGGAAGCGTTGAAGGGATGAAATAAGCCCGCTCCGGAGAGTGGAAGAAAGCGAGGGAGGGAGGCAGGCAGGCGAGAGTTAGCGTGCAGCTGGGTGCACGCGCCAAAGCCACCTGCGCGCTTCTCAAAGCGTGCGCTTGCACGGAGGCGAAGGTCCTGACTTGTCGGGAGAACAATTAACGTCGCCAGTCTCGACGCTTACGACTAACGCCAGACGTCGAGTGGAATTAATGTCAAGTGATGCTTCTCTTTCTGATGCTTCTGGAAGTCGAATTTATTCTAGTTCGTTTCCAAGTTTTGCGATGAAGTTTACTAAACCGTGTATTAGAGATGGGAGGGGATTCATAGTTTACATATCTATTTGAAAACAAACGGAAGAATTTAAATAAAATAAACTGTGCTCTCCATTATTTCGATTTTCTCTGACAATGTCGTCGACAGTACTTGAATATACCTTTAATCGCTTTCTGAAAATGTTAAAGTGTTTAATGAGAAGCTTGTCCGTGCTTCCGGAAAACTATGAAGTATTCAATAAAAGTTAAAATACCCTTTTAACGGAAGCGCGGAAAATTTCAAAACAGAAGATATCCATCAGCATTGTGACTGAAGGAAATTGATCCCGAGATAAGATTTGCGCAAGCGTGAATTCTACGAATTTCAAACGAAAAACCTTTCAACCTTACATTAGAGATTTTATTTTCTTCAAGAGACATTTGTGTTTGTATTCGAAAAACATAAAAATAACAAGTCGCTTTTCTGACAGTTTTTAAACATTAATTTCTCCTGCGTTTTTAACAAATGCACTGCCTGATAAAAAGTGATGCACCGAGAAGGAGTAGTTGAAAGTGAATAAAACAACATATGTTGGAAGACCGTGTGACCTTATCGAACTGATTACAATATGAAATGAAAGAGATAGGTCCTTTGGTAGTTACAAGGGGAAAGTTGACGTCAAGTCAGTAGAGTGTCGCACCTCCTCTGGCTGCAATACATGGTCTTATGCGGTTCGGAACGGTGTCAAACAGCCTCTATGTCCTCTCTTGAGACAAATTCGTCCAGTTGATACGACCAACCATCTTCAAGAAGTCCCCCAATGCAGCCTCTGTCAAATGCAGTCAATTGGTGGGTAGATTGTCGAACGCGTCTGCGCGGATGTACACCGAAATGGAATAATATTGGACTCCTTCTAGGTGCATCACAATTTTTGTCAATGTATAACACGAACCTCATTTTTCTATTCAATCGAGTTTGTTATACGTTCGAAAATGCAATGTGTTTAAAAACAACAGCATTGGCTTCCGTGTTCCTCATGCCATTGGCTGTCGTCTCTAAAACATTGAATATGTTAATTATCACATGTGAAATTTTTATCGCGTTCTCATCTACGCTAGAAAATCTTATTTCCCCGCGAGAAATTCTAAATGGGAACATTAATTTTATAGAGAAAAGAAGATTTTACAAACGACATCGCGTGTAATTTTCAATGAAATAAAAATAATGCAAAATCTTCATCAAATTTGTAATTTATCGCATCAATTAATGTATTTCTCTATTACCTATTTATCTTTTATACGATGTTTCCTTCTCCAAAACTATAGACACTACACGTCGGGTTTGAAAGACGTGCAAGTTGCTAAATGAAGTAAGCCCTACATCTCACCCCTCCTTGCCCTGGTATTAATGTTGCGATATTGATTGTTCTTTAATCCGCTAACTACCACCATTCTTTAAAGATCTGAGTCGGCCATCCATCCAGGCCGTATCCGGGCGTGATGCAACTTGGCGAAGTGACGGGAAGTGGAGGAGCCTCGAGCGCCGAGGGAGCGCGAGCAATCTTTTATATGCCCAACGGAAGACCAATCGCGAGACAAACGGCACAACGAAAAACAAGGAGGTCTCTGGGAAAAGCCTGGCTGTCGGCGGTGAAAGACCGCTTGAGCGGACGTAAAGACAGAAGAAATAAGAGCGGGCGAGGGGAGGGAGGGCGAGTTGTGAACACGAAAGTGAAACGTCTTTTTCTTTCGACGTCCGGGAGATCGAGAACGAGTTTACTCAAGTCTGCTTCCTCTTAATGGAGCACTTAGCCGAGCAGGCGCTTAGCGACGTGATTTGAAAACGATCAGATGCTGGAGTGGGGCGCGCCGCGCCGCGCTTCGCTGGCTCTTCGGGTCCGGTGCGCCGCCGCCATCGCCGCCGCCGGCGTCTCAGGTATGCGCCCTGCGGCGACTGCTTCCGTTGGCTCAAGGGAATGTCCGCCCACAGCTCCAGAAGAATCCGCGAAAAGGTCTCTTCGAGATTGATGAGAGGTCGCTGTCACACTTCGGTTGCGGTGCTGGTGAGTAAGACCAGTGAGAGGAGACTGGAGGACAGTTTGGAGGCTGACTGAATTGGGAAGTTCATTTCAACAGCGCGGGTTCCCTGAAACGTACAGAATGATTCAAACATAATTACACAAAAACAGACGACAGGCCTATGGGAAGAATTTTAGACAATAAATATTTGGTCTAAGGAGACATAGCTTGGTGGTAGCCTATGCTATATAATGCGTAAATACCCCTACAAGATGTTCACTCGAGATCGTACGGGTAACCACTACGAAGCAATAATAGTTCAATCGTATGTACATTTTACCTGGGAAAAGGTCATTAAAACATTTTTTGGAGTATGTTGAATTTACCTAGGCACTAATTAATAACCCAAGTTTGCGACCTCCCAGGCGCTCTGCTAACTCCGGAAGGCCCGAATAAAAGGTATTTTTCTGACTTTTTTTTAGGTTTTCTCTATAAATTTTTAACCATAAGTCCTAAAAAAGATTCAATTTTAATTTTTAAGAGGATAAAATTTCCTACAACTTTTGTATGAAACATTTTTTAGAAACTAGTTACCAAGCGAGCAACAGCCTTAAAAAACAAGCTTTTTTTCATTTATCAAAAATGTGTATAGTATCACACATGTTTGTGATAATATAATCAACCTATAATAAATATAATTATTTCAAGTAATACAATTATTTATTTCAACTTCGGTATAAACATTGCTTCACAAATGCATCTATTGTCAAAAAAATTAATACACAAAAAAGATGGATATGTATAATCGTGTGTATCAGTAGATGGTGAACATTTTGAACACATGCTCAGGTACATTGAGTAGTAATGTAGAGTGTTTACCTTTATTTACTATTTTTACTACGTTTTCGGAATATATTTTTATTTTAGCGATTAATTATTATTATCGTACTGGATTTTTCTATCTCTAAGTTATTATTATATACTCATTAGCATTAAAAATTGTTTGGGCAAAATGTACAATATTCTTTGAACAATCTTAATCATTTATTTTATTGTGTTTTGGTTCAAGATCCATTAATATCCTGTGGTATGAAACCCCATTCAACGAAGTTCAAGTAACAATTTTATTTCAATACATACATATGACAAGTTAGATTCTTGTCTGTCCGGGATGAGCCGCGTCTCAGTCGATTGAGCTGCTTCGGCGATCTTGTTGTGGACTTCTTCAGAGCTATACTGCTCAAGCTCTGAAATAGCATGCTGCTGGACAATTATCGTTAACAATAGTCGCAAAAAAATAAAAATTACTCAAAAAATGCTTATCTAATATATAACAGTATACTTATCAGTGGATTAGTGTTTTACGCCCGTCATTATAGACAAAAAATGTACAGTTTTATTTGAAAAAAACACTTCAATATCTCGTAAAATATAAATGATAAAATAGAAATGAATACATGCATCAAGCCCCATTCCTCCTTGCGTGTCTGTGAAAATTGCATTGCAATAATTTCAACCGTTCAAAAATTGCAGGAGGTGCTAATGTTACTTGACTCACTCTGTATATAGACGACTTAAAAACTACGAACCAAAAAGCTACTTCCATAGAACTGGAATAAACAAGTGTAAAACTTGTATTCACTAAGTGTACAAAAACGCTGCAAATGAAAAAAACCTATGGTAAGGAGCTCTAGTAATCGACGGAAATCTAGAAATCTAGTGGTCGACGGGAACCACCAGCGCATACCAATCAACAACGTTTTCTTCAGTTGTGTTCTGGGACTGTCCTCGGTCAATGTTACGTTTAGAAAAAATATACACAAAAGTACGAAATTTTACTACCTTTAAAATTAGGTAAATTTATTTATTACAATCACATATTAAACAGCCTTGCCTATCACGCCACTGAGGCAACTCAGTTCACATTACAAGCAGTGTGTGCATTACTGGTTGGATAATGATTATTTTTAAAACATCACTCTCTTCCCACCCACTCTTCTAGAGGTATCTTACACCTACGGTATTATTTTTCCTACTGCAATTCCCCAGTAATAATGTAAACCAAGTTTTGTTGAAATAGTATTGTTTCCGCGTTAAGCTGGAACACTAACACACAAATATACACATCCATCCTTTTTGTTTATTTTCAACAATGAGTACATTTGTGAGGCAATGTTTGCACCAAAACGCAGAGCTAAATAATAATATTACACGTAATAATAATTATAGGTATTATAAGTTTGTTTGTAATATCACAAACATCTCTGATTTGCCCACATTTAGGAGAAAAGAAAAAATTGCATTATTTTTGAAAAGCTGTAACTCGCTTGTTAATTGGTTTAGAAAAAATATTTGATATAAAAGTTGTATGAAATTTTATTCTCTTTAAAATTAAATTTCTATTATTTTTCTACAGGATTTACGGTTAAATAGTTATGGAGAAAAAGTCATCAGAAAAAATACCGGGGTATGGGGTCTCTCTAAGTTACCATAGGATCTAAGACGTCGAGAACTTTGGTTTTAACAAAACCTCTCTTTGGATACAACATATCCAAAGAAAAAGATTTTATGATCTTTTTTCACGAACCCCCCTTTCACAGTACGTGCTGGTTAGACTAAAATAAATGTAGCTTTAAATAACGTAATATTTAGCTCTTCTTAACGTATTTATTCTCTTCGTAACGTAATTTGAAAACAAAATGTATTGATAAATTCAACAAATAATTTTAAATATGAAATATGTATTTGCCATTTTGGGTCGATAGTTCAATTTCTTCGGCCAGCTAACGGTGCCCCCATGCTTGGGGTAAAAGCGACATATGACGAACCTGACTTATTCCCTTCACCGTAACTAGCAAGATCTGCCTTATTGAGCTTTTCTTCACCACACAGATGCGCAAACAGGGGCAATTTTAAATGAAAGACACAACTCGTTTTTTGCGTTGACCGGGAATCGAACCCGGGATCATACCATAGGATACTAGTACGCTGCCCTTAAGCCGTCAAAGAGGCTAAATGAATATGAAACATGTGTACTCAAATAAACCCCTATATGTGAAATTCAAAGCAGTAGAAATATATTGAATGAATGGATATGAATATTGCAATTGTTTGAAGAGAATTGTTCACTGAAATTGTTATGTGAGAAGCGGATTCTCAATTACATCTTTGAAAAACTGGATCTGTAGTTCCGGAAGCTCACTTACTTTTCTTGAAGATTATCCTCAAGTTGGTAATAAAATGAACGTCATAAACTATACTATTTAGCCAGTTGATGCTGACGTTAATACTTTCTAATGAGGCAGAAGAGGACTTTCTCAATTGTGAATTATTTGTCAAGAAAGTATGCTATAATTGTCTTCTGCATATTCTATTAGAGCTTTGACCATCGGAGTCTTCAAGGCCTCAGCCAAAGCTTGTCAACGAAAAACAAGAGTTTTTGCGGTGAGGGTATGGACACGCTGTAGATGACGATCGTGATGACGAAAAGAGAGAATGTAGTTATGAATAATAATGGGAACCATGGGGAAGGCAGCAGATAAGGTCTTTATTGAACAAAGTTCACCATGCCAAAAATATTCCAGTCCGTAAAACAGAGAGAAAGAACGAGAGAGAGGGACAGAGAACGAGAGAGAGAGGGAGGGAGAGACCGACAGAGAAGTGGAAATGAAGAGCGATATTATATGATTGGATTCGTCAACGTTTTCTTACGTTTTTATTTTATGGTGTGGTCGTTGAACAAACGTACCGCTAGAGATGACTGTAGTATATACCTGCTCCCTCGTATCCGAGCTTCACAAACCTGCTTGCAAACAGCTACGAAATTTTGGAAGTCAACCTTTTTTTCGACCCAAGACCTTATCGAATTATCTGCTCTGCTCGAACATCGTAAAGAGTAAATTGCCCTGTTGTCATACAGCGAGCTATGAACATATGCTCGCTCATGTTAGGCGTGCGTAGTCTATCGTGTACTTCCATAATTATAGTGGTTGTGAGCAATTCCCTGACGTTCTTCAAAAGAGGGAATGTGTCATGAAGAGCTGTGAGAAACTTCATCGTAGAGGTTAGGTGTAGATATGATCAATTACTTCAATAAAGTTGACTAATTACTGTTTACTGCACAGTGAACGTTTGTAGTGGCACTTAATTTAACCTTGAGTCTACAACACTTTCAGAACGGATAATTGAGATAAAGATCGTATGGACATGTTCTTACTCATCAGATAACGTTTTATGCATTTATGTCTGGGCTCACTGTTGTATTTATACAGATGTAAGGGTTTGTAACAATAACGAGTCATCTTCTTTGAAATCCTTTTGGAGTTGGATATTAATAAATAAGTGACAATATTACGCTTCCTCACAAAATGTGTTTGCTTGCACTGGTTTTTGACAACCAATATCACAATTAAAGGCAGAATAACAAACGCAAATATATCATTATGTAGAAAAGGATTGTCAGATATCATCCGGCAATTCTTTTCTACATATTGGCGGGGTGGAAAGTGAAATGTTTATATTATTATTGAGAGCTGATTACAACGAAAACGTCTTTTATGTCATCTCTTAGCTTTAAACGATGTAAGTCGTTTTGCATACAAGCAACTGTGACTGAAAAACATTGAATAGTGAATGGAAAAAAAATTGGCCTTCAAATCATTTAGAGTGAATTGCATCTAGTGCAAATTTTCTACGTGTTCAACAAAAAGGTGTTAATACCATTGAGTAAGTTTTTTTACAGGCAATTTACATTCGAAACAAATGACTTCTCCAGTCAACACAAATTGCGATGGCAGCAAGGTTCTTCAACGTAAAAAAAATAAATGACACGCATGGGCCGGACATCGAAAGAATTGTAGAGATCCCGTTTGGGAGTTAAAAAGTCCTAATCTCTTGTGAAGAATTTCTTTTACATTGCATCTGAACAAGTACACTCGATATCCACGTGATCTATCACAAAAAGTATTGTTTGAATTTTTTCCTACAATCGAAAAGAGTTGAGACTCGGCAATGAGCAGACCTCTAGAGACTGGCGACTGGCGCGCGCCCGGTGGCGCATCTCTGGAATCTCGACCCGCGCGGCCGCTGCCCGCTCTTTCCTCCGCCAGCGCGCCACCGGAAATTAATAATACATGAAGGGCGTAATCCGCGGTCGGGTCGAAAGGAATTGAATGCGGCTTCGTTAAAGACTCCTCCCGCGCACCAATTGGCCAATGAGGCCTCGTCGCCATGGCGGAAGTGGCGGCAATGGCAGAGAAGGTGGCAGTGCGTTTAGAAAAGTGGTAGGTGGTGGTACAAATCGGGGCAAATGCGGAATGGAAGGGACTGTTGTGGCAGTGATGATGAATGAGACTGCAAAGGCCACGGGAACGGCAGAAATTGGGGTGGCAAAGACGGCGAGAAAGAGGACGAGAAAGGAAGATGACGAGAGAGGAGGAGGACGAGAGAGGAGAAGGACGAGAGAGGAGGAGGACCAGAGAGGAGGAGGACGAGAGAGAAGCAGGACGAGAGAGAAGCAGAACGAGAGAGGAGAAGGACGAGAGACGAGGAGGACGAGAGAGAAGCAGGACGAGAGAGAAGCAGAACAAGAGAGGAGGACGAGAGAGAAGAGGACGCGAAAGAAAGAACGACGGTGGTAACGGGTAAAAGATGAGAAGATCAGCGGAGCAAACGTCCGTTTGCCAGCGGGCATTGCCGCCGCCACCCTTGTTTCCATCTCCGCTGCTTTGCGTCTGGGAATTTGTTTCCGCCTCTGTGACTCGTTGGAAGATTCCGTTCGTTCCAACTCTCGCAGCCAGTTTTGTCTTTTGGTCTCCGTCATTGTGGAAGTTTCGTTTTCTCTTTTCATTATGATTTCTCAAAGCTGTATGTTTCATAATTTTTGATTCCTTCTTATTTTCTTCATATCTCCCATGATTCATTTATGAGTACTTCAACACATTTTAGTCGTGATTCCTGGCAAGGTTGCTCGTTTCCTTCCGGTTAGCACTTTCTACAGAGTGTTTTTTTTATCGTTCGCCGAAGATTCCGGCCGCGTCGCCCGGGCAGTCGAGGGCTCACTCGCCCGGCAAACCGCTGACTCAACTCCCGTGCTATCCGAGAATTATCGCTGCGCCGCTTAACGTATCTTAAAGATGATGAAAGTGGTGTCCTTCGGTTCGCATGCATTCTTGGCACCTCCGAAACACATTCTGATTTGCCCTTTGAAATACGTCTCGAGGAATTGCTGCGATTTTCTCTTCAAAAGAGCGCCGGAGCTCTTCCTCCGAATGCGGGTTTTCTGCATACATCTTATCTTTCAAGTACCCCCACAGGAAAAAATCACAAGGAGATAGATCAAGTGATCTAGAAGGCCATAACCCACGACTAATTATACGATCGTCACAATAAACATTATTTAAAAAGTTCATGGATCGAACAGCAGTGTGAGCAGTTGCCGAATCCTGTTGAAAGTAACCATAGTGCCTTTCTTCTGGTGTCAATTGTTCGAAGAATAATGCCAAAATTTGATGTATGTAAACGTCAGCAGGCGGTGTTGAAAAAAATAGGTTCGATAATTCTTGTGAAACTCAACGCACACCACACTCCGATCTTTATGCCGTCAAATGGTTGTTCGTGAAGCTCTATTGAAGAGAAAATCGCAGCAATTCCTCGATACTTACTTCAAAGGGCAAATCAGAATGTGTTTCGGAGGTGCCAAGAATGCATGCGAACCGAAGGACACCACTTTCAGCATCATCTTTAAGATACGTTAAGCGGCGCAGCGATAATTCTCGGATAGCACGGGAGTTGAGTCAACGGTTTGCCGGGCGAATGAGCCCTCGACTGCCCGGGCGACGCGGCCGGAATCTTCGGCGAACGATAAAAAAAACACCCGGGCACCTTGCCACATAGACTTTATTTTGTAGTATTTCAACTTGGCTTTTTTTCAATTCATATTGCTTAATTTGTTTTGTCTTTCTCATTAAATCTATTTGAATTGCTATCCGTAATACTCTAACTTTTGAAATTGATAAGTAATATTATCAGTTTATTCTTTGTCAGTTAAATATTTCATGTTTGATGTTTTCCAGATTTAAATATATTTCACATATTTTAGTAAAGTAAGTGTCCTGACTGTCACAAATTGGTAATTGGCAGCTTAACAGCTTAGTAATGTAGAAGACTGTATAACTACTTTGATAATTTTACTTAAATTTTTATGAACCTAAATTGGTAGGAGTTATGAAGTTTATGATGTTCTTCTGTCATTGAAGTCGGTATCTACGCTTGGAAAAAAATATTGCCCGATCGTTGCTCGTTTCCTTCTGTCTCGTAAGAAACTCGCATTGTGTGTGCCACGCATGTGCTTCGCCTTCGTCCCCCAACAGCCCCGCAACGCCGCCGCCAGCGGAAGGTGGGCGCGTGCGGCTCCCCCAAGACATTCCATCTGGTGACTCATCGCGCGGCGCGGGGCTCGTCCCTGCTCTCTCCACTCCGCTCCGCCGCGCGGCGCCTTCCGGCCCGGGGCCTCTCCTCGGCCCTCCGCGCTGCCCGCTCCGGCCCGCTACCACGCGTCTCGCTCCCCCGTTGCCCTCCGCGCTCGCGTCGCCGCAGCCCTTCGCCCCCGCAACGGCGCGCGCCCGCGTCCCCGTATCTCCCGCCCCGCGCCTCCACGCCTCGCGCCCTCGCGTCCCGAAGATCCCATGCTTCCGAAACTCCCTGCGTCTCGCGTGCCCTCTTCTCAGCGCCCGCATACGTCCTCGTGCCCTCGCGTCTCCGTGATCAGAGGCCCCGCGTGACCCCGTCCCTACGTCCCCGCACCTACAAGCCTTCGCGTCCCTGCACTCTCACCTCCCTGTTTTCCATGTCCCGGCTCCCTGAAAATGAGCCCCCTAGTGCTTTCCCGCGCCCGCACCTACGCGCCCAGGCACCGAGGCTCTCGCAGCCAGCCCTCCAACCCACTCCCTTGCGTCTTCGGCGGTGACTCCCCCTGACGCGTAGCTTATCGTGTCCTGTCAAACGCTCCCGTACGCATCAGCACGCGACACTCGTACTTCTCCAAGTCTTATGACTTGCTTATGCATTTTTATTCATTTTAGTTTGGCACGAAACCGGGGAACGATAGATGAAACGAGGTGAATCTCTTCAAAAATGTAATGACTGGAAACAACAAAAATGCCCTATCTTTGTTTTAATGTTTTACTGATGAGAATTTCTTATCTTTTACTTCCCTACTTTTAGAGTAATGCCATCAATATGAAGTTTCTATTATCATCAGTATTCATTATAACTCAAAGATTCTATAATATATTTTGCATTCACTTGTAAATATTGTTTGTGACACAATAACTACAATTGTTGTAACTACAATTATTCTGTTGATTTGAGTATTTGTGACTAACAAAATATATTGCAGGATATGTCAGTATTTTTCACTATGGATTTTTTTTACATAAATGGTTTATCGTGACCAATCACTTCGGGTCGTAAGTGAAGAAGATAATAGCGCTATAGTAGAATCTCTTTTTACGATCAATAGTTCTCCTAAGACATGCTGGTACTCCAAAGACTGGGAATCCAAAATATTCGTATATGAAAGTGAATATTTCCATAAATAATTGAAATGCAGATTCTTCGTTCACAACACAAAACTATTCACGTAGTACGACTAATAATAAATACTCTAGGTATTGTACATAGTAAATATGCATTGACACTGACACATTTCGATGCATCTTGTGTCTTTGTTTCTTCTTCAACACAACGCATTATTGTTTGTAATCAAATAACGCTACTGAGATACCATGTTCGCAGTTCTCTGTGATTTTTTTTAACTTGCACTGTAAAATCTCTTCCTTTATATTCATTTTCAGCCTTCGTTTTCACGGCGGTCATTGTTGCAGTAGACTTCACTACAATAGGCTCCAAAAAATGGAAGCTTCAAGCAAATACAGACATGACAATACCCTTATGTCGTATGTATGTTGATTGCGTGAGTGGAGCACCTCAACTAAAACATTTAGAAAATTGCTGTACGCGCAATTTTCATACGAGGGTGGAGAAAGAATAAAACTGTCTGAATTGTAAATATGTGACACTAAGCAGTTCCACTCGTATTGCAAAGCATTTCTCGTGTAGTAAAACTTGCAGACGAAGTTGCTCGCAATCAAAGATTCTAATATATATTAATATTTTTGGTTTTGCACGTAACTTCTGGCAAACTCTTTGAGAAAAATATTGTTACATATGAGTACATAAATATATCAATATATAATTAAACAATAATAAAGTGGTGAAAACAAAATTTCAGAGAAATTTAAAAAGATGGGCAACTAAATAATGTTCAATATGAAGCAAGGACGACATCAAATGAAAATGATCATTTTGTACGATAGATTCGTATATTTACAATGGGCACAGAAGTGCACAAATTAAGTCACTCATGCCCTGTCATTACTCTTGTGAAAACTCAAGAGAACAAAAATGGATATGATTGAACAATATTTTGTTAACTGCAGTGAATAATATAAATCAGGGACCGAAAAGGTATTGAATACCGGTAAAAATACCGGTAAAATACCGGTATTTTTTCATACCGGTATAAAATACCTTTATTCTTTTATACCGGTAAAATACCTTTATAGGACGTCTATACCGGTATGGACGTCCATAAAGGTTATACCGGTATTATACCGGTATTTTCAATGGAATTACTGCCGCGTGCCCCACACACGCGCCACAAACACGCGCGCGCGCAACAAACGTGTGCGCCACAAACGCGTGCCACACACTCGCTCGCGGCAAACCCACGCGCGCGCTAACAACACGCGCGCGCCAAACGCACGCGCGCGCCCACACACGCGCGCACCAAACGCGCGCGCCCACACACGCGCGCCCACACACGCCCACGAACACACACGCCCACGAACACGCGCGCCGAACAAACGCGCGCGCCGAACAAACGCGCGCGCCGAACAATTGCGCGCGCCTAACACACGCTTGCACGAATCACACGCGCGCTACACATTCATACGCAATAGACTCACGCTCTATACACTCTCGCGCTATATACACACGCTCTTTCTTTCTCTTTCTCTCTTTCGATTTCTTTCTCTCTTTCTCTTTCTTTCTTTCTCTCTCTCTCTCTCTCTCACTCTCACTCTCTCTCACACGCAACACTCACCGTGCTGGATACTAGGATTGTCATGAAATTTTACCAGCTTGTTCAGCATCTTTCGAAACCCCTATAAACAAATTTTTAAGTGTATTAGAAATAGTGTTTTATAGGCATTTTGTATCAGGACCTTTCGTGACCTCCGCGCTTCCGCAGCGGGCGAGCCGTTGCTTCGGCAGCGCCAGGAACGTTACGCGGCGTCTTTATCAACCGGTGTCAGATTTCCAAGCGCGTTCTTTCAAGAACGATGGCAAAGGCCATCGCTGTTTGATGACACACGTTCTTTGTAGTGTGTTAGTAAGCGCACGAACATTTTTTGTTAAATACCATTATTGTGTAAATTTTGTGCGTTAGCCATGAGTGGAACTTATTATTTTTATATAAATATTATTTATTTTTATTTACTTACTCTTTATTGTATTTTTTAAATTGATTTTTATATACTTACTCTTCATTGTATCTTTTTTAATTAATTTTTATTTACTTACTGATGTGTTGTACATTTATTTATTTACGTATTTATTACTTGTATTTAATAAGCCTTGTCTAATTTTTTAATCCTTAAATCCTATCATACATATGTATAAATAATGTTAGTATGCATTTAATAGTTACACTATTTACTCTTGAATGTGTTCTAGTCCTATTCGTCCTTCTGAACCTGCAATGTAAACCACTCGTTTTTGTCACCCCTCCTGCCCTCTGAGGCAGCTGAGACCCTGCGGACAGATAGCGGCGGCCGGCGTGTGAGTAACGGTCGCAGATCCAGCGGCGATCAGCGATTTCCTCTCTTCCACAGGCGGTGAGGTCACGAAAGATCTCAATACTCGTAATGAGTAATATAAAAATAAAAATTTGAAGCAAGAAACTTGAAAGGGTATTGTGAAAGAATTGAATTAATTTATTACTTTTCTTAATTGGTATTTATGAATGAATGATTATTAATTGTGAATTTTATTATGAATTATTTGATCATTATCTATTCATTATTCAACCAACAAATATAGTAAACCAGAGCGTGGTAGAGATTATGGAGTTCAAGAAAATTTGCTGATGTACAACTTCTCCCTTATAGGTCACTTAACTTCCTGTTTTTTTTTTACATTAAATAATGATTTGTATGCACTGTTCGCTCGCCAAACGCGCGTTCGCTCGCCAAACGCGCGTTCGCTCGCCAAACGCGCGTTCGCTCGCCAAACGCGCGTTCGCTCGTCAAACGCGCGTTCGCTCGCCAAACGCGCGTTCGCTCGCCAATCGCGCGTTCGCTCGCCAAACGCGCGTTCGCTCGCCAAACGCGCGTTCGCTCGCCAAACGCGCGTTCGCTCGCCAAACGCGCGTTCGCTCTCCAAACGCGCGTTCGCTCTCCAAACGCGCGTTCGCTCTCCAAACGCGCGTTCGCTCTCCAAACGCGCGTTCGCTCGCCAAACGCGCGTTCGCTCGCCAAACGCGCGTTCGCTCGCCAAACACGCGTTCGCTCGCCAAACGCGCGTTCGCTCGCCAAACGCGCGTTCGCTCGCCAAACGCGCGTTCGCTCCACCAAACACGCCTTCGCGTGCCCAGACTATTATAATAATTCTTTCTCAACCAACAACAGAACTCCACCTAGGTTGAATGTCTGGTGACGAAAATACGCCAACGTTGAGACTCGAACCCTAGGACACCCGATCAGAAACTCTGCGGAGTCCATAATTGTTCCTCTGAGCCATCTCAGCGTAAAAAATCAGAATGTTTCCCCTCCGAAACCTGTATGATTATACTGAAATACCGGTATTTTCTCATGAAAATACCGGTATTTTCATAAGAAAATACCGGTAAAATACCTCTAAATAGGGGTATTTTACCGGTATAGACGTCGAATAAAGGTAAAATACCTCTAAAAATACCGGTATTTGACGTCTTATACCGGTATTTTTTAAGGTATTTTGAATAAAGGTATAATAGAGGTAAAGGTATTTCTATACCGGTATAAATACCTTTACCGCTATTATTTCGGTATTCAGTCCCTGATATAAATGAGTATATGATCATTCATGATTCTTAGGGAATTATAAATAATTAACTTTTATATTATAAATCTACTTGTTCACTGAGTAGAGAAACATTGAATATAATAACGTGAATGTAAGGGATACCAATATTAGTAGATAGTATGAATGTGTACTGTGGTCTGCTGAAGGTAAGACCTGTCGCATTCGTGTGGCCGGAGGGAAATAAAACCCGAGAACAAGATTCGCGTGCATCCGTATCATTCTTTACCCTTCCACAATTTTCCTCGTGTTTTCAACTCATCTCAAGTTGTCACCAACCCTCCCCCCCCCGGCTCTTCGCAGCGGCAGCCGCCCCAGCGCCGCGCGTCGTCCGTCACTTTGCGTCGGCGGCGGCCCCCCTCGCCCTCGCCCTCGGCCTCCGCTTCCGCCCTGTCTGCCGCCCGCGACGCGTTTTGTCGTCGGTGCCTCCTTCATCGCACCCCGCGCCGCGCCGCCCGGCCCGTAAGAGCCGTCCGCCCAGTGCCATTGCCTGCGCTTCCGACGCGTCCCCAAAGCCACTACTTCCGCCTCCACCTTCGTCTTGGTCTTCGTGCCCACCTCTACACCTCTCGGTCCCTACTCTTCACTTCCACCTCCGTTTCCTGCGCCTCCGCCTCACCTCTGCCTCCAGGACTCCCGTCGCCACTGCCTCAATCTCTTCATTTGCTTGCGTTTCTGACACCGCCCTGGCACTGTATTCCACTTCACTTCCGCCTATACCTTCATTCCCTCTCCCGCCTTCAACACTGTCGTCGCTACCACTTTCATAATTTAAAACTTACCGTCTTACCGTAATCTCCAACAGCCATCATTGTCCCATCGCTATCGTTTCTTCAACTATCACCGGATTCTTAGACCATTTCAATGACCTTATCCATGCCCGCTCCTACTCACATGCTCCGAACATTCTAGCTCCACAACTTACCAACGAATAGTCCATTGATCTTTCATTCCTATCATTATCCACCAGCGACTATCATCAACGGTGACCATCAACGCCTACTGCTCGGCTTCCACCGGTACTTCCATTTGACGTCATTTTTGACGTCATATTTTTCCACCGTCCATTGCCAACATACTGCAGAGCAAATCCTGCCACTGGCTCATCAGGCTGCCAATTGTCGGTAAAGCTCTTCTCCTCTTTCATTCCTAGAACACGCCGTCTTCCTCACCTGTTTTCCTCATTTGTTTCCGTCACATCCACCCAGGCATCTGGCTTCCGACACCTTTATCCTCTGCCCATCCCACTCTCCTGCCATCAATGCTGCCTCCCGGACGCTGCCAACTCCGACTGCGCTGTCATCCTCTCTGCCGCCGCCACTTCCACCGCCCCCGCCCCCGCCTCCCTCCCCAGCTTTTGTTCGCCGGCAGCCGCCGATGTCGCAGCCGCTGTTTGCTTTAATATTCATCCGAGCCGAGCGCCTTTGTCCCGCCGCAATTTCTTGTCTTAATTTTCTCTTGTTCCGAGCGTTTTGTTCGGAGTTTCGCAGTTTTTCTTCCCGGCCCACGCCGCCCCCGCCCCCGCCCTCGACGGATCAGCTCGCCCGGGCGTCGCCCCTCGCCGCCGCTTCCGCGCGCGCCCTGTCGTCATCCGCCGCTGGCGCCCGCCCCGCTCGCCCCACAGTGGTCGCATGTGGACGCATCTGGAAGAACATGTTGCACGCCCTGAGGACAAGGCTTCTCTTTCACTTTCACTCCTTTAATATTTCTGCTTACACAATGGTTCAAACTACCGGTGTAGACGTTTTTCAAAGCATCTGCTCAGATATTTACGGAGATGTTTCATGTTTAATTCGTAATAAAAAATATAAATAATAGTAATAAAATAATAATAAAAATATTCCTGTAGTAAAAAAATGAAATGTAACGATATTTGTAAGAAAATACCTGTCATTAAAATAAGTTTGTTTCTGTTCACACGAAGCATGTTAAGAGATTTTATTGTTGTAAAAAAATGTTTAAGTGTATTCTTATGGTACACTTAAAAACTTTTGACAAAAATATTATTTGAAGAATTAATTATATTACATTTTTTTCCAAGGACTTTTTCCAGCTTCAAGAGATGCCGATTTCGATTATCTGCGCCCGATTCCCAATATGTCCCTCATAGGACTTTAACCTTTTTCATTAGACACACATGAAATGCGGCAACTTCCGTACATGAAAGTCAAGGGAGAAACAACAGTTCCCATGACCGGACTCGAACCGGCGGTCCTTCAGGCCGAGGCGCTTAGATGGCATTCGGTCTAGCCACCTCAGCCATCAAGGTCGGCAATCATTTATATTGCATATTTAGTATATATCGGGAGAGTCTCAGCCTAAGCATTAGCATCAGATAATAAAATAACCTTGTGCATTTACTAGTCAAGAATTAAGTACAAGAAGATTTTAGTTTTCCTTATTCAAAATTGGGCAGAGAAAATATTGTACAACTATTCCAAAAAGTTAACATTGTAATGTTTGTCTAATTTTGGTCGTACATTGACGATTAATAAACTATGATCTTACTAACTAAAAGTATTCCAAGAAACTATAGCGTCTGAATTTGTAAAATATGTGCAGTTTAGCTAATAAATGCATTATTATATGTGCAGTTTCTGCTAATAAATATGTGCAGTTTAGCCAATAAAAGTGCAATGCACTATTCCCTTCAAAATTTCGATGTCTAAGGAAAGTGTTTCAAATATTTACGTGAACTAAATGTCGTTTCAATCATTAGTTGAATAAAATATTTCATTCTGTACGTGTCTTTCAATACAAAATGCATTCTGGAATCCGAAAGCACAAGGTCAAAACATTTGTCGTTAGGTGTTGTGCTCACTGTGATCTAATCTTTTGCTCAGGACATAAGCTCGCCGAGGCCAGAGGGTGTCGGCCGCAAGGAATTGTTTTATAGGGCGTAGTGCCTTTCTCGTCCGCTCGCTGTCTCCCTTTGCCTGCGAGCGCGTCCTTTCTCCACGGCGACGGGGGCGCCCGCCGGGAAATTCGTCCGCGCCTTGCAACACGCATCGGACGCATCCTCTCTCGTCCCCGCCATCACGCCCCCTCACGACTTCACCCCAGCCGCTGGCCCCATTCCCAGCTCCGTCTCCTCCCTGTTCCCTACTACCTACGACTCTTCTTAGTCTCCTCCTACCCTGTCACCGCTCCAACCTCGCTACCATTTCCTCCACTGCCTCCGCCCCATCCACGTATTGGTAGTCACCGGGAGGAAACTCTCATTTGAATGTTTTTCATTCACGTCGATAAACATGCGCTTATCTCCTTAGCAACCAACCATCTAAATAACGAATTAAGAAAGCCCAGGAGCAGCACTTAAAACGCTCGAGAATCCATTAAAAATAGTTTAGCAGAGTTTTGGGTTTAGATTTTACCAAGAGCTGATACATTTTTGGAAAAATAAGTCGTTGCCACAAAACAGAATTTTTGGGAATAAATGTAAACAAAATGTATTTTACAGTTGTTTTCGTTTAAATATATAATAAAGTTTGCTTTTGTCTCCCTTATCCTTTTTGTCCCATTTCATCCATGTTGCCCCCTTGTCTAATTTATCCCTTGGATCCCCCTTTTTGTTTGCCCCCCAGGTTTATTTTATCCCCCTTCGCCCATTTGTCCCCATTGTCCCATTTTTGTCAAATTTGTTCCGGATCGTCCCCTTCTTCCAATACGTCCCCTTATTCTATTTGTCCCTTTTATTCCATTTTGTCCCGTTGTTCCATTTTGTTCCTTTATTCCACATTGTCCCCTTGTCTTATTTGTCATACTGATCCATTTGTCCCTATTTCCAATTTATCCTCTTGTCTAAATTAAACCCATTGTTCCATTTGTCCCCATTGTCCCACTTTGTCCTCTTGTCCCATGTGCCCTTGTTCCATTTTGTATTTCTTGATCCACTTTGTCCCATTTGCCTCATTTGCCCTGCTTGTCCCATTTGTCACCTTTGTCCCATATACCTCTGTCCCTTGTGTTCCTTTGTCTTCCGTGTCCTATTTGTCCCTCTGCCTCCTTTTTACTTTCCCGTATACGTACGTATACACGGAGTGATATACGTAGTATAGGGAAAGTTATGTAATGCTGCGCGAAAAAATGGCGAATTTTCGGCGGAAAAAAATTCATTGCCGGGCCGTGATAACGAAAAAGTGGATAAAACTAGTTGCTAAATTAAGAAACAAAAATCCCCTAACACGTGGTGTAGCCAGAAACCCTCTTTTGTTTGTCCTTGATATCGAAAAACCAATTGAAATGAAAACGTCCGTCTGTCTGTCCGTCTGTGAACACTGCTAGTGCCTAAATCATACGTACGATTTCTTCCAAAATGGATATTTCCTAGTTGATCTGATTCTAGTCGAAGCTTTGAGATTTTGAAAAAGATTCTTCAAAATTTGGGAGTACTTTACATGTAGCCCCCCGGACATTTTCAAACTTTTCTCAAAAACAGCTCCAATTTTTTTCTTTAAATTTCTTGTATGAATAGAGTAAAATACACTTATTAACATGGCATAGGCCCGATTTTCAAGGATAACTCTGAATTTTTGAAAATTGTGAAAGTGAATATTTTTGGACGTCTTTCTCCAACTACAAAATTGAAGATAGAGATATTTCCTTCAAATTAAATGTGTTCTCCAAAGTGAGTTCTATGTTTAAGGTCTTGTATATTGTTTTGAAAATTTTAGTCGTTTTCGCGCAATATTGCGTGAAATATTGCAATTTTAAAAAAATACAAAAACTAGATTTTCTCAAAAACGGATCCAAATTTTTTCTTTAAACTTTTGGTAGAGATAATGCTAAATGTACCCTATGAGATGACATAAACGCCATATTGTTGTATTATTTTGATTTTTCAAAAATTGCAAAAATGTAATTTTTTTATTTGTTTCTGACGTCGTTAATATTTACACTAGCGGCAAATTGTTCACATTATTATATTTATGAGTACATGTGCTTTAAATAGTGTCAAGTAAAGTTTCTCGAAAACACAACCGTTTTCTGTGAAAACTAGCTCAAATTTCCGCATTTTCAGAAACGCTCAAACGCCATTTTCTCATAAATGGCTTCAAATTTTTTCTTCAAACTTTTCGAACTGATAGTGCTAATTACACTCTTTAATAGGATTTTTTATTTTTTCAAAAATTATACATACAAGTATGTAATTTTTTTAAAAGATTTCTCACATCTTTAATATTCACATTACCAGCAATTTGTAAACATAATTATATTTGTGAGTGTAAGTGCTTGAAATAACTTCAAATAAAGTATTTTGAAAACTGAAAAATTTTCTGTGAAAATGAGCTCCAAATTTCGCAGTTTTAGTAACGCTAAAACGCAATTTTCTTTAAAACGGCACATAATTTTTAAAAGAAAATTGCCATTTAGGGCTAGGTTTTTGTGTTCACTGATATGAAAACCGAAAACAATTAAGAAATGACAAGAAAATGTACTTTTGGCGGTGATAGATGGTAGCTGGCAAGAAAAAGTATGTGGCAATTCCGAATAGCTAGCGAAGACCCAAGGAGATAGAAAACTAATACGGGAAAGTATGTGCCATTCTGTAGCACCACTAGTTTCATTTTGTATCTTTGTTATTTCTCTCATTTTGTTTATATGTCCCCAGTGTCCCATTTTGTGCCAATTGTCGCATTTTGTCTCCTTGTTCCTTTTCGTCCCCTTCTTCCATTTCGCCCTCTTATTCCATTTCCCCTCATAATTAATTTTCTCTCCCTCGTTCCATTTTGTCTTCTTGTTCCGCTTTGTTCCCCTTTGCCTCTTTGGTCCTTCCGCGCACTACGATAGTTATTTAAAACGGTGTCAAGACCCTCTACCAATAACCCTTACTACAGAACATCGAGAGTAATGACAATTCTTAACTCATAAAAATTTTAAATGTGTATTTTGAAAAACTAGAATAACTTGAAATATAAATAAACATTGTATGTAACACGTGCTCTAGTAGAGGGCTCGTTAAAACTTGGAACGAAGAAATGTTTACATTAGATCGAGGAAGAACTACGTTACTATAACAAAAGAAATAGAAAAAAAGTACCAAATCACTCAAAAATTTAGCCTTTCAAATATCAAGAGTAGTACCTTTTGGAAAACTGCCCGTAAGTTAGGAGGGGAAAGAAATAAGATTTGTACTATCCAAAAAAAATGTAATTGAAGTTTTTTGTGAAAATATCTACCCACATCGAGTAACCAGCACAACGAACTATATAGACTGTAGACATCCGATTCTAGACAAAGAGATTGCTCCAGAAGAATTTATGACAAACATTCAAAAACTGAAGAACAATAAAGCACCAGGACACGTCAGAATACCCAATCTTTTCTACAAGAGACTTCCTCCAAACTGGCTGAAGCAGTTACTTAAACTCTTTAAAATGGTTCTCAAGACTGGAAATGTTCCATCAAGCTGGTGTGAATCGGAAGTTATTTTGATCCACAAGAAGGGAAGGGAAGCAGACCCAATCAATTACCGTGGAATAGCGCTTGCAAACTCGATAACTAAAATATTCACTTCCCTGATTGCGAATCGATTGATAATGAGGAGTGAGAATTTCAACATTTTGCCTGAATGCTAATCCGGCTTCCGACCGGGCAGATCTTGTGAAGATTAACTTGTGTTACAACTCAAAATAGTACTAGAGCTGGTTAAATGTAAAAGAAAACGGAATGCAGCGTTTGTAGATTTGAGAAGAGCTTTCGACTCCGCGATCCACAATATTGTATAGGAATCACTATATTAATCCGGGGTAAACAGCAATATTATCAAGATTCATCAGAATCTTTATGGAAGAGCATCAATGAAAGTAAGGATCAACACCCATTCTACTACCAATTCGATAGAACTTAAACAAAGTGTACTACAAGGTTATTAATTGAGCTCTACACTATTTGCTATTTCCCTTCGAGACATTACCAGTTTCTTTGGGGGATGAAGGTTTCACTGACATAGAGTTAAAAGCTGACATTCTTCTTTTTGCTGATGATTTAATTATTCTGGCAACCGATGTGATGGATCCTCCACACAACATAGATACGCTATTCAAGCAGTGTCAGAAAAAATCCCTCAAAGTTAATTTAAAAACAAAAACAAAATAATATTCAAAAACTCAGGCAGTTCATCATACAGTATAATATATCGTGAAATTAAGGATTTGCAATCTACAGAAAATCAAGATGTCCAATGAATAAGAAATCAACATCAACAGTAGACATATGTAGCACAAAATACACTCAAGTTCAATCTGTTCACTATGTAAGATGAATACTGATGAAAACCTGAAACATATTTTATGTGAGTGCCCAAAATATAAAGGGCATAGATGACCTTATCAAAATTATCCTTTTCAAATTGTCTCATTAAGCTTAACTTTGAAAGATCTAAAACTCTGTGCAATGTGATTTCATTGTCTCACTTGATACAGATTGTTCTGTGTATATTGTATGTTCTGTTGTCTCAATTCTTGTGTATCTTGTGTTAATGTATTATTTTGTTATTGTGTTACTGTATTATTTTCATTCGTGTTATTTACATTAGTTCGTGCTAACTACCTATTACATCATAATTTATTTGTAATGAAATTGTTTATGATAGAGATATAAATATGCACAGCAATTTGAAATAGGATAATCCTGTAAGCAAATTACTAATAAAAGAAAATTAAATTGAATATTAGAGGGCTTGTTACATAAATAACTATTTATATGTTTTACTAAGAAAAAAAGTTAACATCTGCGTCCGTGATGAAAGTGAGTTTTAAAATGAAGGAAAAGTATGCAAAACAGAATAAAATGTTCAAGTTACTGTTGGCAGCAGTTGGCTGTCTATATCGTTTACTAGATGTGTATGTGCAAGCTATCTTAGAATGAGTAAAAGATATTATATCACGCCTATTGAGAGTAAACACATTTTCAATTTAAGAATAAGATAAATGTATAAGCACCATTCCAAATACAACTTAATACGTCTTGAATTTCAACTTTTCAATATAGGAAGATTTAAACAAATTCCATATAGAAATGTAGAACGTATGTGAAGTATCATGATTCTTTTGAGAAACTAAAAACAAACGATAAAGGAACGTAGAGCCGACTACTCTGCACATGACTACATGGATGAGCAACGCACGAAGAAGGCGAAAATGAGGCAATTGGCCGAGAGCGGATAAGTATTAGCAAGAAAAAATGTCCTAAATTCCGAAATTTTTGTTTCGTATGTAGAAGACAATACACATTTACAAAACGCAGAACATGCTTAAAAAGCGCTCAAATTTCCTTCAAGGAGAGAAACACATTAAAAACATGTGTAGCAACGCAGTGAACGAGCGTCTTTCTTATGTTCGTGGCAGAGAAGCGCAGTCGGAGACGGCTGGCGTGAGATGGGCGAAGATGGCGAAAACTAGGCAGTAAAAGGACATCGCATGAAGGGAGAGCGGCGCGGAAACCGCCGCTGCGGAGACGTCCTCGGAAACAAGGTTCCCTCGCGCTCGCGCACTTTGAGTGATCGTTCAGGAGACACCTGGCTCGTAAAGGCGCGCGGGCGTGCGTTGCGTCGCGTCGCGTCTCGCGTCGCGTTTTCCATCTGCAGCACGCGTCGTTCCGCGGTGACAAAGATCTGTTTTGCAAACTTTCCTGCGCGCCCCAAACGCTGTTACGCGGGGGGCAGCTGGTGAAAGCTCCATTTGCTACTTCGCTCTTTCCCGACGATTCGCCTCCTCCCCGCTCCGCACCGCGCCTTCCATTCCTGCTCGCCCTCGCTCGCCACTGCTCCCGCGCAGCCGCCGGGCATCATTTTTCAACGCAATGTGCTTCGCTAATTCGTGACGCAGACCTTGCGTGGAAATGATATCACACGGGCAGAAGCGAATCCTCCGGCTGGCGCGGGAGTGGGGCCAGAGGCGGGACGAGGCCAGTGGTGGGCACACGGTAATTAACATGGACATCTGAATCATTCCATTTCCGTCGCTTCAGTAACGTAGAAAAGCGAAACTCATATTGCGATTTTCGACTGCGGAGTTTGCAGAATTCTCGTCGGCCTTGGTTCCGTTCGAAAGGGAGCCACTCTGGCGATGGACTAAACGAGGATGTGCGCTACTAGATGGCACAGAGAGAGAGGGAGAGAGAGAGAGAGAGAGAGAGAGAGAGAGAGAGAGAGAGAGAGAGAGAGAGACGGAGATGGGAGGGACTGGGGATGCAGTCGCTGGCCGACACATATCTTCTCTTTGGGGCGATTTATGGTCCCTAGTCGCCGATGAGTTGCTATGCTTGAGAGGATCCATTAGATTGGTTGAATGTTATGAGAGAGGGATATGTGCTCTCCAACCTCTCTTAATGTCCACCCCGATTGGGTGGCAACTTTCCAGATAACGTCAAGTATACGCACCTAGAATGTTGATTCCCAAATAACAATCAATTATACCAATGTGAATGTTGAATTAATTCGTTGCTTTAATATTTTCAATTTGCATATTATGAGAAAATTATGACATTGTGCAATACTGGTAGAAACGGGAATTTTAAGAATGTTTAGAATGATGCATTTTGTGTGTTTTCTTTCAGTAATAAAATTGCTTTAAACTATAATATCCAATCTCTTGATTATATAATAACGTCACTTTCTAGAAGCTTTCAGTAAAGGAATTATTCGCCGAACAGTGATTAATGTCTATAGTGTGAATCTGCTTATAACTTTTGTGAAGTATTCTACACTCTATAAATCAATGAAATTTCGATGAAAGCGTATTGAAGTTGGAAATACACATATGAAAATTCTCTCCCCAGCAAACAAATGTCTCTGTAATCCCTTTACAGATACCGTGTACCACTCAATTTTAAATATTAATCATCCTTTTTTGTGGTAAATGATCAAAAATTCCCAAACTTGTTTTCTTTTTTCCTTGCCGTCCACCAGCTGTAATGGACGGAATTAACTAGTGGTGATACTGAATGGCACAGACTTTCCCGAATTAGTTTTCTCTTTCCTTTCGTCTCGATTAGCTATTCGGACTTCTCACATCCTCTTGCCAGCTATCATCTATCGCCGCCCAAAGAACATTTTTTTTGATATTTTATTAATTTTTGGGTTCCTAATAGCAGAACACAAAAAATATTTCTGTAAGAATATTAAACAACAGTAAAACATCGTCCAAAATTGCAATTTTCTTTGAAAAACTTGGAGCACTTTTTAAGAAAATGACTTTTAAGCGCTACTAAAATGCGAACTTTGGATCTCTTTTTCACAGAAAATTTTTGAGTTTTCGAAACACTTCATTAGAATTCAATTGAACCACTTTAACTCACAAATAGAATAGTGTTTATAAATTGCTGGAAATGTGCATATTAACGGAGCGATAGATCTTTTAAAAAACTTACATTATTTATTGTGTAACTTTTCAAAAAACTAAAAAATACCCAAAAATGGACTTTACGTCATATTAAAGAGTGAAATTAGCACAAATCAAAAAGCAATTAGTAAAAAGTTTGAAGAAAAAATTTGAAGCTATCTTTGAGAAAAAAGCGTTTGAGCGTTTCTGAAAATGCGGAATTTTGAGCTAGTTTTCACAGAAAACGGTTGAGTTCTCCAGAAACTTTACTTGACATTATTTAAAGTACATGTACTCCTAAAATGATGTGTACAAATCGCCACTAATACAAATATTACCGATGGGAAAGGCAGGTAAAAAAATTACATTTTTGTAATTTTTGAAAAAACAAAAGGATATATCAATATGTCGTTTATGTCACCTCATAGAGCAAATTTAGCACTATCCCAATAATAATGTGAACCAATGTAAATCGTAATGATGTGAGAGACAAGTAAAAATAATTTCATTTTTGTAATTTTAGAGTACATTAGGTACTATCCTTACCAAATTTTAAAGAAAACATTTGGGGCCGTTTTTGAAAAAATCTTGTTTTTGTAATTTTTTAAAATTGCACATATTGCACGAAAACAACTAAAATTTTCAAAAAATGTACGGGAGTTTAATGAAAGAACTCAACTTGGAAAACAACTTGTATTTGAAGGAAATATCTCATCTTCAATATTTTACTTGCAGGAAGACGCCGAACAGATTTCAAACTTTTGCAATTTTCAAAAATTCAGAGTTGACCGTGAAAATGGGACCTATGCCACCATAATAAGTGTATTTTACTCTATTCTTACAAGAAATTTAAACAAAAAAAATTGGAGTCTTTTTGAGAAAATTTGGAATATGTCCGTATCTTCATGTAATGTACCTCCAAATTTTGAAGAAAGTTTTTCAAAATCATGGCGCCTTGAGTGGAACCAGAATGACAAGGGAATGTCCGTTTTGGAAGAAATCGTACGTATGGTTTAGGCGCTAGTGTTGTTCTCAGAGTGAGGGACGGACAGGCGGACGAACGGACGTTTTGAATAGAACCACTTTTTCGGTATCAGGGGACCTCAAAATGTGTATTTCCATTGGAATCTCGAAATAGATTTTCCGCAGCATTATATAACGTTCCCTATAATAGGTATAATACTCCGTATATACGTAGGTATCCGAGAAAGTAATAATTTATTAGAAATATTCCCTATTTTTGCGTTTCTGTGTCCCCTTTCAATAGTTTTGCATGAAGAGAAACGTTCAGTCTGGTTTCATGCCAGTAGCCCGTAGACTTCGCTTCATCTGGGCAGTCTTCGCGAATCGGCCATTTGGATGGGTCGTGTCGCTTCCGTTCCTCGTAATTGGGTAGTCCATCTTGCGTCGCAGCCAGTCTTTCTTTCTTCGCTAATTGTGTTCCTCTATAATTTACTGCGATCGGGAATCTTCGGTAAGATTGTGAAGGAGCATTAGAAACAGCCATATTTAGAGCTATGGATTTTAACTATTGATTTTCAAAAGTACACAATTAAACGTTTATTACTCGAAAACTAATTTCGATGACGTCGTTATAAAATTTGAGGTTTCTGCTAGGACTGTTCGATGTTTGAGTCAGTTAAAAAAATGTTTTTGAAGAAGTTGGAATTGCACGTTGGGAACCAATAAAACTTAAAGAATAAAGCAGATTTCCTGTGTATATCAAGGAACTCATTGCAAAATGGCTATTTGTCAAAGACAATGGATGACAAAACATTTTAGAATTATATTTCCTTTTACAAATTTATGTCCATCATCTTTAAAGCACCTTGCAACAGATAACTGATAATTTATATTTCATTGTTAGCATGGATTATCCGAGGTATAATGTAAAGTGGAAGGCAAGATCTTTGTTATACTTTAGAAAATGCTTTTTTTCATTTTTACAAGAATGGGTGTATTTGTGGTATATTTTGATGTTCTTTACCACAACTTCATTATTATTGAATTAATGCATAAAACATGATTTGATTTACATCCATGAAATTGTTTTTACACTCCTTTCATCCACTAATCATGTCTATTAATACCCACCTATTTTCATCAGATTGAATAGAGCGGATCGAATCGAATGGAACGTTGAGGCCCCACGAATATAATTGGCAAAGCGTTATTGTAAAACTGCGAGTTTCGGACAGTCATCCCGCTATAATATCTAAACGGTAAATTTATGAAACACATCTTGTATGCATTGCACGCTGATCTAGTTTGTTTCTTGTGTTTTCCAAAAATTCCGATGATGAAGTTCCCCAATTAACGCATAACAACACTTTGAACTACCTTCATTTGCAATAGCTCGACGTATATTTCAACTTAAATTACGTTAAGGCTGACGGAACAGTGATGAGGGCTCAGCCTGGTAAGCCAGCCGACATGGCCTCACGCCGGCCGCGCCTTCCCCTCCACCATTTCCCCCTCCATCGCGACGGGCAAAGGGAGGGGCGGTCACCTGCCAGATTGACGCGCCACTACATTACAAGCACGCGCGTTTTTCCGCCGAACGAGGCGTAATCCGGGGCCGGCTGTTAACAATCTGGAAATCTCCGGAACGTACGGGCGGGCTCGGGTAATCTCTGGGACTCGTAAAAATGCCCGGGCGAGCGAGGTCTCGGGCAACAGTTGCGGCGGTCGCTGCACAACGCGCAGACGAACGCTTTTGCGCGCGGCTGCTTCCATGACGCACTTCCTGGCCAATGAGCCCTTCTTCGCCTTCTCTGTCGTCTCCGGGGCTCTTCATTGTCCCCTACATTGTCGTTTTCTCCAGCGTCATGTTCGTCGTCAAACCATCCTCACTTTCATCGCCCCGTCCATCATCATCTCCATCGCTGCCTCCATCGTCACCATCATTTCCACCAACATCACTAGATCCATCATCACCTCTATCGGCATCGACTCCATCGACATCGTCACATCTACCATCACCTCCATCGTTTCCTTCCACCCATCGCTATCTCCGTTATAATTTCCAACGTCATCTACATTGCCATCGCCATCGCCGTTTCAGCACACCCCAATATCTTTCTTCCTCTTCCCTTGTTCTCTTTCGCTATTTCCTCATTCACTGTAACTTGATGTTATATCAAAACCAAATACGCCTTCTCTAGCAACAAAATCACCACCGCCGCGACCGCATTTTCATTTCTGTCTACTGCCACGCAACACCAGCAGTACACCAATCCCGTCTCTGACTCCGCAATACTCGGTCGTATTGCGTTTCCACTTTGCAGACATATATCGTACCTGCACTTCCCTCTCAAACTTTTCGACGAAGCACTCAGTTTTTATCTCATCTCTGGCAGCCATCCGTTCTGGACCCATCATTAAGTTTGCTGCCAACATGCCGAGTTATTGTCAATCTTCTGCATCTCCATCTTCATCTTCAGCTTGGTCGGATTCGCGAAATGCAGCACGTTATCACCGTGTTCGGGAGCCACCAGCGCCGCAGCCGACGCTGGGTAGGATGATTGCAAGTTGCTGTGCGTTTTTGCACCTCTTCTTATTGGAGTGCTTGCACCGCCGCCAACGCCTGGCAGTCGTTGCCCAGGTAACGGCGCGCCGCCCAGGCCGCGCTACCACTCCCCCGTCGGGGAAGAGGCCGAGAGGAGGAGGCTCATAACTCCAATAAATCAAATAGCCCAAGCCTCGCCGCAATCGACGACTTGCCGACCAGAATTATAAAGAGTCACTTTGTAAATGCCTTCCTCAATATATTTTCCGATATAGCAAACTCAATAAATCTCTATTTCAATGTAGTAGTTATAATTGTAATTAAGCTTTAAACAAGTGAGGTTAATTGTAAATCAATCATAATGCCTATGAAAAATTACATATTACTGATTTACATATACTGTATACTAGCATAAAAAAATAGAATATATTAGTGGCAAAAGCACACAGTTTCTCGCATTATTTCTAAATTTGCAATTTTGATATTTAAATGAAAATGCCGACTCCATTCTTTTCTTAACTTTTATTCCATGAAAAAAATTTTGAGCAAATTTGAGTAATTTTTTTAGAAATTTTACAAATTTCAAGCGCAAATTACACAAAAACTACTCGTTTATAGAAAAAATTGTACCTGACCTTTTTTTTTAAATCTGATTTTTTACAACAGACTTTGTCTAAGGCAAAACTCTCTACCTTCAATTTTGTAGTTTTAAAATGTTAACTTTTCCTATTTTCGAAAAAATTGCCAAAAATGGTCCCACAGCATCATATTTTTCCCATAGCGTCGTCCCTTATTAAATACTAGCAAAATACCCGGCATTCCCCGGAATTTCTTCATATCCAATCCTCCTGAAAGAGGAAAAAGATCAATATTATATAAACAACGGCGCTTAAGATTATTTTTAATGTAATTGGTTAGAGTTATAATAAAATGTTATAATTTTATGGCGGACTTTTTTAGGAAACATCTATTAGGTATGAGTTCAGTATACGTATCATGTAGTACAGCAGCTCGGCCCGTTTTTTAGCTAGTTAGGGATGAGCGCGCACACAGCTTGCGATCCTGGTGAAGAAAAGAAAACAGCTGAAGTAAACGGGATTTTGAATTCACGCCCTCACCTATGAAGTCTACGCCGGTTTCCTTTTTTCAGAGGGCGTTGCCGAAGTATACTGATTGTTTGTGAAGTTGCACTTTTAAGAACTGATTAAGCATTTAAAAGTAATTCGTGTTGTTTCTCGATATTTACCTGATATGAGGCCCTGAACTCCTCAAAATGAAATTTCAGCCTTACATTAAGTGAAAACAATTGCTTCACCTTGAGCAGAATTAAGTGTGGGGGAATTAAAACTGGATTGAGTAGAAATGCCAAAGTAAATGTTTTTGGTTTTGAATTAAATTTGTGAAGTTACATTTTCTGAAAAATGCAAAAACGTGTTGAATGGTATCGTAGATGAAGACATGTCAAAAACTTTTATTGTTTTGAAATTGTTCAAAATAACTTGAAAATTATATGTACGTTCTGCCAGTTTTCATAAGTATATGTCACAGTGTGAAGCAGTTTTAATGACACGATTTGGAAAATTAATTGCTTAGCAAAATATTACTACTCACCTGTTACACAATCTCTCAGAAATCAATTTTGTGAGTGGTTGTTGTGAAGCCAAGAACAGTTCAATTTTTATAGGAGTAAGAATTTACTATTTTTGGAAGTTAACCAACAGAGAATTACTTCAGCAAAGAAAAGGCAAGACAAAATATTTAAATTCTAGCATTTGGGATGTTAATTTTTTATTGATAAGAAAAAAAAGAAAAATGTTTAGAGGTAGTTACGAAAATAATTTTCAGTACTGTAAAATAAAATATGAACAATTACTATCACGCTGACTTTTATTTTCCTGTCCGAATACAAATCTTCTTTCAGTAAACGTTTCTGCATGCATTTAGAATCTCGTTTTTAATTTGTGTAATTTTTGTACTGATTTAGATCAGCAGTTTCTAGACATTTTTATAAAAATGAAAGAAATAATTGTTATTCCTTATGACAATATTCAATTTCAATGGACAACATTCATTAAATTAATGTTTTTCTTAAAAATAGTTGGACAATTCCACTTCACATGTTGTATATTTAGTGATATTCGAGAGGAAATAAAAATATAAGGACATTTCCATTTTGGCCATATTTAGCAGAACGAAGCTGTTTTATGAATGTAGTGTCGGATGTAATCGGCGTTGTGTTTCTTTGCCGCCGGGAAACGCTAGAGTCGCTGATCAACACGTTAAAATAGAGCATTTAACACAGAAATGTGCTACACTGTATGATGTGTACACTGTAGTAGTAGTAGTTGTAATATAGTGTATTTTTATTGGCAGTAAATCACGTCTGTATGTGTGTTGTATGTATGTATTTCGCGCGACAGCCCGTGAACGGGCTCAGGCCAATCGGCGATGTCCCTGCCTCGCGGCTAGGGGTTTATGCGGATACGTGTGGTTAGCACGTTGACACCCCCACACCGTATTCCGGTCTTCTCAACCTGAGAAGTGAATTTTTTCATCGTCACACAGCAACATATACTGGGACACTGCAAGGAAAACGCACACTATAGTCTCGCCTCTATCGGGAATCTAATCCGAGCCCGCGTAATAGAAAGCGAGCACGCTGACCAATATCTAGCGACGAGGCTAAACGTATGTTTACAGAGCCAAAACACACATTGATAAAATACAATTTAAAAGAACATAACAAGTGTTAATATAAAGAAAACAATAAATTACATAATGAAAGAGAAGATTTGAAGAAACAAACAAAAATATGCTTTGATATAAAATGTAACTAAAAATGATATACAGGTGCTTTTTTGTTAATATTTAAAATTGGGAAACCTAGGAACAATAATTGGGAAAATAGTTTTATCCAAAACCTATAGCATTGAACAAAAACAGAAAAAGACGATACTTATTAAATTTGTGCAATCTGAACAACATTTCTTTCCTTTCAGAATCAAATAAATTGCATTGCGAAAATAAATAGTCAATAGGTTCAAGGCCATTACCTCATTCACAAATTTCACTACTGGCAATTTGATTATACTGCTGTAAAGAGACGTATGGTTGTTTCTATTGCGATTTAGAGTAACAAGAGCGGGCCTGATGGCCCGAGTCTCGCCACGTAAAATAAGGCATTAACTAACTAACTAACAACAGCTATGCGAGTAGTATCAAACTGGTAAAACCAAGGTTTCTTATAATTATTAAATTTGATATACTGGACATCTTGAATCAATATATTTATATACGTCTTTGCAATGGGATCGTTTTGGCGTTTAAGAAGTATATTTGCTCTCATGTGTGAGATTTCTATAACAAAAACAAATTTCTTTACCTGTACAGGATTAGTCTGTATGTCTAAAGTGGAAACATTTGAAACATTTCATTGTGCGAGGCACAAGAGGTTGTATTTTACTTCGAACCTGGAAAATATAGATTTCAGTCGGGACGATTGAATTCTGTTAGAATCGATTCTGTAGGAACTAAAGTGATCAATAGTTTCGTTCGGGATCCATTCCTCACCACTGGCGGCATGAGCATTTTTATTCCTTCGGTTGAACCTTTTTACTTCTAAAATTTCTATGTCTGACAGGGAAGCTTCTTTAATTTCTTCATTTGAAGATTCTGTAAGAATTCCCTTTTTTAATTCCTTTTCTGTATTTTCTAAAACCGGAAACAAAAGCTTCTAATCCTTGTTCCTGCAAGTATTTTCTTTAATGAAAGATTGGCGTCATTGCGTTCTTCAAATACCACTTCTACTTTACATATCGATTTCTTAACTTTCTCTTCTTACGAAGTAGCTTCGTAAGTGCGGGAAAGTGAAAACAAAGGAAGGGACTCGGGATAACGGTGTTCGGGCAAGTGCGTGTGGAGCTGCGGGGCCGCGCGAGGCCGGTGGGTGAGTGGAGATTAACTGTGCGAAGAGAACCCTTCCAGTTCGATTTGACCGACACGTGATGACGGTGAAGAGATGGTGGTGAAGTATTAAGACTCTTGTTGAATTACTCTGTAATATCTCTATTACAGATATTACTCTGTAATATCTGTAATACTGTGCGAAGAGAACCCTTCCAGTTCGATTTGACCGACACGTGATGACGGTGAAGAGATGGTGGTGAAGTATTAAGACTCTTGTTGAATTACTCTGTAATATCTCTATTACAGATATTACTCTGCAATATCTGTAATACTGTGCGAAGAGAACCCTTCCAGTTCGATTTGACCGACACGTGATGACGGTGAAGAGATGGTGGTGAAGTATTAAGACTCTTGTTGATTTACTCTGTAATATCTCTATTACAGATATTACTCTGCAATATCTGTAATACTGTGCGAAGAGAACCCTTCCAGTTCGATTTGACCGACACGTGATGACGGTGAAGAGATGGTGGTGAAGTATTAAGACTCTTGTTGAATTACTCTGTAATATCTCTATTACAGATATTACTCTGTAATATCTGTAATACTGTGCGAAGAGAACCCTTCCAGTTCGATTTGACCGACACGTGATGACGGTGAAGAGATGGTGGTGAAGTATTAAGACTCTTGTTGAATTACTCTGTAATTCAACTAATTATGTGTTTTATTACAATTATAAGAGACGGTGCAACATCCAAAATTGGACTCATCAAAAAAAGAAGGAAATGATCTTTCAGTTCACTTGAATTGTGAAGACTTTTCTACTTTCCTCGGCCCAATAATTATTATATAAACTCTGTACAAATGGTTAATGACGGTGAAAGAAGAAGAAAACATAGAAAGCACATTGAAAGAAGCAGGAAATGTATATTTTAATGTTTATTAATGACTAATGTGGACAGTGTGGATAAAGCTATATAAATGACGATGAAGAGACCATTTTGGATGTGATCTGGCTAATTGATGAGATCTCTACAAGTGCAGTATAAAGTAAGGTGACTTTCCGACCATAAAGCGTCTTTTATGTTCGCTATATGGGATGTATGGATGGGATAAAGATACGCTGAAAGTTATGCTTGACAGAGGATCAAGGTTGTTTTAAGTCAATTGGAAACTCCAAAGGCCAATTTGAAAATGCCAAATGGAGTGTCAACTGAGATGTAGTTTTCATAGTATCCTGTTAAGAGAATGTGAGGTTACGTTTCATCGCATCCTCCTAATAGAAATTTACGACTGTTGCAGTGGAACTAGAATTTAAACCGCTTTTCTCCCACCAGCCTTAGAAACATCCCACCAGCGATCGGATTCCTATTTATTATATAATATCTGTTATTTCTCATCACAATAGCGTACTTCATTGGCCCTAGCTACTTCGTGTTGACTAAAGTGCATTCGGCGTAAGTCCGAAGTATGGTTCAAATGTGATACATCAGAATTTATCCACTCTTTGGATAATGTATATATTAACCGGCTATGTCAGGAATTTGCCAGATTCGGATATAAGTCGAAACATATACACTAACTGCAAACTTTTAGACGTAACATATATACAAACAAAAATTCAAAAATTACCAAAATGAATGTTATCACTATGTTTGTTGCCCAAACCTTTCAGTTGTACTGTCGTATTCCAATTATGAGTGGATATCATTTACTTTACGCCCAAGCAGCCAAGCACACAGACGTACATAGAAAATGAATTGGCATACAAAAAATTCCATATTACACTTAACTTGAATAGGCATTAAACATCTTTTATTTAAAATATTTATTAACGGAAGTATGCAAAGATTAAGCAACATGAAGATTAAAGGATATAGATTGCACGGTCTGACAAGAAATAGAACAAGTGTCACATTCCAAGATAAGAATTTCAGTTTTTTAATCAACTGGACATCTGTGAAGTATGTGCTGATTACATTGTCTGAAGTTGTAACGTTGAAACGCAGTGGTACCGAAAGTGGCCAAAGCGGCAGAGACATCCTAAAGTTAGTGTCAGTGGAACCGATTGGAGCAGCAACACCGAAGTGAGCGAACAATGCTAATCAGGATTATGTTGAAGTGACTCATGACTTCCCTTTCACAATTTAGCACGAACTCGAGGTCTGTCAGTGTTCAAATCACATACCAAATCGACTGGGTTTCCTCTAAAACCACCTAACAGTAATTGTGGAGAAATGTATTTGATACACAAATTTATTTTTCAGTGTGCAGTGATATAAAAGCGAGTGATGATAATTGAAAATACAGCAAATGATCTGGAAACATAAACTCAGAAATAACGATGTGGAGGAGCACGTACGTAGTGATCAATGTCCGGCAGGTTAGTAGAGGTGTCGAAGAGAAGTAGCAAGAGCGCGCCTTGTTCGGCCGGCGATGGCGCGGGCAGAAGAGGCGATGCTAATGGGCACGATGGCGTCGGCCGCAAGCGCCCCGAGTGCCTTTGAGTGATGCGCCTGTACAAAACGCAGCGCGCGCGCGCGGCACGCAGCGAGGGCTCTGATGGGGACGCAGCGCCGGCGCGGGCGCTGGCGCGGGCGCGGTTCGGAGCCGTCAAAAGCGAACCGACTGCGCCCCGAGACGCAAACCTGAACGAACCGGCGCTTTTGCGAGCGGCCGAAACAAGAGAACGAACGAGCGCTGCGCTGCGCGTTCCTGAAACACGTCAGTTTCCGGCTCTGGAATAAAACCGACCGTTTTTCCCTCTGCGTTCTCGCTTCCTCGCCAATACGCACACTCGCCCCCCCCCCCCTTCCCGCCTCCCCCACTGCATCCCTCCGCGCCGCCCTCGGCGATGGCAATTTTGGGCATTAAATATGCACGCGTTTGTTTTCCCATGCAGCGATGGAGGCGGAGATGGAGTGCGGAGCGACGTGGCGCGTGTTCGCTGGCGGAGGCGGTGGGGGCGGAGGGGGCTCGGATTTGTGGCGCTGCTGCGCCCGCGGGGGTGAGGGGCGCGGTCGGTCAGACCTTGTTTAGTATCGAGAGGGGCTGCAGGTCAACATGATTTTGGTCAAGGGACGTTGTTGATCGCTCGTATGTCAGGATTGAAAAGGAAGAGTAAAGAGAGGAGAGGCCAAAGAGTTGCGAGCAGGGTAGTGGTGGTGGAGTGTGCGATTTGGTGAGTGTGAACTGGGTCGGAGTGAATGCCAGTTGGGCCTACAGCGTTTGGACCAGGTGTTTGGAGAGGTCGTTTTTGATGTTTTTGAATTTTGGATTTCACATTTTCGAATGAAACTTTTCAAACCTGCGAGATTGCAAATCCTGAGGTTAGAGTTCTTTGAGTCCGTTTTTGTAAGCAAAATTCTCTGAATACGCTCCTATATGAATTTAATAACACGTTTGTTATTATTACGATTTGACGTACCAATTCTTACGTTTACTTCTGTGTTACTTATATTAATCTAAATTAATGTATTGCAACAATGGGTTTCAATAAATGAAAATCATTATTGAGTATAATATTGTACTTTATGATAGAAAGAACCCCGCACAAATCTTATGGAAATTAGGTTTCGGTAAAATTGTCTGAAAATTTAGTATGTTTTTCCTTAGATAACACTGATTAAAAGTTGTTACAGTGGTTAAGAAAAAGAAGTTCATATGTTTGATCTAATGTACATTTTAAAATGGAGATCATGTTTGGTCGGACGACAGAAAGACACATATGTGCTCTCAAAGCGCTTTTTTCAAATGAAACAACTTCATTTGTTTAAACTTGTGAATTATGACATTTCATTTTCCGAGACGTAACACAGACTATCTCCAGTCAGTTGAATGATAGAGATATCATAAATGTTGAAGTAGATAAATAAAATGCAAAAAAAGTTCGATGAATGAGAGGGATTCACGATAATCAAGAACTCCGATAGTGAGAAGCAAAAGGTCTTGCTGTAATGTTTCACCCTACCATGAAAGGCAAAGAGACGTACCTCAACGTGGAAGACAAGGGAACTCACGGTAATGAAGCAGTGACTCACGGAAAACGAATAACATAATTCACAAATCTAAACATGTGAGGTTGTTTCATTTGAATATGCTTTAAGTGCACATTTGTGCCCTTCTAGCTTCTGACATGTAGACATGATTTTCGTTTTAAAACGTACATTAGATAAAAAAGAACAACTTTTTTGCTTAACAGTCATAATGACTTTTGAGGAGAATGATCTAAGGAACCTCATACTACATTTTCAGACAATTTGATCGAGACATTTCCATAAAATTTGTGTGTGTGTGGGGGGGGGGGTTCTTTATGAAATGCACTACAATATTCGAGCCTAATTATCGTGCTGCAAAATTCATGAGAATAGTTTTCATTGTTGGCAGTTTTACAAATATTCATTTTATTAATGCATTCCGTCGCGATCCACCGTTGACTATAGACCGATCTGCAACGCACTGTAGCGCTCCTGAACTTTGCGGAGTTTTCTGCAAATACTCGCAACGCTCTGAGAGAACATCGTGTGTCAGTGCGTCAAGAGGTGGGACAGTTCATGGAGAACGGCATGAAAGAACGAATAAGTGCATCGCGGAATTAGAGAAAGTTGACAGCAGTGAATCAGTGGAAGAAGTGTTTACGAAGTTCGTAAAGAAACCGTCAGTAATTTTCATTCACAAAGTACACAATTACAAAAAACTTATCGGTGAAATTCACAAACTCATTGGTGATAATTTAACAACTATTAAAGAACTATCAAATTCTAGGTTCGAGAATCTTTAATTCCAGATGATTAAAGGAAGATAATATTACTAAATGAAAATAACTTCCAGAATAACAAATTTCGTTATCCAAATTTTACGATCAATAGTGCCATCATACACAACATCCCAACCGACTATTATGAAAGTGAAATCGGTGAGGAACTTACAGCTCACGAGGTCCATCCTGAAGGTTACATATCTGCTACTACAAGACAAAATCCCAACGTTTCTCTGCAATAGGAGTTCACAAATCAATAGAATTATTTGAACCTACTTGTTCGATTCAATAATCTCTGTGGAACTTCGTAAAAGAGTATTGGTTTAATTGAGTGCAAACGTCAAAATTTGGGACACACAAGAAACTTTTGTAAGGTAGAATTTAAATATTTATTTTGTGGGAATAATCATTAACCGGAAACTGTAACCTAGCAAGTAATCCTCCAAAATATATCAATTGAAACGGTAATCACTTGGCCGGAGATCAAAATTGCCCATTCTATATTGCAAGGCCAAAGGCATTTCAACGTAGAAGGTTCCGCAAGTTTTCCTGTGCTAACGCAATTGGAAATAATAATTCCATTCCACAACCTGTTCCTAATACCCATCATGAAACTCCCAATTCCCCAAAATGTTAAAAATGTAAATTATTAAAACCTCGCAGAGAACAAATTCTGATTTTATCATTCCTACCCAAAACACCTAAGATCACTTTTCTCCACCACCACCTCTCCCAATCCTTTCGATCTTGTTCATTGCATCGTTAATGCTTTAATCCCTATTATCAAATCCTGTATACAAACTTATCTTCTTATATCATATTCTAATTCCACAATTCGTGCTTTACCTTTCATGGATAAACACAAACTTAACAATTTAATTAGAATTTACCTAGAATACCAATAGCATCACCGCTAAAAAAGATTATTTAAGATTCCCGCTTTCAAAACATAATATCGATTTCCTAGTCATTACGGACACTCACTTAGCACTCTTGGCAAATTTC
The DNA here is from genome assembly GCA_031308135.1 of Acheta domesticus. NCBI lineage: Eukaryota > Metazoa > Arthropoda > Insecta > Orthoptera > Gryllidae > Acheta > Acheta domesticus. The sequence goes on from JAHLJT010009436.1 coordinate 108,941,716, forward strand.
AAGTTGCAGGTTATAAAGTTTATAGATTGGATCGCCCCTCCTTTCAGTCTTTAGTGCATAATTCTCAAAAAGCATATTCCCCATGTCCAAGACCTACTGGCAAGCACCCCCTGCCTAGAAAATATTAATTTTCTTAAGAGATAAAACCTCGCAAATTTGTATAATCACGGCAGTGTACAAACCGCCCAATATTCAGCTAAATTCATTTTAGTTCCAAATATTCTTCGCACATCCCTCCCCCACGCTAGCAATAGGAGGTTTTAATGCTAAACACCAAGCTTGAGGATGTAGAACGAACACCTGAACGGAAAAGCTCTGTTGCACTTTGGGCTGAACTCAAATTGTTATATAATAGCCCCTCTCCAACCTACACCTATTCAATTAACTTAACATACCGCCGATATACTGGACTTACAGAAAGAAGACGTTTTAATAGTCGAATTTATGAATGCCCTTTAACGGAGTGAAATTCACATCTCTGCACAGTTTTCATTACGTTCAATATAACCCGCTAATACAACCCGCTCATTCGAGATGTGGGCGTGAGACGAGGGGCGTGAGGCGTGGAGCGTGAGACGGGCGCGAGACGAGAGGCGTGAGGCGAGAAGCGTGAAACGAGAGACGTGAGGCAAGGGACGTGAGACGAAGGGCGTGAGTGGAGGGGCGAGGGACAAGAGGCAAGGAGCGAGTGGGGAGGGGGAGGAATGAAGGACGTGATTCATAGGGTGTGAGGCGAGGAGCGTGGGGCATGGGATGTGAAGCGAGGGACAAGGGACGAAGGGCGATGGGCGATTGGGAGAGACAAAGGGCGAGGGCGAAGAGCGAAGGGCGTGGAGCGGTGGACAATGGGGCGAGGGGCGAGCTGCGCGCGCCGTTTAGGCGCACGCGTGAGCGCGAGCCGTGATTGGGCGCCGTGCGAGGTGTGGCGGCGCGCAGTTTGCGGCTGTCGGATGGAAATCTGCCGCTTCTGTTGGAAGGCCGGCGCGTTGTGGCCGTGCGCTGCCCACAATTGTAATTGGAAACTCAAATAGAGCGGAGATGGGGCTGCGACGAGATTTTCCCCAGATTCCCACCCCATGTGTGCGCGTTGTTTTCATTTGCAGCACGCGTTTGCTTGTGCAGAGTAAGACTGGGTGAGGGTAGTAAGAGTGCCGTGTGAGAAAGTGTTTTTGGATTTTAAAAACTGAATTGCAGTTTAAATTATTTGTGGTACGGTGAATGCCGTACCCAGTATTGAACAAAATACTCCAAATTACCAAGACATATTTATACTGCAAAAACATTACTTGCATGATTTATTTGTGAAGGTTTAATAATTTTTATTTTTCAAGATTTTTATTTCCAAATTTCCCCTTTTTTAAGAAACCCCAATTTCCAAATTAAATTGACATTTTTATTCTAAATTCATAAAAGGATTTGGAAACACCTGAATTTATTTCTAGGGCAATTTCAATATATATTTTAATAATATTTTCTTAAGAAGTAATCTTCTAATTTATGATTTGTTAATTTTATTAATTTAAAACATATTTACTATTCTGTTGACACAGAATTCACAAAGGCATAGGCTGGTATAAATGCACGTGACATGCACACATGCTATGCTATGGGCCCTCTCGAAATTGAAACAGCAGTTACGATGGTACTGCATCATGGAGAAGGAATCTACGAGTAAGAGCACATAAAAGCAGTCAGCTGTGAAACTTTATTCACACCTGTGGTTGCGTAGCTATACCCGACCGGCGTTAGGAGAATCTTGGCTCTCCGAAACATCAGCTACCAGGGCGCAGATGCGGCTCTTCCCCCACATCCGAAACTCGATTTTTTTATGTTACACTGCTTATTGAATGTCTTAAAATGTTACTTTATACCATTTTTTTAAAATTGGTTTCCCCATGAGATATCATTGAATGCCATAATTCCTACTGACGACGGACGTGATATTAGGTAGAATAGCGAGCCTGATCATCTGAGCCTCCCCGTGTGAAAGTTTTATTTCATGTTGACAGAGTTGGTTTTCCCAAGTAAACGCATATTATGTGAACTCTGCGAACCGAGTGTTCTTAACATTTCCATTTGTGAAGCGCGCGTGCATACGAGCATTGGCCGCCCAAATATTTCGCTGTGCGGAGCTGGAAGTGCTGCAGGCTACTCTTGATGGGATGCGGGTCAGTGGGACAGATCTCAGAAGCTATGGCGCGCCAGAAGACGTCAATATGACGCCTCGCGCTCTCCCTGTGGCCGGCGAAAGAATGGAGATTGATTGATAGGATTGATTGATTAGTGATTAAAGGTGCGTCAACAGCTAAGATGATTATTCCCATACGTGTAGTGTATATTTTCATCGCGGGATGTGGAATTGATCTTCCTTGTGAAATCCGGCGCCGACCTACGTCGACTTGCGAGGATTTTCCCCATCCAAAAATCTCCCACCAGCGGCGCACCGTCTCAGCAGCGACAAGCTCTAGCTTCCGTCTGTTATAAGTGTTATAAGATGGTACGTGTGAGTGTGTGTGTGGAAGAAAGGGGTGAGGATACGACAAGGGAGAGAAAGGAAAGATCGCGCATGGTCCGTAGCCTATTTGTTAGGGTAATCTTGTAGGATCCTGCTCTCAGGACTACGCATCCAGAGGGACGGGAAAGATGCAGAGATTGTGATGGCGCGGAAGTGGCGGTGGGCATGGACACATCGCAAGTAGGAAGGAGGTGTAAGGGAATAGGTAACGTGTTTAGAAATAGCAGTCGTGCAGAAATGTGGAATGAGGAGGTGCGGATTGTGTGTCGATAGATTCTGGTAAGAGTTGTAGAGACAGATGAAGGGAAGAGCGACGTTTGATGTAAGGGTGCTGTGGTGATGATGGAAAAAAACGGCAGTCTTGTTGGTGACGGAGGTGGGCGTGGACGTAGAGGGGATGACGGGGCACTCTCAGGTGGTGACGATGATGATGAAGGGGAGAGTGGCCGTCTGATCGGCGGTGGTGTTAGAGGCTGAGGTAGCCGTGCAGGAAGTGGTGCACGTGGAGGTGATGTTGAAGGCAGGGCAGCGTCTTTGGAGGCGGTGGCAATGACGATGACGGGGGAGAGGCCGTCTCAGTAGAGATGTTGGTGGAGGCGGCGCGTTGACCTCTGCGGCGCCGCCAGCCCCTTGTGTGTGCGCGCCCGTTTCGCCTGCCGCCCAGTCGCCTGCCCGCCTGCCTGCCTCCCTGCCGAGCCGCGCTTTGAAGCGCTAGCGGCCACAAGGGAAGGCGGAGCGCGTGGCTGCCGAAGGGGAAAAGGCGCAAAGGGGGAGGGAGCGTGCCGAGGGACGACCGATTCACGTTCAGGGCCACAATTACTCGCTCTCGAGGTCTCTCCTTTCGTTTCCGCCGGAGGCGTCTCACTGTTTTAACCATTCCAGCCGTCGAAATAATTACTGTCATCGCTACCTTTAATGGTAGCCGAGGTTGGGGCAAACTCTTGCATGGCCACTAGTGTCACCGTAATTTCCCCACTGACGCCAACATCTAACACTACTGTTATCATATGAACTCATTTCAAAACCAATTAATATCAGTACTCAAATTAACGTCATTGAAATTTTAATTTTTATCAAGTGGTGTCAAAAATACAATTATTGTAAATATTATACAACAATAACAATTAAGAAAGGCACATATAAATTAAACTATTATCAATGAAAACGAAATGAAAAAGTAGTGCCAATTCAAAATCCATGAAAATATCACAATAACTTCTCATTTAAAACAAGTAGGGTCTCGAACTCAGCCGAAAAATCTTCATCAACTTCTGTACAGTCTTGCCATTGCCTCTGAACATACGAAGTGTAGTGTCAGATACGTCGATACGTAGATTATAAACAGATAAAAAAACATCTCGATCAGGTTTCCCAGATCCATTGAGCAAATGCTGAGATGGCCCCTTGTTTTGCTTCTGGACGTAAATGTAGCTTCACTGTGCGTACGTTTTGTTGAGCATTCCTTTTGCTTGTAGTGGTAGGAGTAGAATTGATGTTCGTTACTATTTTCATAGCAATGCATGAAAGTAAAATCAGCAGTTTACTTACCGTAGAAATTGTTTTCCTATAACTCAGGAACGAAAATGTCAATTTTTCATATAACTCGCGTGTTTTTTTTTCTTTTTTTCATTCTGGGCCTCAACTTATTCATCACCATTTATTTAAGTGCAAGTTTCTTCCCATCAGGATAGCACTCAGAGCTTATTTTTCGTATACTTGGTGATAATATCTCTTCCTGTGAGTTATACATATATTTGTTTCATTCCACAACTATTTTTCCTATCGTCATTTTTATGCTAAATAATGAACGCTGCATGTTGTAATATTATCTTTATTTAAAACTTGTTTTTCAGTCATAACGACTCAGAACGCGAATGATGATTGGTACCAGGTGTTATACGATTCACCACGACATATTTCTCACTCGATCGTACCGAATAGAAAAATGTAACCGATGACTATTCCCTGATTCACCGAGCTATCATCCTGCCACACAATGTATTCACTGGAACAGGCATCACTTTTGTTATTATCTACAGTATACGAGGTTGCTCGATATGTATCCGGACTAACAAATGAAAACTAAGATATATCATTCAAAATGGTTTTACTGTTTTTCAAAATATTGTCCGAGATGATCAATGTATTTTTGTATACATTTGAACCAATTTTCGTAGCACTTTTTCCATTCCGGTTGAGGTATCCCCAACATATGCCCTGAACCCATCGACAACTTCTTCAGGCGTCGAAAAACGTTGACCACGTAGTTTATTTTTCACGAACGGAAACAAAAGGAAATCATTGGGTGCCAAATCGGGACTGCATGGTGGATGACCCAACAGTTCCATGTTTTGTTTATTCAAATACCGAATTGATTGGGCCGCTGTGAGCGAGCTTGCATTGTCATAATGTAGAACTATCCTGCGTCGTCGGTTCTTTTTTTCTGATTTATTCAACGACTTCTAGCAGACATTTGGTTGTGTACCACTCAGAATTGACTCTTTTATGATTCTCTAGTGGCACTGTAGTCGCATGCCCATTTATTTCAAAAAGACAGGAGACCATTTGCTTGGAAGTGCTTCTTGCGCGAACAACGTTATTCGAGTCTGACTCATATTGAAAGACCCAAACCGTCGGTTACTGTGTACTTTCGGGCTCGTATGTATATATCCAAGATTAACCTGTGTAAATGTTATACACGACTTTTAACGCACCAATAATGTATTTTTTTCACATTTCTTTGCACGAATCGACAAACACATTTTTTTAACGGATTGTCAAATTGTGCGGTATCCATCACGCACAAATGTTTTTCACGGCTTAAGGTTCATGAAGAATTATGTGGATGGTCGTCATACTAACGCCCAAGGATGCCTGCACCTCGCCATATGTTGCATGATGATCTTGTATAATCAGTTCGTGCACAGCATCGATGTTTTCGGGCAAGACAGCAGATTTTGGACGACCTTCTTAAAATTCGGTCGTGAGTGAATGACGGCCAAGATTGAATTCACTAAAGCAGTGATGTGCAGTTGTTTTGGATGGTACTTCATCACTAAAAGTCGAAATGAGTTGATCAATGCACCGTAGTTGGTTTAATCCACGCCGAAAATTGTAGAAAATCATCGCCCGGAAATGTTCCCAATTAACTCCCTTTCTTGACAGATAAAAATTTTTCAAATCACAGAACAATACAATTCGCGTCTGCAACACAAAAATTTTTGGGTATGTAAAACCATACAAAAGGCAAACTCTACGGTATGTACGACATGTTGCCTAGCAACACCAGTATTGCCAATTCCGGAAACATAGATAGCTACCTATGTATTCTATACATATAAAACAAAGTTGTGTTAGTTACACCATTTATTACTCAAGAACGACTGAACCAATTTTAATTATCTCTATTTTGTTGGATTCATCTCCGTCCCGAATAACAGAATAACTAATAAAATAACGAAAAAATTGGTACTACATGGCGCTGAAGAATAAAAAACGCATATTCATGCAAACGCAGCCCGCTACACAGTTGGAATCTATATCATTAAATAACTTCTAAATGAAGCGTTCTAGAGCCTTAAAAACTAAAAGTTTGATGCCAAAGGCCTCAACGAAACATTTCTCTCGCCGTATTCTACAGGATGAGATCTTTTTGAATATTCTATTACATTTTTGCTGGTCCGGCGCGTCTAAATATTACCCCACCTACTCAACGACGTGTAGAATCTAAGTAAATAAATCCAAGTCGGGTTAATTAAACCATTTATAACTTAAGGACGACTGGACCAATTAATTATCTCCGATTTGTTGGATTCATCTCCCCTCCAAATATCAGAATAACTATTAAAATATCGGAAAATTTTACAAAAAATAATGATACAGAAAATGAATCTAATATGTAAAAATTAACGTTCCATGGTTCGTGCTTAATGCGCTGCCATACCAGACATTCAATTGCGATAAAACTTTGTCAACTTATTGCTTGCACTTTTGGAAGAACATAGGCATAGTATAATTATTGTAACTCCACTAGATGGCTCTAGAGCACATGATGGGACTTCAGTGAAATGCAATTCCCAACTCACGTGAGCTTCGTTGTTGCTGGGCGTTGCCGTGTGCCTTGGGGCAAGGTCGACGAGAACACGAGGAGCAGGCGGCACAAGTTGATGAGAGGAGAAGGAAAAAGAGACAGGGACAAAGAGAGAGGGAAAAACAGAGAGAAAATAGAGAGAGGGAAAGACAGAGAAAATTAGAGAGGGAAAATACAGAAAGGTAAAATAGAGAAGGAAATAGAGAGGGGGAAATAGAGAAAGAGAGGGAAAATAGAGAGAGGGGGAAGTAGAGAGAGGGGAAATAGAGAAGGGGGAAATAGAAAGAGAGGGAAATGAAAGAGAGGGAAAACAGAGCGAGAAAAGAGAGTCAGAGAGTGGGGGAAAGGAGACACAGAGGCAAAGAAGATACACAGAGGGGGAGAAGAGACACAGAGGGGAAGAAACACAGAGAGGGAGGAAAGAGACACAGAGGGGGGAAAGAGACACAGATGGAAAAAGAGAGACAGATGGAAAAGAGAGAGAGTCTGTGGAAAATGAATGAGGAGGGAAAGACAGAGGGGAAGGGAGAGAAGAGAAAAAAGAGGGGGAGTGAAGAGAGAGGAAAAAAGAGTGAGGAAAGAAAGAGAGAGGGGGAGAGGAATATTTCTTCAATTATTTTTTCTGTGGCAGCAACGCGCCGGGTACCAGCTAGTCTATACCGTAATCAAGAGTAACTAATGAGTCCACCAAAAACCGTTGGACGAAAGTCACAAATATGTCACTGCAACATTTCCTATTATATTTTATTATTTATTTAATAGATCATTATTACGTATATAAATTGCATTTTCTAATACTGTATGGATAGTGCAAATACCTTCAAGCCATTATAAAACCTTACATTCTGTGATATTGTAACCTTTCAGATTCTGGTGTTCTCCCCAGAAGACCTCTGCATCGCATTAAAGCCACGGAAAAGAAACCATACGGTAGGGCTGAGGAAATATCCACTGAAGGGGGGAAAACCTACCGTATGAAAATGATTGCTTACTAATCTACCAAACACTGTCTAAACTCTACATTTCCTGACATGAACGTCATGTATATTTCTTCCATATTTTGGCGTCAGCAGCACCTGAAATGAAAAGGAACTACAGAAGATCGTTCGTACTCTCACCTCTGCGCCAACTTCCATTGACCCGCTAATGTGCTCATTGAATTATATATTGATTTACTTATCGATTGATTAATTCAATTATTACTTAACAATTTATTTACTTATAAACTTATCTTAATTACAAATTAACTTATTCATTATTCGCTTATTTATGTTCTATTTAGATTAAGCTTTGCTCATACTACAAACCAGTGTTAATTTTCCAGTCCCTACATGCCTTTTTCTTAAACCCAGACATTTACTAGAAATTTTCCTAATCCTTTCATCAAATAAGAAGTATTATTTCCGGAGCAAGCGGCATGTTTCTTTGTCGGAAGTAATTGTTCCCCATTCCCATCCATTTTCCTCTCTGTATTTCTGTGACACAGAAATTTAAGAGGAAATGGATATTTTGTACCTAGCCGCAAATAACACAGATACCATTGCCATTTAAGACTTTCAATACATGTTGCATCCAACCTGATTAAACCCCGTAACTCCCTCTTTCGCATCTTCGAACTGTGTAAACATAACTTCCACAAGCCCATAACAGACTAGTATAAATTTGCCCCAGTAGTAAGCGTCTTTTGACTGTTGTTACTAGGATATCTTCCTTTTTGTATCCGAGTCTGTGTTATGTAAACCATGCTACCTCGAGAGTTCTCCTCTCCCATCTATTTAACAGAGATATCCACTCGTTCTAGTAGAAGTTTCACGTTACGCGACATGTAACGCTGTTTGTACTTCATGAATAGCACTCTAAAGGACCTTTCTACGTCAATCTGTTTGTCTGCCACTCTGATCTATAGCTTAATGGGTTTTCATTTTAAAATCTTTACAAATTCCTACACTGCCAAACACTCGTAAGAATCCAACATTTACAGCGTATCTAAAGACTCCGAAAATTAATTTGTAATATTATTAATGCATTAATTAGGATGTAATTGTATTGTATTACATATTACCAACGTAGTAAATATCGCTAGTGTCCACCCTCACTGCCGGAATTACCACCACACTCCCCATGGACTCACAACAAGAACGTTAACGTAGAGGATAGTTCACGCCAGGTGCAACGAACTAGCGCACAAACGAACAGAAGTACACGTAGCGAACGTACCCATGCCGCCACTACTCATTTTTCGGGGTCTCTAGCGCCGTCTCACCACCCTTACCGTCGCCGTCGCTGCCGCCCCCACGTCCGCTCTCAAAGAGAAACGCTGATACGGCGGCGCCTGGCGCGTTCGCGACCGCCGCCGCTCTGTTGACACGGCATCTAATTTTCATGGCGGCGCGGGGCGCGGCGCGCGGCGTGGCGAGGAGCGGCGTGGCGCGGCGTGGCGTTGGGGCCGAAGAGCGGCGCTACGGCCGGGAAACGCTGCGCGGGGTGCAGTAAGCACGACGGATCGCGGCGGCGCCCAGCTCGGGTGCGTAGCGGTGTCGACGACGCCACAGGCGCCGCGACCGACTGTTTGTATGTTTGTGTTCGGTGTTGCATTTCTGTGACGGCGGCGTCAATGTTTGAAGTCCGTCGGCGTCCGCTCCCGCCGCCGCCGCCGCCGCGGCGCAGTTTTCCGCTGCGAGTAAACACAGAGCGCGCTCTGTGTATCGGAAGCATATTAGCAAACACTCGGCCTCGGTGGCGCCGTCCCTCCCGCCCACGCCCCCGGCTCCGAGCCCTGGGGCGCCCCACGCACGCTCTCGCGGCCGCCGCCACCGCCCCCGTCACCCAGTGCGCCGCTTCTAAATTCAGTTACGCGCTGAGCGCCGGCAGAGGCGGCGACGCGGGCGGCGCGGGTGGCACGGGCGACGCTGGCGGCTCGGACGGCGGAGGAGGTGGCGGCGGCGACGGCGGCGCAGCCAGCAGCTCGTCCGCCGCGGGTCGCCGCGCGCGCACTTTATTGATTTAATTAGGTTTGCTGGCGCGCGGCCGACGCGGCCCGCCGCCTCCCGAAGCCCGCTGCTCTGCTCCTCCGCCTGGCGCGCCCCCACCCGCCCCGCCGCCGTTTGTCAAGATCGGCGGAGAGCGGCCGCGTTCGGCGCCGAGGAGGAGAGCGGACGGCAAGCGGCGCAGCGGGCGATGAGGCGGTGAGGGAAGGGGGAGGGGCGCGGCGCGGCGCGGCGCGGCGCGGCGCGGCGCGGCGCAGGCGCTTGCTTTCAGCGGGATTGCGCCCGCAGTCGGCACATAAACATGCGCGCAGATTTGTGGCAGCGCCCCGGCAGCCGGCGGCGGCACCTTGCGGCCGCGGCGCACCGCAGCGCCCTCTCGGCTCTTCCCCGCCTTGCCTCTTCTCCCTTCCCACCCCCTTGCGCCCCCGCCGCTGCAGGCTCCTCGGAGCGGGGAACTTGCGCTGTGGGGGATAATTTGCGCGCGCCCCCGCGCGGGGCTGTCTGCTGCGGCGAAGGCGGCTGGAAGCGGCGGAAGCGGCGGGGTCCCTTGGGTGCGGGGACGGCGGCGGGGGCGGGGCGGGGCAGGCGGCCGGGGGAGCAGGGCGCGCGGCGGGGAGATAAGCCCCTCGCGGTGACAAGTGGCCTCGATCAAACGCTCGTCTGCGGTTGGCGCGCGGCCAGCGGGCCCCGGCGCCGTCAACAGCGGCGGAGGCGGAGGCGGCGGCCGCGCGCCCCGGCCCGCGCCGCGCCACGACTCGAGTCGACGCGAAGGCCCGCGGTAACAAGCGGCCGGATTGGTAACCCGAGCGCCTCTCCGCGTGATGAGGCCCCGCGGGAGCGCGACAAAGCCGCGGCCACGTGACCCGCCGCCGCCGTCCCCATCCCCGTCTCGGAGGAGAACGAGGCGCCGCGAGGCCACGTCCTCCCGCCCTTTATCCGTGGAAACAAAGCCCCGCCAAATAGAGTCGAAAATTGAATTTTCTGCATAATTATGAGCGAGATTGGGAGCTTCCCGCCGCTTTGATAACCAGAAGTGATTTCGGCCCGAAAGATTACAGCCCCTATTAGACGACCCGGCGGCGCGGATTGCGGTGAGGGCTCCAGGGGTGGGAATGGGCCGGCCAGGGTGGAAGGGGGCTGCACCATCAGCGACGGCGGCCGGCGGCCGCCACCTGCCTGCAATTGATCCCAACGCCGCCGCGGGCGCCCTATCATGTCAATAAGGAGCGCGGTAGGCGGTAGGCGGGTGGCGGGCGGCGGATGGCGGGCGGCGGCGGCGGCGGGCGCGTGCCGGCGGCGGCGGGGCGATGGTGCGCGGGCCGCGCCGCCGCACCGCCGCCGTGACGTCACGCATTCGCCGCCTCCGCCGCTGCCGCCGCCACCAGCGCCTCCGCCGCGTCGGCGCGCGCAGGCGCCGCCGCCGCCGCCCCCGCCGCCGCGGGCTGCCGCGCGCGCGCCACCAGTCGCTCGCGGGCCGTCGCGACGCCCTGTGTGCCTCGACGCCGCGCGCCTGTCGTTTCCCGCACGCCCGCCCGCCTGCCCGCCCGCCCGCCCGCGCCGCCGAGCGCCGCAATGCCGGTGGCCGAAGTGGACGCCGCCCGCGCCCCATAGGCCCCTCGCGCTCGGAGACGCCCCTTGCCCTGCAGGACGTTCCGTCTGCGCTGTCGGCGGCCGCCAGCGACGCACGTCTGCCAGCGCGCGGCGCCAGACAGTGATCGCCGCCTTGGGCGCCAACGCGGGGGATGCGCCCGCCCCGGAGCGCCGCCCGCCCCCGGCCCGGCCTCTGAGCGACACGCCCTCGACGTGCATGGGCGCCTCCCCAACGCCTTGTTCCCGCTTGTGAAAGTTTTCTCGCGCGACCGCTGCTTAGGTGAGTAATGTACGACCTTGAGTGCTTGACCCTGGACAACGTACAGCACTTTGTTCCAGTTTCGTGTCCTCTTTTACTTGTGTCTCTTATCTCAATATTTTGCTTCCGACTGACTTGTGATACCTTTTCCTTCGTGTTTTTCTGCTGCTGCTGCTGCGGACGTTTATATCCTGGATGGTCGATCGGAATTTGAGCGCTGCAAAGCTACTCTTCGCGCTACGTCTGGTGCTTCGCAGCCCATCTGAAGTTCGCGTTGGATGTTTTTTGCAGACAACTCTCTCAAATAAAAGAAAATTGTGATCTTATGAGGAGTGTGTTTTGCTACAGTGAGAAATGGATTCACACGCGCTTGATTGATTAACCCTCGCATCTTATCGGTAATAGGAATCGTGGTTACTCTGTTTGCTTCATAATCCTTTTTACTCTTATTTTATTATATTTCACCTGTGTATCGACCACACGGCTTTTGATGTCATTATTCTCTTTTTATTATTACTGTAAAATGTTTTTTAATTTGCTTTTCCTTAGGCACTTCGATCTTTTTCTCTTCTAGTGGTTGGATTATTGGACATTTTGTTTAACCACCGTGCATTGTGCACTGTTCTGATGATACTTCCCTCTTTGAAACGCATCTACACCTACTTTCCTTTATCTCTGCCTTCTTCATTCCAAACACGTTGGACGTCGCTTCATCAACCGTTCCGCCCCTCTGTTTGTTCTTTGATCCGTTTGCGATCGCCGGCAGGCCCCTGGTGTGCCTGCGCCGACGGCCGTGCGGCTCCGCCGGTGCGGCCGCCTCGGGTGCCAGCGCGCTCGCCCTCTCCGGCGCCGCTGCCCTCACCCGTCCGCCGCTCGCCGGCTGCTGCAGCCAGCCCAGCGTCTCTTTTCTTTCCCGCGTTCCTCGAGTTGCTAGCTGTTCTTGTTCGTTCGGATAGCAGTCGACTGAACGCAATTGTAAACGCGACCCACCCCATAATTTCGAATTCCATATCGCTAAATTAGTACTTCTGCAATCTAATCTTCAGCCTTCCGTATTCGAGACATTGATCACAGTCTGACTATTTTCACCAATTCCAGTGAATCCGTCTACTCTTCATTGTTTACAGCACTATACTTTATACATTTACTATACACTGTACATTTCGGACACTTTCTCATTCAATTATTCATCCACCAGCCACCCTAATATGAACTCACAATACCAACTTCCTACCCTTCCCCTACACCACTTGTTACTGTCCTGCCCTCCTATCATCCACCTAAACTACCGCCATACTACTCTACCACCTTCCAATCTTTACAACTGGCCATCGTCTCACCAGAACTACCTAACTTTTACCAGGTACTACCTACTTATTGTCAACATTCAATGCAACCTATATGCAATAGACAACCAACCCACAAACAACATACAATTAATATAGAACCTACCTGCATCCTATCTACAACTTACCTGCAACCGGCATACTTTCTTCCATATCGCAAAGTCACATGCTTATATCTATCCTTTCTCCTCACCCATCCTTCCTTACTGCAGACACTTGACTTTCCGCTAGCTGTCTACACTTTACGCCTTGAGTACTTCTCGATTTACTCTCGTACTCCGAGCCTCGTACTTCATCTGCACTCCAAACTCCGCCTTCTGCCCGGCACCACCAAACGGACGCCGAATGCTGTGTAATTGGAGCGGCCGCACAGTCCTCAACGCCTCTCTCTCGGCGCCGCCGCCGCCGCCGGCGTCGCAGCCGGCGCCTCCGCGTTGGGCAAGCAGCAGTGGCGGCGCGGGGGCGGCGGCGGCGGCGGCGGCGGCGGCGGGGCAGTGAAGAAGGTTGCGGAGGAGCCGCGGCGCCGTGCCGGCCGGCGCCCGTCCGAGCGTCCTAGCGAATTACGGCCCGAGCGCCCGGCCGCTCCTAATTACGACAGCCGCCACCGCCTTGCCACCGCCATCGCTGCCGCCGGCGCCGACGCCACAGACGCAGCAACGGTGTGGGTGCGGGCCGAGGAGGAGGCGGAGCAACACGTCGCCGTGGAGCGCGTTCTGGCAGAGCGCGCCGCCGGAAACCCTGTGCCGATTTGCGACAGTTACCTCACCCGTTTAGCTGCGTGCAGTCTCAACTCGGGACGCCTCCGAGAGCGCGGGAGTTGCAACGTCACTGCGAATGTCGGGGTGGATGACGAGGGTATGCACAGGAACGACGATTCATTTTCCAGTCTACTGTGTAGGCTGTCCGCCAATGAAATTGCAATAATTTCCATTCAAAATTCAGCTTCTCGTGGTAAAATAATCTTACCTAATGGTAAGCCTCTCGTGAAGTCTTTGGGTTTCCGGAATACTAAAAAATTAAAATATGTGTTCGTATGTTATTTAATTTTTTTATTGTATAATGTAGACAAGAACGACTCTTCTAAAATTTGTACATACGAGTTAATTCACCCTTAATATGGACACCTTTATTTCTGAGAGCTTAAAAAATAGTCTAAATGACAGTTGAAGGCTTTTCTTCGATGTTCACTCATTGTAAAACTGGACAAGTTTCATCGCTTCTCGTTACCTTCCCCTAATTTTTTGAACATTGATAAAAAACATATTTTAAACAATTTCAGACAATTTAATACCCTGCATGTCATTAAAAAACGATCTCACATTCCCGCGGGTATTGCCTAGCGCTCTAGTATTGGACGTGCAGTTGGTATAGAAACTTGCCGGTAACTGACTTAAGAGAGCGTTTTTATTTACGACGCTCTTTATTCAACATCTATAACCGAGGACCGTTCTTCAACCTTTTTAACGGCCAAAAACTCACAAAAAGAAAAGAGGTATCTGGTGTCGGCGAAGTATCAAAAATTGAGCATCATTAATTGAGCCTAGACCTAATTTATATTGTTTAAACGATTTTCCTATTGTGTCCAATTTTTGTTCCGTTATCGATTTTATACGCATGAAACAAAGAAATTATCTCCTATTGTCGTATGTTTACGTACGTTTTTATTTTGTAACTAGAGAAAACACTCACCAAGGCGAGCATGCTGGGAAGAAATGAAACAAAACCTGCAACAATTAACAAATACATATTTTTTGATAGTCCCCACCCTTCAGTTTCCTTGCAGTTTAGAGAAGGTGAAGGCAGTGATAGGACAGGGACCTAATGAAAAGATTGACATTTTTATCAAGCTATCAAAAGGGCTCTCAATCATTTTTAGGTGGTTGGAGGTTTCACACACAGTAACAGACTTTAAGGTCAATGTAGCTCTTTGTATAATAGGAAGTAATACGCCTCCGACGCTGTGCTTGACATGGGCATCAATATTTCAATACTAATTTTTGTCCGCAGGTTAGTGGCAAACTTGAGTATACATTCTCATGAGATTTTCAATATTCTCTTTCACATAAATTAAAGTAGAGTTTCTTAAAGTTTCTGTTCACATTTACTGTGTTTTTAAGAAATATTGAGCTCCAACAATAACATAGTGTGAATTCCTTGCAGGTTGCGATAATATCCTTTCTTTTCTTAAAGAATATTTGTTTTTCTTTCAGTAACTCCCAAAATGTTTCTCAACATCAATGTGTTTGTTACTTCCTTGTTCGCTTCTTCCAAGAAAAGAGTTTCTGCTAAAGAATATTTAGTGCTGTTCACTGCATTTATCACGAGAAACATTAATGAGAAAAGTGAGCAATCCTATGGAGTGTTTAAAATTTAAAATCTATACAAACTTTCATTGACTATAATATGTGAGTGTTCCACTTGGATTACTATGAAATTCTAATGGGCTTCGCAATTCCTTCCTTTAATCGCTAGATTTTAATTACTATTAATAATCAAACGTTTTTGAAAAATATTGCAATCTCTGAACTTGTACAACGTTTAATAAATTCTGAAACAGTATTGGAGTAATTGATGAGTGTAAATTTGTCATTTAAAGTCTTTATTCAGTATATCTACGATGGACAGTATTATTATTTTTGACAAGGAAACAATCGTGGTGTTATAGGTGGGATATCTATTACGAATTGCATTACCGTCTTCAATTTTCTGGAGTTACGAGTGTGTTTTAAAATTTTTATGCATAGCTGTTTTTTTCTTATTTCATCTTCATCTATTCAATTCTGTACATCTCGCGTGTCAATGTTTTGTCTTCTCTGTGATAGGGAACATCTGACTATGCACCGAGAAAACTCGACTAAAATTTGGAAATATTATGTTTTATTAGTCAAAATAAAATAACTGTCTAGCGTATAAATCAACAATTGATGCCAAATTATAAAACAAACTTTTGTTCGTTTTTATTTTCTTAACAAATTTATATTTTCGTATTATTCCATCTTATTCCTCAATGAGGACGGTTGTCCAAATTTACATATAAAACGTTCTAGGAGTAATAATGATCAGCACATTTTGTAATTATATTTATTAAAAAAGTAAAGATACAATATAAATCAATTTAGTGTCGACAACAATTCGATGGCATTTACAAGCAGAAGGTATCAGCGACCAATATGTGTAGAATATTAGGGTGATGTTGGGTTTATACACATTCCTGATGCATTCAGAAGCGTGCTCATATGTAATGCGTAATTTTTGAATATGTACTTCGACGTTAGTAGCTAATTAAATTAGTAGCTAATGCATGGCAGTTGGATGATTTCATATTTGGGAAATGCGTTCCTTTTCAGACATTCTCCGTGTCGCTTCACTGACCTTTCATCCACATTGCTTTCAAATTGTGTTTGTCAATAAAACAGCGGATCACACGTTCTAAACCTCATGAGAATTGGCTAATAT
Source organism: Acheta domesticus (assembly GCA_031308135.1). Classification (NCBI taxonomy): domain Eukaryota; kingdom Metazoa; phylum Arthropoda; class Insecta; order Orthoptera; family Gryllidae; genus Acheta; species Acheta domesticus. The sequence goes on from JAHLJT010009436.1 coordinate 108,957,959, forward strand.
ACAGAGAGAAGTTTTTGTAAACAACGAAAATACGATATTTTATAATCATACAATTCAATCCTAATTACTCATGTTGATAAATTGTATGATTCAGGATACTAAATCGACAATTATTTCATTATTTGCTAAAATTGATTAAATTTCTTGATATCTACAAAATATAAGATGAACCCAAATCTATCCGACAAATTACAAAAACCTATTAATCACACTTCTCCTGCTACTAACGTTTTAGGCGTGCCGATATTAAAGACTCATTTTCACACACATTCCCTCAATACTTGTGTTTCTAATTCTTTTCTCTCAGACTCATTACTAACAAAGCTTAAGAGATTTAAAAAAATATATATAAAAATACTATGAAAGTTCACGTTGTCTATTGTGTTATATTTTAAAATATTTAGCTGAAAACTATACGCGTTGGTAAGAATTTTAAGACTGAGTGAGTGTAGTATGCATGTTTACAAATTTTCCTATTGGGAGTGTGATAATTTTGTATTACCTCCTCTAATTCTGGTATTAGTTTCAATGTTATTTATTGTCCTATTGAAGTATACAACTACACAGAATATCTTTTATGTAACAGTTTCTTTTCATCGTTTATTATATTATTCCTCGTTCATTTTCTAAGTGTCATTTGCGTCCATCTGACTAGAGTTCCACAAGAGTCAGCGTGAAGCACAGAGCATTACCAGGAACATGATATAAATTATTTGCTCTGGTTGACCACTTTTCATTAGTCGACAAGACAGAAGTTGCCTGCGCTCTGTTTCCTAGCCTATTTGGACGCATGAGATGATGTGAAAACACATGACGTCATCCAGACCTACTACTTGAACAACAACTCTCATGGTTTAAATCAGCAAAGTCAAAGCAGTTAAACGGATCATGTTGGTGTTACGTTTCCGCAGTGTTTAGGTTCTTTCTCAACAAAACGTCCCGGAATAGCCATGGAGAACCGTATGTAGGTTTGGATGATTCATGTTTATAGGTTCATATTATTAATTGTGACATCTGCAGAACGAAACGAATTTTAGGACAAATTAATGTCTACTTTAAAATTTTCAATTTGATATCTATTCTAACTTAACCACAAAGTAAATTAAAAAGTAAGACAATTTTAAACATATCTCAATTTTATATAGTTATTTCGTTCTGTATAATGTGAAATGGCTTCTCTAGATCACGTGATAATTATGATTTATTTTCATGAAACGTAATTGTTATCAAAATAGAATGCAAAAATTAACATTTATGGGATAGGATTGAAAGTGACTTTCTTACGTAGTTTTTCTCGTTTCGTAAGGATATTGAAACATCGTAAGGATATTAAAACTGTTGAAGATAAGTACTACGAAATAATATGTATGTAGTAATATTAACGTAAAACACAATGTGTTTACGCATTCTAGATATTTACCACTTTTTGTTTTTTCTTCAGTAATTCAATATACATTATGATTTTTAATATACACTGTTCTTTTGTGAAATTGAATTTTATAGCGATTTTTTTCATTTAATGTATTGGAAATAAGTAATTAATATTATTATTCAGGGTAGATTGGTTTCAGTTTACATTGTACAATCACATCTTGTATATTCTAATCTTCGATACATTTTCATCGTCCTCACGAGGCTTATGAAAATGACTCCTTTAACAATTAAAAGCATCTTCCTTTCTTAATTTTTTTCGGCGCAGGAAGAGATCCAGTGCTCTTATAATCAGAACTCTCAGTCGCCAGGATCGAGCTGTCGACGTGGTTGGAAGAAAACATTCCCTGTGGAATAGGATTGATCACCCATCACGAGTCAACATTCATTCGCGAATGGAGCCCTCCATTCCTCTTTAAGCATCTGGCGCCATCTCCCTCGTTCCGCCCGCTGCCCGTGGACGTGCGGAGGGGTCGTGAATGGGTCGTCTTCTGCGAACGACGGGATGGGCGAAAAAAAACAGTCAATCCGATCACCCCTCATCCAAACCACGCTCCACTTGGTGACTAGACGTGCCAACGCGACGGAAGTGGTGATTGGTTGCGCGGCTCGCGCGGGAAAGGAAGACGGGCCGGGAAGGAGTGCGATCGCAGAACCAATGCGCGGTGACCGAAGGAGGCGGAGTAAGGGAGGAGGATGGGTGTGGGCGTAAGGGAAGGGGGGAGGAAGGGAGGGGGAGGGGGCGGGGCACCAGCGACGTGAGGGCGGTTTACGGCGCCGTAACGCGGGCGGCGCCTCGTCAGCGTCGCGGCGCCTCGAGACGCCTCGCAGCGTCCGGGGCGCGACGGCGGCGGCGGCGGCGGCGGCGGAGGAGGAGGAGGCGAGGGCGGCGGCGGTGCAATCGCCACGCGTCCCTATCGCCGCTCCGTAAATTTCCCTAACGGCCGCGAGGCCGTAAAGGTAGCGTCGTCGCCGGCTCGCTGGCGCTGGCGCTGGCGCCGGCGCCGAGGCCGCGAGGGCGCGCGGGCGCCGGTGGGCGCGGGCGGAGGGCGGGCGTGGGGAAAGGTAGGCCCACGCGGGGACAGAAGACGGAGACGCTGCTTCCAGTGACAGGTGCGGTTATTGAGGGAGAAAAAGAGGGTGACGGAAACTCAGAACTAGAGGAGAGAATGGATATTAATTGTAGTAGAACTTTCGAGATGAGGGACCAAGCGTGAACATACTCTTAGTCATAAGGGAGCCAAAGCTATTAGAAAATAAAAGAATGTGTACAAAACAAGAAAATTTCACAACTTGGGAGAATTGAAGTTTCAAAGCTATCCCGAAGGAAAAATTAATGTGAAACAAAGAATGCGGAATGAAATACGGGGAGAGTTAGAGTCTAACAAAATTGATCGTAACGGATTGAGATAGCTCGAAAGAACTACAATATCATTGAATAAACTAAGAAATGAAGATGGAGGAAGAGAATAAAAGATAACTTTTTAAAAAATATTTTGGGTAAGCAATTGAAAACTATTAAAAAATACACAGAATAAAAGCATAAAGCAATGGAAAGAGCAATACCATGAATTAGTGTGTTTAGAGATCCTGGAGGTTCCACCACAGAGCAGTGAATAAGAAAATGTGGCGAAGAAAACGAAAGTGAACAACGGATTCATAAATCAAAATATCACGAAAAGACGCAAAATGTTTTGAATATGAAAGCTGAGATGTGATGTGGGGGGACTGTCAAAAAAAAAAAAAAAAAAAAAAAAAAAAAAAAAAAAAAAAAAAAAAAAAAAAAACGAAAATGTGGTAGAGAAAAAAAAGATATGGACATTTAAAGGTGATGAGAAAATTGGAAGTGGGGGTCCTCCAAATCGAAAAAATGTCCGATGAACTGAAATGCTGGTGAAATTAGACTGGAATAATATAACGAAATAATAGTTACGGGTAGACAACTTATAAAGGAACGACGGCACGGGAGAGAGTTGGAAGCGGCGAAACTACGGTGGCTCGGAATTCGCTGGCAGGCGGCAAGAGAGAAGGTGCGCGCTGGAATGGCTGTGCTGGCGGTGGGGTGGGGGGCAGTGGCGGGGGCGGGGCGCACGGCGAGATAGCGGCGGGCAGCTAAAGGTGGCGGGGTCGGAGGCGCCGTGCCGAGCCGCGCCAGGCCGCGCGAAGCGACGAGGGCAAAGGGCGAGGTGAGGCACCCGAGAGAGGCTCTTGGAATAATTTTTATTCTAACCGTTTTCTCCCACGCCGCCGCCACGCGGACGCAATTACTTAAGAGGGCGCTCACCCACCCTTGCCCTAACCCCGCCCCGCGCCGCCCCCGCCTCGCTCGATAGCACGTGTGCAGGAGGAGGCAACTGCGTTTAGCCGGAGGGGATGTGGTTTGCGCTGTCGTTACCGCCGCTCGATGCAAATGGACTTCCTTATGAGAGCGAAGTGTTGCATGCCGACGGGCGGTGGTAGGTCAGGGGCGGGCTCGCGGCGGGGCGCTGCGGTGGCCGTGTGTTGACCGAGCTGAGAGATCACGCGAAAACTTTACGGGCGATAGTGTGCAAGTTCCGGCTGGACAATACTGTACTTAACGCTCCTTTGCCTCAATGTTTGCTGGTTGTTTAGACCGCGTAGGCGTGTGTGAAGTAAGGTCAGAAACTAAGCATTATGGGGGGCACTTGAAAGTTTGGGCAAACAGTTTTGTTCCTAAGGTTTCATTGACAATGATTTGTGAGAGACGTGTATACGTCTTCACGGGACTTCATGCCATTGCAAAACACTTGGTCTAGCAATTTCGGAATATATTCAGAAGCATTTCCGCTCTTCTCTTCTAAATTATTGCAAGTTAATAGAGTTAAACAAGAGTCACTTTTTTGTGTCAAAATAATGCATTTTTTTCTTCTAAAATTCATGACTTTTTTCTCATTGCGTTTACTAATACTTCTTGTTGTTTTTTGTTTATTCCCAGGGCGCAAATTGTGCTATAAACACGTTTCCTCCTTAAGTCAGTGTCTCTCCACTTAATATCATCATGAATTCTATATATAACGTTATTCATTAATTTTGAATGTAGTCACAAGCGTTGTTTTACATGAACGTGCTGTGTGACTTGTTACTCACTGATTCTCTTCCTATTCGAATTATCCAGTTATTTTATTTGCCTAAATCTTATGGGTCATGGATTGGTTGAAAAAATCTTATTTTAAAACTGTGTAAATTTTTTAATACGATTTTCGATACAGAACAATGTATTACAAATTATTAAATAACGGTACATAGTAGGGTGTTAAATTCATATTTACCCTTCGTATTTGTAGTTTTTAAATTAATGTTATCTTCGTAAGTAGAATTGATAGGAATATAATTTGTAATATAGTGAAAATTCCAGGAAATTCTTTCCTCAATAAATTACAATGCGTAATTTTTTCAATATTTTCAGTTGATTGCCCTCTTCTCCAATTACGAGATTTTAAAATTATATTTCTGTAAGAGATTAGGTTAAAAGCTGCGTTTTCTAACGTGTGGTGAATACTTTCATGCTGGTTCCAACAGTTTCTTTCCAGTTGTATATACCCAAGTAAACTTTCTTTATTCCTTGATACATCTTAAGTTAACTGAAGAAACAACGCCGACTGCGTTTCTTTGTTTTTCAACTTACTGGTTACAAGAAATTGCATCAAACGCTTGCGTGAAGATGGGAAGCGACGCAGTGTTGCGTTTTCTTGTAATTGAATTGCCGAAGCACTTCGGAGGAAGAAATATAAGTTTTAAAGTAATTACGTAATTACAATTTTTTAATTTGTTTCTTCGTTCAAAGAGAATTTCTACGTTATTTAACAAATTGACTCACTCGCACACAATTTATATATCTATCTACAACTTCACAAGCAAGCGAAATTTATTTTTGAGTTATTCGAAATCATTTAAAATTAAGTTTTTGTTCCTGATTCTGATTGTGTCCTATAGTTGACTATAATAAAACAATGCTGATAGGCACACACATTATAGAGGAAGTTTTAGATTAAAGTTACTCTTGAAGAAACAATAAACGCCTATATGGTAACTTCGTATTCCAAGAATGTTTACCCCATATCAATAAATGTGCTAAATACAAGTAAATTGTTCTAATGCAACATAAAAACATATTCATTACAGTTGTTACCTCGTTGTCACCTTTATGACTTGTGTGTCAACAACTATGAAAGATTTCTTCTTCTCAGTAATCGATGTCTATGTTGTAAACTCATTACTGTCTAAATGGCAAGAGCACGTCACCTGCCTCGCAATGAAACTGAGATCTCCTGGTCTGTGGGCTTCTCGTAGGTTAACGCACGTTTCGAGGGTGACATTCTCTTCGAACGATTTTCTGGCTTTATACGATTCACGCATTGAACCATTTACTAAAATTCCTTATGAAGGTTGCTTGTACTATTACAAAGTACAGTTTCACAAAAAATTTAGCATCATTATGATCTTAAATATTATTTTCTATTGATTATAGATATAAAACGTTTAAACTATGTACACTTCCACAATTCTCCCTAATACTAAAAACTTAGCTTCCTTCTACACACACGCATACCATATATACCATCCCCTTCTTTGAAACACCGTAACTGAAGATTATTAAAAATATCAGAGAATTTGACACTTATGTTACATCAAACACACCGAACAGTCTCCATAATATGCTTTCCAACAATAAAGATCATGTTCCTAAGTCTCTTATCATGGACCGTATACTATTTTTCGTGTAGCAATTTCAATGCACAATGTATTGGCAAGACCGCAAGATTATTTAAGGAAAGAATCAAAGAACACATAGAAGATCATACACACAAAATAATACAATCGCAATTTGCCAGCCATCTTTTCGAACAAAAACATTCATTCAATGTAGACAGTGATTTTAATATTTTAGGAGCCAGCAGTAAGCTGTAGTGCTGTAGCGATCTCAGACCAAAGGGTCGCGGGTTCGAATCGCGCATCTGGCATGGTTGTATGTGTTCGTCCTGTCATCCCCCTATCATCACCATATCGTTTCTTCGTCATTTATACCATGCCATTAAAATCCAATTGTGGTCGCTAATGAACTAAAGTATATGCGACCTTAAATAAGAAAAAAAAAAAGATTTAGAAATTGAAAACAGATACCAACACAAACATAAATTAGAAGCCACACATATTAACAATTTATTAAACAATCCTCGACACACAATTTTAAAGAACAAATTGCTACCCCCTCGCCCCTCCCACGCACATTTACCTAGCCTCCCGCCTGTTTTCCGCCAAGCGGGCGCCCCTTCTCTTCCCTCTAATAGCCATTTCATAGAAAAAAAAACTTCCCCCCTCTCCATTGTCAGCTTACCTTTAAATGGAAGAGCACTGCTCTTGACCCTCGCCGTTTTGTCTTTGCCCGCAGCTGCCACAGAATAGGTATGTCACTTTGCTTATCTGCATTTATTTATTTATCTCTTCTATTTACTCTAATTTCACCTTAGCGTAATAATTAATGTCAATTTCAAAATTAATTTTTTTCCTTCACGATTGTTTAATTTATCGTTTTTAACAGTTCTTTAACTTCGTACATTTCCTATTTCACGTAGATTTCCTTCAAAATTATGTAATTCGTTTTCGTAATTTATATTTCAATTTTATTCAATTGTTTGCAAATTCTATTTGTTCATTAAAATTCATAAATTATACTTTATAATACACAAACTTTAATTTGGATATCTTGGTTTTAGAACATAAGATGCATTGCAATGCGGTCTAAAAAGATTTATGCTTAAATAACATATATGACAAAAAACGCCCCATAACTACTTTTATAATGATACTAATGTTATTAACACCACACTATTTCCTATTCAGTATGTTTTAATGAGCATTTAATTATGTAATACATATAAATCAGTAAACATGTGAACACTTCACAACGTATCTTACTTTTTGCTAATGAATCACAATATTTTCTGTGAAAGAAGTCTCAATGTTAGTACATAATTACACTATTTTAATATCCAGACAGAAGTTTTATGACTCGTGATTTGAAATAAAACTACAAGCGTAAAAATCCTGGAGCGCATTTTGTTCCCCGTTTTTTGTAACTCACAGGGTGAAAGAGAAATGCTCTAATTGGGCTCGCAAATCGTAGACTTCTGTCCAACGCGGAGCAGGTCGACAGTGGCGCGCGAGTTGGTGCGTGACAGTGCAGAATCACTATCATTGCTCTTGTTGTCAACACCCGTGCCACCGCATTCGAAACCACTGTTTGCGTCACGTGCAAAAGATATTGGAGAGCGTTCGATTGAAATTCTGTTTAGTATTACTCTCCAATACTGAGAGGTATAGGACATTTTGTGCTTTTGTAGGGCTAGGCTTTTTTTGAAATTGTCTAAGTACTTTATTTCATCGGTTATAATATGCAAGGCATTATCGAGTTTACGTATTTAATATGATTCATTATTTGTTTTCGGCCACAATGTAGATCGCAAGTTTGCAAGACCGTGGACGGTATCGGAAATTACACTTTAAGAGTTACCGTATCTTTTACACGAGAGATGGTAATATATTGCAAATTACGTTTAATGAAACTGATCATTCAAAAAGTTAAAAGTGTGATGCATTAGATATTAGGTAGAAAATAGAAACATCATATAATTATATGAATTTTAAATACAATTTGTCCGCAATAAAGTGTATTGTGTAACTGCAGTCTCACTTATTAAATTTAAAAAAATATTTGGAATATATTTTTCTGTTATATTGTGTGCAACCGTTCTCTAGATGTGGGTCGCTAGTTCACAACAAAGGGTCCAGTATCGTTGCTCGCTTGGCACGAACATCCTTGGACATTTCTCCGCGTGTTGTAAAACGTCGTTGTACAAGCGTCAGAAGGGCAGGCCAAGGGGCGCGCTGGGCAGATACCGTCCCAGAGCGTACAGATCCTCGGAGGCGGCGGCGGCGGCGGCGTTGGGGCAGTCAGAGGCCGCGGCAGGGGCGGGGAGGGGGCGGCAGCGCGACAGCGCGCCGGAGCGCCCTCGAGCGGCGGCAGCGCGCGGCAATTAAAGACGTAATGAACCGCGGGCCGCGGGCGCCAGCGGGTTTTAATTACCGGAACATCTGAGGGCCGCTGCCGCCGCCAGAGCGCGCGCGGCCTGCGCGTGCGGCGCAGCAGCGCGACAGCGGGCGCGGCTGGCGGTGGAGGAGGAGGAGGGGTGCCAGGTCGCGTCAGCCGTCAGCTTCCGCCCTCGCGAGCCCCGCCCCGCCCCGCCCCGCGCTGCGCACTCCCCTCCGGCGATGGCTCGCGCACCCCTCGGTCGCCCGCGCCCGTAATTAACCGAGGTTTAATTATTAACCGGGCATTACGCGACGCAGGAATGTTGCAGTGTTTACGTGCCGGTTTAATTTAATTGTGCGGTCGCAAGAAAAATTGACTTTTTAATGAGTCGTCACGTTGCGTTTAATCACGTCACTGCTGATTCATTTCATCGGCGCCGGGCCGGTCGCCCTCGGCCCGGGAGCGGAGCGGGTCGGCCCGTCGCTCCGACCAGCGCATGGGGCTGCGGAGAGGCGGGCGCCCGCCCGCGGGGCCGGCGTGGGAGCGGAGCTCGCGGGGCTGCGTTCCTGCCCGACCGCAGGACACGGCGGCGGCGGCGGCGGCGGTCGAGGCGGCTGGCTCGCCGGCCGGGCGGCGCGGTTGGGCCGAGCCGCGTCCTGCCTGCCAGCCGACCGGGCAGTTGGCCAGCCTGGGGCGCAGCCGACCTCACGTTAAAGCGGACGGCGCGTTACGGGACCCTCGCGACGGCCCCGCCGGTGCGGTGGCGGTGGCGATGGCGGTGGCGGTGACATGGTGGCAGCGGCGGTGGTAGTGGCGGTAGCGCTGCGGTCGGGTTGTGTTGGCCCCGTACCGGCCGTGGCCGATCAGGTCGTTAATATTGTAGAATCCCCGCCGCGTCCCCGCGGGCTGCGTCCCGCCCACCCCCGCGCCGCCCGTCCGAGCCCCGCCTCTGTCCGCGGGGTCTGCCTGCGCCAGCCGCGCCCCCCGCCTCGGCCGCCTCTGGCCCCGTTCGGCGCAGGCGGTGCGGGCCGCGCGCAGACGCCGCCCCCCGCGGCGGCCTGCCGGCGCAGCTCCTCGATCCTATCGCTGTTGCTCTCCCCCAGCGGGCGGGTAAGTGGGTGGAAATGGGAGTGGGCCTTGGGAAGTTTAACAGGGTTGAATGACTTCGTCGGGTGGAGATATGCATGTCCTTTGAAGTTTCACAGTCGCATTCCACGTTTTCTTACTTGTTGAAAAGTTATTACATAAACAAAAGTGATTATAGTTCTCACCGACAACGAACACTTATGAACTACCACAAGTTATTATAAAATATTGGAAAAGAGCATAAATGGTTAAAAACTTATGCAAAGGAATGAGGATTGTTAAAAAACTAAGAGAAAAGTACAAAATTATGTTCTAATGAAGTACTTCGTCACATAATTTACTAAAATATTAGCATTGTAGCGGAGTGAGTAGGGGACGAAAGAATGACGAGAACGATGCTGTGATGCACGACGGGCAGGATGGTCGACGTGCGCCGGGAGAGTGAGGCAACCGGTGAGCGAGCCGGGAAGCACCGCTCGGGGAGCAGACAACGGCCGCGCAGTGGTGGAGCGCGCGAGCGGGGGCGCGAGTGGCCGAGCGGGCGCGTGGACGGGCGCGTGGGCGGGCGGGGCCGCGATCGAGCCGGCGCGCTGGGTGGGCGAGCGGGCGGCCGTCGCCGAAGCCTATAGCGACGCCGGCCCCGCCCGCGCTGCCGGCCTGCACGTGCCGCCGGGTAATGAGATTGGGAAACGAGCCACGTCCACGGAATTACGCGCCCCTGGCGCCGCCGCCCGCTCACCCGCCCTCACCCGCCCTCGTGCGCGCCGCGCGGCGCCGGCAGACGCGCGCAGTGATCGCCCGCCACGCCCGGCTTCGGCCACGCCCCCTCCCACGCCCGCGTTTTGCTGCCGCCCCCAGCCCCGGGCACGCCCCATTTCCTCCCCCTCCGAGCCTGACCCACCCTCATCCTCTCCCTACCCTCACCTTCTCCCCACTCTCGCCCTGACCTCACCCTTACCCTCTCTTCATCTTTTCCATTTTCTCAACCTCACTATATCCCTCCTAGAACATCGTCGCTCTATGACCTGGACTTTGTCCTCCAACCCTCGTTCGCTTCCATCCACATCCTCTCTCCCCTCTCATTTTCGCTCCATCTCCGCGTCCGTCCTCACTTCGCCGTTGCTACTCAACGCCCCCGGCGGCCGCCGTCTGTGGCCGTCAGGGTGCGTCAGTTCAGGAGAACGTCAGCGGTGGCCGGCGGGGATGTGTTGATGCTGCATTGCGATGAGCGGAGGTCGTGCGCTGACATTCGCTTGTTAGAGAGCTGCTGATATCCAGTTGCGCTGCTGGAGAATATGGTCTGGAATCAGATTGTATTCAAAATCCATTGCATGACGGGAGCAAGCTTCTGGGTTCAGCGTAGAGATTCAAAAAGGAGAAAGTTTTGACATACCAATGTACCAACAGAGTATGGCATCGCCGGAACTATTTAAACTGTTTAAAAAAATGTTCATATTTTCGATTCTTTTACTATGTAGTTTCTAAATAAAAACATCCAGTTGTCGGATTTTATTATCGAGCATAGTACGTGAAAAATCATGTATTAACAGTGAAAATTATGACAAAAAATGTGTACCCCAGCTCTTCTTGTCGGATGTTGTCTCGTACTACGGCTTCTAGGTACTCAAGAATACGGTGTGTCAAGAACGTAATTCGAATTCTTCCAGAAGATTTATTCTTGAAGAGTCAATTCTATCAGTCTATTATCAGGCCAATTATTAAAGGAAAGTTGTACATTTGTTTGCTCCTTTTCTAGAACATACCAGTGCCATACCAGTAGATTTATATAAGAATATCATTTCGTAGTTGAAATTACCCTTGAAAGGGATCTCATTAGGATTATTGTACATGGTACTTCTAAAATTACCTTACAAAACAATAATTGAATATCTGCTGGAAAAAACGTTGTGAGTCACAAAATACAAATTTAGCGACTCACAATTTTCCTCCATTGTTAAAATTTTTATGCACCCGTGCGACTTGTGGCAAAATGAAACCAAGAAAAAAGGTGCTTAATGTTTGCCAACATAGTTTCCTACGAGCCTCACGCAGACCACATGCGATCTTCAGGCGAGGAAACCAAGCATTCCAAAAAAGTGAGGGTTACAACGGTTTTGCCGGCAGGTATTCAATTGTCCTACAGGGTGGCAACACTGGCAATGAACCTTGTTCTTTCGAGTGACTCTCGCCCTGCACCGCATATAGTGCCATCTGGAGTAACATAATGAATTGTTGTTGAAAATTGTTGCTATTAATTCTTACTTCCTATTTATTCTTACTTCCTTACTATTAATTCTTGCTTCCGACATTGGTCTTGTAAATGAATCACACTACTTGATACTGTTATTTTCACCCTCAAAATTAACCAACTGATTTATTTAGATGACGTACGTCATTATCATGTCCTAGAAACTAAATCTTTATTCTTCATCTTCAGGAAACAAACTTTTTTTAAAGGACTTTGTCAATGTGTATAATTGATTGACAGAAGTCCTGTTTTTAAAAAGTTTGTTTCTTCACGTAACTGAGTTTAAATGTTGTCAATCTTGTAAGGATTCACGTTATCCTGGAAAGGGAATAATTATAGTAATTCAGCGCTTTTTATCACTGTAGGTGCCTTGAAACAAAAAAAACACGTTTTTCTAGTTCAACTCTTTAACTGCTACAGTCCGGCCGACTGTGTGTCACGCTTCTTGCGTCACGCATCTCACTACGGATCCCGTTGAGAGCTGAATGCAGAAGTACACATTGATATCGCGCAAGACACCTCAGAAATCAGTTGGTCCTGGCGATAGCCGAAAGCTCGTCTGCGCGAGCAAGCTCGTCCATAGGCTCCCGGGGACATCGCTATTCCGCGTACGATTTCTTTCAGAAACTCTTAGCGACAACCTGACTGAGCGTAAGAATACGTCCAGACGCTACCTCATACGGAAATTTTTTGTGTATAAACACTTCTTTGGCAATCAAAGAGTTAAAAACAATGCCAATTCATTGGCTTCATTTAGAGGAATCAAATAGGATGATGACACCCATGGATAGGGTGATGATTAAAATACGTGTTATTTGCCCCAAACTGCAAAAATATGCGTTTTTGGAGAAATTTCTTTAGAATCTTCTTGATATATTTGCAAACAAATTATCCGTTCCCTACCAAAAGATCGATACGCTCCGAATACGCTGTCTCGGCCTCATTTGTCTCGATCAATGGATGGGGTGTCTAACCATCAGTGACGCCCAGACACACGGACGGGCAGGTGTAGGTTACTCGGATACTATATAAGGATTTCTTCCCAAATATAAGGCACAATGCATACTATTAAATTTGTAGTATTTCAAGCAAAAAGTTAATAATTGTTGTAAGGTAACATGAATCACTACTAGAGTTCTATATCCTTCTGCAGTTGTAATATTAACTCACAACACAAGTTTACCTAACAATACTTACATTCCAGTTAGTTTTACTGACGTAGTAGCGTATAAGTGCACTTCTGTTCAATAAGGAAGGACGATTTTGACGTTAATTATTAAACCTGTGTGTGGTGATGAATTTATGTTGTTATCGGTCATCACTTATGTTCTATAATTTCGTATTTCTTAGCGTATCATGGACATTACTTTTATCGTAGCTTGGCGTTAATGTGTGTTATTCATTTACAAAGGAATACAAAAGGTTTTATTTATAATTAATAGATATCTTTTAAACTTTGTGCTCTTCTGCTCTACCTGTCATCGAAAGTTTCAGAACACCGCTCCCTGAAATGCAAGGACGGAGGCTCTCCCTCCGCCCGTTGGGAATCGGGTTTTTATTTGGTCACTTTCTGCCACGACGCGCTGGTGGACGTCCTCTCAAAGTTTCTTGTTGCGTTTCCTCTCCTTCTGGGTCCATTTTAGCTGTGTTGCTGTGGAGTGTCAGCGAGAGAGCTTTCGTGGCCAGAAAACATCCGCAGCGATCATTGACGAATCGCACGTTTCCGGTAGGAAGACTGTGAGGTGTACGAGAAAGAGAATTTGATCACCTCGTCAGGGCAGGGGACAATTTTCAATAAGTTGTCATTTTATAATACGATAAACGATTTTACCGATTCTTCCAGAGACATAATCATTTTCCTCAAGCAAATAATTTGTAGTCTCACTTTAATACGGGTTTCACACTACTTCAAAAGAGATTTTTGACGTCTATTTTTGTATGGCCACAGCTAAGGGTTCAAAACAATTTGTCACGAGCGCAAATTAGCACTTATTTTGACGCGTCCAAAACCTGTCGTCATATTCATTGACATGATCATCATCCATAACGGCGCGTTAGTGGATTGTAATGGCGCGTTGGTAGATTGAGCCTTCATGTATTTTCCAATTTTAATCATGAAGCACACATGTATAAAAATTAAATAATATTGCTTGACTTCAAAGTGTACGTGCTTATAAGAGTATTACTACAAAAGAATAAATTAACTATCAAACTGTGGGACTTATTTTTTAGAAATAGTTTTCCATTTAAGATTTGACAGGGAAAATATTTATCTGAATATTTTCTAATGTTTTAAAGTTCACAGTAAATTACTAAAAATAATTTTGAATGGAATAAACATTGGCTTTGAATTTTTTACGGTGGTTTATATTTTTTCCAACTCTGAAGATCGTTTTAATTCTTTCCGCAAAACATTCTCAATTAAAAAATGACTGAAGTGTATATGCAACCTGTTTGTTAAGTTATGTTACATCGAACCGTTTTCTAAAAATTCCGTTTAAATCTTCATACATTTTTAATTTTCACACGTACAATTGTGTCTCTATACCATATTTGGCATTGCAATCGTGCTAGGGATCAAAGATGGCCCGAGCTATTCGTTGCGAGGCCAAAGACAGCAGGGGGGCGGAGAGACGGCGGGCGGCGGCAGCGGCGGCGGCGGCGGCGGCAGTCGAGCAGGTGGGCCCGAGCGGGGCAACGCTGAGGCGGTGGGGGCGTCGGAGTCCCAGGCAGAAATAAAGCCGAGGCCAGGCGGCGCAGAATTGAATTTTCGATTGTGCCCGCGGCCGCGCTACTGCTCCCGGGGGCGGGGCGTCGGTATTTCCCCGGCGGCGGCCGCGGCGGCGACGGCAGCCGTCGCGGAGAGGGGCGGTGGCGGCAGGGGGTTTAGTGGCGGTGAGCGGGCGGCGGAGGCCATGTGCCCGGAGAAATATGTCCCGGCGGCTGCTCGACGGAGTGGTGAAGTTCGCCTCCATCCTCCACCCTCCATCCCCATAACCCGAACAGTCTTCCATCCTCCCACCGACTCGTCCTTCTCTGGGTCCTAATCTACCTTCCTCTTTCCGCCTGTGTCTTCCGCGGTCTGTCGTCTCATATCTTCTTATCAGTATTTTCACGAGAGAAATGTTCATTCCCTAAAGACTTTTTTTTTCATTTTTGTTTTGTTGCTTTTATTTTTTGTCCAGTTTATGATCGTTTGTATTGCAGCGTCCTTTCGTATTTTTATCACGTTTTATGAGGCATTTAACATTAGTATTCGTCTTTGACATTACTACTGATGTTGTGTCAGTCGTTGTACATAGAATTAAAACATACATTTCATCGTCTAGCAAATGAATAACCCTGGGTTAACGAAAGCTCGATGAGCTATTTCATAAATGTACTTGTTCCACTTACTTGATACGTCCAAACACCGCATCGTTATTTTGACTGATCTTATCTTATTCGCGGACACTATTTCAATTTTTGTGACTCTTTCTCTTTAAAAAGCACCATATCCTTAATTCTTGCGAATTTGTACTGTTTTCCTTCCTGTGATGCCACTGTTATTTAAAAATTGTGCACTGTTTCTGACAAAACGTTCTTATTGGCTTTTACTGAAATAGGAGAGTGTGTTTAGTCATTTATTACATTTCCGCAATATTTTCACATAACATTTACAATTTTACCCCTCAAACAAGAGTTAAATATTTGCAATCTTTTGAATTCATTTTATGTGCTCAACGGTTATTCTAATTCTACTAAAGTCTAAAGGTCAATAGCATTTCTTCTCGCTCACAATATTGTCTTTGTACGTATTTTTCCCTCGTTTATTCCATTACATTCCGCTTGTACAGCTTCAACTATCCTTCGCGTTTTCAGCCACGCTACTGCACCAAACTACTCCGTTTTCAATCTATCAATACAAAAATATTTGAAGTACTTTCAACCATTGTTATCAACTTCTCACAGTTGCATCTTCTCTGTTGCATCGAAACCTATCGTCTCTGCTTCAGTATTGGATGGGAATTTTTACCTGCTTTCCATTTCACTTAACGTCTCCTCCCGTCGAGCTCATAACGCCAGCATCACCAGTTACATTGCCAAATTTGCCATCTGTATTTTGTCAAAAATATATCCCAGTTTCCGTTAGCGTCTACACCCCACCCTCTTCACACGGCACACATCATAATGCTGGCCACATTCCCCCTCCCAATCGTCATCTCCGCGCTCTACGGACTCCTACATCATCTCCTACATTGTTTCCTTCATCGTTTCCATACCACCACCAATGCCACTGCTGACTTCGATACTCACATTCTCACTCATCAGCACTCACTTTGTCGATCACAATTCATTACTGCAACCAGAACGCTTTGGATGTGTTTATGTTCTTATTCCATCGAAAGATTTTGTTACTGCAACCTAGAACCGCCCTTTCCGCCACTTTCATCTGCTACACTTTCTCGACGCCCTTCCTGCCCGTATTGCCGCCGCTTTTGCAGCCGCCCTTGCCGCTTCTCCGTGCCGTCAATGTCACCTTCATCCTTGTCACTGTTGCTGCCACACTTGTCATCGTTTTTGGCGCTAAGTCCGTCGCCCATCACTGCTCCTCTCGCACCACCACTCGCTCCCTCTCCCACTGTCCGCCCCCCAACTATGCTTCCTACCAGTTTCACCCCCCCTCTATCCACCAGCTCCGGCACTAGCCCATAAGCTTCGGAGCCTCCCCCCCCCCCTGCTGCAATGCCCGCCTGCGGCGACACCCACCCCCCAGCTCTGCCACCCGCCCAACTATCCTACCCACCAGCTTCACCCGCCCCCTCTACACACCAGCTCCGGCCCCCGCCCATAAGCTCCTGAGCCTGCCCTGCTGCGCCGCCCTTCGCGGATCGCGCGCGCTCCCCTAATTCTGTTTGCCCGTGTTCTTCCCCCAGTGACAGCGATTCAATTAAGGGCTGCAGTAATTGTCGCGTTACGCGCCGCCCCGCGCCAACAGGTGCCGACGGGCGGCGCGGCGGAGTGCCAGCGACGTCTAGAGAAGGCGGGGCGGCGGGCGCGGGGCGCAAGGCGAAGGGTGAAGGGCGCAGGGACGCGAGGGCGATGGGGCTAAGGTGCTAGCGCCTGCGAGGGGACGTCGAGCAGCGGGAAGGGGGGCGGAAAGGAGACCTAAGCGTAGGGCTTCCAATGCGGAAATTACAAATTCTTCCCTTTTGTAACTGACAGAGGTTAATAGAAGATCGCCTTGACTTCGTTTGCTTCCACAATTTGCTCCGTTGCAATTCGTTGCGGAAGGAAAAGGGAGTAGATTGCATTTACTGTTTCATGCGAATATTTGAAAGTTAGATGGAAAACATAATAGAAATACAATTACGCTACTCGGTCACTTCTTTGTGTTCAATGACGTGAACTAAAAGTGTAGTCTTTTAAAGAAGGTATTACAATGCGTGTAATTAATTTCGAATGGTTTTAATGGAAAATATAATAAGTATGCAAAAAAGCTGTAGAAACAGAATTATAGTTTATTTTCCGAATATTTCAACGCTATTGTTACATTTTTGCCAAAATTTTGAACTGTCGTATGTAAATAAGACTAGTTGTTATTTTTTGTAGTTAATATTTTAAAATCAATATATTTAGACCAAAATTGAATCTTAAAAGTAGATGAATTATTGGATTATTTTTAATATACACGATATCTGGATTTCACTGTGACTGACTGACAGACACTAACTGTGGCTGGCGAACAGTCACGTGCAATCCTAACTCTGCCCGCACCGGAGAGCCGAGATCGTCATTTGCCTTTGGATGTTTCTTCTAACATTACATTTATTAACGACTGCAGAAAATAGAAACTGTTGTGAGATTACCTAAAAGCTAAAATCAGTATTTTCGAAACACTAGAACTGAATAAATACATTACTGATCTGCCTTTTTATCACATATTTTATTTGTGCTTAGAGACTTGTTACAGGTTAGTATCAATATTGTTTGGTTGATGGAAATCCATATTAAAGCGATTCAAACCGTATGTGTTTGTTCATGTTTCGTTTATTCAGTAGAATATTAAATAGAATATTAAAATAAGTATTTTTAAGAACCTTTTCATGCTCCTCCCGGGAAAATTACTGTTTTTACTTGAGTAGTACGATATGAAACGTCTAATAAGTAATGAATGAGGAATGTATTTTAGTAGATTACATACTACTTTAGAAAATGTGTCTTTAGTAATAATCGGATACTCACTACTTTGCTACCGTTTGCGAGAGCTCAGTGACAACTCCAAAACCTCTACTCACATCATTAGCTGGTCCTGGGGGTCATGGGGTTAAGGTCTTGGCGCTGACGAATGTTTGACACTAGATAGTTCAACTTCTGGAGGAGAATTCTAGCGGCCAACAGATCTTTGGTAGTGTTGCGCGGTTTCTCAGACCTGCACCACACAGACCCACAATCACGCCTAGACTTCTCTTCCGCAACCTTGTATCCCTCCTCTCCCATTATATACTCACGCTGATTCTATAAAACGTGTCAAGAGACCAGACCGAGAACTTACAGCGTCTTCCGGCGGGGGCAGTGTCTCTCTGGAGGAGGTTGGCGGAGGTGAGAAAGCCCCGCAAGCTAACAAGTAGATCAGCACCGAATATCGTATTCCATCGGGGAGGAACACTACCACCTCCCGGAATGTAACGCGCACTACACTTACAGAACAAATGTTGTGTGTAGTGACGCACCCGGAAACAATATACAGTCACTCCCTCAACTGCCTTGGTTGTATCTGGTAAAATCCATATTGCTCAAAGAGCGGTTTTGCATGCCTTCGCGGCGGGCGTCGGGTTAATTGGAATTTCAAATAATGGCGATCCCAATGGGCGCGTCCCGCGGCGCCGCCCCGCAGATCGCCCGTGGCCCGCGCAGCCTCGCAGCGAAGAAAGAGGGCGGCTGCAAAGAGCCCGCGCCCGCCAGCGCTCCCTTAGATGTTTTCCTTGGAATTATTATTGGCGGGGAGCGTGCACCAGCCAGACGGAAATGAGTTTTCGCAAACGATTGCGCAAGGCATTTTGTCTGACGAGTGCGAAATATGAGTGCGAGATAAAGGAGATAAAGGAGTCGAGGTCGGTGCTGGAATTAATTGGCGAACAAGATTAGAGGTTTCGAGCTGAGCTAAACGGGTTTGCGGGTAATATTCAATGTGGGTCGCAACTGAAAGGCACGCTCTCGAGTGCCAGTGTATTTGGTATGCGAGGCTTCCAAGAACACGGTTGTACAACAAGCTATAAAATTGAAATTACAACACACTTCTAAAAATATTCTTTTGTATCTGTTTGTGGGAGAAGGAAAGATACAAAAAGAGTTGCTGTGGAATTCAATTTCGCGAAGTGGTTTCGTCAAAAACGTAAAACAAATTCACTAAACGTACTGCGCGGACTTGATTATTGGGTGAATGTTGGCAAATTGCGCTGTGTAATGTGTACTAGTGGTACAAAGGCACAAAGAGTATCTGATTTCACATTTGTTGTTTCGTGACGTAAAACGCAACATAATTAATTGTGACAGTTGAGAATAGTTCAGAACACGGCCATATTTAAATGGCTTTGTTGTAGAACTAGACAAAATATTTCGTTGCAGTAAATTATTAACAGAAAATATTTTAAAGGAATATTATATTTTATTTTTGTTATATAAAATGCACTTTATTTTACTGCAATATTTTGTATCATTTATCAAAGATAGTACAGAAGTACGGGTTAAAGATATATATATACAGGGTGTCCAGAAGCTCCCGTTACAAAAAAATACCACAAATTCTGTGTTGCCAGACATGAAGAATGGCAGGTCCAGTTTTTCCGAAAAAAATTTTGTCTTTGAGAAAATTGAGTTTGAAAATCACTTCCGGGGCGCGAAATTCAAACCGGCCGCAACGACACTGCAGATAGCGGCGTCGCCTTCTGCGCGGAGCATTTCCTCATTTCTCCGCGTAAACGGTGAAACAGTCGAGTAATATTCTGGAAAGCATCGCGTTGCTTACACCAGAATACTTAATAGTATCAAGTATGTGCAGATTCTATTCAACAAAAATATTTTAAATGCACCTACAGAATATCGAGTTTTGTTCAAAATGATAGCCACGGTACACGGCGGCGTAAACATAAATGATGAACACGTGTATCCAACATTTATGAAAAATATTGAATCTTCTGGAATGCTCGAATTGTTATTTTTAGCACACAAAGAAGCATTTAGGAGATAAATTATTCGTTAATGAAAATACTGAGTTTATTGATTATCTTTGGAATTTGAATTGATTCTCCCGGCTATCATTTTCTGAATTCTCAAACTAACAATAGCCAGCATTTAACTTCTTAATAAACGACTGCACGGTTTATCTAAGATGTAGCCCTAATTGATGGATATCAATATTTCCCCCCTCAAAAATATTGCATCTTTCCTAAATAAAAGTATCTGTTTGTGCCGTAAAAGATCCATGAACTTCCTCAATACCACCATCAAATATTATTTTAGCTTAAGTAATAAGTGGTACAGTAAGAGCACTTCCTGCTGCCGCAGCGAAAGCGTTCCGAAATAACTGCTATTGCAAAATATGCTTAACTGTTCTACGTGGAACATCGAAGTTAAGACAAGCGGCCTCGACTACCCATTTCTCGAAGTTGAATGACCATTCTACCCGCCTCTTTGCTTTTCCAGATGCAAGATGAGAGCATGTCTTTCTCCCAAATCTTGGAGTTACTTCGTGAAACCATTTCATAAGGCAGTAGACAGCTACTCGGGAAAAGTATTCTTTGAGTTGTTTTGTTTCTTTGAGCTTGCATTGTAGTTAGCAGATACATACACAAATGAGTAACGACCATTTCTTCAATTTAATTCTTCGAGGTTACTACGTAGTACAGAATGTAAGCGAGTAGAAACAGTTCACTACTACACTACTTGAATGTTGTAATTTTCAATATTTTTCTTTGATATTTTCATAATGTACAACAAAAATCGGCAAAGAGGAAAAATGCAGTATAATCCATTTTAACTCCAAACCTTCTTTTGAATTATTTAACTTTTTAAATTAATTTTAATGCAGAATCATTATCCTTACTACTTAAATATTTTAGAACACGCATATTTTGCTACTTTAAATTAGTTAGAAATACTTTACATGCAAGTCCAAAATCTTTCAGTTATATCTCTGCATGTTCAATATTTTCATTTGTTTAAAAAAATTAATCACTTTATAACTATTCCATTTAATAATTGCATACACTCGAGCTGCCGCACGAGCGTTGCTCCAGCACTCGCCGAAGACTAAGTACATGTCGCAGTACTCATTAATTGAAAACATGCTTATTCTGGCCTCTCACACTCAAACTCGATATTTCTACTAATTTGCCTTGACGGCGCTTAGCTTTTAGTATACGCCGCCGGCGGCGGGACGCTGGGGGTGGTGCGGAGGGGAGAGAAGGGGAAAGATGACTCCGTACAGGTGCTTTTTCAGCCATGACCACTGTGCGGGCCGGGTTTCGAACTGCGCAATCTGTTGTTCTGAGGCAAAACTGACATGCGGCTGATGGGCGAATCACTTAGCGGCGGTGGCAGGTTCGCCATACGATATAAACCACGATGTGACGCGGCCTAGTGACAAATGCAAGGACACCGACCATAATACGAGCTGCGAATGGCAGCGGTCCGGTAACCTTAGTGAACCACGGTCGAACTTTTGCCTGCTAGAATGTTTGAGTTCTTTCGAAGTATTTGTACATCACGCAATGCAACATCAGAGTTTTTCTCGGTCTTTTACCCTTTCACACCAGTAATGTAGTAGTTTTGATTTTTTTATTCATTGTTGCATGGCACATACGGCGACGCTATTCTATCTCTGTTGATATTGGCCTGTGGGTTTGGTTAATGACCTACGTGCCCCTACAAATATTCTTGAATGCACGGTTCGGTCTACATCTCCACAAAATGACTGTAAGAAGCATCAATTCAAATTCCGCGCCCAGAGATAATAAACTCTGTATTTTCATGCACGAATATTTCATTTCCAAAACGCTTTTAGTATATCACGATATTTAGAATGATCTTCAGCAGACTATCATTTACGCGGCAATCTTCAGCCCAAAGCACTAGTTCATATTAATATGTGCTAAAAATAAGAATTCAAGCATTCCAGGAGATTCAATCTTTTTCACAAATGTTGGATCGTGTTCATCATTTATGTTTACTCCGCCGTGTACCGTGGCTATCATTTTGAACAAAATTCGATATTCTGTAGGTGCATTTAAAATATTTTTGTTGAATAGAACCTGCAAATACTTGATACTATTAAGTATTCTAGTGTAAGCAACGCGATGCTTTCCAGAACTCCACTTGACTGTTTCACCGTTTACGCGGAGAAACGAGGAACTGCTCCGCGCAGAAGGCGACGCCGCGTTCTGCCGTGTCGTTGCGGCCGGTTTGAATTTCGCGCCCCGGAAGTGATTTTCAAATTCAATTTTCTCAAAGACAAAATTTTTTTCGGAAAAACTGGACCTGCCATTCTTCATGTCTGGCAACACAGAATTTGTGGTATTTTTTTGTAACGGGAGCTTCTGGACACCCTGTATATATATATATATATATATATATATATATATATATGTGTGTGTGTGTGTGTGTGTGTGTGTGTGTGTGCACATGATTACTTCCTTGAGCAGTGTTACCCATTTCCTTAAGAAATGGATAAAACTGAAGGAAAATATTGATGTTTATGATATGATAACATTGATCTCTTGAAGGTTCAGTCGACGCTTCATAATAATCTATGCGTAATAAAATAAATACAACATAAAACTCTTGAAAGGAGTGCTCACAAGCAGTGAAGTGATGTAATTTGCTAGAGCATCTGAACGAAAACAGAGTATTACATTGGAACGTATACGGAACATTTCTTGTAATGTCTGGCTTGTTTTCAGACGGTTAACGCAGCGAACCACTTATTCTCTTCTCATTATTAGTGAACACAAATCATTGTTTGTGAAAGAATAAATACAATGGCAACACAATGAAAATTTCAGTCCTTCAATTCTATTTTGACAATCCGTAATATTGGTATTAAGTGTAACGTTTACTATTCCCACGATTACACCTGCCAGCAGCATAATAATTCAGTAGTAAATCGTGTGAGTATCACAATTACTAATGGCATGACATAAAAATTATAAATGTTGAGTGTATATGGCACAAAGCACCTACTAATATTTTATGTACTTATCCATTT
Source organism: Acheta domesticus (assembly GCA_031308135.1). Taxonomy (NCBI): domain Eukaryota; kingdom Metazoa; phylum Arthropoda; class Insecta; order Orthoptera; family Gryllidae; genus Acheta; species Acheta domesticus. The sequence goes on from JAHLJT010009436.1 coordinate 108,981,020, forward strand.
CATATATCACACGTGCTGTCATGCCGGCGGGCGTTAGTGACTCAAGTACGGCTGGGATAGCCGCACCATGATTTACTGCAAAACCCGTAACCAGTGGCGAAGCCAAAATCTCTCATGGTGCCAACTCGGTCTTGGATGCCAGCGGAATTTCAACACCACCCCGCTTTCTGTTCTCTTCGTCCAAACCCTCCGTCGCTATCTCCACAGATTCTTCGTTTCGGCGCGGGATTGCTAGGCCTTAAGGGGACGTCAGTACAGACTACCCGCATGACATCAGTGTTCGACGGGTCGCTGCCGTTGCCCCTTCGTTCCTCTGCCAGAGCCGCTGCGCACCATTGCGCGAGGCGATAGGGCCCGCCCGGGGCGGGACGCTGCGCCGGACGCACCGGCTGCTGCGCGCCGCTTCTATCGGCCTCACGCGCCGCCCCGGCCTCCCCGCCTCCGCGCCTCCCCGCCTCCCCGCCTCCGCGCCTCCGTCTCCGAAAAAGAGAAAATCTGGCGCGCGCTCCGGCGCCTCCTGCGAGCGGCCTCCGCCCCCGGGGTTATCGCGTTCACGGGCGGCGGCGGCGGGCCACCGGAGAGGAGAGACGGCCCCGGCAGGGAGGCGGAAGGGCCCGGACGGTTGCCGTGACACAGTTTCGGCTGCAGGAAGGCCCAAGCCGGCACAGAGCAAGACAAGGTATCAAATGCGATGGTGGTACAAAAACTATATTCTCGGATGTATTTGATAAGATTTATTCAATCTGATTATGAATGCTGATATACCATTTGAAGGCTACTGTGAAAGCAGTTGCATTATTGACACATTGACAATAGCATGACTAATAAGTGTGATTGACAGAGGTGAGCGATAGATGAATGATGAATTGGGCACAGAGTGTAAGCGGCCGTGAAATGAATGAGGGGTGTAGACAGAGCGAACTCGCAACGTGGATTGTAGATAAGAGCATGTCGGACTGGTGGGCAGTCGGCAGCGCTCACTGTGAAAACGCCGGCCAGTGGATGCTGGGGAGGGGGGAGGTAGCGGGCGTGGCAGCGGTGCAACGCAGCCAGGGAGCGTCGCGATGTGAGGGGGCGATAAACCCTGGCCGCCGGCACCCCGCTCGCCACCTCCGCCGGACCGCCACCGCCACCGCCACCGCTGCAGCCGGACGCGCGATGTGTGACGCGGGAAGCGATGCGTCATGCAAGAAATGGGGCGCGCTTGTTGGCGCAATAACGCGCAATGGGCGGCGGGTCCTGATTAATTGGTGCCGGGCGCGCGGCCCCGCGACCTCCTCTCGCCCCCCCCCAGCACCCCGACCACCCCTCCCAGCGTGGCACCACGCCCTGGCCTGCCCGGACAGCGCTCCCGGGCCGCTGTGTAGATGCGACGCGGCGGCCACCTCCGCCGCCGTCGCCAGCGCTCCCGCGCCTCGAGCGTTCAAATTAAAAACTAATCCCACCACCTGAGAGGAAGCCGCGCCGTGTCTGATTGTCGCAGGCGCCGCGCGGCGCGCTGGTGTCGCTCCCACTGTCTGTGTGTTGCTTTTCCCCGCCTCTCTCCCGTGCACTTCACTTCCTTCCCCACGGCCACTCTTCCTCCTTCCGCGAGCTCCTCCCCCTCCTTCCCCCGCCGTCGCGCCTCCCGTGCCGCCGCCGCCGGGGGCACACAGGGAATTTATAATCTTGATTACAACTTAAACTGAGATTCGCGAGGGCGCGCCGTAAATTCGGGGCGGGCTGTATGCATAATGAATGCGCTGCGAAACACTCGTTCATATGTCCGCGTCCCGGCGCGGGAGGGCGCGGCGTGGAGCGGCGGGGGGGGAGGGCGGCACTGCCACCGCCCCCGCGCTTATCCTCGCCTCCGCCTCCGCCTCCTTTGCGCCTGCCAAGGACTTGTTGCCGCCGCGACGTATCCTGCCCTTCTGTTGTCTCACTAGGACGCAGTGGAGAAGGACAATGTTATTGGTTTTGATTATGAATGTTTTTCTCACTAGTTATCTACTAAAAACCTTTACAAGTTTTCACATGTTTATGAACATTTTTCTACATGTACCATCCTTGTTTAAATAATACTACTTGTAATCTATACATTTCTTAAGTAGTTTATTTGATTCCATCAGGTAGGCTTTTCTTTCTCAATGGTTTATTTTCTTTACCTCTGTTTTATATTTATTTTGTTAATATTTGTGATCGTAATTAATGCAAGCTTTGTTTCGAGTATTAAGGTAATTTAATTTTTGACCTCTTTATTATTTTAAGTATTTCAATTTTGTGTATTGATCGACTTACTCAACATGTTTATTTTAATCGTTTTCATTAAGTGAACTGTAATAGACATGGTTTTTTAATTGGAGAAGTTGTCACTCTATATGGCAAATATTCAGTTACATTTGCCATTAGAAAAATCTGTAAGATATTCTGTATGATAGGATTTTATAAAATATTTTTTTAAACTCACCAAAATGTTTGTAATGAACTTTACCTTTTTTACGTCATTACAAACTTCTTCTTCAAATTGTAGGTGATTTATTTTAGGGAAAGAATTATTCATTTCACACGTTAATACGTCTCAACAGATAGTGGCATTGTTTTAGAACATGAATACTAGTGGCGATGTGAATGCTTCAGAATTTTTTTCCGTGGACGTTCCGTAGAAGGAAGTACCCTAACAAACGGACCACGGACTGCGCGCGATCTTTGCTCACTGTTCCTTGTCCTGTCCTCACCCATTACTTACACACAATTACACTCACATACACCACTCTATCGCACTTGTCGGGAGACCAGCATGGAGCTTAAAGCTTGTCCCCGCTGGTGGGAAAATCCTGATTGGAGAATATCCCCGCAAGCCGGCGCCGGATCTCGCAACCCAGCGGGAGAAGATCGCTGCCACCTTCCGCGATAAAATATGCACTACACATCCTAATGACCTTCGCTGCTGACGCGCCCGGAACCACTAATCAATCAATCTAACGACGTTTATATATTGTTTGTTGACCTTTCCTGTTTACGTATGTGGGTTCATTATCTGAACTAAATATTATGAACTGAAATTCAGCCTCGCTTCTCCCCTAATTTTTTATTCACCTCATTCCATACACTTTTTTACTTTTTATATAAGTATTTTAAGATTGCCAGAAAGTGGATTTACCGTACTAGTAATGTTTATATTTTAGTGGCCGGTGTTTCTTGTTTCCAAGTGTTGACCTTCATTTCTCACATTTACTTTTTCCAAGGTCTCTATCAACATCTTTCTAACCATCACCAATCTCCATCTGCATCACCAACGTTCATTGCCAGCCCTGTAGTCTCTGCCACTCCCATCGCCTCTACGAGGCTTGCGTGCAGGCGCCTCAACACTTCGAGGTTCGCCTTGGTTTTCATTCGCTTCCCCTCAGTGTGTGCTCCCATTCTAAGGTGAATTTGCACATTCACAATGCGTGTTATTCTCGCCTTTCAACGGTATGTTTTGCAAGTCGAAGTATTGATTCACTCATTGATCCTTTCGCTTTACTGCTAGAAGTGAAGGCCTAGTTTAGATATTCTCTCTCCCTCCAGGTTGTCGTACATTGTCATGTTGCATGTTCTTGAACTTAAAGTATGACTTATGTGGAAATTATGTAAATTATAATGGTTTGCGTTTTACATTTTAAACTGAATTAAGCTCTTGTTCTTATTGCTCTTATCTATTTCATCACTGTCAATCTCACACTAGTAATCCATTCTACATGATTTATACCCACATTCTTTGAACTTTTCCAATTATACTCTCTTACGTATATTTTTGTCTAACGTAACAGTGTTCATCTTTTTACTCAACTCGTCTTGCTTCCGACTCGCCAGGCGACTTGAGGCGTATTCGTATCAGACTACGTCTTCGTCGCCGTGTCAGTGGACAAAGCTGCCGTTGGCGTCACATGCTTTTTGCCTGGCGCAGAGGATCGATAGGATTAGGGTAGTCCCAGACGAATCCCCACACCCCTCCTCTAGCCACCCTCTCACACTATCTTCTTCCTCTTAGAACGCGTCGACAAAGCACTGCTCTTGCAATGGCCGGGCTGCGCCCGTCAACAGGAGCCCCTCGTGCGTTACCAACCGACTCTGACTTTGCTTTCTTACTCCATGCTGATCGCTTTTATATGACGAGCCTTATTGTACTTTAACATTCTAAAATGTTTTTCATTAGGATTTTAGACACGCCAGATCTTCTATTGAATATGTCTTTATCAACACTGCCTAATTAACGCTGATCACTATTAATCTGATCGTCGAGAAAAATTATTATCAGCATTACGACTATGGAATTTGAAATGGAAATCAAAATATTCAAAATTACATCAAGTTAAGAATTCATACTAGATCCTCCTTTTCTCCTCCTCTTCTTCTCCTCAACTTTCAAAGAAAACATCAAGTTATTTTATCAAGATTCCGAATTGGTCATTTTAATTTAAGTCACAGTTATTTATTTAAAAAGACAAATCCGGATCTATGTTCAAATTGTAGTGAAATTATTTCTACATCCCATTTATTAATTGAATGTCTATTCACAAGTGATCTCAGGAAAAACTAAAAATTTGATACTGATCCATTCATGGTTAAATACTAATTCGCAGTGTCACAAAATTTTTAAATTTCTGTGTTACAAAATTAGAAAAATATATTTAAGAATTTCCTTTCTTGTTAAATTTTCTTCAATATTAGTAGTATTATATGTATGTATTATTGAATGTTTTAAATTGTTTAAAGACAATGATATGAAATGTAATAAAAATGTAAATTTCATTACAATGTAAACTTGAAAAATAGATTTGATCGCTTATGACCATGCAGTTGCACAGCGATCTAAAATAAATTTTACAAAATTTAAAAAATTGATCAATGAGGTTTTTATTAACACTCTCTACTCGTGACTTTGAAATGATTCCCAGAATCTCATACTACGTGTTCTTCACTTCTGCCTGTTATTGAAATCAGTCACTGTGTTCATTTCTCAGAAATGAAATGAAATATGAACAAATTACAAGATCACCGAAATTATGTGTGTGCTTATCACTCCTTCAAATGAGGATATATGAAGTAATGACCATCTCATTCGCCATTCTTCCCTTCGAGTCTGCTTTCGATAGCCAGCCTATCCATGTCTAATTTGTGTTGAACTAACAGAGCTCTCAGTAGATCCTTTTCAAGCTTCTTCCGTTTTCCCTTCCACAAGTTACACCATATCTCCATCATCAAAAGAAAATCAGTACATCCATCTTTTAGTATTCTTTTACTGACACTAACACTTGCTGTATTATACCGTTAGGTTTTTCTTGTAATTGCATTTACCAAATGATTAGTACGGTAATTTTCCCCATGTTTTTGTTTAAAGATTATGTACTGTATGGGTTCTCAATTACTGTCAGTTACGTAATTGTCTGAAATACTGGTGTAATATGTGCCATGTGTTCCATTCTTATTTTATCATATCCTTTTCATTAACATCTCTTCCTTCCTCCTCTTGTCCACAACCATTAGTTCTTTTTATTTCCCTTTCCTTTTATTTTCACTTTCAACTCTGCTTTGTATCTTGTTTTCAATGTTCGACCTTAAGTTGCCATCCTGATTGAGGTTTTTCTAGGTTTACTCAATCGCTTATGGCGAATTCTGGGATGGTCCCTAGTACTAAAAAAATATTTTATTAATGTAATAAAATAATGTTAAATCTGCATTACCAAAATAATATTACGAAATGAACTGTAAAAATATTAAAACAATTTTGAATTTTCCCTGGGGTAACGTCGTTATCCCCCTTAAAGGTATTAGACGTGTCCAAAATACCTCAGGAGTCGAAGGATTAAAGTAGAGCTCGTGGAGTACGATTGTCTTCCTAATATCTGATATATTTATAAGTATTTTCGATTTTCCCGAAAGCAGTTTTTGCTAGCAACTGAATGATCCAAACCCAATTATCATTGTCATATATATCTCAGAGGGAATACTAAAATACATCTCTGATGATTAATTGCTCAATGTTACAGCGAAATGCAAAAAGGTTAAAATAACGCTGTGTCGGACACAGAATGACGCAATCCTTTTACATTTTCTCTTGTATGACGACCGATAACGTATCACTGCACGTTGCCAGAGTTACCAAGTCCATCCAGCTTTGCTCATTGAACTCTGTCGCAATCCGGTTCGCAACCAGTGACGGATGCTCTTTTCCGCTTAGCATGCGCTTTCGCAGCGAATTGGAGTTAATACAAATCTGTCAGTAATCACTTCCGACTTCTCGCGCTGCTTCCTCGATTCTTGACTATTATTGTTTAAGTTCTATTGACATTTTAGAACCACGTCCAAGCAAAAAAGCAAAGGTATACCACGTGTTCCAGGAAAACGTTTTATATATCAAATAAGAGAATGTAGTTTTATCATTAAACACAGACATTTTCAGCATAATGATTCAGAATTAGTGTTTTTATTTCCCGTATACGTACGTATATACGGAATAATATATGTAGTATGTAAGGAAAGTTTCGTAATGCTGCGGAAAACCGATTTCGAGATTTCAACGGAAATACACGTTTTGAGGTCCCCTGATACCGAAAAAGTGGGTCTTTTAAAAACGTCCGTCCGTCCGTCTCTCCGTCTGTCTGTCCGTCTGTCTGACAGTCTGTGAACAACACAAGCGCGTAAACCATAAGTGCGATTGCTACCAAAATGTATATTCCCCGGTCGATCTGCGTCCACTTGTGGCGCCTCAATTTTGAGAAACTTTCTTCAAAATTTGAGGGTACTTTACATAAGGCCCCCGGACATTTTCAAAATTTTCTCGAAAACGAATCCAAATTTTTTCTTTAAATTTCTTGTAAGAATAGAGTAAAATACACTTATTAAGGTGGCATGGGTCCCATTTTCACGGTTAACTCTGATTTTTCTAAAATTGCAAAAGTTTGAAATTTGTTCGGCGTCTACCTAGAACTACAAAATTGAAGATAGAGATGTTTCCTTCAAATAAAATTTGTTGTCCAAAGTGAGTACTTTCATTAAGGTCACGTACATTTTTTTGAAAATTTCAATAGTTTCGCGCAATATTAAGCGAAATATTTGCAATATTAAATAATTACAAAAACAAGATTTTCTCAAAAACGGCTTCAAATTTTATTCTTTAATTTTTTGGTAAGGATAGTGCTAATGTACTCTATGAGACGACATAAACGCCATATTGATCTATTCTTTTGTTTCTTCCAAAATTACAAAAAATGTGTTTTTTTACTTGTCTCTCTCGTCGTTTATATTTACATTAGCGGCAATTTATTCACACTACAATATTTATGAGTACATGAGCTTTAAATAATGTCAGACAATGTTTCTCGAAAACTCAACCGTTTTTTGTGAAAAATAGCTCAAATTTCCGCATTTTCAGAAACGCTCAAACGCCATTTTCTCAAAAATATCTTCAATTTTTTTCTTCAAACTTTTGAAACGGATAGTGCTAATTGCATTCTTTAATATGACGTAAATTTTATTTTGAAGTTTATTTCACACACATGTAATTTTCTTGAATGATTTCTCACATCTTTATTAAGCACTTTACCAGCATTTTGTAAACATTTTTGTATTTGTAAGTGCTTCAAATTACTTTAAATGAACGATTTTGAAAACTCACAATTTTTTTTGTGAAAAGAGCTTCAAATTTCGCATTTTCAGTAGCGCTTAAGGCTCTTTTCTTAAAAATGGCCCCAAATATTTAAAAGAAAATTGTCATTTAGTACGAGGTTTTTGTGTTTATTAATAATTTAAAATTAATATTTCCGATTTACCATTAGGAAACAGAAAAATTAAGAAAATGTAAAAAAAAACGTGCTTTGCGTGGCGATAGATGGCAGCTGGCAAGAGTATGTGACAATTCGAAATAGCTAGCCCAGACCCAATGGAATAGAAAATAAATGCGGGAAAGTCCGTGCCATTCTGTAGCACCACTAGTTTTTCTTAATTTAGTAACTGGTTTTATCCACTTTTATCGAAAATAAAAAAACAGTACTGGGTATTACATTTTCACTGAATGTCCACTTTCGTTACATACTCAGATGAGAAAATATTTGATATCATATGTGATCAAGTATATTTCTTTTAAAAGAATGCATCATCAATGAGTTGTGTTAAATAGTGAATTAATTCAGTAGTATTTCACTACATGACCTAGAACAGTTCATAAACTCTTTATTGACTTAAAAGCAAGTTTTCAGCAATAATTAATGGAACTTTAAGAGCGATAATACAAAATACGAAAATATTATTCTACGCTTCCCGGATTTGCGCACGTTTCTGAAATACTACGTTGAAAGTTGAAACAGCCATTGATATATTTATGTGTTTATTGTGCTTAAAATTAACGTTCGCTACCAAATTTATATTCTTCAGAAAGTGAAATGTTTCTTGTATTTTCTTTTGGTGTATTGTTTGCGGTAACCAAGTTTGTTACACGCAGCTATATTGTTCTTTCCTGCTCCGTAAATATATGGGGCCGTGCTTCATCCCGCTTCCACTGCTCTTTATGTATTCCCGCCATATTCACATTCCATTACTATTTCATGACTCACGTAGTTCACTATTCATCGGTGTAAGAGGTACTGCTTTTCTACAGTTTTGCATTTCTTCCTTAAAGCACTTTTCTTTGATATTTACAGTTACTATTAACGTTTATATTGCAATACTAAGCGTACAATAAGTTGTAAATGGAAATATTTTTCTATTGCCCCAAGGAGTTTTGTCTTTAAGTTTGTCGTATACAATGACAACTCTCTTAGTTTGTAACTTGGCTTAAAACTATGTATTTCTTGAAGTGTGTGTTGAATAAGATTTCAGTATATGCTTTTCATATTGATGGTGTCGAGGTCAATATACATTATTAGTTGGCCTACAATGTATGAGATCATGGTTTTTGTGAACACGATGTAATTACATAGATGATAACGGTCTAATATCATTCCCAAAATTGCTACTAACCATTCAGTTTGGATGCACGATATATGATTTAGAATGTCTTAAGGAAAGGAGAATTTCTTGAGTTGTGTAATAAGGACATAAGTTACGGATTTGCAACATTTTATTAGTGAACGTTTGTGACAACTCAACCAAGATAATAATATTAGTATTTCATCGGTTCGGTTTGGTGCTAGTTTTTCTATGCAAGTTTCTAACTTTAACATACATCGAAAATATTGAGAATAAATCTTTATACGAGTTGTTAAGAACAAAAGTGATGTAAGTCAAAAAATTACCTGAAAATTACGTGTAAACGAAAACCGCTGAAAAAATAAATGACCTAAAGCGTAATGAATATATTAAGGAGATATTCTTTTATTTTACTTAAGATATTGTAGACTGAAACATTGCCTATTAGCTAAGTAATTAACTATTTTGTTGACTTTCATCACTTTTGCTCTCAACGCATCTTATCTAGGATGCTTGATGTAGAATGTAGTAGTATATTCGGAATAAAAATAATCAGAGCATAAGTTACTCTGACTCGTGAACCGAGCCTGGATCTTCCTTTTCACGCTTTCCAGGTTCCGCCCTCGTTGATTAGGGGGGCGGTCAATGTGGTTCTGCGAATAATTATTGCACAATTGTAAGGAAAGTCTAAACAATCGAAATAATTCAATTTTGGAGAGAATACAATGTAATAGGAATGTGAGAATGGATTCCAGGGTTTAGATAAAACGCTATGTGATATTAACATCAGTATTGTGTGACAAGCAAAAAGTGTTAATTTCAATATCTGATGAGTAGGAGAGACTTAGGTTAACTGAGGTCCACTATTTGTAATTATTTCTAAAATATTATTTACTTGACCTATACACGTGAAATTTCACATGATATTTGTGAGAGGCTTTCTCCTTATATTGTGGCAACAAACAACATCATTGTGCTTACAGTTATTGTCAAAAACGGAATGATTTATATATTTGAAATATGACCAGTTAACCTAACCGGTAAGGTTAAATGGACCATAAATTGGAATCACTCATGAAAATAAATTGATCTTTAAGAAACTGTTTCAATAAAAAAATTTCTTCTGCACATTGTCATAACCTTTTTCACACATAAATGAGAAAACTGGCCAAGGACCGCACGCCGTTTCTGTGGCATCTAACATTAAAACTTGGAAATAACAGTGGTAATGAATTAAATTAATAAAATAGTGAAAGGCGAATAAATTATAAACATTCCAGATATAATAATTGCAAATTTACAAATTACATTTCTGAAACAAAAGTAAAGAGGGTAACTGGACCGGTCCACTTAACCTAACCTCCCGGTGGTCAAGTTAACCCCACAGCACATATTTTCTTTATATGCCCGAAAAATCACAAGACACGAAGTATTAAAAACAAAACACACTATTATGGAGCAGAAATACTAACAATTAATTTGGTTTGAATATTCTTCTTGTAGTTGTTATTCAATCGCAATAAAAACGCAAAGCATATAGTGATAGAAAAAACCTGTGACCTTTCAGAATAAAAATTCCTTTCTGTACTGAAAAAATTAAGGCCTGCAACGTATGATTGTGGTTTAGATTATCAGTCCTGTCATCCTACGAATAGTAGAAAAAGGAAACACTTCCCACCAATATTTAAAAGCATGGACCACTTAACCTAATTGGTTCAGTTAACCTTACTCTCCCCTAAATTTCTTTCGTTTCTCACTTATCCATATTCATTCTGGTTATTATGCAATCTATTGTATTTGTTTGTTGTAGATAATTACCTTAATGCCATGAAGATGTGTTTAGGAAACACAAGGTACATTCACTTAGTAGGTTGCCAGAGCATAACATTTAAAGTGGGTATTTCAGAGCAAGGTGTTTCTTATATATTGCACAGAATAATCGGCAGGGATTAACTCTATGAAGATGTGAACGGTCCCATCAAGCACATAAGTTTCCATTTTGCAAACGCTCCAGAATTTTAGAAACTTTAAAAGCATCGTGTAATGACGTTTTAATTCATCGACATACAATGTTCAGTAATGGATTAGTTACATAGAAAATTAATGACCCAATAACTTCCATAGAGCGTTTGGAATGTTGACTGTACTTGCTATTAGCATTCGAACAAAACATAAATTTTCCTTCGTTCATTGTGTCATCCATTCATGTCAGTGCTTAATTTATATGAAAATTGAAATAAATCTATGAAAAGGGAAACAGATTCTCCGTAATGTACTATCTCCAAAATAGAGCCCTTCAAAATATGTGTAAACGAATAGCATACGCGTGAAAAGTTTTTACAGAATTCGTGTTTCAGACGTAGAGTGACATTCCGACAAACCAAAGATACGTATACAGTCAATACGTTTCATCTGTGAGCTGTTTTCATTTTCGCGATTTTTAACGAATCACCCTCTTTAAAAAAGAGTCGTCCAAATGGAGTCGTTCCGAGGGCCAACGATACGCTGTATGTTTTACACGCTAAAGGGAGCCTCCTGGGAGAATAAATCACTCGCCGCGGGTCAGCCAACCCCTAACGCTCGCACGCTGAACTTGTAGATGAGCCCGATAAGTTGGTAACTTCGTGCTAGGGCACGACCGAAGCCCACCTAAAAGCCCGGAGGTGCGCTCCTAAGCATATCACGTGAACGCACTGACCATCTGTTGAAGTTTCGTCCGCAGGAGTTTTGCCAACTTTGCAGAAACATGGATTAAAATACTTTAGGAAAGTTGGAGGAGGGCTTTGGAATTATTTAATTTTCTCACAGGCAAAATAGTGTAATTCTCGGGGTGACATAGAACCTATGAAAGGTCAAAACATTGAACGTCAAATTAGGTAAGTTATGATTCACATTACGTTTCACTTCCTCCCCTTGAATGAAATCGTATATTTAGGTAAACTTGTTTGTTATTTACAATGAAAATACGGTTTTCTCATACTTGTACATTATGTTGCAAAAGTTTGTTTGGGAAAATAATTCATTATAACACCTTACATTGTAATCTAAAAACTCATCTGATAAAAATACACGTATTGTATTAATTAGATTCGATAGAAAGTGAGATTTTGTATCTTGAATTTGAAGGTTATAAGATGAAGTTTCCTGAGTGAATTATGTTCCACCGAAGGGTAGACTCGAAGGAATCTTGGGCAACTTTTTGAATGATTCCAGGAATCCTTATCTAAAGGCCTCACTTCTAATGAACTTAAGCTTCATAAAGTGCACTATTGCCATAGTTAACACGTAGTAAACTCTATCTTTTTAGAAGATGAAGTGCTTTATAATATCTATGTGATGGAATATAAAGAAATACTAGAGAAGAACAAGAGAAAACTAATAAATTGATGCACCTAATGATTTTGTGATTGTGTTTTCATCTTGAATTCTAAGATAAAAACAGTTTGATTGAATTAAATACTAACTTTTTGGTAAATGAAGTGTTCGGGTGTAAAACATGGTAACCAACGTGGCAATATTTGCGAGATATAAGCAAGAGAGTTTTTTTGTAAGAGGTTTAGGTGGGGTACGTAAAGATAACAACAGCAGGGGCACAACTATGTGCCATAATTTGGACTATTTGAGAATCACTGCGCATGGATAGCAGAAGGAAGCTTACGTAAATTTTAATTCAACAAAACTTTAACTTTGAGAGTTACCAACTTTTGCTCCCGAGCCCTTCAAATATTAATAATAGGTGTTTGGTAAATGTATACTGTTAATATGACTTGTAATAGCTAATACTGCAAATCTACTTTTATCCTAAAACGTAACAGATGGTTTGGTTATGTATTTCAAAATATAATTTTTCTTCAATGAGTTCCTAACACGCTTGATTGCATCATGATCTAAGTAAAATTGTCCTGTCTTAGTAAATGACATAGTTCTACTTCAGTAGAACAGCATGTTAACGTGAATTAATGCAGGCTACCAGTGAACGATGTACATACATTCAGATGTTCGTTTAATTATATCAGTCACTTTCGATATACAATTTTCTCTTTTTTTGTCGTATTTAGATAACACATTTACGGGTTTTGTTTCTTCATGATAGACGGTCATTAAGTTTTAAACGTCTCGCCTTAGCGTCGTTTTCGTGTTCAGTCGATGTATCGACATCGATGAAACCGCCATTCACTTTAAGTAGCGGCAGGCAGCGGCATGGCGTATCAGCAACATAAAACATTCAAATGAATTGTAATTACACGTCGATAAAGAGGAAACTTTCCCCCTCAGTTGAAGCGCCCCCATCTCGCTCGGAGGTTCGGCTCGTCGCTCGGTGCCGCCAGGCAGTGGCTCGCTCTGCGATGCTCTTAAGTACAAACAATTTTTAAATACGAAAAGGTATTTCATAAAAATTAGTTTTGCACTCGAGTACAAAAATTATTTTCAATCAGAATTATGTATCGTAAAAGCAAAGTGACTTTCGCCATAATTTTTATCGTTGTCAGTCTGCTTGAATTTTTGCGTTTTTTTTGGGAGGGGGGGACAATGGATGATGCCATTTGAGTGATTGACGCTTGCTCTTTGGCGTACAATGGAAATTCCAGGTTTCACCACCAGTGACGGTCTGCTTAAGAAAGGCGTCTCCCTCTGTGTGATACCGAGTCAAAATGTCCATGCTGCTATTCTGTTTGTTTTATGCCGGTCACTAAGTTTTCGGGGAACCCGTCGCGCACAAATTTTGTTGTAACCGAGATGTTCTGCCATAATTTCACCAAGCAAAGAGTTAAAGGAAGACCGAAGACAAGGTGGAAAGATGATGTCATAAATGATCTCAAGACAATGAAAATTAGAAACTGGACCGTGAAAGTGAAAAACAGAAAAGGATGTAAGGCCATAATCGAACAGGCCAAAACAATTAGCAAATAATGTTGAGCCTCACTAAGAAGAAGAAAGAACGAGAAACCCGTGAGATAGCCATGTGCAACTGGTCGAGGGTTATGCGTCTGTCTGCCAAGATTTTGTCGTTCACCTGACATTTCAAGTCATCTGTGATGAGTAACGGGCGAGCGGGGCGAGTTTTGTTTGCACATTTGTTTATCAATTGTTGAACATTTCGCAGCCCTCTCTCACATTTATCTCGTTCATTATTGTCTCACCTTACTCTTGCCTTATTTGACGATACATTTCTGAAGATTTCAACTACTGCGTATTCAAAAATCGAATAACACTCCTTATTTTTCAGTTGGTTTGATTTTCTTATGCCGGCTTCACTTTGGACGCTCACTCATTGCACAATAAGAACATGTTGAAAACTGCACTTACAACATATCAAGAAAACCGTTGGAGCTGGAGGAGTGGGGGGAGAATAATCTGCGCGGCAAGAATGCGCAAAAGATCGTTACTTCCTGTATGCTGTCCTGTTACTTCCTGACCTTCGTGTAATGAATATAATATATAGCCCGGCGTATAGCCCATTATGCCGGAGCATTGACGTCTGCCATTTGCAGAAATATAAATTGCTTTTAAACTTAGTTTAGTTTCAGAAATAACTGGATATTAAACAGTGTTCCATAAGATATTTAGAACGGATATTTATAGTTAGTGTTTCATTCGTGTATAACAGTAATATGTTATAACACAAAATATAGAATATATTGATATAATTTCAGTAAAACGGTAAATGTATACGTGTCGTGCACTGCAACATACTCAAATGTATATGTTAAATGTTAGATCATTTCACGTTGTGTCTACACTAGTTTACATGGATGAAAGGACTTTTTGGTATCGAAGATGGATTTAGTTGAAGTTTTGAAGATAATATATGAATTATTTTAACGTATTTTTTATAGTTTTATAGCGAATGGAATTTTGAACTCGATTTTTTAGTTTATTGAATTATAATTACATTTTGTTGCGTTCTAGTAGATGATATTTTTGGATTGCGTCCCGGCTGTAGTAGACCATAATCTCTACCTTCTGATATATCCTGCCTATTACCTATACTTATTTCACGCAAAATCCCAAAAATTTCAGCCTTTTCTCTTCTTCCTTTAATTTTACAAATGCATTTAATATAAACAACCTTAATAGGAAGAAAGGATATGTAATGATTGATTTATTAGTGTGTTCGGGTTCATCACGCGTTTAGGTAAATTTTCCCGTAAGTGTAGTTCATTTTTTATTTAGAAAGACGGCAGTGATATTCCCCGCTGAATGGCGAGATACTGCACCAACCTACACGTCGGCTTGTCGGGATTTCCAGTATCTCCCACCAGCGGGGCACCGCCCTAGCCGGAACATGGTCTAGGCTCCCGACTGGTCTCCCAACATGTGCAGTAAAGTAGTGCATGCAAGTGTATGTGCGTGTAAAGAATTAAAATAGGGCAATGAAGAGGAAGGAAAGATCGTTCGCTGTCCATGTTTGTTAGGGTACTGCTCCGGCATTCCCCTGGTGTCGATCGTAGAAACCACGGAAAACTACCGATCAGATCAGCCGGCCGCTAGAATTCTCCTCGAGACAGCGGCTGAATTCCACCTACCTATAAAGATAGTTGGATTTTTATGAAAACGCACAATCTTGCGCGAAGTTCAGAGGACATTTTTCAAACGAAGTTTGACTTAGCGTGTTTTCTGTCCCTGCAAGAAAACATCGCACGCGTTAAAAAAATTAATTTAACTTTGCAAGTGTTGACTTGTTTAAGTTGCCTATATCGTAAATTTATTGTGAAAGCATTCAATACGATGATGTTAAATGTTAACCGCTGACATGCCCTAAATTTTTTCAACTGTCTGAGAGTCGCCACGATCTAAATAAAGCTGCCAACGTTTCTTACATGTCAATAATAACGTCTATCGGTAGGGCTAATAGATTACCGACGTCTCCTGTACAGCCAAGATTCCATTGACCGCAAAAGTCTCCGCCAGAGCCCTCTTCACGTCGTCCTTGAATTGCGCGTATGCACTTCCCTCCACGGCCCACTGTGCGTCTCGGCGGCGGCGGCTGCGGCGGCGGTGTCTGAGCAGGCGAACAGGTGCTGCGGGCAGGAGCAGCGGGCGGGCTCTGCGGGCTGCGCGCCCCGCCGCGTGCGCCAACGGCTGGACGTTCGCGTGCGTGCGTTACTCACGCGCGGGTGTGCACGCACGCACGCACGCACGTCGGCGCGAGCGCACGCGCGGGTGCCCCGCGGGGCGCGCGGGCGGCCAGGCGGTTCCCCCGGGCAGGGCGCACGCGAGAGCGTATCTGTTGCACGGGCCCTGCCGGCACCCGCGCGGCGTGCAGACGACCCCGTTACGTCACCGCAGACGGCGCTGACGGCGCAGCGGCTGAAGCGATGCACGCGCGCTTGCTTGCTCGCTTGGGCAGGATTCAATGACGGCGGTTATCGAACAGGCACGAGGGGAAACTTGGAAATGTCATGTGCAGAATAACCACGCAATAGGTTCACATCGGGGTTTCTTTCAGTGTTGCTTTGTACGTAATAGCATAATACGAACACATTGGAAAGACTCTTCTTGTTCTAAAATATAATTTTGTATGACAATATATAATATCACTTGCACGGATATATTTACTTTCACGACTTTAATTTGATTTATGCATTTTCAATGAATAGGTTTCTCTCTTGTTCGATGTCGTAGTCCACCTTGTGCACCAGACTGAACGAATCATTATAACATTGTATTCATTTGATGGCTTGAATGACTCGGCCTCTGAAAGGTGATTTTGAATAAGTATTTTTATAAACGACATTCTTTGATTTTTATTGAAAAATTAACATCTGAAACGGTGTGGTAGAAGTTAACTACTATATTAAAATATGATTGTTCAGCGTAGGTCATGTTCTGTAATTTTTTGTAATGTTATTTTAAGTTGCACTTACGGAAATTGAAAATGTTTCTGTATTCCAAGGATCAAATTCCAAGAACATTTACGAAAACACAACTTTTAGTTTTGAACGATTAATGCTTAAAGATAAAAAAACAATACCATTATGTGAAATCGATAGGCATCAGTTACAAATTTAGCATTATTTCTGTAGGTGAAATATTTATTTTTAAAGTTTCCACAAAAATGTATATGTAACTAGTGGTGCTACAGAGTGGCACAGACATTCCCGTATTAGATTTCTATTTCCTTGGGCCTGGGATAGCTATTGAGAATTGCCACGTACTCTTGCCAGCTGCCATTCATCGCCGCCCAAAGTACTTTTTTTTTTTACATTTTCTTAATTTTTCGGTTTCCTAATGGTAGAACTGAAACATAATTTGAGAATATTAAAGAACTGTATAACATCTTTCACTGTTTGATTTTTTTTCCATAATTTGCTGACGTTTTAAAAAATGGCGTTAAATCGCAACTAAAAATGCGAAATTTAAAGTTCTTTTTCACAGAAAATTTTCAAAATACTTCATTTGAAGTCATTTGAAGCATTTAAACTAACAAAGATAATGTTTACAAATTTCTGGTAATGTGTATATAAAAAATGTAAGAGACCATTCAAAAAAATACATTTGTGTAATTAAAAAAAAAAAACCTCAAATTGAACCTTACGTTATATTAAAGAGTGCAATTACCACTATCTGTTCCAAAAGTTTGAAGCAAAAATTTGAAATTATTTATGAGAAAATAGCTTTTGAGCATTTCTGAAAATGCGGAATTTTAAGCTAGTTTTCACATAAAATGGTTGAGTTTTCGAAAAAACTTTACCTGTAATTATTTAAAGCACATGTACTTATTAATATATTAATGGGAACAAATCACCGGTAATGCAAATATTAACGACGTGAGACAAAAATCCTAAAATAATTACATTTTTGCAATTTTTGAAAAACCAAAGAATAGAGCAATATGGGGTTTGTCATCCCATAGAGTACACTTAGCACTATACCTACCAAAAGTTTAAAGGAAACATTTCGAGCCTTTTTGAGAAAATCTTGCTTTTTTTAAATTTCACATAGTGCACGCAATATTCCGCGAAATTTTCAAAAAAAATGTACATGACCTTAAAGAAAGAACTCACTATATAGAACAAAACTTTTATTGAAGGAAAAATTTCTATCTGCAATTTTGTAGTTGGATAAAGCGCCGAAGGAAATTACAACTTTTGCAATTTTCGAAAATTCAGAGTTAACCGTGAAAATTGGACCTATGCCACCTTATTAAGCGTATTTTACTCTATTCTTACAAGAAATTTAAAGAAAAAATTTGCAGCCATTTTTGAAAAAAGTTTGAAAATGTCCGGGGAGCTCCATGTAAAGAACCCCCAAATGTTGAAGAAAGTTTTTAAAAATCTCAAGCTTCGACTAGAGCCAGATCGACAGGGTTTTCATCAATTTGGAAAAAATCCTATGTATGGTTTAGGCGCTAGTGTTATTCACAGACGGACTGACTGACGGACGGACAGACGGACAGGCGGACAGTCGGACGTTTTGCTTTCAATTGGTTTTTCGGTATAAAGGACCCACAAAACAGGGATTCTGGTTACACCACGTGTTAGGAGATTTTGTTTTTCATGAGCAAATGAATTTATCCACTTTTTCGTTATCATGGGCCGGCAACGAACTTTTTCTGTCGAAAATTCACCATTTTTTCACGCAGCATTACATAACTTTCCCTATACTACGTATGTTACTCCGTATATACATACGTATACGAGAAAGTAAAAAGGTAGAATTATTATTGCCCTTTACTTTTCATTGTAAATGTACAAAATTATAATAAGACGTAGATTACAATAGAAAAACAGAAGAAAACCATGAACATAAATTATTTATTAAGGTCTGTGTCCACTATCAACGGTATTGTGCAATCGTACACTTGAGCAATTGTGCACCAACGACATTTGCAATCGTGTGCAAGAACCGATGAACTGACTGCAGTCATTTGTGATGTAATTACATCGATGCTTTGGACTTTCAACCAGAAACGAAGTTTAATTCTGATGAATCAATGGCAAAAAAAGTTTCACTTTCCTCGTTAATACTTATGTTTGTTCCTGTGTCAGTCGTGACAAGACCATGGATAGTGTCGTTAGATCTCTATTCCCCATTGCCACATCGCCCAGTCTCCCCTCTCGACAGTCTCGGCGCCGCGAAGGACAACTTTCCCAGTGGCGACAGTAGAAGAGCTGCTACAGGAAATATTATCCGTTTAATTTAAAATTACATGTCAGAAAGTCTGACTTTGTACTCAAATAAGAAGAGACGAGTACGAGTAAGAGTAAGAGAAAAAGATATAGTTCCATTTAAAAAATCAAAGATGATTAAATTTCACGATAACTAAAAATATTACAGACGATTTCTCTACGGCATATTGCTGCCTCAGGATTCCGCATTGTTGAGCGAAAACTGCACTTAGTTATCATAAACCGTTTAGAAGTTGTCGGGGTGGCCCACCATATTTGGTGGAGCACCTGTATTTTATTTATTTTAAGAGGAAATTACACGAAAACTACTAGTTTTTTAAATAAATATACATGACCGTTTTTATTGTGGTGATTTTTAGAAACGATTTTGTTTAAGACAAAAATCCCTTTCTTCAATTTTGTGGTTCCAAATGTTAAGTTTTTGCAATTTTAGAAAGTACGGGAAAATCAATGCAATTTGCGCCATTCTTTAAACGTCACTTCTTCTATCTGCGGAGAATATTTAATGAAAAAGAAATGAATCGGTTTTAAAGAACAGTTTTTTAGAATTAGCATAAATTTCAAGCATAAATTACGAAAAACTACCCTTGTTTTCAAAAAATGTACAACTTTTTTGAAGTTCTTTAAGAGCTTCTTTTTTACAACAAACTTTGTCTTAGGTAAAAATCTCTGATTTCAATTTTGTAATTTCGATATGTTAACAGTTTGCAATTTTCGAAAAAGCAGAAAGATATCCGAAAATGGGACTAGAACCGTCTTTTTTACCATTATTCATTACAAAGGTGAAGAAAATGTAAAGAAAAATATTTCGAGCGATTTTTGAGACAGAATTTAAAGAATTTTTTTGTAAATTGCCTATATTTCACGTAAAATTACAGGAAAACTACTCATATATTCCAAGAATTGAACTTGACCTTATTGCAAGATCTATCTTCATTATTTTATTAAGGAATTTCTTTAAGGAAAAAATCTCTATCTTCAACATAATTGTAGGAAAACGCCGAAAAATATTTGAATTTTTACAATTTTTGAAAAATCTGAAATTTCAACAAAAATGAGAAATGCATGTGTTAAGAATACTTTACGTTATCTGACAACAAAAATTAATTTTAAAAAATGTGGTGTCATTTTTTTAATTTTGAAAATGTCTGAGAGCTTCATGTAAAGTCCCCCCCCAATCAAAATATGGATTTCAAATTACAGGGGTCGCGACATCAGTTAGATGGATTGGGTAATATCGATTTTGGAGAAAATCGGCTGAATGGTTTAGGTGATAACGTCGACCACAGATAGGCAATCAAAGGGACAGACGTTTGGTCGTCAATCGATTTTTCGGTGTCAAGGATCCACAGAAGATGGATTCTGACTGCAGATAGGTAAGAGGAAGGACAAGATTTATCCACTTTTTCGTTATCGTGGCCTGATAATAAGAGATTTTTCGGTCGAAAATTTGCCGCTTTTCTCCCACAGCATTACAATATTTTCTGTATACTTTGTAAGCAATATCAGGAAAGTAAAAAATTGAAACGATGAAATGAAAAAATACGGTTATTACATGCAAAAGACCTTTAAATATGCTATCGAGCAAATAAAATATTTTCATTAAAATTATATATCTTTTAATTTAAAACATTAAGGGACTTCTTTCCGAAAATGGGTTATTGGATGAGATGGCTAAAGAGAACATTGCCACTGCAGCATATCTGATTGGGAGACTTTAAATTTAGAGATACGGCTCTGGCGGATTTACGACCCTAGCGATTGCTGGGTCGAATTCAGCCGCTCTAGAGGACAACTCTGGCGACCGATTGCACTGATCTGTTTTCCGTGGTTTCTCCGAACAATATTAGAATTTCGGAGCAGTACATTAACAAACGGGCCATGGACCACGCGCGATCTGTTTTTCTTCTTTGTCCTATCCTTTCCTCTTACTTACTCACATTCTACATTACCACAAATGTCGGGAAGTAAGAAGTTGTCCCGGCGGGGCCTTCCCGGGAGAGGGATATTCCTGGTGGGTGAAATCACCTGCAAGCGCCGTGTAGGTCGGCGTCGTATCTCAGTATCTAGCTGGCAGAAACACCATCTCCCACGACAAAAGATCCACTCATTATGTAAACGGGACCATTGACCATAGTAGTTGACGTGTTTTGCAACATCAATCAATCAATACTTGTGTATAGAAAGGTCAAGAATCAGGAGAAAGCTCCAGAGAAAACACTCACCACGTTCACTCTCTCGTTTATTTCTTTCTTGCTTCTACCGTAGACGTTACGTACGTCCTTGACCTCCCGTCCACTGCGCTTCCCGCCCCACTGCCCGCCTTCGGCTCGGGGGCAGTCCCAGGGCGCGCCTCTCCGGCAAGCTGCCGCGGAATTTTTATTTGTGCGGCGGCGCTGGCGGCGGCGCTGGCGGCGGGGCGGGGGCGGACGGCGCGCAGACGAGGTGAGGATGGCAGCGGCGGCTTTGCGAGCGAGCGCACGGGCTGCGAGGGAACGAGTAGCAAGGGACTGCGGACCGCAGAGCGGGTTTGGTGGAGCACGCAAGAGTTCGCGGCGAACTTAAAAGGAATAGACGTGTTCAATTCAATGGAAATCGACTTCACTTTAACAGACTTAAAACTGAGAAATCTTAATCCAATTTGTGATTTGTTTATCGAAAATGTACGTGACTTAAACTTTGTTGTTTGAAAAATAATTACCGCTCGCAATTATTTATTGACTGGTATAATTGTAAAAACATTTTCATGTGGAAAAACTTTTTTGTTATAGAAATTTATTTTCATAATACGTAGTTACTCATTGCTTCACATGTCTTCTTTCTTTCTTTCTTTCTTTCTTTCTTTCGTCCTTACTTTTTTTTTCATTATTTCTTTTTGCAATGGAAACGAATGTAGGAGCTAAAATTTATTTCATTAACGTAAGAGTTTTCAGATAAATTCATCAGCTGAGTTAATCTCAGAGCCAGCATTGTCACATTCTGCAGCTACTCATGTTCGAGTCCCGACGGCGCCAGATTTTCGACACTAGCTGGGCAGCTCGGGCTGGAGGAGAATTATATCGACCTTCTGCTCTGACTGGAAGGTTTTCGTGATTTCTCGCATCAATACCAGGCGAATGCCGAAGTACCCTAGCACACGGGCCATGGGCCCGCGCACGATCTTCATGTCATATTTTGTCTTGTTACTTGTACACTTACACTTAATCAGCTGATTGCACTGTATAATCACTCATGTCGGGAGACCAGTGGGGTGTTTAGAGCTTGTCCAGGCTAGTGCGGTGCTCTCCTGCTGCACTAACGGGACTAATGGCCATAGCAGAAGACGTGCCAGAAACCAATCAATCAATCATATGACAACCAATCGATCAAAACAGTCAATCAATCATTTGGCCAGCAATCAATCAATAAGAAATCAACCAATGAAATTAGACTGAATCTGAGGGCCCATGGACTTAAATATAAGTCCAAGGGCAAATACTGATAATCGTACAGTATACGCGAGGATCAGTAAACACAAGCTGTGAAAACCTAACTTTGAACCTTTGGAAGACCGAGCAGAAACAAAGGCTGCGGGAGCGCTGCTCGGGAGGCGCGAGGGGTGATGAAGGGCACAGCTGCGTTGTGGAGCTGAGCCGCGCGTGAGACCGTAGTGTCAAGAGGAATAGCGCTGTCGGGAGGGAGCGGGGGAGGGGAGGGGGAGCCGAGCGCTCCCGACAACGCACGCGCGGCGCACAGCGGCGCTCTCCCTTGATTTCCCGCAAACGAGATTTCCGCGCACATAAACTCTGATAGAGCAGCGCGGCAGCGCCGTGCGGGTCGTGTGAGGCGGGCTCCGGGGCGCGGGGCGCGCGGCGCGGGGCGCGGGGAGCGGGGCGGGGGAGTCCTCACGCCGCCGCCGCTAACCGCCGCGGCGAGCGGGTGGAGTGGCCTTCCCTGTGTGGCGTACTGGACATGAAAAGCACAGACGACAGATTCTGAATAGTATGTACAGTATATTTACAATAATAAATTACAAGAAAATGTTACAAAATTGAAAACCTTAGGCAACCTTTCTATTCTCTAAGCCGCGAAACCCCGCGACCGTCCCTAGGCTGAGCCCAGTGCCTCTGCTCGAGAGCATGAGAAGCTGCGCGAAGTGCGAGCTGTCGGACATTAGTCCCCGTAACTAGATGTTACATGGCCGGATGCCAAAACGTGCAAGGTTGCACGGAGATACCTCACGTCTTTCGACTCACTAGCGTATCCCCCGAGCGCATGTCGGCGCCGCAATAAATACCCCACGGCTCGTCCCCCACTCTACCAGCGGCGGGCGTCATTCGGCTCGCAAGCCAGCCCTCAGCAGAGAGCAGCCTTCATCAATGGACTCGCACTCAGGCACGCTCAGTTGTCCTGGTTATTTTGAGGCTGGGATTTCCTGCCCGGCGCGCGCCGGCGAGGCGCCGCCGCATTCCACCCCCATCCCCCATCCGGCTTAAGGCCGGGCTTTCCAGCGAAACGGCACGTGCGCCACCTCGCGACGCTACAGACCCTCCCATGCCGGGGGTGAGAATTTTTTTTCGCAGCAAAATATGCCCAGGAAAAAAATTCTGCTAGCTAAAGTACCTGGTCCTGAGACCTTACATCATAATTTTTTACATGAACATAATAATATCAAAACCCTATCTAGTCAAAATTTGTGAAATAAATCTGTGGGCTGTCCCCCCGTTTTTTCCTAACTATGTTGCCATTTACATTTAAACCTTACATCTATTTACATACATAAATATTCTTGACGCATCTTGAACTACATAAAATCCTGAAATACAAAACATTTACTTTACATTGAAATATTACATGATAATTCTTGACGCCTCTTGCATTACATGAAAACCTGAAATATAAAATACAAAACATTTACGTTGCATTGAAGTATTACATAATAATTGTGGAATTCGTTATATACATCATGTGCCGTTCTTAACTGAATTTATTGACACATGTATGTATCTACATATAAAAATGATCACAATAACAAAACAATTTTACCCTTGAATTTATAAAATTATTTACATAGAATTTCACCGACATTTATACATGTCATGAACGTGTGTGTTCCCTACACTCGCCTGTGGATCAATTCACACAATCAAACATGCGACTAAGCGCATCTGCATTAACATTTTCTGAGCCCTTTTTGTGCATGATGCGTAAATCGAGGTGCTGAATTAAAAGGGACCAGCGTAATAATCTGGGGTTTTTGCCAGACGTATTACGCAACCAGACCAACGGGTTGTGGTCGGTTTCGACCTGAATTGTGGCCTGCCCGTCGAGATAAATCTTAAGTTTATCCAACCCCCAAATAAGAGCCAAACACTCAAGTTCTGAGGTGCCATAATGAGTTTCTGTATCACTTAATTTACGGCTTAGAAAAACAACTGGTTGTTCTACTCCCTCGTCATTTACTTGGTAGAGAACCACGCCTAAGCCTCTCTGAGATGCATCTGCCTGAACTCGAAATTCCTTGCTATAATCAGGAGCATATACCGCTGTTTTTTCGCTAAGAGCTTGTCGCAACTCATTGAAAGACTTTTCACATGCCTCTGTCCAGACGACTTTACCCTGGCGCTCGCGTCCCCGCAGCGCATCTGTCAGTGCCGCCGCTTTCTCCGCAAACCCGGGTATCAAGCGTCGATAATATCCTACCAAACCGAGCAAAGAACGCACTTGTTTCTTTGATTCTGGTCTAGGAAAGTTCTGGATTGCTTGTATCTTGGCTTCGGCCGGCCGCAATTTCCCGTTACCGACGACGTAACCAAGATATTTTACATTAGCCCGCGCAAACAAGCACTTGCGCGGCTGCACTGTCAATTTGGCGGATTTCAATATACTAAAGACCGTATCTAGGTGCCGAATGTGTTCTTGCCAAGTGTTACTGAAAACCGCGATGTCATCAAGGTACGGTACCGCGAATTCTTGGCAGTTTTTTAGCAAAGTGCCCATGATTTTACAGCATTGATAAGGGCCGTTCTTTATCCCGAAGGGTAACCTAAGCGGTCGATACGTGCCGAAACTGGTCACGAACGCCGAATATCTCTGCGCCCTATCCGTAAGACCTATCTGCCAGAAACACTTACTTAAATCTAACACACTAATGATTTTAGCTGCAGCTACCTGTTCAATCCGTTCTTCGAGATTGGGTAACGGAAAGTAATCTGTTTTTTCTCCTGATCAGCAAGTTGTTTCACGAATATTTCATCGTACTGCTCGCTTTCCGTGATGATAGATTTTAATCTAACTATCGTCTCGTTCCCTTCCAACGTTTCCCCCATCTCCGTCGCGACCCTAACAAGCACCTCTTTCCTATAACCCGCTAAGAAAGACATTTTGCCTGAATTGATCCCCGGCCAGTACAAAAAACACACTTACGTTCAGTTGACCTCGGTGTCGCGTGAGCGCCAGCGCCTTCTGGATCCGGTGTTCTGGCCTCCTTCCTTCCTCTCGTTCTGGTCCGTCCGGGATGTCTCCTTCCAGTGCCAGTACCAATACCAGCTCCAGTTCCAGTACCAGTTCCAGCTCCAGTTCCAGTTCCAGTACCAATACCAATTCCAGTTCCAAGTTTTAGAAAAGAAAGGTTCCGAGTCGGATTGTACCGCCCCGAAACTACCGTACCGAATTACCGCACTTTCGGTTTCTCGTGGCGTGCACGACTCTGCCGGCGCCACGTAATTACGACGCGTGTGCACCTTTAACTGCGGTACACTGTCTTTACGCGTACTATTCCAGTTTTAGACAAAAAACTGTGGCACTCCGGCGTGAGTTTACAATAACCGCTGCTACCAGTTTTAGACAAAAACTGCGGCACTCCGGCGTGAGTTTACAATAACCGCTGCTACCAGTTTTAGAAAAAAAACTGCGGTAGCCCGGCGTGAATTTACGATAACCGCTGCCACCAGTTTTAGAAAAGAAAGGTTCCGAGTCTGTGGCGTACTGGACATGAAAAGCACAGACGACAGATTCTGAATAGTATGTACAGTATATTTACAATAATAAATTACAAGAAAATGTTACAAAATTGAAAACCTTAGGCAACCTTTCTATTCTCTAAGCCGCGAAACCCCGCGACCGTCCCTAGGCTGAGCCCAGTGCCTCTGCTCGAGAGCATGAGAAGCTGCGCGAAGTGCGAGCTGTCGGACATTAGTCCCCGTAACTAGATGTTACATGGCCGGATGCCAAAACGTGCAAGGTTGCACGGAGATACCTCACGTCTTTCGACTCACTAGCGTATCCCCCGAGCGCATGTCGGCGCCGCAATAAATACCCCACGGCTCGTCCCCCACTCTACCAGCGGCGGGCGTCATTCGGCTCGCAAGCCAGCCCTCAGCAGAGAGCAGCCTTCATCAATGGACTCGCACTCAGGCACGCTCAGTTGTCCTGGTTATTTTGAGGCTGGGATTTCCTGCCCGGCGCGCGCCGGCGAGGCGCCGCCGCATTCCACCCCCATCCCCCATCCGGCTTAAGGCCGGGCTTTCCAGCGAAACGGCACGTGCGCCACCTCGCGACGCTACACCTGTACCGTTTTCACGGCGCCGGCGGCGGGCGACAGGCGGGAGACGGGCGGGCGGCGGGCGGGCGACGGGCGACGCGGGGTGCGTATCAATCATAGGCTGGCGCCACCGCCCACGCCCCGCCTCCCGCCGCTGCCGACCACGCCCTCGGCGCCCGCTCCCCACCACCCCCCGGCTTCCGCCGCGCCTTCCCACCCCACTCCCCTTCCCTTCCCCACGGTCTACTCCACCTCCGCCCTTTCACCCCCGGCCCCGCTCCCGTTCCCACGGAACGTAAAAAGAGCGCCTGGAAGTTTCCGCAGCAAGCGCGCGACGGCACCACAAAAGCGCCGCAACTTTCTGCGGACCCGCTTTCCTCCCCCCCGCCCCGCCCCCTCCGAGGTCCCACGCCTTTCCGCGCCGCTCGGCCCACCCTTCGTCCCTGACGGCTCACGCGCGCTCAGTCCGCGCCGCGCCCCGCCGCGCCGCGCCGCAGCGTTTGCGGACCTCTGGCCATGGCGGTAGCGGCGGCGACGGCGATGGCAATGGTGGTCGGAAAGGCGGCGGCGGAGGCGTTGGCGGAGTGTTATTTGTGAGGCGAGGAAACGACATCACACAGCGCTTGATTTTTCCAACGGGATTTCACCGCGGCACATCAACTTTCGCCTCGGCCGCCTACGTAGCTCGAGCTCCCCCGCCTCCGCCGCCGCTGCCGGCTTCTCCGTCGGCGACGGTCGAGCCGGCTAACTTCCACTTGCGCGAGCGGGTCCAACCGGAGGCGAGAACAGGGGTGGGGGAGAGTGAGGCAAAGAGAAGGGTGGAATGGTGGTGTTCGAGCGGAGAGGGTGCGCACAGAGCTAAAGATGGCAGTTGACGCTGGGCATATGGGATAGGGTTGATATATGAGTAGAGGTATCGATGACAACAGTGTTGTAATTTTAGTATGATGCCGTGATGATTCTCAGCAGATTCAAGGCAGTGAAAATGCCAACAATGATAGGACTAGGAGGAGGAACATGGCAGTGATGGTTTTGTAGGAAATTGAGCTTAAGGATAAAGCGTTTTACTAAATTGAAGTGATAGGAATGTTACAAATAATTGCTTGGGATGTGATGGGAATGCTGGAAATAAAAGTTTGAACAGAAGGATAACCAAGAGCATAAAGGTCGGCGACGATGTAAGTAATGATCTGCTTGTCTCCACACTGTAGGGAAATGTGGCCAGCAATGTTGCTGCAAAGGATATATCTCGCGTGATGGTCACAGAGTAGAGGCCGCCGAGAGCGAAGGAAGGCGAGAGGAAGAAGATGGGGAAGAGCAGCAAACGGCGTTTCCGCGAGGGAGCGGTGACTTGGGCGGTGACGGCAGCCGGCGAAGCGGGAGCGCGCGCGGCCGTGTGTGTGACGCATATTTCAAGACGCGTAGGCAGGCAGGCAGGCAGGCAGGCGAGCGGGCGAGCAAGCAGACATAGCGCGGGGGGTGGAGCAACGGGCGCGCTGCGCGTCTGCGCCGGCGGAGGGGTGGCCGCGGAGGGGGAGGGGAGGGGCAGGGGAGGGGGAGCGCGTTAGGCGTAATTACGGCGGTCCATCAGGGGCGCGTCCGCGCTCGTAGCATCCGCAGGCTACGCGACGCCGCCTCCTCCCCGGTGGCCTCCCGCTGCCTCCGCGGCCCCGACAGACGGCGCTTGCTGCCGCACCGCCGCCGCCGCCGCCGCCGCCCGGTCGTCCCGCGGGCGCGGGTAATAAAAATTCAAAGAAAATATTTTCCTCGTCTCCCTCCTCCGCTGCGCCCCGCGCGCCGTTGCCGCGGGCGTCGGCGGGCAGAGAGAGGGCGCGGCGGCGGTGGTGGCGGCGGTGGCGCCCGCGGAAGATTTAGAAAGTCGCCAACAAGATTCAGAGTGCACTCTGCAAGCGGGACGGCGCGCCGCGGCGCGGCGCGTCTCGGGCTGCCGTCGCCGCGGCCTCCGGATTCGCCTCCTTCGGCCGCCCGCCCCTCCCCCAACTCCTTAGTTGCCGCTTTTCTTCGACTTCGACGTCGCCTCGGGAATCTTCGGGTTTTTCTTTCTTCGCAGCATCAGTTGAGACATAACTTTCGTTATCTCTTGCTTATTTACCTTAATTTATTTGGTTTCCTCCACAGCCTCATTCTTGTCCTCAAACAGTCCATTTTTTTCCCTTCACGCCTCTCTTTTTACTACTATCGTCATTCCTGTAACCCATTCCATGGCCCCTCTATGGGCCTTTCCATTAGTCCTTCCAGGATCTCTTCCTTCACCTCTTTCAATCGTCTGTTCCTTCAATTTTACATCATGCTTTTCGTTTGCTACAATGGTCTTCACATTTATTGTTGAATATATCACCTCATCCGTCATACCTTCCCAGGCTCTTGCTCTCAACTTCTACTGCCTTATAAATCTATTTGATTCATGCAATCCTAAGTAATATCTACGATCAAATTCGTCAAATCTTTTTCCATGTAATTATATCTGCCATCAATTGAAGAATCCAGAATCCTCCAAATGATTCAGCTACGAACCACCAATCATTATTTCTCATCAATATCCGCGCTTCTACACGCATGTGTTCATGTTTTTCATATTTGCCTTTTCAAAAGTTTTAATACCGCATTCTAATTTTCCTTGGAGGGAGCAATAAAGGATTACAATATCTGATATCATTAAGGCTCTACAAAAACTTTTGAATCCTTACATATGTCTGATGTTCATTCACCTTCCATTGGGCTGTGCTACAGTCTTCTACTCTAAAACCTTGGATCCTTGCTAGGGATAACTCTTTTAATATAGAGCTTGCTTAAAGTTCTCTCCTCTACATTCCCTCACTTTTTTCAATATAATTTTCAGTTTGTAGTGTGTTCTTTTCTCCTGAAACGAGCGTTGACACTATTTCCGACAGCGAGTATATTGTTTTCGAATTATGTTCCATTGCGTGCTGCTTGTGTTGTGTTCATTGACAAGTGGACTATGCTTCCACTGCAACAACTTTGAATTTGACCAGGTACGTCTTGGACACATAATTACCCAGCATTCACTTGCCCTGAACCTGTTGCTCTAAGTTTGTTGTCAACTCTTAAGTTCCTTTTAGTGTGGAAAGCTCGTTTTCTACGATGCATCCTATCTTTCCTTTCGTTGTTAACTCTTCTTGCTATACTTAGTGTATTGAAGGCATTTGAAGTCAGGGTCTCCTTATTTCTTCAAATAAATTCGTGGTGTATTAAACTATTTTTAAAATGGAAATTTTCTGAGTAGGAACTTATCATTTTTTCGTGTGTAGGAACATTTAGTGTTTATTCTAAACAGATATTCATGTTTTCAATTCTGTTTCCAATAATGTTTTCAGTTCTTAGTTAACTGGTCATTTGCCAAGTGAGAATTTTAGGATCATATTAATGCTTATTATCCGACTTACAGCATCTTACCACAAAATAATAAACTGAAAATTGAAATGCGAATGCTTAAAATAATATCACCAATTGTGTGTTAATATTGCCGTTAAACAGAAGATTAATCTCTCTTAGACTGCTGTATTATAAATACGATAATTACTCTCTGTTCTGCATATTAAATATTAAATACTACATTTTATCACCAGTGATTTAGTAATAAAAACCTGTTTGACTGTGTGACTTCATTGCATCACTTCCACATTCCTCCGCTCTTAGTAAGTTTTTTCAAATGTTGGAATTGGTATACATTTAGCAACTTCTATTTTTCTGAATGGTCTGATGCACTTTTTATTCCATTCAACTCTTTCAAAAACTTATCTTTCGTATGTTCTCATCTTCAATATTCGTTCCTTCCCTGCCACTTTCTCTAATAACTTACCACGCCTTGCGGATTTAATTTCTTCTAGCTTCAACTTTCTGGTCTGAGAGTACATCATTTCACGCTACATTTTCTTTCTCATCTCCTGTGGACCTTCTTTTCGTCTCGTGCTGTACATTTTCGCCATGGCCTTCCTCTGGGCGGCTGTGAACCCCGGGTCTCGGCGCTTCGTCGCGCCACAGTGCGGGCCTGCGGGGACGGGCAACGCTGCGTGGCGCTCATAAAACGACGGGCAGCGGCGGCGCCGGCAATTAACGCGAGTTTCCGGCGCGGCGCGCGCCTGTCCATCACCCGCGCTGCGCGCCCACGGCCCGCCCCGCTCCGCGCAGCACCCCCGCACCCCCGCGCTCCTCGCCCCCTCGCCGCCCTTCTTTGCCGCTTCTCGCCCTTCCTCACAGATCTCCACCGCTTCCCGCCGCTCTTCTACACTCCTCTTTCCTCGCTACTCCCAAGTTTTCTCTTCAATTCCTCGTCGCTATCAGCCTATTCCAACTAGGTTGCTTTTGAATTCCTCGCTGGAGTGTGTAGCACTCTAGTTTTTACAGCCAAACCCTGTCGCTTCATACAGGGTCTTTGTCACCTCCTAATCTGTGTTATCGATTATGGTACACTTTTCCCTATAATTTTCACTTCACTATACTTTACAGGCATTTGTCATTCTCTAAAATTCTCTACTTCTGCCCGTCACCCATTTTTCGACTTGCCAACATTCATAACCACACTCTGGAGAGCGTATTCTCTGCAATTCAAACTCTTTTTTATCACATTGTCTCCCTTCTACTAGCTCTTTTCCTTCTCCTAGCAGCGTGAACATCTTTCTTCTCCATAATCTTGTTTACATATTTCATTGTCAAATTCACTTTTGCTGCGGGATTCCACCTTCAGATCTATATCACTGTCTTGAGACTCAGAGTCATATTATTGGCGATATCAACTCCAAAGGGAACGGGAAACATAAGCAACGCAAAGGAGCGAGCACACTTAAGAATGCGTTTAGTATTTACGTCACAAAATATTTCTTTACATTATTTCCAATTGCGCTTCTGCTCAGTGTTTGACCTGGTCAATACCTCCATCTTTGTTGTATGGAGTCTTCCAGAGTCTTTCTATTGCCTCATGAGTATGCCTCAAGGGAGCGGAGAATTAGCATAACAACTGGCCCTGAGAACGAAATAAGGAACAGATTTTAGTTGAAAGAACTTTCTGTATCGTGTTGATCAATTTTCATCATCTGATACATGATCTCGCTGTCTTCTGATAAGAATTGATATTAGTAGAATTACTGTTACTGATAGAGCTAAACAGACCGATTATTTCATTTAATAAAGATATTGCATTGGACTTAGATATAACATTGAATTTTTCATTTTCCCAAGTCCTTGAATCAAGAGAGACATTCCGCAGCTTTGTTGGTGCTATCGTCCTCTCATAGTTTTATGAAATTGCGGGAATAGTAAATATAGATTAGCATATGTCACTACTTCCGACAAGAATAATTGGTGGTGTTGCCTTTGCTTTATCACATTCTAAAATCAACAGTTTCTTCCCTCACCATTCCTCTTTACCACGAAACCACCAATTCGTGCACCTCCTGTGTTTGTAATACACTTCACCCCGCTTACCGATACTCGGTACTTCTTTTCATCCCTTCAGGGATCCAACCCACGGGGGTGCTCTTTGTTCTCGTGTCACACCTCCATTCATGCACTCCCTCGTACCTCGGCTTTCACCTCGACGTAGGTACCTGCTGCGCTACCCCCTCCGCCACTTTCGCCATCACTAAGCACTGCGGCGCCTCTCTCCCCTTTCCACCCCCTTCCTCCCGCCGCCCTCCTGCCCCCCCCCCCGGCCCAGCGCTCGCTCTCGCCTCTCCGCCTCTCCTCCGCAACAAGATAGATCGAGATAGCCCGACATCAAAAAGAACATCAAATATGAAGTAGGCAGCCATTCATAAGGGGTCGTCTCGACGGCGGCCCCTTGTAACGTCAATTCTTTAAGATAATACGCCAGGCAATATATCTCCCGCGGGCGCGCAGCCCCGCTCCCGCCACGCCCCCGTCCCGCTCCCGCCCCGCCGCCGAGCTCCGCGCCCCCGCGAGAGCTCGCTTTGTGGGCCCACGCAAATGAAGATGTTTCGACTTCGTTTTCTCTGCAAATTCGTCTCGGGCTGCCGGCCGCGCGCGCCCTCATTCATATTAATGACAAATATTTCCAGCGCATAAACAAGCACGGAGGCGGGGCCAGTTGCGCCCCGTTCACCCCGGTTCACCTCGTTCCACCTCCCACTCCCCCATGCCGCCGCACTCCCTCCTACCCCGTTCTGCTGCTTCCTTCACGACCTTCCGCCACCCCTGTGGGTCCCGCGTGTTTCGTTCTTCATGGCCGGTCCCGCCCTCCGTCGCCGCCGCCCCCGCCGCCCGCTGGGTCGCTATATTGCCTCTCCAAGTTGCGCACAATCCCCTGTCGCGGGCATCGCGGCCCGGAACTTGTGTATTACTTCCGGCGGGGCCCCCTGCGCCCGCCGCCGCCGTCCTGCCTGAGGCGCAGGGCGAGGGGCGGCGAGGGCGAGAGCGATGCGGAGTCGAGTCGACGTCCACCCCCGGCGGCGGCGGCGGCGACTTCTGAGAGCGCGCCGAGGCGTCCTCCGCCGCGCGGCGGGTGGGTTGGTGGGCCTTCCCGGGCCGGGGCGGGCGGCACCGCTGGAGTCTGTTGTGACCGGAGGGCGGTGGGCGGGGCTTGCCAAGGGCGCCTGTGGGCGCCGGTGCCGGCGTGGTGAGTGATGTGACGGGCGTGGGCGGGGCCGAGGGGCGGGTGACACGAGTGGTCGCCGCCGGCCGCCCACCCTCGGCCTCCTCCGGTTGCCTCTGGGCGACGGCGGTCGGCCGCGGTGAGGGCGCGTATGAGGGTATAGTGTGGTCTTGAGGGTGCCCCGCCATCGCCGTCTTATGCGGTGACGTCTTTGGAGGGTGGCGTCTTCGGGGTCTCGAGCTCGTCTCGCCATTGGGTTCGAAACGAACGCGCGATAAAGGCGGTGGAAGGAGGAATATGAGGCAGCTCCTGCAAATTTGGGAGAGTGCGGTTTGGATCAAGATGTCTCCTATTCCTTTAAGCTTTTATCTGACACAGTGGAATATATTGTATGTGGTTCTTAGAAGAACTGCAGGGTGGATGTTATTATTTTAGCTATTCCTCTACTTCACAAATAAAGATGTTTAGAGTCGGTTGAATTATAAATCTACTCCAGGTTGCAACCAGCTACCAAGGGTGTTGATCCAAGGCCTGTCGGTGCCATTACAATATGTTGCGCAAAATGGGCTGTTCCATAAAGCAATTCCGTGAACTTTCTAGTCTTTTGAATGAGCTGGGAGATAAGCCAAGTTCTTACACAATTTTTTCGATACAAATTTTAGAGCTCTTAATCAAATGCAGATCTAATCCCAGACGTCGAAACTTGGGCAGCTTCCGCTTCTGACTTCATGCTTTCCATTTAAGTCACATGAATGATTGATCTTTATTGATTTGCACCTACCGGAAAAGGTGGCTCAGTGCATAAACTGATGTCACTGTAGTACCTCTGACTCAGAGGTCCTGACGAGTCCGAGGATTTTCAACGTTAGCTTGTCAACTAGGTTAAATTTAGTCGATATCTGGAGAAGAATTCTAGCGGCCGGCTACTCTGATGGGTTTCCGTAGTTCTTTTCCGTAGTTTCACCGACCAACACCACGGAAATGCCAGAGGAGCACCCTAACCATCGGGCGATTACCACACATGCCGGGAGACCGGTCGGAGACTTAGAGCTTACACCCGACTCGTGGGAGATACATGTTAAGATCTGTGTATCAACAAATGTGATACTGGTATTTCATCACCCCTGAGTTTATAACCATAGTCGGTGTGCGACAACTGTCTCGATAGTGGAATCAAACTAAAGCAAAACTGCACAGGTGATAGCAAATCTTGGGAAATTTCTCTGTTAATCTGAACACTCCGCTATGTATTAGTAAGCTGGTACTTCAATGGTCAATGGTCAATGGTCTTCTGGTAGTCAATTCATGCCATTCTTAAATTACATAATGGTTTACTTGATGTAAGTAAGATTCACTGAAGATGCACCGTAAGTAAGATGTAAGCAAGATGACTTTATTTAGTGGTATGATTTCCTTACTGCCAGAGGAACGTTTACGACTTCTTTCTATTCAAATGGCAACAGATGGTTCTTCTTTAGGGGTCTGTACATTTTGGTAATTATGGCTGCCGTTATAACTTCGTACATAACTGGCAAACACGAGACTGGCCTGTCGTTCTCCGCTCCCGTTTTGGGCAGCAAAAACGTTATGTCGCGTTTGAGCCATTCGGGGAGTCCTTTTGGGTTTTCTCAAATTTTATTGATAGTCTTTGCTAGATGAGAATGTATTCCTGTTAATTTCTTAATCCAATAATTCTGGATCTTATCAATCCCTGTATATTGCCAGTTTCCCATATCCTTAATTGCCCTCACGGGTAGCTCATTGGTCAGCGTGCTCGCTTTCCATGACGCGACCCCGGGTTCAATTCCCGTTCGGACAAGATTATAGTGTGCGTTTTTCTTGCAATGTCCCAGTATAAGTTGCTGTGGATCGATGAGAAAGCTCACTTCTTAGGTTTCTCAGGAGAAGACCAGAATACGTCGTAGAGATGTCTATGTGGTAACCACATGTACCCCCTAACCCATGGCCGCAAAGTCGGGACATTGCTGTTAGCCCCAGGCTTTGTCAGAGGCTATTGCGCAAAAGGACATACATACATGTTCTTAATTGTTTGAAAGAGTTCCTTCTGTGAATGCATGAACCTGTTCCACTCTTTCCTCAAATTCACCGACAGCAGTTCGTTTAGAAAATGCCTCGGCTAAGAGTTATTGAACGCCGAGGGTCGGCGATTCGTTTCATAATTCTTTTCTTCCATGGAGATACCGAACTGTTTACTCTGTTTGGCTGTCAGCCGTAGGTGTCATTGGCTGGCCTCAAAATCATCTGAGATACCAAAGAACCAGTTGTTTACACTATCTAATTGATTTCATTAATATCTAGATCTCGACCTGGGGTCTGTACCACCACATTCGAGACAATTCACTATCACTCTCTTATCTTTAGCATTTTCATATATCCTTCCAAACGGTGCACGAGATTCGAATGGAAGTAGAGGACCTCGTTCTGTCTCACGTTGAAGGATATTTCGTATTATGTCTATACCATGTGATTCATAGCCAGATAAATTTTCACCACTGACGGAAGTTTCATCGGGAAGCGCTGAATGTTCAACTGGGCCATCATATTCAGGGATATCAATTGACCCTAAATTTTCGTCACTTGGCTGTTCGGTTCGCTTCGATCCTGTGGCCAGTGGTAACTGCAACATTCCAGAAGAGCTTCCATCGTTTAGTCTCCAAAACGGAATCTGGCATGAACTTGTAGTACGTGACCTCTTTCTGCACTATCTCTGAATTTCAGCCATGGCCTGATGGACTACTGCAGCAACGACGTTGTGCCGACTCATGTCACTATGTGTTGGAGTGTTTTGCCTAGTTAATTGCAAAGGCGCCGCAGGTCCTCAATCACATATCTTTGTTCATTGCAAGGAGATATTACTTCGCCCTGAATAGAAATGACGAAGCCTTTTGTCTCAGCAAAGAGATCAGCTGGTGACTGACGAACCCATGATCATAATGTTTCCTTTGAGCTCAGCAGGAAATCAGCCATGAAAATACTTCTTGGTCTACTCACTCAGACTTTCTACTTTGGTGATACCTCGTCTCTCAATGTCGGCTTGATTCAGGTTGTTGTCCGTAGAACGTATTACTTCATGCACAACTGTTGTTTTCGTATTTGCGAAGATCATTGATTTGTTTCGGGCGCTAGGTCTCAAAATTTAGAAGACCTCCTTCGTTCTGAGATAAGTAGAGTCTTGCCATTGAACTATTGGGATGGTGCATGCAATAATTTGTTACAGTGGTCCTAACTTTTCGAGTAAGCTCCTACATTGCAGTTGTTGTCGAGTGAAGAACAACAATTAATGTATAGATAGCGACAGGTACTACCCAAGAGTTGATGGCTGATATAAGCTTTTTTTCCTTTAAAAGAGTTTTACGACTCTGCAAGAATTTATGTTGAATATTTGAACTCATCTTTTCTTTTACTTCCCACATTCGGCTGATCTCGATTTCCCAACTCTAGAAATGTATTAGAAATAATAATGAAGATACGACAAAGAACAGAAAGAAAAACATAACATAGTCCGGAAAGGTGGAAACAGTGGAGTAAAACCTCAGAAATTTTGAAAACAAAAAATAACGAATACCGAGAAAAGGAACGACGAGAAATTTGGCGATGAAAGAGAATAGCGAAGCTCGCGGGAACGCCACCGCCTAAACACGCACTATCGGAGCGGTGCGGCGAAGGCAAACGTCCGTCCGCAGGAGCGGCGGCGGGGGCGGGGGCGGGGGCGTTCACTAATTACTAAGCACGCACGCGAGCCCGCGCCGCAATGCCCCTCCTGCGCCCACATGAGCGCGAGCGCGTATCGGCCGCGCGGCGCCGCGCAGCTGGGAGCACCCGCCGCCGCACAGTGGGTTCAAATAACACGAATAGAGGCCAAAAAGTGAGCAAGTTGCCACTGAATTTCACAATAAAAAAATTTAATACGCAGTATTAAAAGAAAACAAAAAATTGTTGCACGTCGTTAATTCGTCCGTTTAAAGAATAGCTTACCTTCAAAGACCGTGATTATGTCGCGTCCATGGTTCATGGTTGATGCCTCTGTTTCATTGAGAAAGCATTTGTGGGTATGAAATAAATAACGTAAGACATCTAATTAAAATACGGCATTAGAGAGTTATCAAAAATAGGTCGTTTGACATAGCTTTATAACGAATTTGGAAAATTATTTGTATATCTAACTACGTTTTTTGTTTTAATTTGACTATTCATTCTACGACAGAGATAATACTGATGTTGATACTAGTTAAAAGTAGACACTAATATTATTTAAATACTTTTGTTATAATAATTCTTATTAGAATCAGAACTACGACACAGATATCTTTGTACCCTTTTACTTTATATAAAGTGCAAAATTTACTTGCGAATTATTTTGTCTCGGTTTAGTGTTTTCAATGTTACGTTATTTCGCCAAGGAATATTTTTGTCCAAGGAATATTTTCGCCAAGGAATATTATTTACGTCTATTCTTTACTACACCACTTGATTACTATGTTATTACAATCAATGTATCCTCAATCTTTAAGGTTTTTGCCCTTACATGGGTTTAGTGTTTATTAAATATTTTGTCTAGGTATTCCAACCACCCAACGGCTGGTTACTCTTTACGTCCCAATGGGACGCATATTCGACCATAGACACCGACCAACCTAGACACCGACACATTGCGGGCTCGTCTGATATGTGGTCAGCAGAATGCGAAGCCCTCTGCAACAACATGTAAATGACAGGCAAGGGACAAACAACCATGCCCAAGGTGGGAATGAAACCGCGATTCTTTGAAATGTATTTAATACACATTTACTTATTTTTAATGACCTAAATATCGTACGTATCAGCATAGCCGTGTCTGTCGCAAATGCCGTGTGAAATAGATGTTTTGAGGTTTCGGTGATAAAGGCATACCATCATGGATTCCAATAAGCATGTTAAAACATTGTTAATCATTCCACAATAACTCAAAAAAGACAAATAATTCTTACGTTTATTTAATCACATCACCCTGTTAGAAATGTGTTACATAACATAAGATTTCGATATTTATTTGTAACTCAGCTTGTGAACATCAACAATCTAACTCCCAAAACGGCAGTTCGTTACCCATTAAGTTGCGAATTTTGTCGAAAGTCGGAAAATACACATACGTACATTTTTTGGCATGAAAAAAGAACCCTGAGGTAATGCTTAAATTTCCCTCAGAGTCAGTAATTTAATTCTCACCCTCACACATCGTACTTTCTTTTTTGACTAACTTGCACCGAGCATATGTTCAATTGTAGTAATAAATTATTATTGTTATTATTTTTACTATATTACTATTATTATATTATTATTATTATTATTATTATTATTACATTCCCTCACTTCAGGCGGTGAAACGACGACAGTAATAGGTTATAAGGAGGTAGCTAAATTAGTGCTCGTAAATTGTTGAAAATATTCCTGCAACTGAACGCAAGCAGAGATGGAAACGGATCTATTTCCAGGCAAAAAATAACAAAAACAAATCGCAACAAAAGGGAGAATTGTGATTCAACGGCTAGCTCATTCGCCTTCCACCGCTAGGGGCCTGTTTCGATCCCCGGCTCATCCTTGTGGACAAAACGAGTTCTTGGCAGTTATTTTGGGGGGGGGCGTCCTGTTTTTCTTGTCTATCATTCTCAATCACTATTCACCGCATCATTAGTTTCATTTTCTACTCAATAGATCAAAATTCATAGGCCTAACAGACCTTCGTAATTGATGGATCCCTAGAGTCAAATGAACAAATAAATAACATCAATCAACAAAAACTACCAAACCAAAGAAATCACAAAATCTATTTATTCCCTATTAGTCTAGTGTGGAGTTTGTATTTCATATTTAATTATTTGATAATTTGTTTAATTACAGAAATAATTTATCTGGAAGGATATGAAAAACTGGTCAGTTTCCTCCAGAAGAAAAGATATGCCGAATGCCACCTCAATTGCCTCAAACAGTTGACAGGAAGGGGTATATCCACGAGTCGGTCAGGTCGAGATGGTCGGGTCAATCCATTATAGGCGTAATTGCTTAGTGTGGTCCCTCCGGCGGGTATTTTAATATTACAAACTTCAATTTGTGATTCAGCAGTTCATAATAAAAATTGATTTTAAATATATTACAGCTGCCCGGCTCGTCCACTTTCGCTCTCGTTAAGATTCATGGATAAGTATCGATGAAAACTCTAGTTTACTTTTTTGTTTCATTAAATTATTTGTTTCATTAGTTATTGACAATTTGAGGAATCGTGTTGTAAATAGATGTAAATGTCAGAAATACATTATAGAAGTTCACAGCTATTTACCAATGTAAATATAGGCGCACTGAAACCGTTAAAACATGTGTTTTTCTAGAATTCTTCGAGAATATCGTAAAGGGAATCGTCTGAGGATTGTGACAATCGATTTGTCTTGTCGAGAGGAATGGAATGAGCTTTTGATCACTTCTGAAGGTGCCATTAGTCACCAAAAACACCCTTTAGTTGTTTTAAAAAATACGTTTTAAGACGAATTTATTAGAATTTTGTGGATGGACCCTCAAAAAATATCAATTTCCCCCCACGAGTTCGAGAAGCGTCTAATGACACTCATTTGTTTCGATTGGTGAACCAAAAGACGTCTAACCTTGAATGAAAGGCACATGGACGGACTGACGAATAGCCAGACGGACGAACAGACGGAGTAAAAGACGGACGGGCAGATGGATGGGTAGACGGGCGGATGGACGGACGAATAGACGGAAGGATAGACGGACTTGATGGACGGACAGTTGGACAGACGGACGATCGCACAGACGGACGGACAGACAGACTGGCGCACAGAGAGCCGGACGCACTGACAGAGGCCAGACGGCCGGACAGATATGGGTGCAGGTTACTCGATTACTATATAAAGATGCATTGGGGTGTGCATTTCGCTGCGCTTTGGCCCACTTCGCATCCGCGTTGGGCGCAGCGTGCTCGCCCAAAGCACCTGGCGCGCAGCGCAGTGGGGGGGAGGGAGGCGTGGTGTGCCGCGGCGCGGCGCGGTGCGGCGGCTCAAAG
This sequence comes from Acheta domesticus, assembly GCA_031308135.1. Lineage (NCBI taxonomy): Eukaryota > Metazoa > Arthropoda > Insecta > Orthoptera > Gryllidae > Acheta > Acheta domesticus. The sequence continues at coordinate 109,021,261 of JAHLJT010009436.1, forward strand.
CAGCGCAAAAGCGTGGTGCGGCGCGGTACAGCCCCGCTCCGCTGTTTGCCCCGGGCACATCAAACGCGTACGCGAATTGGCTTTGAACTCGGAAATTGTGTCGGCCCGACGACTAAGTCCCTTCTTATTGCCGCAATCGCGAGGAGAGTGGTTTAGCATGGGAAACGCCCGGGAAGGTAGGCCACACCGGGTGCGCAGTGGATGAGACGAGAGGTGTGGATTGTGGGCATTGTTGCTCGTCAGGTGATGGGTGGTGAGGGAGAATGACTGATGACATTTGAGAGGACGTAGTCTGCATTGATGTCAGTCCGGTAACATATATCCTTGAGAGTAGAAGATGGAAATTAATTTTTAAAAAAAGATTCACCCAAGAAATTTCGAAGTTCATAAATTATAATGGGGACAATAAGTAAATAACGAGGGTTAATAATTAACAATTTCTACTGAAATGTTCTTTAGTAGCAAATGAATGCAAACATATAATAACGATAGAAATATAATATGATAAATAATAGCATATTCGGCTATAACGGCATTTGTGACTTTGATTGGGGTTTTAATATTTATTCAGGAACTTCAAAGGTAGAGAACATTTGTAATATGCATCAAACAATTAGTATGTTAATACAGCAATGGTTGTGGAGTGAGATGGAACGTTTTCATTGTACGTACGATCAAAATCTCCAGTCATTCTGACCACACACCAGGCACAAAATTATGGATTTAATGGTTTCTCTGGAAGACACTAAAGATTCCTTCACTAGTAAAACGTACTGTTAACGTACGTTTATAGTATCCTGTATTTAAAACCTTTGGAACGAAAAATCAAAGGCCCCAAAGAATTAAATTGTCAAGAGTTCTTATTTTTGAGAGCAACTTACTAGCAATAGATTAGGAGTGTGTACTACAATAAAAAACAAATCATTCGTGTTTGTTGATTGTAATGTCTATTATTTTACCGAACCAAACTTACTTTATATAGCATTAGTAAACCCGATAAAGTAAACCTGAAATATAATTTAAGAAGTGTTCGAATATAAAATAAGATTTCAAATATTATGGTTATAAATTAAATGTGGGATTGCTGTTTGCACTTTTCCTTTGTTAATATATAACTTTATTACCAAATTAATGTAACTGCTATGGAAACAACATCTCCAAAAAAACAAAAAAACAAACATTTCTCTAACTTCTCCAGATTCTTCATTTTTATCAACGTCAACATTGCAATTAAGACAAAGAAATAAAAAATACCATTTTCTCAGTAATTGTATTACTGAAAAAACACAATCACGAAGTTGATGTCACTCAAATTACTTACGAAGCATGTTACATCAAAACAATTTAGTAAGTCATAAACAAGAAGCAGAGGATGAGGTGATTGTCTTTTCTTACTGTGGTATCCTTCACTTTTAACGACAATCAAAAACTATATTAATTTTTTGGGTTACAAGCATTTTAACTTCGATACACAAACTTCCCCAACCCAATTGGCCGCATTTTCAGGTGTACTGAGACTAATAAATGTGGACCAAAACAAAATCAAATACATTTAAAAAATTAGGGCACAATAAAACTTTCTTGTTATTTTCGACAATTTTCGATAAGTCTAAAGTGGGCAATTTCAGTCTATCAGTACATTTGTTTCCTATAAAGTTTTCATTACATCATATTTTCTTCTCCTGTCATTTCATTTCCTTGTACCATGCATTTACGAGCTTCCTTGCATTTGCATTTCTTTCCGTCTTTCGTTTATTTTTTTTATTCGTAATAATATTGTTCTTTCTTCTTTTCTTCATTGATTTCGTGAATTGAAAAACTCTGCATTCGCCAGACAGAATGAAGAATATAAGAACAAAATTTTACTTTCGAATATGGATTTCTATTGTGTCGTAGGGCCCGCTTGTGTCGTATGTGCAGCTACTTGCTTCTACTTGCTTGTGAGGCACGCCCTCTACCCGGCGGCTTTCGCCCGATCGCTTGCCCGCAGGGTATGCATGCAGCGGCTTGAGACTCGACGTGTGATGGCACAGTGCGAGCACGCGAGAGAGAAGGTGACTCGAGTTAGTGGTAAAGAGAAAGGAATCGCCACATGTGGCGTACATTAGAAAAAAATTCAGAAAGGAAATGCATTTTTAATTCGAAAAGAGAGATGCAGTCTATTATTAACCTCTTGCTAAATTGCATAAATTCACTGCATACTCCGAAAAACTGCACCAGACGTGAAAGTTTTTTCGAGGCATAAAGAGGTGCGTATAAAGCAAGTTTAGAAGTCCTGATCTTCAACAGTGGACAGCTGACTGGGCGCGGAGCGTAGCATGGGTTTAGCTTGGCACGCCGTCTGACAAGCGACGGGCGACAGGCGACGGACACGATGCGTGCTCAGTAATTAGCGAGCTTCCGTTCGCTGTGGTCGCGCTAGGCTCTACGCTGTCCACCTGCTCTTCCGACCACTCTCTGTAGCTGGAACGAATTCAACCGCTGACTGAAGGAGAATCCTAGTTGCCGGCTGCTCTGGTCGGTAGTTTTCTCTTTCTCTGAGCATTAACACGCAACCCTGGTGCAGTACCGCTTGTAATTTTCCCTCCTTCATCATTGTACCGTCCTTTCAACTTTCACATACACTTACATTTTTCATGCACTACACTACCACACATGTCGGGAGCTTAGAGTTTCTCCGAGTTTGGGGGATACTTGGAGGGGGGAAATTACCGGCAAGTTGACTTATATGTTGCGCTTGATCACAAGTTCTAGCGGGGGAGAAATAACGTTACCTCCAGTGAAACAGTATGAATTACACTTACGGGACGAACGGTTTCAGTAGTTGACGCTCTCAGAATGAGAAGTACTCTCTCACTAACTCATCCACCCTCTTCATAGGGGAATCCTAAAACTCCGAGTCTCCCACCACCAACGTTGTCGTTTTCGAATGTCAACGCTTCTCCACGGGGAGAAACAAATTTCCTCAGTTTGCTTATTTGCTTTCTCTGGAACTGTGTGAAATTAGATACATTTTATGATTGATGATCGTTTTCTCCTAATTTCATCAAACTCTCTGTAATATGGCTCTAATTTTCTCGAACGACTCATTCAAATATTCATTTTGCAATTTAACCTCAATATTATTAGTATTGAGGTATACACTCTAAACTATCAGCTATGATAGAAATTTAAAATAAAACTAAAGATTTAAATAAAAATAATTAAAAACATTTGCTGCACTATCAATATCACAAGTCACTAAACACAAAATACGTTTTTACCTTTCACCAGTGTAACGCGTTGCATCAATTGTTCCAAAACACAGGATAGGCCAGTGCTTGTGTGAATGTGTTAGTACATGACCGTAATGCAAACAGTTCACAATTGACATGCAAATATCACGATCTGGAAGATTATTTATTTGTATTTTCAGCTCTGCTCAATCCAAAAGTATTAAAAAAAGAAAATGTGTTCGAAGGTCGCGCTCTCTTTCAGGTCGCGACTACGAAACGAATGTCCATTCTCAGGACTCGCGTGTTACCAAGAAATTTCCGATACAACTCCAAGCAATACAATGGCCGCCGCGGAGAAAAGGAACAGAAGAAAAGAACAGAGTATTGAAGGGGAGAGAGTGAATAAGATGTAAAATTTCGTCATAGATTGCGTTGAGTAACATTATGGGAAAGGCAGAAAATGAATACACGGAGAAGGCATAAATGGTGGATCGGTAATGAATAATATTTTTCACATTTATTGTTCATCTCTTTAAAATACATAATGAAAAATAAACGGTAAGTATACCAACGAATAGGAAGTAATAAAAACACGAAGGAGGAATAGCAAAAAGACAAAAAGAAACCAAAGTGATAAATGTAATTAGAGTTTTTGGATAATCAATACCCCCATTTACTTGTTGGGGTCTTGGTAAATCTGCTGCTCCCTTCCCTGCTTCTCGTTACGTCCTTCCTCTCCGAGTAGTCGTGTTTTTTCGTTCATTTTGTTTCTAGGGCTCTGCAATGCGAGACTTGCCGCCTCTGCCAAAACTTGCATCACCGCCGCCATTACCGCCACCACCGTCACCTCCATCGTCATCATCGCCATTGCCACTCCCCTCATCTCTCTCACCCTCCGAGCTGCCGTCGTCGCTAATACTTAATGACACCCATACCACCAACGCAAACTCCACCATCGTCTTCACTGTCATCGCAATGACAACCATCGCCATCACCGCCGTCGCCTCCACTACTATCGTCAGCACTTTTAGCGCCATCACTACCGTCACTATCACCATCACCACCACCACCATCACCGATGGTCACTAGCTTGACCATCGCCATCCCCACCGTCGCCATCACCATCGTCGTCACCACCATCACCACCACCACCGTCATCCCCACCACAACTATTATCACCATCATCACCACAAATAACATCGTCACCACCATCATCACCCCTACAATGGGGGCCACCATCCCCACTGCCGTGGTGTCGCCAATGCCGTCGTTGCGTTACAATCCACCCCATCTCGTGCACTCCCTCCGGCCGTCTGCCATCTCGGCGCTGAAAGCCATTAGAATGTGGAGAGCTGTAAAGTTCCGGTTGTGCCAGCGTTCCTCTCTCGCACTGGAATAGCACTCTACGAGGCTTCTTTCGATTATCTATGTACTGTCGTACATAGAACGGCGACCTCCGACGGAATACATTGGTCGTTTTGCGCTCACATTCTCATATACGTCTCCTACTCACCTCTTTCACGTTGCACTGTATAATACGTCCATTTTCTTGTGATGGCTGACCGCATTGTGACTTCATAAAAACGGAATGGGGTTGGCTGTGGTGTTCGTCTGATTCAGGACATAACTGTACATTAAAGTCGAGGTCTGATGTCACGTACTAAGAGGTATGGTCGTAGTGATGGAATGCAAGTTGAAGAACTCGGTCGCTTTAAAGAAACGCATTTAGGGTCCGCCCGTAAATTACGTAACGCAAATTTGGAGTATTTCCAATACCCCTTCTCTCCGTTGTAACGCACCGCTAAAGCACGCTTGAATCCCCCTAAATAACGCTTGTGACAACACCTCCCTTGTAAATGCAAGAAGTGAAAATAATTTGTATTTACTTTACTTGTGTCATGTATTAAAATTAATGATAATTTAAGTTGAAATTAGATGGCGATGCTGGCTGCACGAAACAAAGAGATTGGGGCAAGTTGTGAGTGAAGTAAGAATAGTTGGACGAGAAATGGTTGATCACAAGCTGTGCAAACGCAATCGTGGATGGCGCAAGAGCGCGAGTTTAAAGCGCCAATTTAAGTGAATTCTAGAATATACTTCATATCAGTTTTGAATATTTTCTTCATAATCTTACAGATTAAAAAAGACATTGAAAAAATATTTCCATTTATTGTAACAATTTACAACTAATAAATTTTGTGTATTTATGTTTTTAAATCAAATTAATTAATTAATATTTCAATGTTTTAGTACAGGACACAAAAAAGGAATTATTTCAACAAATGTTGAAAAATGTAAAAAAAATTAATATCAATGTTACGCAACACTTAACTAATACCTCCTTCCCCTATGTAACGCATCGTAACGCTACCTCAGACCCCTTCCTCCCTCTCTTGAGCGTTTCGTAATTTATGGACGACCCCTTACGACTCGAAAAATTTTACAAAAACATTAAAGGTAATATATCTTACTTTTTGTTACAGCTTTATCAGAAACATCTGTTAAATTTTTATTTTCTTCCGTTAGAAGTTAATAACAAAGGAAATCCCATTGAAAACGTCATCGTAAGAAAGAAATGATTATATTATTATGCTTTATTACTGTGCTCATTTTATTTGAATTCTATCAACATTTTTCTATTCAGTTTTTTTCAGACATGGACATCTATGTAATTATTCATCTCGTCCATATTACACCATTGACAATTAGCTCCCAAGAATAGTTTCCATTTTCTCGTGTTCTCGCACACATTCTTCGATAATAAGTGTCTACCGTTGTTTTTGTACCTCCTGGCCTGCTTCGTATTAAATTGGTAATTCTGCAGATGAAGTTAAACGGCGCCATGCAGATTGTTTGCAGTTTGATGTTCTCAAGTTAGATATTAAAAATTGAATTGATCAATGATTGCTGCTTAAATAAAACGCACAGAAAATATTGCAGCGTTTTAATTTAGACATTAACTCTTTGCAAAATTGTGTGTTCATGAATTGTGAGCCAGTGCAGCAGGAACTGAAAACGATTTTAATCTTTTACAGAATCTACATATCGTATTGGTAAAGATAGGTTTTCTAAGGATATAAATAACATATTGACAACATTTTAGGGATAGTTCTGTTTTTGTTTTGTATTGGAAAATACCAGTGCAGCCGTTAGAATGGCGCTGTTCTAACGTCTTCGGCCGCTTTTCTTTCTGTCATTGACCGCTGATATGTTGCTCCCAGTACCTGGCTTCCGTAATTTTCATGTGCACGGTCCAACGACAATCGAATTTGAGAGAAACCATCAGAACAATATTTGTTCTTTGAGATCTGTTTGGCTCCAGGTCGTAGTAACAAAAGAGGAAATTTGCTGGGTCTTGTACAAGCTGTCAGAGAAAAAAACATGGAGATATTCCGACGAAAAATATATCAGTAAAAGTATATGTGGCAGTGAGCAATGGTACTAGAGGCGAATGTTGAACAGAGTGTGGTTAAAAAAGACTCAAGTGAGACGCAAGTTTTTGAACTTTATACTCGTTATAACAAAGACCGAATATTTTGAACTTGCAACAAACGGACTTGATTATAGCAGACGACGAATTAACTTGCGTTCCACTAATACAAGTTTCGGTGTGCCTTACGGTGAAATGAGTAGTGGTCAGTGAAGAATTTGGCTCTGAGCGTTGTTGAGGTATTTGAGTTACTGGGACGAAAACTGCATAAATTACTAGTCGTGAGAGGACTTCCTATGAAAGTAGTATGTGGAACGAAACGCAATACCTCCGGGAACATTCAGAAATAACATGCTTTCTAGACTTTAAAGCCACATAAAGCCACCAGCTGTGAATGTAGGTCACCACCTTCAAAAGAGTACTCTGGGAATGTGGTAATTTCTGAAATGTTAAATACAATTACCCCATTTGACAGGATAGGAAACATCTAGTCACAATCACTTGTCAGAAAATTTACACGAACTTAACTTGAAGTGTCAATTTTATGTGGTTGTCTTTGTTTAGCTACATAAATACACGAAATTGAAAATTACTTATTAGCATTAGGAAGCCTGTATACGAAGGCAATTTTGAAACTAAGCTCCATTATTTATTTTGTCACTGTTTCCTGTAATAGTGTTTATTTCATCTGCATATATCCAACGCTTATACAGTGAAAGAAATAAGAAAAATATAATTTTATTTTATTTCTACGTTAAAATGCAATTACTCTTGTGTGGTCACATATTTGAATAGAAGTTGCAGGTGCATGTGATGTAGATGCAATTCCGCGAAAAGCTTGTACTAAATGGGAAGAAGATGAATTACAAAAAGAATACCACAAGGAAATCCTCGTCTTTCTCGCTAACGTAGCTGATCCTTCCGGAGCGTGCCATTACCGCAAAAGCAAGGAAACCGTGCGTTTAAATTACGTATGCTTTACGGCGCAGTGTACGGAGAAGCACAGGAAAATCTTACCTTAATTGTAACTTCGCCTCGTAAATCCTCCGTTAATGGCTTGCGGTGTCCCGACCGTTGCAGTTTTCCCATGGATGACCCTTTGCACGACGCCCAGGCAGCGCGGCCACAGGCGGGGCAAGCGGGGAAGGGGGCGCTTCGGCGGTTGTTTTCATGGCAACGTCCGGCGTGCGCGGTCGCGCAGGTGGAATCCGCGGGTGAGGAGCGTCGGCGGAGCGGGTCGGGTCGGGGAGGGCTGAGGCGGGACTAGGGGATAGCGATGCCCCTGTGCTAATTGGCCCCCTTACCGCGCCGGAGCGTGGCGTGGGGGAACTGCTGGGGAGGGGTTAACGAGCCTACGGCGGGGAAGTACATCGCCGGGGGCTGTTACGGGGCCCGCCGGTTTACGCGCTCGACAGGGGGAACACGGGTCTGCGCCGGGCGAACCCGGGGCGAGCGCGCGCGGGGGCGCCGTCGGGGCGACGTAGGGGAGCTTACCACCAAGGACGCGGCCCCAAGATCTGCTTATACGTCGCGATAACGAGCTATCGATATCCCTCGCGGGAGAACCGACCGGCGCCCGCGGGCCCCGTTGTGTTGCGATCAAAGGCGACCGGAGTCTGGGCGGGGCTAACGTATGCGGGGACGAGGGTGGGGATCAGGAGGGGGCGGGGTGGGATGACACCGTGGGCGACGTTTCGGGTTGCAGCAGAAGCGCCGCGTCTCGCCGCGGCGGGGCGGAGCGGGGCGGGGTGGGGCAGGAGCGGCGTGCCAGGGTGAAGCGACGCGGCGGGGCTGCATCGTCGAGTCTCTCAGGGGTATCGCACGGTGCCCCGCGGGGGCTTCGTTACTCGCCCTGTCCTCCCCGCGCGCGGTGCTGGAGTCCGTCCGAATCTCCCTGGGGAAAGCGTGCGCGGCAGCGGGGGAGAGGTCACTCTTGTTACTGCTGCGGCCGCCCCGCCACTCGGCGCGAGTGCACTGCCAATTTCTGACTTTGTCTCCTCCGATCCTTGCATTGCTATGGTTGCCTCCCAATTCCTCATGGATTCTTAAACATCTGTAGCTACTGTACATCACAAAGACTTTACTTATCCGTTAAATATGTTTTTTTCGTTTCAGCATATCTTTCTTTTTTCGTTCTTTTATTTCTTCCTTTCTATCTTTATCATGTTCTTTAAAAATAGTTTCAATAATTTTCTTTTACTTTAACTTCTTTTTTACCTCCTGCATAGTTTCATTGGCTTTTTGATTTTCTCGATTTACTTATTTAATTCATAAACACCTTTACATTGTGAATTCGAAAAAACATCATACGTTAAGACAATATATAATTGAATTGAAACAAATTGAATAAATTTAAGAAACAATTTTCTTGTATTATTTGTGCAGCATTAACTATTATTATTAACCATTACTATTATTATCATTATTATTAAGCGCAGTTGCTGGGATAAAATTGTGTGTTTCATATGAAAGTGAATAATTTGTCAGGAATAAATAACAACCGAATGTGAGAAGTTGGCTGGATGAACCAAATAGACCAATAGGAAACCTCAATCGTATTTATGAATCCGTGAGTTATTAGAAATTATTGGGTAATTTGTTGACAAAGTGCATTTAAGAAAATCAATGAAATAAGCGTACAATCATAAGAGTAGTAGCTTGATTGTTTTATAATGGCAGGGAAATTACTGCGTTTCGTATAAAGAGTGATCGCTAAAACAGTGTAGCCAGTGTTTGTGGAGAAAATCCTGAACAAGGGAAGTCCCCCAGTAATGAAGAGGATTTCTTTGTGCGGGGCATATTGCGTCCTACAAATGACCGAGGAAGGGTATAATGACTGTCTCGCTACCACTTTCGAGTGAGTGATTACAAGGTAGTAGCACAATGAAGGATATATGCCTGCGCGCACCGTTGCTCTTGCCGGCGTCGCGACCGCCGTCCTCTGGCCTGCTCGTACTAGTATCTCGTTCATCTAAACGGACGCGACCCCATTGATCATAAGTGTCCGGACGTTAACGCGTGCGAGAGAGCGACCTGATGGGCCTGTCTCAATTGTGTTGTGTTGCTGTCTGTTAAAGCTAGTTTGTGGGCGGTCACGTATTAGACCTACATGTTGGTGGGCGTCAGCTTCATGAATGAAGGGCTCGTTGTGAAAATGTAGAAGTCAATATTTCGCAAATTGTATCACCATGATGCGTCTACCCACGTATCAGTATTAGTTTCGCAAAATAGCAAAACTCGATTGGGATGGGTTCACACAACATTTCCTCACTTCTTATCAGGTTTAAAAAGAATAAATTATGTTATTTTGTGAGCGAGTGTGTGTGCGAATTATGAGTATATTTACTTCTTCAGAGTTCAGTATTTCTTAAGAATACCTCTTTAATTTTGTCGAAATAATAATTTGATAACTGACTAATTTGCTCTAAAATTCGGTAATAATAAAATTGTACCAATAGTCAATTGTGTAATGAATGTATACCAAAACCTTTTTATAATACATATTTACAAGTGGTACGTTTATCTTTCAATAAATTGTTTATGTATAGATATTTATCATTTATGCTAAAAGGTTTTTCGTAACCTCATTCTACTTGCGATCAACATTGTGTCTCATGGTTATCTTGTAAACAATTGTAATAATCCATTTCATTGGAGAGGATATTCTAACAATTTACTTCAATTTCTTCGTAAAATGAAAATAACTTTGTACCTAGGAAATAACACATTTGTTTCAACCGGTTACTTTTAGAAGAGAAATATTAGTAACTCTTATTTAATACACCCAATTATTATCATTAATTAAATAGATGAAATTTATGTTAAATTCTGGTAAATTACAAACTTTGAAGGCGATTATTTTGAGGATTATTATTATTATTATTATTATTAACAATTACTTTATGATTATTTTTAAAAAGATTTTTGATAAGGTCGATCATGATCTAGGTCATTGGCGACCACTATTAAATTTAACGTTATGGTAACTGTGAAGATGACACGAAATGATGATGATAGGAAGTGAAAGGACGAACGTAAATACAATGCCAGAGGCGGGACTCAAAGCCGCGATCCGAGATCGCTACGGCACCACTGGCTTAGCGATCTCAGCCACCGAGGATTGGCTTTCAAAAGATTGTTCAAGTAAATACATGTAATATGGTGATAACTCAAATATTATGTGCTACTCAAATAGAAAATATTTGTTAATTCACCACTTCCAAAAACGACATCGAAATTTTACTCTAATACAAAGTGGAAAAACATGCACAGAAAGTAAAGACATGAATTCTTTGAAACGCCAATAAATGTTTCCTACGTTTATTTTAATTTTTCTTCTTCTCTTCTCCTGTGACATTAATGCATTTCGTTTTTTTCCGCTTTCTTACGTTCGATCAAAGCGACATCCTCCTCGAGAGCCACATCGTTTCCTCGACTGTACAAAACCGATATCCATCCGCCGCGCCGGCTACCCCTCGATTACGCCTGAGCGGCGGCGGAGGCAGCGCTCTGCAGCCGGACGTAATCCATCGGAAGCAACAGGCGCCACCCACGCCACGCGCCTCATGGGAGGGAGCTCTGCCCACGCCGCTCCGCTTTTTTCTTTCGCCTCTTCAGCCTCTTCGTCTGCCGCTGCCTGCGTCCCTTACTGTGCCTTCTGCTCGTCTTACTTTGCTTCATTTGCACGGTCTTCAGCGCATCCATCGCCTCCACCATCTCCACCTCCACCGCTCTTCACCTCCAACGCCTCCGTCTCCTCGGCCACTACATCCTCTACAACTTCCGCAGCCTCCACAACCTCCATCGCTTCCGCCCACGCCTACGCCGTCTTGGGGTCCTCCATCGTCTCCACGGCTTGCGCCGCTCTCACGGCTTCCTCTGCCTCCATGGCGTCCATGGTCCTAAAATCACCTCCATGGTTTCAACCGTCTCAACACCTCTGCCACCCCCACTCAGTCCACGGTCTCAGCCACCACTGCGCCCACAGCCTCAGCCGTCTCAACCGCCCCAACTGCCTCGGCCACCTCAATCGCCTGAACCGCATTTACCATCTCTACCACTCCACTGGATTTATTCCCTGCACCACTTTATCCGTTCCGCCTTGACCCGCAACAACTCTTCCACCCCGATGGTCTCGTCAGCGCTGAGCTGCTGAGCGGAGTACCTCTTGTTCCTCCTCGATTTAGGAACTCGTCGTTGAGCTCATGGCCACGATTCATCAGCGCCAACATGTTTTTCTTGCCCTGTTGTCTCTGATGTTATGTCAGTCATAAGAGCCAGTACATTTACGACCTCATAAATTGCACTCCGAAGGCTCGAGGTTTTGTAACTCTTTTGTTTATCGTCCCTTGTTTCCACTCATTTCTTTTTCATTGCTCCCTACTTTCTTTCGCACTAATTTATTTTATCTGTCATATCTCTGTCTCATTCACCTCATCTCCGCTCGGTGTCGTTCACCAATCTTCTCTTACTTATCATTTCTTTCAGTCTGATCATCCGCAGTGCTTTGGTTATTTTTGCTTTTATCGATCACTGCTTCTTACTGAATTTCGTACCTCTACCACATTGTATCATTTACCAACTATTTTTTTCACACCTCTACCGTCTTCGTTCTCTCGAGTCTGCTCAATTGTGGCAACTCCGCGCGTCCCCCTGTCATTTCCTCCGCTGCCCTTCTTCGCTGCGAGGTCGCATTTCCCGCCGCCCCGCAGGCGCGGTGCTTATCGACGCCGGCGCCTCCATCGACAAGCGCGCTCGTAACGGCGCCCTTTCCGCGATGTTTTCTGGCAACTCGAAGCTTCCAGAAAGGATAGAAAAACGGCAGATCTTGAACGGCAGCCTCGGAATGTGTCGAGGGGGTCAGGGGGGAGGCGGGACGAGAGCGCGAAGACGGCGTGGAGTCGAGGGCGTCGGCCGTAATCAGCGCGTTTCCCGCGGTTTCTCACCGGCGTCGAAGCGGACGGCGAGGGCGGCGGCGGCGGCGGCGGCGCGCGGTCGTGCTCTCGAGACCCCAGAGGTGGAGCGACGGCAGCGGGGCGCAGGCGGCAGCGGGGGCGGAAGTTCGGTCGTTAGCGCGGTGCTCGAGTGCTGGCGGTAACGCTGAATGCGGTCGCGCGGCCACTACCGTCCTCGCCACCCCCGCAGCCCCAGCCCCCCGCCCCCATCGCCCCCCGTCCCAACCGCCTGCCCCCCGCCCACGCCGCCCCCCGCCGCCCCCCGCCCACGCCGCCCACGCCGCCCACGCCGCCCCCGCTGCCCCCGCCGCCCCCGCTCCCTTCACCCGACCCCACCGATGAAAGGCTGCTGCGGGAATGGTGGCGGCGGCGGCGGACTGGGGATTGCACGATGGCCGACAGTTTTAAAAAGCAAACATTAAACCGCTCTTCAAACCTCAATAATTCAGGCGCGCTCTTCAGACGGGCAGTGTTCCTTATGAAACGCTGCCGCCGACGCCGACGCCGACGCTCTGGAGAAGCAAAAGGGCGGAGATGGCGACGATGCTAGTGTACGCAAGTTGGTATCGAATTGATTAAATACGATACAAATTATACAAATGATGCGATTGATACAAATTATATTGCCCTTCAAACGTGGATTTTATTTGACTGTGATAAGTCACTGGAATTCAAAATTCTTAACTATTTTCAGAGTCTAGAAGTAATTTCGAGTGTTATCTAAAGATAACACTCGAGTGTTATCTAAAGACCTTAAACCTACTGGATAGCTGACAAAATCCAAATTTTGTTTCTCTGAGTACGTTTTGAACATAAAAAACATGAGAACATTCGAGCGCATCTCGTGTATGAATGCGATTATTTCTATGTTCAATGACTTCAGGTTGGTAGTACCTGATATCCAGTTTAACGAATTTTACATTATGTATTTCAATGTTTAATATTAATATTATTGTCTATTAGGCAAATATTCTCATAATACCATTATTAACTTTAATGAGATTTCTAGAGGTTTCTGCGCCTCAATTTTTCGTTTCATTGTGTGCGTTACACGCATCATGCTAATTACACAATTCCACATTCATAATTATTCAGGTCTGTTAATCAACTTGACATGTCTGAATAATGAATAAAGCATATTTATTCATCCACTCTGACGATGGTACACGTATCACTGAACCAGAAAGAACTTGTCGAACAGCATTTGCTAACGAAATACGGTACAGTTCATTAAATTAAAGGACGAAGTGCATGAGGCAAATTCTTGAATATGTTAGATTTAGACATCTGGAGTAGTTATCGACTACTTTTTACAATATTTTAGCCTCTAGTTGCAACCTTTATTGCGACTTTCGTCTCTAGACCTCAGTTCTATGTTAAATTATTATGTGGGCTCTGTCTTTGTTGAGAGTTCATTAATTTTCTCTCATTCTGAAAATGGATTTAAAATTAGCAGATAAATTCTTGTAACAGGTGCTGCAAGCACTGTTTTTACCTATCATTGCCGCTTCCTATAAATTGAGATAGAAATTAAGATTGCTGATGGCAAATATTTGTCAAAGACTGGACGATTTCTTTCTACTAACTGCAACATAGTTGGTCGGTTGGGACTTCTGTACGGTTTGTCCAGTCGTCTTACTAACACTATATTTTTCAATTAACGCGTTGCCTGCTTTTCAATCTTTCATAAACTGGAAAATTTATGAGCAGTATTCGATATTCAAAAGGACATTAACGCCTATCTGACGTTGCTCCTGTAAAATTAATTACGTCCAGTTTTTGCGAATGCAGATGATTTAACGTGCTATTTTAATGAAACGTAGTCATCTTTGTTTTAATACATGATCCCAACCACATTAATTACACTTATTCTGCATTTGTCTATTATTAATACAAAGCAGTTTAGTTAAAATAATGTTAATAAAATAACTTTCTAGACAAAGAAATGCAATGAAGGCCACCAAAAGTGCGATGTCCCGTTAATGAATAAATTACTAGTTACCAAAGGAGATGGAATGAAGTGAAGGGAGTTGGAAACAGAGCAGAGATGGGTACATTTTATCTATTCTTTTATACTTGCATATTTGTATTTTTATTTTATTTCATTCTTGTTTAGTTATTTGTATTGGTTTTATTATTTTTTTCTAATATTTGTACGTATTGCTTGTTCTAATTTTTATTTTTGCTACTTTTTTAATTAACTGCCTCCGGGCGTACAGTAATTGCAGTGATAAGTTGTTGTTGTTATTATTATTATTATTATTATTATTATTATTATTATTATTACACCGTACCCATATGGAATTAATTATTCCAAAATTTCAATGTTCGATGTCAAATTTCAACAAACTTTTAGAAAATATTTCTTTTTCTGAAACGTATTGCTCCGGTATAAGATGAAAACCTTCAAATATTTACCCTACTTTTTTTAATGAAAAGGCATTCATGTTCTTTCTATTTGCGAACTTTATATCTTTTAAATTTAGATGGAGTTTTTGATCGTGTGACAAGCCAAGGATTTGTGCCGTTTCGTTTTCCTTGGGTCGGAAGGCGCGAGTCACTGATAGATGCAGTTGCCGGGGCACGCCCTCGGCTCGCAACTCCGAGCACGCGACGGCCCACCGCGAAGGGGTGGGGGAGCATCGATGACAGCAGGGCTTCCACTGTTATCGACTTGGCTTCAAATCTGACAGCTGTGTGACCGTTAAGTATTCGCGTTTACTTTACGTCTGTAGGTTTCTAAGTTGTTTCTTTGTAACATTTAGTAAGTGATATGGAGACCTGGGAATTTTAGACACAAGAAAGGCAGGATTTAGGCCCCTGAATTAGATAACAAAATTATTAAATTAGGCACTATTAAGCCTGAAATGTAACGTTTTAGGCACTTAAAATAAGTTACAAAATCATTACTTTTCTCATTATGCAATGCAGCTGATACAGCACAAGAACGGAAACACGCACACGCGCGCGCACACATACATACTACATACATACATGCTCGCGCGCGCTCACACACACACACAGAAGAAAACTTGAAATGATCCTTTTCCTTTCTAGAGGTTCAATATCTTCTAGGGTCGTATTTTGTAAGCTTCAGCTTTCCAATACTACGATTTTGTTAGACCTGTGCCTTTCCTCGCCTAGATTATATAGAAGACGCGCCGCGGCGACAAGCCTCAATGTGCCAACACTCAGTCAAAGAAGTGCGTGTTGAAACGTCTTTATATTGACTTGCAGAGCTCCTTATGTTCGTTGTGTTGGAAGAGATTTTGGTGCGTAGTCATTTGCGTATTCGACCAGAGAATATTCGCGTTTTGGAAATTCGAGAAAGTATTTGCGTTTCGGTTCTCTTCATGTAAAGAACTTGAAAGTAAAAACATGAGTAATTAAAGTATGATAATTCTTTAAAATTATTTGTTTTAGGCAGTTTTAGACAACAAAAATATTAAAATAGGCGACAAGCCCCCTTTTAGAACATTTCAGGCACTATTTGAAGCTTCAGTAGATCTATTTTTTCAGGATTCGTAAACATCTGCAATTATTTTTCACAGCTTCTTAAAGGAACTAAATAGGAATGTATCCTAAAATCCGAGGTCTAGTGATATGCAACACAATAGAACATGAAACGTACATCCTGTGAAACAATTACAAAAATTATTATTATTAATTATTATTGTTATTAATTATTGTTATTAATTATTATTATTATTATTATTATTACGCTTTTAACTTTCAGTGAAAACACGATCAGCATTAATTGGTTAATTTAGTTGTTTCTAATTTCTGTCAAACCACACAGTCACCAGCATTGCTTTCGTTTCGTAACGATTTTGTTTTGAAGTTTCTTGAGCTAATATTGTTGTTCTGGCGTAGCCCAAAATTATCTCATAGAAATTTTCTACTTGAAACTCTGATGTATGGCGTGAGCTAGATCTGTCAGTTCATTACTTCTCAATTTTTTAATATTTATAAATACTCGTCTTTTTGTGTCTCTTTTATTTTTCTCAGATATGACCAGACATTTGCGAACACTCTTAGTTGTTGACTTGTCTTTTACGCCCACCTACACCAACACACATTTTCCAGCATTGTAGTTTTGTCTATAAATGCAAAGGGATATTACGTTGGCGTCGTGACGTCAGTCATTCTTTCAGATAGCGGACTCTTGTTACAGGTTGTACCCATACACGCGAGAAGTTTTGTTTCGCTCTTTCGCTAGCTTGTGACAAGAATTGATGTTGATACATACATGTGAGAGGAGAGAGAGCTGAAAAAAGTAACTGCGATGGGTAATTGTTAAAAACAGAGAGAAATACCACGAGAAATTCAAATTAAATGCTGCAGTGCATTTTAAGGATGTCAGCTCCTATCATATTTCGCAAAATTCAATTACAGGTAAGATGTGTAACTTCTAATAATACTAGTGAATTCAGATTTTGCTACAGGTGACGTTTTACAAAATATTTTTAAAGGAGAAATTGAGACCTGCAATTAAAATTGTGCTATCTCTTTAGTTTTGGAGATATAAGTACATTCTTTTCAATATTTTTATTTGATTGGTTATTATTGAAATTATTGTAATTTAGCTCTCGCAATTGTTTATTCATAAAAAATGTAGTGTAGTTCATGTTTGACCAGTGGATGAGGAGGCACCGTCCTGGCAGTACTTGTCGGAGACACATGGTATAGGCACACAGTACTTCTCGGAGACATAGAGGACGCCCAGATTACTTGTGGGAGACATATGGTAGGCGCACAGACCTTGTCGGAGACAGGGTAGGCGCACAGTACTTGAAAGATTCATCGGTCGCTGTTTCCGGCGCTTGAGGGCCCTGCATTGTTTGGCGTTTGTCAGCAGCTTGATTGAGCCTGCTGTTAAATGGTGGCGGACACAACGAACGCCGAAACTTATGGGCACTGACTCATCAACATCTATCAACAGCCGGAATTCCTGGGAGATCCGGCACGTTGCTTCAAACGTCTACTGTCAATCGAATCGTGGTTTCACAACATGTACTCATAAGATTTAAGGTGGATAAAAACTGTTTTGATATCGAAGATGTTTTTGAGGCCCGCTATGTGAGATATAGGAACAAACGACATACGAACCAAAATGCGGAAAAGTGTTGGAAAAAAATTTCTGCGTAAATGATCAAGTAAACATTTACGTATTCTCTAATTATTTTTTAAGTAATGTTGAAAGCTAAATTGAAAAAAATTCAAATCACTACACACTAAATGATAATACATAACCAGGAGATATTTTCCAATTTTTGTCAATACATACAATGGGAAGTTTATATACAAATTTAAGAAAAATATCTCCCATAATTGTTGATATAATGGACGGTCGTTCTTTACATTGTCTTGTAATGATGTGTGAATGCAATTGAGTGGCGTTATTGAGACAGCTGAAAATTTGTTTTATCAATAATAATGTTTGTAAAGCAGACACGCACTTCACAACACTTTTTATTAAGTTATTATCAGTCTATATTTTGGAGTTAATCTTCTTTATTTTGAATAAAATATTCCAAAACGCATTCAGTTGAACTTCTATCATCTGGTTGCACATTTTGATTTTCTGTTTTCCATATAAAGTTCATCTTCTTGGCTGTCAGTAGAAATAATGTACAAAAATGCACAATGCACAGGTCCCCAGTCCGCATTCTGCCTCGCACACGTCTGGAAGTGGAGAACCAGGAAGTTCCTCTAGATTTCGATACTGTCAAATCACCGTGTATCTGTCCGCCATAACAGAACGAGCAGGGCTGGTTATCACTGGTGGATGTTAGCGCCAACATGCCAAAATCCTACGTGTGCCTTCATTTACAAGGGACCCTTCAAAACGTGCTCGAAGAAATCTGGCCTGATTTTTTTTTTCTATTGAAAGATTCATTATTTGTATGTGTTGTGAAAAAAAATATCTTCCGTCGTGCACTGCAAGTTACTGAAAAAAGAATTTGGTCAGTATTGGCCACGCTTTTTGTTAAACGTACAACCCTTGCTGCAGCAAACGACTCAAGTAGTGCGGTCATTGCTCACTGAGATCTTTACTTACGAGTTATACCTGACGGTTCACTGGGCGGAAAACAGTAGTTAATTGCAGGATACATTATATTTCGGTATACTATTTGTCAGTTAGTTACTACATATTAATCGCAATTAGTGTGAGAATCGATTATTTTATATGAATTATCGATACAATTAAATCGATTATATTTAGACCGATTAATCTACACATCGTTCAATTATCAGTTTAATCATTTTAATTAGATTTTTAGTTTTAAAATTTGTAATGTTTTATTTAGATTTGATTTAAAAAATGACACCATTTCAGCACAAATCGAGCCCCATCATAAGCACCCACTGACAATACACATTATCCGGCTTCAGTGGCTCCTTAAGGGATCTAGGGCAGCGCGTTCCCCACGAAAGCAAACCTCGAGAAAAGTTGCAGAAATATTAAACTTACAATAAATCGACTCGTTTAATTTATGCATACCATCAGCGCATTTTTTGAGGACGAATTTAGTTATAAGTGCCCAAATATGCGAAAGGTAAATGTTTTTGGAATAGGTAGCATTGGGAGTCTGCACGTAGCTGGTCCATGCAAAGCAATGCAAACGTGAGGGAAAGTGGGGATACTGATACTTGAGTTGGGACAGCATGATCCTATTAGGGCTTTATTCAGGAGAGTCCCCAGCTATTAACTAAGCTAAAAATACCAACCCTTTCATCTTATTTCACAAATTACTGTTTTGTTTGCTGGAAATATTTTTTAAAAAAATCTATTTTCACGTGAGCACAATTGTATTGTCCGTTATCAACGTAAAAGATTAGACAAGCATTAAAATTCTGATACGTGCAAATCGGTTGTACTCTGCATGCCATAGTTTTCCTTGTTCAAGAAACATTTTGAAGTGGTGAAATAATGTATGTATTAATTCGGACATTCTTGTAATCGTACTTGGCGTCCCAATATGCAACCCACTGGCCGCCACTGTTTGGCGTATTCGACAAGGCAGCTTTGAGCGGCCTCGAAGGCGATAATTGACTCAATGCATGTAACGACTCACCCTCCATGCATGAACCCATCATTGGCTTCCATCATACATTAATGTGACTGCGTCAAAAATAATCGAAGATTGGCAAACAATGTTATCTAAACTTGTACGCCGCGGGAATACTTTGACATCACATCGGATTTGTGTTTCTCAATGTCTGAGAACTAGTGCCCTACAGGATAGGCGCTGCGCCGCGCGTGGGCGTGAGCAATGCCGTCAGATTCGTATTTCGCTGCCCTGAATTGGGGCTCGTGCAATGGGAGCGCTTGTTCCTAGACAACATTCTTTCACAGTAGGCAGGGCTGCGCAAGCCGATTTGCGTCATAAAAAGTGTGGAATTTTTGTATGTTTTTCAGTAACGTCTGTTGCGTGACGGCAATTAATTTTTTCACAACTCGTAGAAATAATAAAAATAGGAAAGAATGAGACCATATTTTGACCTGCACCTGGTAAAATTCCCCTGATAGGGTTGCCACTCGTCCCGACTTTGTGCGGATCCTCTTTACCAAACGGCAAGTGTCCCGGGTCCGTACATGACTTTGGTTCACGCCCTAAAACCCCTATTTCTCTCATTGTGTCCTAAGAATTATTTACTGAATTTTATTACATTCTTAAATCTGTATGTCAAATATCAGATAATATTGATCTCATAGAGCTATACTTCTCTACAACTATTTAAATTCGCGAAACTAAGATATGCTGTCCTCGAAATGAAGTTTCAATTAAGGTTTTTTTTTTCTCTGTAAGGTGATACGGAGAGTTGAAATTGTAAATCATTGGTGCTAGACACATATAACATGCTCACAAGCCTGAGGAAGAGCTTTTATTTATTAATTGGTCAAAAGTTAACTCGAAAACTGCCCTCACTCTTAATAGAATTACATTTCCATCAGCCCCACTGGCTCATGCTATGAATATGAAAGAAACCTCTGAGTAAATATGAAGAAAACTCAAGAGAAGATAGTACAATATGAAAAGTTTATCTGAAACATATGCTGCGATGAGGTTTTTAAACTAATACACAAATTGTTGCTGATTTTTGGGAGTAAGGCGGAAGAGGTAGCAAAAGCCACCAAAAAAATGAATATGCGGCCTTCTCGTAAATCTATCAAAATGGGTGTTAGAAATGTTGTGTATGGTAGAAAACAAATTTCTCACGTCTCTTCATATCATATTGTTTCATAAATTCCGTTAAAGAAGTCATAGGAATGGAAAGAGATTTAAGTATTTGAAAGAGATTTTTGAAAATTAGTTATGCGAAAAATAAAAAAGAAGGAAATTTCGTCGGATTGCAAATAATACAACTAGTGAAAAACTCCAATTGGGAAAGAAGGTAGAGCAATTCAGAGAAATGCTAAATTTCCTACAAGAATTTGGTTAAACACGTTTTAGAAAACAAATATGCCAACTATAGGAAACTAGTAAAGTAGCTACTGAAAAATGTAAAGGTTTCAGTACTATGTCTCTTACGGATCACTTCCTTCACCCTCATTTGAATTTCTTTCGCAAAAACACGAGGGCTGTCAGCGACGAACACGATGAGAGTTTCCGCCAGGAAATTTCAACCATGAAACAAAGGTTCCAAGGACAGTGGACCACAAATTTACTAGTAGATTTCTTCTAGACTCTCGGAAGGGACATTCCTAAAGCAAAATGCTAATGAGAAATTCTAGTATTTTGCAGTACTCATTGTAAACATATTCGTAACTGTCACAAGAAAACCTTACATGATAAATCTAAGAAACTCAACCCGACTACGAAACTTTTCCTCCATCAAACAATGCAAGAAAGACTGAACTCCAAAGGCTAAAAGAAAATAAACGATAGGTGAAGAAAAAACTCTTGAAATATAAGGAGAAGGAGAGCAGGCCGAGGGACGTTTAATGTTGGTGACCGTCATTCGCAAGCAAATACTTTTTTCTGTTCAAGGTTTTTCATATCTTTACCCGCCTCATTTCTACTGTCCCAGTTGTGAATAGCCTTGTTGATTGGAATCCGACAGACAATGCAGAAAAGGCGCACCACCGCAGAGACGAAGCAATAAAGATCAAGCTAAGGAAATGCCTGTATAAGTAAGGAGCATTGATAAAGACAGTCGTGTGCTTCAAGGCAAAGGAAACGTTATTTTAAAGTTACCATCAAAAGATAAGTATTTGCATCATCTGTAAAAAAACATAATAATTATATAATGTATAGTCGTCAAAGAAGGGCCTTGTACAGTATTCCGTAAAAATACACAAGGTACAAGTGAAATCAGAAACATTCTGCGGAAGTTAAAATTACGTAGAATGTTCAATTTGAAGCAACGCATGGCAAGAGGAACGCAGAAACGTGCAACTAAAGGGAGAGCAATAGAAGAGGCGGCGCAAGCAGCTGCTGCCGGGGCTGGGCATGCGTCAGCCGCAGGCAGACAGCTGCAGCCGGGCGCGCGACGCACACTGGGAGTAGACAGGCGCCGCTAATTCGGCGGACGTCCGTCCGTCCGTCCGTCCGTCCGTCCGTCCGTCCGTCCGTCCGCCTCGCCGTCTGGAGTAAGCTCCAGATGCAGCGAGAAACGCTGGGGTCGAGCGGCGAGGCAGGCAATCGGGTGAGAGGTGCGAGAGCAGAGTTGAAGGGGATGGTGTGGGAGACTTAAGAGAGATGGTGTGAGCGATTACGAGATAAGCGGGCATAAGGGTGATTAAGAGCAACAAGGTCAGGTGGAAAAAGGGAGAACGAGCAGTTGAGAGATAGAGAATGTAAGAATGTAGAGTGCGGTATGGGCAGAGAAAACAGAACGAGGAGACTGGAGAGATCGGGAATGCGGGCAGAGCAGGAAGAGTGTGGGAAAGAAAGCGGTGAGGTGATAGGAGCAAAACAGAAAGAACGGTGAGAATGCAGAGAAGGAGATAACGTGGGGAGAGAGGCAAAAGAGCAGAGGGCAAGGACAGCGGGGGAGGGGCAAAGGGGGCGGGAGACACGAATGCGGCGGCTCGCCCGAGGAATGCGGCCGCAAGACGCGCGCCGGCAGAGCAGCTGGTGCTCCCGTCGCCAGCCCCGCCACCTCCGGCGCCCGTGCCGGCACCGAGCGGCGATGTATCGGCCAACGGAAATCGATCCTGGGCCCGATAACAAACAACCTGGCGGGCGGGGGCGTGGCCCCTCGGGACGAGGTGCGGCGGCGGCGCGGGCGGCGCGGGTGGAGCAGGCGAAGAGGGCAGCTGCGGAGACTCGGCGGGAGAGGCCGCGAAGCGACGGAGGCGGCGGCGTGGCGCAACAACTTTGGCAGATAATACAGCGCGGAGTATCGGGCCGCCGCTTGGAGCATGGAGGACAGGGGTCGGATGGCGCCGTCGACGCGGGGGAGGCGGGGGGGGGCAGGTCGCCGCGTCGCCCGCCTCGGAAATTGGAGCCGCGCGGCTTCACGACGCACGGTCGCCGCTCTTTGAAGTGCTCGGACGCCTCTGCGCTTCCACCCCTTCCCCGCTCTCGCCTCCGCCCCCGCCCGTGACGGGCGTCATCCTCCGCTTCCGAATCCGAGACGGACCGGGGGCGGTCCCGCTCAAAGCTGTTTTATCCGGCGCATCGCCCGCCATGTGACGGGCGATGCCGGTACTTCCAACCCTCCGTTGCTTTCGCCACCACAAACATTACAACGAGCTCCCCGCGCGGAGGGGTCGATTTTATGAATTCTGGTTAACCACTCTTACCAGAGTTACCTCTGAAGCTGTTCTGTTCCTCTGCTTGCCCGCTACTTCCGTCGCCATCTTGCCGTCTGAATCATCCGTGTGCGTCACTGTCAACACCCCCTCTCATTCAGAGTTTTTTTCCCGTTCCCGTTCACCGGCGGGAGGCCGCGGATCAAAGGCGCGCGTGGCGTTGACAGCTGACGGCCGCCAAGTCCCCACCCTCTCCCCTTACCTCTCCTGCTTACCCTCCTCTCTTCTCCCCTTTTCTCTCCTGCCCCTCCCTCTCCTCCCCTCTCCATCGTACCCTCCTCTCTCCTCCCTTCTCCTACGTACCGTCCTCTCTCCACCCCTTCCCTCGCCTGCTCTCTCCTACTTGCTCCTCATCACTCCTTCCCTTCCTCGCTTGGCGGGGATCGCCTAGGGGGACCGCAGGTGACTCGGCGAACGCCGAGGCGCGTGGAGACGACGCAGATTCAGGTTATTAAAAAGAGCACGCCTACGTGCGGCGCAGAGGGCGACGCGGTCTCGCTCGCGTCTCCCGGGCAAGCGGCGAAAGGACGCCCACGCGCCGCGTCCTGCGTGGAAGCCGGCTGCCAAACGCGCAGGCTGCTCGTGGAGCGATCGACGCGAGATTAGCAGCGTCTACTGGGCGCTGCCTGTGCTGGAGCCAATCATGCAGATGTTTAAATGAATAACGTTGTGGGAAACGTGAAGGATTATTAAATGTTCGGGATGGAAAGCGATAAGAAGTCAATCTAAGTATTGAAGTCGTGGCTACAGAAACGTATTTAAACTACCAATATTTAATAATGTAATCTTCAAATAAAATTTGAACCACGCTAGGCATAGACGATTTGAAACGACTGTAAAATCTTTGGAAATTATTATTACGATGTACCCGACTTTATGCAAAGCAATCTTGAAACGGTTTACAATTGTGAACTTAGTGATTTTTTGATGCTCCACTTCTATATTCTTTACATTTATATAACTTACATGGATCGACCTCCTTTCCAGTACGAGTAGGTAATGCTGAAAACTTATTCTTTTTAAGAAGATGGTTTCTCTGTGGAGTCTGTCTATTAATACAAATCAGCCTTTATGTTTTGATAACACAATTAGTACATTATTTATTGTTACGTTTGCCTGTATAAATCAAATTTCACTTGTATTTTGTTAGTTAAAGGTATTTGCTTAAATAAACTAGTGGTGCTTCCAACGCACATACTTTCTCGCTCTGTTCTATAGGTCCTTTTTGCTATTCCACTACTTCATAAACCAAAAAAGTGTATTATACCAGCAAACCTTTTCGGTACCAAAGCCCGACAACCGAAACTCAAATTCAACGAACCGGCACTTATACCCCTACGCAACACCAACACCGTCACTGTCGAACAGAACCATGAAAGAATAGAACCGACCTATAAAATGGTAAATGCATGATTAAGAAACAATTGATACGATGGCAAAACGCTTTACAAATACAAGAGAAGTAAAAAATTGTTAAAAGTTAATTATTTGAACAAATCTATACAGACATTTCCAGAACATTTATCGCAATTACTTATATTTTAGTCAATACGTAATTCTATCGCTTTTATCATTAGGAGCCGGTAATTTTCAACATGCGAAAAATGTGTCTTTCAAACATGACCAAGCAAGGCAGCGATAAACCGCATTACGAATTATTCGTAAGGCTAGAAAGTAATCATAATTTCGAAACCGTTAGGGATTGTAGATTTATCGCATGCCTTCTGGTTATATTCTATTACAATTTAACGTTAAAATGCTCATAATTTTATTTAAATTGGTTCATAGAGATATATACTAGACAACGGTTGATTTGACATGTCATACGCTTCAGAAATCGAATAACAGAGTTGAAAAATTGTTTAAAAGACGCAGTTAGGGAAAACACAGACAAGTCCTGTCTATTTATCTATATTGAATCTATTCGTGAGTAGAAGTACTTCAAATGATTTTCAATAAAGTATCTACACTCTTCAGTGTTTTTTTCCTGCAACATCACATTTATCAAATTAAAATTCCCCACGGGGGATCGAACTCGGTACCT
The DNA here is from genome assembly GCA_031308135.1 of Acheta domesticus. NCBI lineage: Eukaryota > Metazoa > Arthropoda > Insecta > Orthoptera > Gryllidae > Acheta > Acheta domesticus. Next base: position 109,046,669 of record JAHLJT010009436.1, read on the forward strand.
TCCTTACTGAAGGTCGCAACCCCTAGGTGCATTAACCAACCGCGCTACGAGAACGACTTGGGAACATCTGCTAATATTGCAGTCATAACGATCTTGTATCAGTTCTCTTATTAAGAAGCCGGTAATTGTCAACATGCGAAAAACATGTCTTTCAAAAAACATGACCAAGAAAGGCAGCATTCAACGGTTTACTCCACATAATTTATCGGATGATCGGCATTTGGAAAATAACTACTGCGAGAAAGTATGTGCCATTCTATAGCACCACTAGTTTATTTATATATTTACCTTCCCTTCTTACACACGTGCAGAAAATTTAAAGAAAAAATTTGGAGTGGTTTTTGAGAAAAATTTTTTTTGTCAATTTGAATCGCAATTTACGCAAAAACTATTCGTTTTTCCAAAAAATGGTACATGACCTTATTTGAAGTGCTAATTTTGTACAACCGACTTTGTCTGAAGCGAAAAACTATATCTTCAATTTTCCAGTTTTTAAACAGTTCTTTGCAATTTTCGAAAATTAGGGCCTATAAACGAAAATGATGCCTACGTCATTCCCTTCAACGTTCTTCGCACTGTTCAACAACAAAATATAATCAAAAACTTTGGAGCCATTTTTCTTTAATTTACAAAATCTCAAAATGGGCTTCATGTAAAGTATCCTCAAATACTAAGATATCGGTTTCAAATTCAAGAGGCCGTGAGACGAGTAAAAACCATCGGTGAATTTGAAGATTTGAAGATTTTAGATTTTGAAGAAAATCGACCGAACGGTTTAGGCGCTAGCGTTGACCACAGACGGACAGACGGACGGACGGACAGACGGACAGACGGACAGACGGACGGAATGCCGTCAATCGATTTTGAAGTATGAAGAAGCAACAAATCATGGATTTTGACTACACCACGAGATAGAGGATTTTTTTTTCTAAATTTAGCAACAGGTTTTATCCACTTTTTTGTCACCAGACCCCTGCTATAAGAGATTTTCTGGCGAAAATTCCGTTTTCCGCCGCACGATTACATAACTTTCTCTTCTTACGAAGTATTCGTAAGGCGAGAAAGTAAAAAGATTGTCTTTTACCTTCTTTGCATGAATCCTCTTTGAATATCTTGTAAGATGTCATTTTCGTGGCGCTCTCAGTTTATATAGTGATGTCCTCCTCGTAGCTTGCGTTGTCGAAGTTAAGGATCTTCCGTGAAAATTTCCGTCTAACACCAGTAATCTTCTGACTGGATTTTCAAGTTCGTTTACGTTAATGTCTTAAATTGATGAGGTTAAACAACGGTTGTTAGATTGCTGATGTTAAACAACTTGCAATGTTCACTTAAATAATTATTTACGAATGTTTCAGATGGATATTCCTACTAAAGCCTATTTTCATTCACATAAGCTAAATGTTCTAGCTAGCCTTGCGTGTGCTCGCATTGGTGACCAAATGTCTTCTGCCAAAATCATGACCCTAGTACATGCCAACTTAGTTTTCGTTTGTTTTCCAAATTTTTGTTGTTGATTTTGTTATTCGTTGTAACTCGTTTCACAATGATCAATAATCTGGACTCGACGTTTATGTCTTAACTCAAATCTGTCACCATAGGCTGTCTATATTCCTTGTTTTTCGTTATATAACGCTTTCAAAATTAAAATTTATTTTCTACAAATGTCCACGTCCCAAATCACAGTTATGTTTATATTGTCCTAGGAATCTTCAATATCCCGTATTTATTGTTTCTTTTCTCCTGGAACATTTCTACGACCCACTACTTACATCCCAATATTTGCATTTAATAATCCGTCCAATATGGCTACTCATTGTCCTTTGTAAATGTAGTACACTATCCTTTTTTTTCGCTCTCCCAGGTCACCAATACTTCGAACTGAGTCACTATTTCCTTTTATTTTAATCAATAATATCATTGAGGTACATGGATATGTTTCAACCACATGAATGGTAAAACGACAAACAGAACGAAAGAATTTAATGTGTTTAAAAATTATTAAAAGGTTTATTTATTAAAAGCTTCAATTATTTGTAGTAATACTATTATAACTCTTCCTAAACGTGTATTGATATTCAATGACCGGGTGGAAGAAAATATTAAAATTCCATGAAGTAAATGAAACACGCTCTTCAGTTTCAATTGTACTCATACAATGTGTTTTCTATTGACAAGTATGAAATATAATTGAGTGGCATGGTAATAAATAATTTATATTTATGAAGCATATAACTAAAACAACATGTAAAGTAGACGTTTTAAACAATTTTTAAGGAAAGAAATTATTTAAATCTAACGAATTTCGTCCAATGAAAATAAATAGTGGAATCATGAGGAAGAACAAGGGTTTCTGTACTGTTCACGAAAATACCTAGAAATGTAAGTAGTCTAAGTAGTAAATAAAGGTATCTAGGAGGTAATAACAAATTTCCGTCTTTCTTTGCTAGATCTATTGTGCAAGTAAATAAGAACATAATTCAGGGTTCTTTTCTTTATTATTGCTGCATTTAATTACGGAAGAGTGCGTTTCTTTCAACATACGCTTTGTTAATAATGTGTTAAATGGAAAAGTATAAGAATTCAGTTGGTACATATCTAATATGTTTCGATATAAGTCAAATATAAGGTTAAAACATTGGTTCGATGTAATTTTTCGGGTTATTTAACCCTCAGACCACATCTGGGGTCTTCTTGGACCTCATTATTAATTTGTTAATACATTCCTAAATTTTGGTGGATAATTTCCGTCTTCTAGATATGCTTTCGTGCACTTATTGAGGAAGTACCAAAACATTTTCACATATTTTCCCAATTTTATTAGAGAGTTATTAATTTTTATTCGTTACAGGTGGCTGGTTTGACCTAAGGTATACTAGACTTATTTTCCCATTCTCATTTCAAATATATTGTAACCAAAGTCAGCTTGCGACAACTGTTTAGACAGTGGGATCAAACTAATGCAAAACAGCAGAGGAGATAGTGAATCTCCTTGAAAAATACCCCTGTTAATCTGAATATGTCTGGTTACTGCTTCCTTACCGCTAATACTGCTTCCTTTCCGTTATTATTATTATATTGAAAATAACATTATTTCAAGAAATATTACAAATTTATCGTTTAAATTTTTAACCATCTGTTAATAAATGCAATTTCACAAAGAAGTCCATACACATCATTAGTAGCTATCCGCAGTTTTACTGAGTCTTTACCAGTATCGCTAGCTGTATGCCCGCTCATCGCTAACTGGCCAAAAACCGAACGTAGCTGCTCTACTGTATAATACTTCTACTGTGTAGAAACTAATAAACAGGAAAAAATTAAACTTCAAGAAAATAATCAGAATTCGCCGGAAAGAAATGCGCACGTGATGTACCCTTCCAAGAAAGCTTTCAAAAAATTGTGCAGTTTGGCTATGAAAAACACAGTATATAGATGAGAAAAATAGAAAATTGATAGATGAAAGTGAACCTCTTGGCAGATAAGAGTCCCTGCAGAAAATTATCCACGGAATAAAAATTCATTTAAGTACGAACGATAATTAGCTAAATAGGAGCTCATCGTATACGCAAGATCATTGCAATTCGTAATTATTTCATACCTTACAAAAATTTTTTCACAAGAAAAAATTGCAAGTCCATCACTACCACTATAAGTGCACGTGCAAGGCTACTTGAACATCTTGATTTTCAGCTGGCTCTCCCTTTCCCAGGTTTATTTCATTCCACTGATATTTTATTACGTAGAAAGCCTTGTTCATAGTTTTTACTTCTTTGCACAGGAGACAAGTACTGTCTTCTGACGCAATGTCTGGTAAGTCCGTGGCTGTGCTTGAACACTGTGCTTCATTGTTTTACTTCTCTGTACTTTCACTGTACTTCATTGTTTTAATTACCTACATAGATATGCTTCAAATATGTCTCACATACGTTTTATATACTGTATTAAAGAGCAGTACATACTACATATTAATGTATTATATTATGTTTTGTAATAAATACAGTGGAATCTCGTTAGTATCTTTTTCAAGGGACTGAAAACTTTGAATGTTATAAGCGGGAAAGCGTGCAAACAAAATATGCACAATTATACTTATTTTCCACATTTTTTATTCGGAAGAAAGTAAATTTACAATCTATTTTACATTAAAATAATTAGTAAATATGTTGACATTGGTAATTAAAGACAGTGACAGTTAATGACAATGACAGTTTGTGGGTGAAAGTTTCCCAGTGGTACATTTCATCGTTTTGCGTCTAGAACAAAAAGAGTCAATTTAGTGTTCAAGAGTCAAAGTTGTGGAATACATTTGCTTGTACATATGAAGTCTAATTTTAAAATCTTTAATGGAGTTGTAAGGGTGCAATTCTGGATAATCGGTAGGTTTCTTCAGCATTATCTAAGAGGTTGATGGCTAGAAAATTTGTGTTCCTTTCCAGACGTTGAAGATAGCTTGAGCTGCTTGTTTGGATTCTTTCGAAGACTGTCGGTACTTTTAAGTCTCTGTGTAGCGTCGTGTTTGAGATATACCACGTTGCTGCAGCAATCATCCTAAGAGTTTTTTATTGAAATCTCTGTAGAATGGAAAGATTTGATCTGCTTGTCGTGCCCCAGATTTGGATGCCGTAGGTCCAAATAGGAATTATTATTGTTTTATAAATCAATAATCTATTATCTAAGGACAGCTTCGAGTAGTATCCTAGTAGCCAGTGCAGTCTATTCAGTTGTAGTTGAAGTTGCTTCTTCTTGGCTTGTATGTGGGATTTCCAGTTAAGCCTTTTGTCTAGATGTATACCTAAATACTTTACACTTTCAACTTGCAAAATTGGTTTATTATTAATGTTTACGATAGGGCATTTTTGTCTTCTCAAAGTGAAAGTAATATGAGCTCACTTGCTTTCGTTAATTTTTATTTTCCACTTGTCTGCCCATTCTTCGATCAACAATAGACGCTCTTGCAGTTTTCTTTATGCTTCAATTGGCTAATCCTTGGCTAATATGGCAGTATCATCTGCAAATGTAGCTATTGTGGTTTCTTCACTTTCCGGTATATCTGACGTGTACAGCTGGTACAAGACTGGGCCGAGCACACTACCTTGTGGTACTCCGGATTGGATTGGAAAGAGATCGGATAATTCATTTTTAATTTCATTCATTCATAATTAATTTGAAATGTACGGTGGGAGAGGTAAGTGTTATATCCAGGAAAACACAGAAGTTTCGTAAATAACGTTTTTATTCCACAAATGCAGCAAATCAATTATAACAAACCGGTAACCAAAGAATAATACCAAATAACAAAGCTGGGTTACCGTTTTACCAATAGATGTCCAAAGTACAATGCAGTTTCACCAGTTGCCAAGAAGAACGTCCAATAATACGATTGCCGGGTCTAATAATATATCACTTTGGCCGCACTACGTCACTTTACACTCGGAACTCTGCTATAACACTGTCTACCCGCTCGGCGGCGGGGCCCGCTTTTATTCTCGCCGGCGGCATAGCCTCGCAACCACTCCTGGGCTTCGCTAGCTGGCCGCCTCTTCCTCTTTCTCCCGGTCTCGCCACGGTCCGTTGCTCGCTGTGCTGACGCCGAGTGCTGGTGGTGCGGCGCGTGATTCAACTCGCCGCGCACCACCATAACAGTAAGATCTGAAGATATTGAGGTATGGATACGTTAGGGAGCGTTTGATTTTATAGAGAAGGCCATCGTGCCAAACTTTATCGAAAGCTTGAGTGATGTCTAAAACGCTGCTGAGCAGTATTCTTTTTCTTGGAATGTTTTCTCTATCAAGTTGGTAATTCTATTAACTTGTTCAATAGTGGAATGTTGTTGCCTGAAGCCAAATTGGTGATCTGGGATTAGGCCATTTGCTGTCAAGCAAGGTCGTAATCTGCTTAGGAGAAGTTTCTCGAACACTTTGGACAGAATTAGAAGCATACTTATGGGACGATACGATGAGAGTTCATGGGGAGGTTTACCTGGTTTTAAAAATACTTGGATTTGGGCTACTTTCCATTGCGCTGGGTAATGTACGGTACGTAGGATAATGTTGAAGAGACCAGTGATAAAAGCTATTCCTTTGGGAGGCAGTTCTTTTTAGTAGTGGCCCGGTGGTGAGGTCATAACCGGGAGCCTTCTTGCCAGGCAGCTCCTTTTTTAAAATTTTTAATATTTCTTTATAATTAAAATATTTTATTGGTAATGCCATTTGTGTAGGTGATTCTAAATATTCTTCTATTTCATCCGGTTGATTTAAAGTTTTTGGTGGATGGTTTTGAAAAACTTCAGTAAAGTGTTTCGCAAATACTTCTATTTTTTTCTTTGGTACTTCTAGCCCATTCGTTGTTATCCTTACGAATTGGAGATGAAGCTGTACTAGGTCGTTTGGGTTTTCTTATTGCTTTAATTAAAGAATATTCGGAGGCTTGAGAAGCTGAGAGATTGGCAACGTAATTTTGAAACCTACAGTCGTTGTATGTTTTAAGTAGATTGGATAATTGCCTGGTTGCTCTGTTGTAGTTGGTTCTATCAGTTGGGTATCTTGTCCTGTGCCATATTTTCTAAGTTTTCTTTTTTCCTGAAATTTTTCCAGAATATAGAAAGGATAATTATCACAGTACTCTTTTCGTGGAGTGGGTTGCAACGTTGCTTTTTGTATGCTTTCAGTTATAAGTTCAGTAGCTTCATCTATGTCGTCTTGTGATCGTAAGGGCATTCGAATGCTTCTAAAGGTGGATATCCAGTTACGGTACATATTCCAATCTTTGTGTTTATTTACTAGCACTATTGGTGCAGAAGTTAAAATAATTTTATTGCTATAACTGTTATTATGATGGGCGAGTGATCTGATGACACTTCATGGGAAGTTTCAGTAAATAACATTCATGTAACCTGGTGATATTCCTTTAGTTACAAAGATGTCAATTAGATCTGGAATTTTGTTTATGTCAGTTGGCCAGTAAGTTGGTTCTCCTGTAGAGACGGTTAATAATTGCAACGATGTTACCGCTTTTTGTAGTTCGCGACCTCTCGCTGTAATGTCTCGATCCCCACTGTACGTGTTTTGCATTTTACTCTCCTCTATCACTACGGCACTCCTTATCATAAAGCACGATAAGGTTAGCAGAGCTGCGGACACGTCCGTACAGAGCCGCTGCCAAGCGAGAACTTATGATTTTCCACATTTTCGTCTGCAAAAACACCATAATACAGAAAATTAATGTATACGTAGTTAACACGCAAATATCTATGGGATAAACTAACTTACTCATCAATGACATTAAATAAAACTAAATTACAAATAAAAAAACAAAGGAACGTATCACGATACCACCTCAATGAAACACGTAAAACGGAAACTAATGGTAACACATGGTAACAGAAAATGAAAATGGCGCGGAGGGTACAGCGAAACACGTTGCTCCCGCTCTGGAACCAGACTGAAAGTGAAAGTGGTACTCAAAAGTACCTGAATACAACACACATTCAAGATGGCGTTAGAACACCGGATTGATTGATTAATTAAGGTTTAGAGGGCGCTTCAACTGCCAAGGTCATTGGCGCCCATGTCGAAGTATTTTAAAAAAGGGAATAGGTTCAGTATGTGTTACAGATGGAGCCTACCCTCTAATTAAAATCATATACATAAAGAGAGACTTGAATTCTACATCGAGTATTCAAGTAGTAGGACAGAAAGAATATATAACAAACACGTAAAATTCATAGTAGAACTAAAAGTTGGCTGTAAAGGGGCCAAAAATAAAACAACAAAAGTAAAACACTATTCTATTCTCTCAAATAAGATTATATATTCCGCTTTCCCTCAAGAAGCAAAAAACTTTTGAGAGCGCGGAATCGTCATCCCCGAGCACCTCCCTTAGCGAGTTGCCCAGGCCATGTCTTCGTCGGTTGCCTAAATATTTCCTGCAGTTCAGGAGGACGTGTTCCACAGACAGAACCGTCCCGCATGAGTCACATACGGGAGGAGTTTCTCCTCGAAGGAGGAAACCGTGGGAAAAATGGCAGTGTCCAATTCGAAGACGAGTTAAAATTACTTCCTCACGCCTAGAGGAGCGAGATGAGGAACGCCAGGGAATTACAGAATTCTTTATCCCACTTAGTTTAAAATTGGTATTGTGCCACTCTGTTTGCCACGCTCTAAACAGAGATCGTTTCAAGTAAGCCTTAACATCGGACAATGGCACAGCAGGAACGTCGATACGAGTATTACGAGTAGCAGACTTCGCCGCCAGGTCGGCCAGCTCATTCCCTGTGATTCCCACATGGCCTGGAACCCAACTAAGAACCAGGTCATAGTTGCGGGACATGAGACTATGAATCAGGTTTTGAACTGATTTTGTCAGGTAGTCTGACGAAGGCCGGGAGACAGCCTGAAGAGAACTGAGAGAATCAGAACAGAGAACTACTCGCTGCAGCGTCGTTGACTCGATGTACATTAGGGCTTTGAGTATTGCATACATTTCAGCAGTGAATGTACTGCACTGTGAATGAAGACGATATGATTTGGTGGCCCAGATGCAATGAAAACTACACGCCACTGCGTCATTGTGCGATGACCCGTCCGTGTACAAGAATAGATGACCCGGATAGGCTTCCGTCATATCCTGAAACTGCTTCTGGTAAACCAGAGGACTAGTATTTTGTTTGGGAAGATTGGAGAGTCTGAGGTCAATATTGGGGGGAAGGAGTTTCCAGGGGGGAATCAGGTCATTTGGGGGTTTCACAGGAGTGGGAAGATCGACATTAAGTCCCCGCAAAAGATTTCGCAATCGAATGCCTGGGGGCTGGGGTAGCGATGTTCGAAGAATATAAGAAGATTCATATTTTGGGCGAGTGATTATTCGGCGACAAGGATGATTAAAGAGGCCTGACACTTTAGCACCATAAGACGCTAATAGAATATCTCGCCTTATTTTTAAGGATGGCTCCCCAGCGTCAGCTAGAATGCACTCGATTCGGCTGGTGCGATACGCGCCTGTTGAGAGGCGAATACCTGCGTGGTGTATGCTGTTGATAGGTCGAAGGGTGGAAGGAGCTGCAGAACCATACACTTCACTACCGTAATCCAATGCTGAGCGAATGAGTGCTCTGTATAACCGCAGTAGGGTAATGCGGTCGGCTCCCCATGAAGTGCCACTAAGCATTCGAAGAAGATTGAGGGGGGAGACGCATCTGGTTTGCAATGTGCGGATATGAGAGCGCCACGTGAGGGACTTGTCAAAAGTCAGCCCCAGAAACCTGGCAGAGTCAGTGAATGGAAGCTGATTTCCTCCCAAGTACAGGATTGGATCGCTATGCAAATGGTATATTCTGCAGAAGTGCAGTCCAGTGCATTTAGTAGGTGAGAACTTGAAACCTGTCGACATGCTCCATTCATGCAGCTTGTTGAGCACCAGTTGGAGTTGCCTCTGGATCACACTTATGCTGCTGGATGAACAAAAAATGGCAAAATCATCTACAAACAGCGATGCCTTCACAGGTTCCCTCACGACCGACGCTATACTATTTATGGCTATGGCAAACAAAGTGACACTTAGTACCGAGCCTTGGGGGATGCCGTTTTCAAGGGGGTGACTGTTAGACAGTTTGTCACCGATGCGAACTCTGAAAGATCTGTCCGATAAGAAATTTTGGAGGAATAAGGGGAGCTTCCCCCTGAATCCCCACGAGTGCAAGGTTCGCAGAATGCCATACCTCCAAGTGGTGTCATACGCCTTTTCTATATCGAATAGTACGGCGACAAGGTGTTGTCTCAGAACGAACGAGGTTGAAATTTCCGTTGCCAAAGCGACGAGATGGTCAAGGGTAGACCGGTGTTTCCTGAAACCGCACTGAATTGGTGCCAGTAGGTTTCTGCACTCCAAGGTCCAGACCAAGCGCTGGTTTACCATCCGTTCCAGCACTTTGCAAACGCAGCTGGTGAGAGTGAGAGGTCGGTAGCTCGATGACAGCGACCGATCCTTTCCCTCCTTCAGAGCTGGGATAACTATGGCTTCTCGCCATACAGCAGGGATGGTGTGCTCTTCCCAGATGCGATTATAAAGGCGGAGGAGAAATTGCATCGCCACATCAGGAAGATGTTGTAACATTAGGTTGTGTATTTCATCAGGACCTGGGGCAGTTCGTCTGGCCAATGCAAGAGCAGAGCGCAATTCCGATATGGAGAAAGGTGTGTTGTAATCTTCACACGCTCTGCAGAAGAAATCCAACGGACGGCTCTCCATCCTTTCTTTGATCAAAAGAAAGTCAGGAGCGTAGTTCGCCGAACTTGACATGGCTTCATAGTGCGCGGCGAGTTCCTCTACAATCATATCTGGGGATGTAATAATTTCTCCGTTTTTCAGGAGACCTGGCACCGTATTTGGTAAAGAGTGTCCTCTTATCTGTCGAATTTTTCTCCATACCAGGCGTGGTGGCGTGTGACAATTGAGAGACGAAACGTACGCTCTCCACGATGCATTTTTGCTCTCTAAGATAGTTCTTCTAGCCTTCGCCCTGCATCTTTTATACTCGATTAAGTTATCCACTGTTGGATAGTGTCTGAGGCGTGCCAGTGCCCTTTTTCGAGCACTGACCGCTCTCGAGCAGTTCTCATTCCACCACGGAACGAAAGGATGTCGCGGTTTAGCACTTGCCTTCGGAATTGCGATGGAAGCGGCAGCGAGTACAGCGCTATTAAAATGTTCTGTCATTTCATCCACATTTCCGAAGGGACCGTCTGATAGGTTAACATTATTCTGGAATGTCGACCAGTCAGCTCGTCGCACGATCCATTGAGGGGGCCGTGCACAACTACGGCGTAGAACACCGGAAAAGGTGTGCCTCTCCCGATGCAAGTTGCCTATAATCTTCGAACGTGCTAAGCGAGAATGTTCAACATGCAAATAACATAAAGTAATTTGATGGAATTGGGACTGAGAGTTGAAGATACGAACGTACTAAGCAGGAGAACGTGGTAGCCAGGAACGTGCTAACGGGATTCCACTGTAATGTACAATTTCATCATCTAATTACAAGTACGAAATCGTGATTTCAGTGGAAATAATATTTTTATATCTATTAATTTAAATGGTTAAAATTGCCTTCAAATGGTCTAAAAACATGTTTGTTAGAAAATTTGCACATTTTGCAAATACAAACTACCTACGTGTTAATTGGTTAAGAATTTCTGACTCCTGTTGCATATGAAGGAACCAATTTACATGGTTTAGCTAATAGAATGATATCTAGCCTCAAATAGATTTTGATTTTGCAGAGGAATGTGATGTGTTTTTTGTACTCTGTTCACGTATCAAAAAAGAAGTTCACTTCCTCTGATGAATCCTTGATCTTCAATCGATTTTCATTCATAAAAGAAGCAAAAACAATCCTTATAACACTCGGCCAGGAGATGGTGCGCAGTCCAGCCGCCCCCCCCCCCCCGGCGGTGGAACGGGACCCGGCGGCGGCGGGGACTTCCGCAGCCCCCAGCGCTGCTTGCGACCCGCTCGTGCAACTCATTAAAATGCCAATTTAAAAATTCGCCCGCGCGCCGCGCGAGGGGCGCCGGGCGTCGGGGCGCGGCAGGGGCGGGGCGCGGCGGGGGCGGGCGCCGCAGTATCTCTGCATCTGGGCGCATTAAAACTTTCTAAATGATACAGAAATTAATTTATCCGCAGCGGCCCGCTAAACGAGACGTATTGTGCCCTCGCCGGCGGCGGCGCTGCCCACGGCACCGGCCCTTCGCCGTCCACCCTCCTTCCTCCCCCCCCGCCCCCACCCCCGCCCTCGACGCACTTTTTTCCAGCTCGCTGGTACGTGCCCGCCCGACTCTCTGGTGAATGTCCCTTTCTGGAAATCTCATTGTGCGTTTTGTGCAGTTTCCTCGGGCGAGAGTTCGCCGCTTGACGCTTGTAACAAATTTGGTCGATGTGAAATAAAATATTCATTTAAAAATACTTGTATCAAGCAGCATGCTCCCTTGTTTCTAAAAAATTGGTTTCTGCATATTCGAGACATGGCAGCGCTTTCGTGGAACTTGTTTCTTTTCAATGTTTGTAAAAAAATCGGTTTAGCTTGGTATGAACGATCACGTTTCTCATACGAAAAAAGAGGGTTCCAAAATTGACTTTGTAGCTTATTTACCTGCTTACAACATAATTAATCCACTCGATTCGTTCCTTAGTATTGTATATGCCAATGCATATTTTCTCCGAGAAGTCATACGTTGAATATTTTTCTGAAAAATTGATATTTTTTCAGTAATTCAAGTTACATTTTTCTATTTCTAAGTAATAAACACAACTGATATTGAGACCACACAATATTATTATTATTATTATTAATAATAATATTATTATAATAATATTTTGTATTTGTTGAATATTATTTTTTCAATCTTTCTGAGATTTATACTGAACTAATCAGATTCTATGGTTTAATTCTGTTATATTGCTCTACGTTTTAATTGCCTTTATAAAATTCATATATACGTTCATCCAAAACAAATAGTAGAAAAGAATGAAAGAAAGAGGAAATGGAAATTGTGCCGAGAGGAAGTTTGCGCTTGGGATATTGAAACGTGTATCTATTTTGAGCTCCGCTCCTTCCTGGTTAAAAATACATTTTTCTGCTGTCCGGTGCTGTATCCTGAGGATAAAACATTTACTCTATTTCCCGTCTTCTTGTTTTTATAGTTAACGTATTGCCCCCTACCTACGAGAAATACATTAGTATGGAATTACCTTTTACTGCTTCCTCAATATCCGTTTTTGATCTCGGTATTGTTTCTCCCATTACTCATTCTCTATTTTTTGTGATTGCAGGCTACGTGCGTATATATTCTAAGTTTTGGTTAGCTCTTTTACTTTATTTTCTCCAGAGGTTTTAAAATAACACTTTATTCTCTTCATAAGCACTACTTTTTGCTTTCCCTGCACAAATATCTTAATATACTATTAGACTCGAAGCGAAAAAGGTATTGCGTAAGAAAAAGTTTCTGTAATAGCATTAATATTATTCATCAAGGAAATATTACTACTAAAAAATAATTCGAATATCTACCACTAGCGTCATTATTAGTACATCATCACAAACATTTAATAATGATCTGAAAATTTGTATTTTCAGTAATTGACAATAGCTATTACTACACATTCGGCTCCTGACAAACTACGCATTGTTTTTGGTACGTATATCAAATAAAAAAGATGTTGGCCAGGCGTTTCAGAAAAACATAAATGTAGCTGTTCATTGTACGGTTTTCTGTTTTAAACCCATTCATTAATTGAACGTCTTTGAGTATAAACATTGTTGTAAGCAAAATAATGGTTTCACATTATGCTTGTGATTCCTTACGGACTTTCTGACCGATGGATAACGTAGATTATATAACATAAAAAAATACTATATTAACAAAAAACGGTAGCCATTCTATTGTCAGCAGCTTGAAACAAATAATTGGCCAGTAATCATATTAAATGGTGAAGTATCTTACTTCAAAAATAGAAATTCTCTACGATGATATTTGGCGGCCAAGTTACGTTACTTTTTCTGTCAAGTCATGATTATCGACCAAATACGATACGAATGGAGAATCAAAATAGGTTATTAGTGGACGTTGGAATGCAGATGAAAATACCTACGGCTCAATCAGACCGCAACCGGTGGCCCATTGTGTTTCTCGTTATCGCTGCAGCGACTACATCATCAGGGCAATAACCTACTTTCATAACTGGCAACTGCCGACTGCAATGGGTGAATGTTAACTAGGTAGTTCGACACCCCAACTGTACTGCTTTTAAGGGAGAAAGTTCTGGGTCTTTTATTTGTCACATTTTTTCAAAGCGCCTGAGATTTACTATTGATCACTAACAACGATGTTTCGCTCTTTTTTAATTAGTATGTAAAGACTGAAATGGAATCGTGAAGGAATTCATGCAGTAATTTTAACGATTTTCTTGATAACGAGCTATTCGTTATTGCCATCACTAGAGTATTTTCTTAATTAATCCGCATGGATGTATTGATTTGTGTTTTGAAATCATTTTCAGTGGGAAAGTTTATAGTACACTGTTTATAGGCTGTATTGAAATGCAATTTGTGAGCGTCCACAGCTTTCTTTATATCATGATTATTTCTTTTTTGTTCAATGTTTTGTTCTTCAGATATTCGAAAAGTGGAGCGTTGTTGAACGTTAATATAACTTATTAATATTAATAATTGTTATTATAATATCAATAATACTAATAATAAAGAATTCAAATGTATTATAATTGGCAACAAAACAATTTGACTCTTTTCAACTGCACTTTGAACTTTTCCTTTCACAATTATTTTAGACTTGTTTTCGCTTTCCACAAGTATCCAGCTTCCTGAGACTATTTATTTATTTATTTCTCAAAAAACAGTAAAAACTGTATATGACGTATGGGGGAAGAGATTATATGCGCACATTTTCTTGAGTCCCAAAATTTAAAAAAGCGAAATTAGCAATATTTGAAAAACTAGAAAAAGAATTTAGAAAAATTAAAATTAGGAAAAATTTGGTTCTCCCGAGTTATAGAAAATCAATATCAACGGTAAATGAACTGCTGATTTAATTTCTCTGCATTGCTAACAAATATGGTAACGAACATCATTTCTACTCCTACCACTACAAGCAAAAGGAGTGCTGAACAAAACGTGCGCACAGTGAAGCTACGTTTACGTCCAGAAGCAAAACAAGTGGCCATCTCAGCATTTGCTCAATAGATCAGGGAAACTGGACAAAAACCTGATCGAGATGGGGTCATTGACCCGGAAGCTGAAGTATATTACTTGTTACAGGCGTATTAATTTTTTAATGTATACAATACAAATGTAAACTAATTCATTATATATCATTTTTTTTTACAATAAACATTATTTTTCTTTTTGACTATCAGTATAGTCTCTAATTGTATAGAAACAGTTATGCAGCAGAAAAGATTTTACTTTTAGCTTAAACTTGTGTACCGACTTTAATTGTTTAATGTCATCTGTCAATGCGTTGTAAAGTAACGTACATGTATTGTATGTGGATTTCTTGTACTGAGCTATTGATACTGACACTTGATGAACGTGATTTCTACAACGTGTGTTGTAATTATAAATGTCAATATTGCATGAAAATATGTTCCCTCCATTAAGTAGGTCATTTTTGACAAAGATTACAGATTCGTAAATAAATAGGCAAGGCAGTGGTAAGATTCCAAGCTCAATAAAAAGAGGCTTTCAGAGATCACGAGGAAGGCACTTTTTCATTATTCGAATAATTTTCTTTTGCAATCTGGAGGTCTGATTACTACAGGATGAGCATCCCCAGAATATTATGCCGTATCTCAGGCGGGAATATACTTTTGCAAAATAAACGCAACGAGCTGCACGAAGGCTGACAGAATTTGAAAGAATTCTGAATGCGTAACATAATGAACTTTAAGTCTATTATTTCTATTTTAATTCTATTATATGTACATTCTATTTGAGGTTTGATTGAATTGAGAGACCTAGAAATTTTGTTACCTCGACTTTAGCTAATTGCATATTGTTCATTTTCATTGGAACATGCGATTGCCGATTTGAAATGCAAAAATGCATTGAGACAGTTTTTCTTTCGTTAACAATTAACTTGTTATTATTAAACCAATTTAAACCTTCTGAAATCATACTATTTACTGCTTCTTTTTTGCAAAGAACATTCGTGTCATTGGCAAACAGAACCGTTCTTCCATTTTTAATAGACGAGGGCATATCGTTTACATATAACAGAAAGAGGATAGGCCCTAAGATCGAACCTTGCGGGACCCCATGCTCAATTGGCAAAGAATTGGAAACATAAGTATGTAATGTTCTTTCGTGCCAGTATGGTATTTCTACTCTTTGAGTCCGATGTTTAAGATACGAAGTTATCCAATCTAGGGCAATACCACGCATTCGATACGAAGGTAATTTTGAGAGCAGGATGTTATGGTCCATAACGTCAAAAGCTTTCGAAAGATCTAAGAATATTCCAATGGGTGCTTCATTTTGGACTATTGATGAAGCAACATCTCTGAGAAAAGAAAAAATGTTAGTTTCCGTAGATTTTGATTTTCTAAACCCGTGTTGTGAGTCTGAAAACGCTTTGTTTTTCCTGAGAAATGTTTCCATTCGTGAGCAGAAAAGCCTCTCCAATATTTTTGAGAAAACTTACAAAAGAGAAATTGGCCGGTAATTTTGAATTTCATTTTTGTTCCCTTTTTTAAAATGTGGCTTAATATTTGCTGTTTTGAAAATATCTGGAAATATTCCTGTACATAAAGAAGCATTGAAAATGTGAGTTAACGGATGTATAAAGGCAGGTGCCCAAGTTTTTAATAAACAATCCGGAAATTCATGTAAACCAGATGAATATTTATTTTTTAGTTTACTGACTATTCTGAGGATTTCGTTGGAAGATATTTCGGAAGTAAACATCGTATCGGAAATTTTTTGGGAAGCGTAATGTGTTGAATTTTGGGGTTTTCGTCCCTTCGTGATATCAGACGCAATTTTAGAAAAGTGTGTTGAAGAGATTGGCAACTTTTTCCAGATTACTTGTTTCTCTTTCCTTATCCTTTAAAATAACATTCTCTACAAGGAATTGAGATGATGTGGTTGTATTCTTTACGATATCCCACATTGCTTTAGATTTGTTACTAGCGTTCAAAATGTCCTGACTATTTTTCCTTATTTTTGGTTGAACTATTACCATTCTTAAATTTCTTTTGTATTCTCGGAAGTATACATGGAAACCGGGTGATAACGTTATGATGTTTAGAGCGCACGTTTGTTTTTATACTATGTACTAATTTCTTGTGAGATCCAAGTATTACTTTTGCTTGAAATGTTTAATTTGAGTCTATGGGCGGAGGAGGAGCCATCTGCTGTTCAGTATTCGATCGAAGTAAGCCACTGTGTAGAATACCGAACATATGAAAATCCTACGTTTTGTCCCTCCACGTGGAATCATTTTGAAGTTACGCACGAAAGTTCGGATGTTGTTTCCCATTAACTTCAGAGTTCAATGAGGTGCACTGGGGGACAACGTACCTCTCGGATTTTTAGCTTGTAGGGGAAGGTGACAGTGATAAAAGTTACATTGAACTGATGATACTTGAAACTGAACTGAAAAGAGAAGTTAGTTATTTTTCTAAAGAGATTATTTGCTATTTGTTTTTGCGAGCATTAGAATTTCAATTTTCAATATGTTTATTATTTCGCTACTTTTTTCAAATTCTATTATTGCAATTTAGAATTCTCTTCCTTCCGGTTGGAAATTCCATGGTTTTAAACAGTGATAGAGTGTTTATTGATAGCACTAAAAGGATGGAAGAAGTTTCAAATTGATCTTAAACATTGCAGTGAATCGACAACTAAATAAGTTGGAAGAAGCTGTTAATTGTTGGTAAACGAATATTTAATACTATTTGTTGGTGAAGCAAAAACTCTGAGAGCAGGGGCGGATCCAGCTGATTATTTGGAGGGGGCCATCATAGATTTTGGTTAAATAATTAACATTTGTTATTACACTGTATATTATTTTTAAGGTACATATGTGATACTAAATAATATTATTTTTTTAAATAATTACATAATTCTAAGGTATGTAAATATTTATTTTACTAAATAAAAGAAGGTAACAAACGAGAACTAGTTTTTTTTGGTGGGGGCATGCCCCCTGGATCCGCCACTGACTGAGAATCATGCTTCATTCGAAATACGCATAGCAGGAACATTGAGAGTTACTATCTGCAATTGTATAGAAGGTATAAGCGAAGTTGAATTCAATCTTTGTATAATTATTTTGTAAAATGTGGGTTACGTAATAATATATAAATAAATCTGTAACAGAACTCCACATTGGCATTGCAATGTGAAATAAGCTTTATTTTAGGGACAAAACATTAAAATATTTCTCCGTTAAAGAATCGATGTTGCGAGCTCAGTTTTCAAGATCGACTGCGGGGCTTGTGAGACAGGCGAGGTCGGTTCGGTACATCCCTCCCTTCCCAACCCGCTCCCCGGGGAGCTCTGTCTGGCCGAAGACGCCGAGTGCTATTTTGTCTTAGCCGCTTAGTTCCATCCATCATTTATCCGCGCTTTTGTATCGCCCTCCCCTTCGCGAAAATCGAATTATCGGGGAGGCGTAATCGTTACTGTCGATTTTAATTATCCGACCCCAGGGGCGGGGCGCGAGGTAACCATCTTTTATGGCATCCCTCCCTGCTGCCCCCCTCTTCCGCTTTCTCTGGGCGCCGCCGCCACCCCTTCCGCCCGTCTGCCACGTCTTCGCTTTCTCCTCTTCTTCGCTGCCCCTCCCCTTCGCACTCCTACTCCTCTTCGCTTCCTCTGCTGCGACGCGCTGTTTCCCTTCCGCTCCCGATCCTCTCCGACGCGCCAGGCCGCTCCCCCCCCCCTCGCCTGACCCAGAGCTCCGGGCCGAACGCGGCCACCCGCCTCCAGCGCTAAAGGGACCTACTTTCATGAATAACCACCGGCGCTCGCCCTTTGTTGGAGGCGGCGGTGGTGGCGGCGGGCGCTGCGAAAAACGAAATACGAGAAAGTGTTGTGTGCGAGCTAATTTCGTTTCGTACTACTCGCGGTTCGCAGTTAAAACTACGAGTCACACAAACTGCTTTAGTGCGCGATTTGCCGAATAATTTCGTTCGTTCACTCGCTCGCTCGCTTGCTCGGTTCGAGATTTTTGCTCCGGGCCGGTGCTCTTGCGTGAGGTATTTGTTCTATGTTTATTTCAGTCCGGGGCAGATGTTTGACTTGGCGAAGGCTTCTTCAAGCGGGAACGTTGCCGAGAGGAAGTAATCTGATTAGAAGGAGAAAGGAACTTATCATTTTGTAATAAAATGAAGCTAACTGCGGGAATTGGACTTGCTGATTTCCGGCATGGTTTGACTTTTTACCGTTGTTCTCCATGACAAGCAGTGTGGTTTCTGAAAGTCCCTGTTTTTGCTGTTTCTTTATCTCCGCATCATATCTTTATGATCTATCACACTCCATCATTTTACGACGCCTGTTCACGTGAGCCGCTTATTGATCGAGATGTCTGCTCGAAATTGAAGATCGCAAGTGCGTGATAAGGAGAACAGATTAGGGGGTAGGTATATACAGCCTGAGAATTTGGGTTGCTGTGAAGTAAATTAGGGCGCTCCAGAAATAAAATTTCGAAATTAAATATGTATTAACTCTTCACCGTTTACGGTAGCAGATGTGCCCATTGTAGAGTCGATAAAGCCTGTTTTCGATTTTATGTGTCCCAAGACAGAGGCGCGTAAGCACGGGTTGAGGTGAATAGGAGGCGAAGCAGCAGCATGAACGCCCTCGTACGCCTACCTCAAGATTGGCTTCGGTGTCGTTCATGTCAGCCACACCCATCTCAGTAAATTCACCTACACGTCTCTTCAATGCTCCTGTCGCTTCCATTGTCTTTATAGGCGTGGCGAACTGTTGTACGTGCAGCTATTCCTGGCGCACTTCGCCTCTTGCAACGTAGCATTAACTCCGCTCTAGATTGCTCTCGCCATTTTTCATAGTTTCGTTTATCTACAAAATTGCTGTTTACAAAATAAAAGAAGGTTCTTACATTTCCAGGGTTTTGTAAAATGTTACACAAACAGCAATAATACGTAATAGAGTAGAAAAAATTATGACCATTTTTCGGATTGTTCGCATAAATTAATTTCACAGAAATTAAGACATTTTTGTCTCTAACGAATTAATCGCAAATATTATTTGCAGCTTGCAAAGCAAATAGGAATTTTCGACAAGAAAGACTGGACAAATTACAGTCAGTAGTTCCAATTTTTCATTTGGTCTATCGTAATGTACACAACTGAATAATATGTAGTCATGATGATTTATCATCGAAAAAGGTATAAAGTCAGAAAAAATACCAATGCAAGTGGTAACTAATAAGTCTTACAACCCCAGGGGAAATGAACACGCTAAACATCAGCGAGTGCATTTGTGGGGTGATTGCACATCCGGCAGAAACGATATCGGACTGAAGCTGCGTTTCGTCCACGATTCTAATTATTAACCAATATCGAAATGGCTCCATAATTCGTCGAAGCAAAGCAGAGTCCAAACCATATTCAAAACAAAAAATTATTGAGCTTGTAAACGGAAAAAGTAACTCGACTGGTGGCGATTTGATTAACTGGGTTCAGCCAAACTTAATTACTCCGTTTAATAATTCATTGTTTCTTGTTCTCATCTTGTTTCGTACATCAATTGTTTTGATGAATTCAAAGCCAATTAACAAGAAACAGATGTGGCACTTCACTGTAAAAAGAATGAGTATGGAAACAGCCTGTTGATTTTCCCACTACAAATAGCAGATGGAAAATTAATATAATTGTAAAGAAGTATGACTTTAAAAATATGACAAACAACGCAACAAATGGTTACAATTGATAAAATATACGAAACATACCTTGACATAGTCGTAAAAACGTAATTTTTTGGTGCCGAACATCTGTGCATATTTAATTGCCCAAAAATCAGGAGCAAATTCCACTTATATGCACCTAACTTCATTATTGTCAAAAAGTCTTTAGTTTCCATCCCCTATATATACATCCTAGAAATTGCTAACATTTATTCTGAGACATCTGTATATGAAAATGTAGTAGAAAATGACATATTACAAAGTTACACATCAGCCTTGGACACTTGATTTGTACGGAACTCTTTTAAAATTGGAGGTCGGTAGAAACAAGAAATCTCTTTGACTGCCCAGAACGTGAACTGTAAAACACTAGAACACGATGATTTGCTTAATAGCCATAGGAAAATGGCAGATGTGTAACTTATTTACATGAAATGTCCTATCACAGTATCATTCACAAAAAGTGATCGACTTTCCTAGATGCCCCAGAAGTTTGTAACATTTATTCTGAGAGGAGGCCTGCCAGCAGAAGATAAGCAGATACAGAAGGGATGGCACAAAAATATTCTTCGTCTTCTTTTCGCTCTTCTAGGTATGACAACGTCACATTCATATGGTTATCCCCATAAGCCTTGCCGAGCGCTTTGTGACCACGCGTGTGATTCAATGGAGAGACCCTCATTGACGTCATCCGCGTGACGAAGCCCTCTCCTGTCACGGCACCAAAATCCCTCATCTCCACATTTTCATTCTCGCCTTGCAGCCATCTTCTTTCAGAATCATTTTCGTATACACTAGCTTCTAACATCAGTGTCATTCTGTCACCTCTTTAAACAGCATAGCACACACAAGTAGATATCGCTTTGTAAATTCATCTGCGTTCAACCTCACGTGATGTGTGTTGTACTTCAAATTATTTTGATCTGAACCTTGCCCCCTGAATCTCTTGATTTTTTCTCTCGCATCACTTGGTTATTAATGAAATGTGATAAATCTCACGGCCATTATTTCCTATTAATTTTGGTTCAAAATTAGTTCTAGTCGGTATGAATTTTTTAAATATATCGTGGGTCTTTGGGAATTCTTCGTATTACGTTTTTTTATCTTACGAAATCAGCAGTGTTCGTCCCTAATTCGGACCAAAGTGCAACACCTTTTATGGGCTTTAATTAAATCACTAGATAACTTATGGTAACAAGAGAGATCGTCATATATCGCACTTAGAAATGCTGCCCTCACTCCCTAACTGTTCCCTATGAGGATTTCCATCACACCCTTCTCATGGGATCAAGAAAAATGTTGTTAGATAAGGCCAAGACATGGTTCTTAATATTTATCAGTTTCCCTCATTGCGAAGTGGTACTTTTAAATATTTATTTTTCCTATATGTATTCATTTATTTACTTATATTTTTAACTTATTTATGGCACCATGTCACGATGACCAGAGCAGCCAATGATTTTGAATGTTATATTTTAACATGTTCGTCATTCCTGGAATATTGTATCGTTTTAGTGATGTTCTTTGTCAAATAAATCGCCCCTTAATTTAATTTTATAAGAGATACTTTGCTGAAAACCAAGAGCAGCAGCTTAGCATTTTATTATATCAGAAGGCCTTGAAGTGATCAACCTTATCGCACGCGGCTTCTCTTATTCTCACTTGACCTCTACCGACACGAAGTCTCCCAAGGTAATGACCTCTCTACATCGCACATGAAATTCTACAATTTGTTCCAGCCATGTATGCAGTCACTCAAGTGCACTCTGTGTCGAACCGACAGCAGGGACCCCAGCCATTATCCTTCACTGTGCCTTCTCTGCGTAAGCCCCCCTCCCGTTGACCTCACTCGCACACAACCATGTCGGTCCTGCTTGGCCCCGCCCTGACCCGTGCGGCTCCGTCCCGCCCCTCACCACTCCAATCCACCCCTCTCCACCCCTCGTCTACCTTCTTGCCCCGCCCGGCCCCGCCCGGCCCCGCCCCGCCCCGCTCCACCCTGCTCCTCTCCACCCCTTCTCTACTCTCTCCGCTCCGCCCCGCCCGCCCCGCTCCGAACTGCCCCTCTTCACCGTTCTCAGCTTCCCCTTCCCCCCCCTGTGGAGCCCCAGCCTGCTACGTCCCGCTCGATCGGCCCCGGTCGCCCGTCGCCCGAGATTTACGGCGCAAGTTGGCGGCTCCGCGCTGCACGGGTATTAGCAGGGACGGCCCCCCGCTCCGCCACGCCCCGCTACGCCCTGACTCGCTCTGGAGCTGGTTCCCAACCTCACGCCAAGCCCTACTAGACTCTATAGCGCCTTACTCTGCTCTGTGCGCGCCGCCATGTTTCCTCTGCATGTTTATCCTCTAAGTGGAGAACCCTGACCTATCCCCTCTCGTGGTTTTCCAACAATCCTTTGCAGTACTTTCGCTTAAGTCAATATATTCGGGCAGAAACGCGTGTTTTATCCCGATTTAGAGGGATTCCTTGCATTTTGTTTGGAGATCTTTTGTACATCACTCTTTGTTTAAATGGACGTACCTGAATAACGTATTACTTGGAACAAAACATGATTGCATGATCAAAGATTTGCCTGATTGTTTATATTGTTGATACTATTATTCGTAAAAATATTGTAATTCACGAACTTTTGTTCCACATCGATGCGCACAATAGTATTATAAATGTCACCCACATTTACCTTCTAAGTCACTTCTCTCAGTACGTTATATAGGGAGCATGAAAGTAAACGAGAACTTCATTTCGAATTAATCCTTGAATATGGTGTGCAGAGATATGCGTTTGAAACATTTGGAATTCATATTTAGTTCCTTGTCTTCTCGTCAGATAGTATTTCACTTTCAGCCGCCCTTCAGAGTGTCGTATAAGATTCTATGTCGCATTTCACATCCATCTCAACCCAGTGTTGGACCTGTCAACGGCCTGCCGCTATGTCATCCTGCAGCAGTTCCGCCTGTATCGCAGTCCGCGCCGCGCGGGTCGGGGCACTCCCGGAAGCCGACCTGCGGGGGCGACCCGCTGCCGCTCCGCTCCCTCCGACGCTGTGCGAGCCCCAGCGTGACCTCCCGACCCTCGTCCGGGCCTACGGTATCTCGCCCCTCCGACGCGGCCGGCCTGCCCACGCGCCCCGCCCTCGGAAGACGGACGTCCTCGGCCGGGTGGGGCGCGGCCCAATCAGACACGGCCGCCCGGAGGCGTTTCTCTTGCTAATAGGTATACACTGATTCTCTAATTTGGCCGTTAGACGCTTACGTTCAGCTGAATGGGGTTGTTGGTGCAGGGTGGTTGGACCTCACCGCAAGCATTTTCAGTGTTCTTTTTCTGAACAAAAATTGGTTTGGAAATGAAAATTTGTACTACTGACTCTTTTCTGGATATGAAATTGTACATTTCATTGCATAAAAACTGAAACCGTGTCATCGCGGCATTTCTAATGAACAAAATACAGAAAATTATATGAAAGTTTCGCAATCAGTTTATATGGCAGTACAATATATCATTTGAATTGCATTTAACTTGTGCATTTAATTTGCATTTAAATGTATATGTTGATTATGTTTGTGACATTGGAAATATGTAATTTCCCTTGTAAAGCAGCTGGAAGGTCTAAACTGCATTGATATTCGAAGTAGGAATTACATCAAGAAATATTAGAAATAGAAAACATCTAGAAAATCTATTCGAAGTTCTTAAAAAAGTTGATCAGGCAAGAAACGTAAATGGCCTGAAATAAAAATAAGCTAGATTATAATGTAGTATTTATTCTCTCTCGTCTATCACATCGTACATCACACTAATATCATACTTTTATTAGTGTTGTCCATGAAATATTTTCAACAGCATTTTCTTTAGTACAATGCTATTCGCATATTATTCACATATTATTCCTAACATTAACAATTTATTAAGAGCATTTACAAACTTTTAGGTTTAATGAGAAAGATAAGTTGGTTCAATGAATTACTCCCTTAACCACAAAGGTATTTTCGCTGAATTACTTACCTTTTTCTCCTTCCTAATTTTATTATTCGTTTTCCGGCACCTTTTATTTTGCAATAAGTAGCTTTTTTTATTTTAACCCTGCTACGAGTGCCACACCTCCTACAGCTCGTATGGCATGTCAGAGATGCCATGAGAATAATGGCTACTCGCTCGTATCGGTATGTAATGTGACACGTCCTACAACTCGTAAGGCATGTTTCAGATGCCACACCAAAATCCCTAATTAACTCGTAGATCATGATACGTATGCCCAGGTATTTTCCTGGCATGTAAAATAAAGTTTTCATTGTTGAATCGATCCAAGCGATTATTCTATTTTAAAACAATGCTGACGCAATAATGTGAAAATGAGCCGGAAGGGGGAATGCCGAGTATCGGCTTCGAGCTGTGGAGCCTTTTCCATTGTCCTCCTAGACGTGCCTTACGAGTTGTAGGATCTCGCACTGCTCAGAAACCTCCGACCGCAGAATGCATTCATGGATGGTATGTTGCACATGCCCTACTCTCTGAATCTGAATCAGTGAAATTGTCGCTGATTCAATCAGTGAGAGCCGAAGTCACTGATATCTTCAGCCGAAATGTGTCGTTTCGCTGACAATCAGCGAATATGCGAACCTTTTCATAATGACCGCCAGCATTTCACTGGTCGTCAGTGGTAAAAGTACCGTGCCACCATCGCTCACTGATCGTTCAGCCGTTCACGTGCTGCTGTTGTCATTGTTTCACTGATTCAAACAGTGAAGTTTCACTGATTCGAAAAGTGGACCCGATTTTTGCTGATTTGTTCAGTTCAATTCACTGATTGTCAGTGGCAGGGTTATAACTGACACCATCAGTGAATAGTCACTGTCAATCAGTAGTTTTTCACTGATTCAGATTGCGAGAGTACGAGTGCAAAGGGCTTTGCTAATTCATTAATTCCCCCATTGCCTTTAGATGTAAAAGAGAAAGGACAAAACAATGTACTTTGTTAGATACACGTGTACACCAACGAAATATTACGTAATGTTATCATTAATCGTGACCGTGCAATTTAAATTTTAAAATATCTTGTGAGACACGCTTTACCGCTAAAAAGTTTCCCACAGTTTCCAGAAACCTTTGTACGAAATGCACCTCAGCAGAAGAGCAAGTCACGCGGCATTGTTTTGTGTCATATTAACATGATATCATCTCAAAGTTCTGTTATCATCAAAACGGTATACCCACGAACTCCAACGCGTAGGCAAACGCAAACGGTATACTCGTCTCCAACGCGTTCAAAAACCCATTATTCAGACCTTCAGAACCCTACCGAATGTTTATCAGGGCAAAGGCTCCTTGTTTCTCCACAACTCCACCTCTTCGAACGACCCGCCGGCCGCCTTCGATATCCTGTCGGGTCCTGACGTCAGCGCACTCGTCCGAGGGCCCCTCGCTTGGGGTTCCCTTCTCTTCTTAATTTCTTCTCGGGCTCGAGGCAGGGGATCCTATTGGGGGCGGGGCGGAGTGGCGGGCGGACGCAGAAGAGGGGAGCAATGGAGATGCGAAGCGACCCGGCGAAAGTAGGGACGACTGGGTATACCGCAAGTATTGAGAACAACGAAAACGAAGGGACTTCGAAACGGAGGGTCGATGTTGTGGGAGGCCTGTGAAATGACGGGTGCTATCAGATCGAAAGGAGAAAAGGTGACTCCGAGAAGGAAGGAGAGGAAGTGAGTGACGGAAGGCAAAGGTAGTGATATTGGTAAAGATATGACGGGAAAGATGGCGGTGGTAATAATGGAAGAATGTATGCCTAAGGCGTTGGAGCTAAAAATTCATATTGAATGCGGGGTTGAAAGGGTGGGCCCGAGAGGGCAGTTCCTAGAGGTGAAGAGAGAGCGATGCAGAAAACATGATCAAGAATCTTCAAAATGAAGCAAAGCAGCAGCGATATAGGAAGAGGGCGCGAGAGTAAACTGCGCGTCTGAGGAAAAGAATAGGGTCGGTTGGGAAGAGGGTCGCCCTCGCAAGTAGGGTGGGCGAGACAGGAAGAAAGAGTCGGGTATTCGAAAGGGCTGGTACGACGTCGGCGTGGAACACAAGAATGGAAGTGGAGGACGAGGGCTCGCGGATCGGTACACAAATGGGGAGGCGGGGAAGGGCGGGGCGGGGGCGAGGCGGGGAGGGGCGGGGTTGAGGCAGGGCGCGCGGGTCGCGAGCCGAGAGCCCTCGAGACGGCCGCGTTTGCACTCGACGGACTCTCAAGGCGCGCTGACGCGGCGCCGTCGTTAGGAATGCCCCTCGCCGCGCGCCGCCGCCGCCGCCGCTTCGTTCCAGCGCGCTGCCACTGCGCCACCCGCCTGCCGCCCCTCCAACGCCCGCTATTGCCCGGCCCGTTCACAGTTCATATCTACCTCCTTTGTCTGCATTTTCTCCTCCGTTCGCACTAACGTGTTGTTGCTCTAACGTGTTTATACATGTATGCTTGTATGTATGTGTGTATAACTGAGACGTCGATTCTTTGAAACTAGTGGAGCTACAGTTCCTTCGAAACTAGTGCTTAACAGCACACACTTTCTCGCATTTTGTAACTTTAGCAATTTTTCAAAAATTCAGAGTTCTCAACGAAAATGAGAATTTCTTAAGCCATTCTTTAAGCATCCTTTGTTCTATGCATGGAAAGAATTGAAGAAATAATCTGGTTCGGTTTTTTGAGAAAATGATTTATTATAATTTGCTTCAACTTCAAGCAGAAATTACGTGAAAACTACTTGTTTTTACAACACATTGTACCTGATCTTTTTCAACTAGCTGTTGTTTTAAAACATATTTCATTTAAAACAAAAATCTCTATCTTCTCTGCCAGGGGTATGACCTGGTACCTTTTTATTGTCTTATTCTTAAATTTCCATTTAATCTTTCACCCAACAATATCCCGAAGCTGCCCCGTCATGATAAAATGTATTAGTAGGTCCGTACAGATATACGGTAATGACAAATTTACATAAGTTAATTTTGTTTCTCCTCACGTGCGATTGGGAACTCTTTTTACTGCTACACAGGAATGAACTTAACAACATTGCCATTTATATTCTGCTGCAAAACATACATATCACATCCAAACACGAGTTGATAAATACAACAATTTCAAAAAAAGCAACAAAAAACATCATGAAACCCTCGTTATTATTGGGTACTGTTTTGTTTCTAAGTCCTCCCCTTGCGTGCATGGCCATTTACATTCTTAAATCGTAATCCAGAAATGTTTGATTCACTACAAAACTTGATCTTCCTACAATAGATAATTTAATATGTTTTGTCACTTTCTTTTCGTGTAGCCTCTGTCTTTTTGAAAGTCGTTCAGTATCCATTCCAAGTAACATTTTTCCTGACCAAAGGCAATCTGGTCCAGACCAATGGCATCTGCTTCCTCCACACACGCGATTATAATTCTATGTTCATTTATAACATTGTCCTGCTGATTACTCGTTTGTAGGCATTACTAATTCGTAAACACGTCTCTGCACCTGAATACTACCGCGTCAGAACGTCATCTACATCCGCCCCTCACTACCGTTTACCACCTACCAATTTACTTTCCTCAGCGCGTAAAGATATCCTTTGTATCCACATCTCACCGCGTCAGAATATCGTCTGCCCCGTCTGTTTGTCTTACGCGCTCTTTATCTGTCTGCTCCCTGCACGAGATCGTACCCAAATACGTTTTCTCCTTCATCCTAGAGGAGGCCATTCCATTTCTCACACCATTCTATTTTCTGATTTATCACCGTCATTCTAACACTTTATTTGCTTATTATTTGGTTATTGATTCGTAATAATTTTCTCACTCAGGAAAATTCCTCACGTGTCCTTTCACTGTTTTATTTACCAATATATTCCCTATTTCCCCCCTATCAATTACGTTGCTATTCCCTTGTATTCTTATTATTTACTATTCGATCCTTTGCTTCTCTTCTGTCACCCATTGTTGCTGTTGTCCTGTTTATATATTTATTCGAATTTATTGTTTTTTATTAACACAGCCTTGTGATAAATTATCACACTTCAATATTTAACTATTGCAATGTTAACTTGTCTCAATTTTCGAAAATACACTGAGTTCCTTGGAAATAGGATTAGCCTCAA
The DNA here is from genome assembly GCA_031308135.1 of Acheta domesticus. Taxonomy (NCBI): domain Eukaryota; kingdom Metazoa; phylum Arthropoda; class Insecta; order Orthoptera; family Gryllidae; genus Acheta; species Acheta domesticus. The sequence goes on from JAHLJT010009436.1 coordinate 109,075,226, forward strand.
TTTGTATACGGTCCTTTGGTACATACGAAGTAAACTTTTAAAGAAACCATTTGGAATCATTTTTGACAAAAAATTGTCTCTATTTCACGCCTAATTCCGTGAAAATTACCCATTTAAAAAAATTGTACATGACGTTATTTTAGTATCTGCTCTTGAAACACTGTTTTTTAAGGACATTTTTCTATTTTCAGTTCTATAATTGTAGGAAGTCGCCGAAAATATTTTTCAACATTGCATTAAAAACAATTTTGAAAATTCAGAGAGATCAATGAAAATGTATCCTGTGCCAGTTTTTTAAGCATCCTTTATGCTTTCCGAGAGCAAAATTTAATCCAAAATGTGTAGTTATTTTTGAGAAAATTATGACAAAATTCGTTTGAAAATCAGAGAGTTTCAAATTCCATGAAATCGATCGAGGAATATTAGTTATGGAGAAAATTGGCTGAAGGAGCTACTGTTGACCATAGACGGACCGAGAGAAGGATAGACTGACCGACGTCAATCGATTTTTCGATATCAAGGATCCACAAAAATATAGATTCAGACTACACAACGTGTTAGTTGAAGTAATTTACTACATATAGGAATTAGATGTATCCACGTTTCATTACCACAGCCGGTCAATATGTTTTCCTGTGGAAAAATCGTCGTTTTCAAGCGCACGATTACAATATCTTCTCTTCTTTCGAGGTAAGGCGAAAAAGTAAAAATGGTAGTGCAGTGAAGCCTGCTCAAACGACCACCTGGATAATGCAATTGCATAATTAACGGTCGTTTTTTATTAGAACTGATGGAATTTCTGATAAGATACATGTTTTTCCTCATATTGGTGACCACCTGTTTAAGCTGCTAGCGACCAGGTACATTTCGTATATTAGCCTTTACTAAGCGGTTACTTCCAACCGATTTCGTACTGCATCTTAACAAGAAGCGGAAAAGTGAAGATTATTGTTGTTTTAATAACTTCCAAAGATGGGCCGCAGTGTCAGATCACTTCGATGAATGACATTCAGAGTTTCTTATTTCTCAGGGTCTCTTACTTCTTGTTTCAGGTAACGGGTCAAATTCTCCCATTTGACAGCATTCCTGTTTGGTAACTCGTACATCCCTTCTGTTGGAATCTGTTAAGGACTCACAGAGCACGTCGGTGCGCAAATCCGATTGAAAGGTCAATTGCTAACTTCATCAGATGGTCCTGCTGTAAAGGTTTTTACAGAATATGTGTGAATTGCATCTTCAAGTCAAATTTGGTTGCTTGATTCGACGAGGACGGGAAGTGAATTTTTCGACTAAAAGAAGGGGTGGTCAAGGGATGTTTTGATACGATCCGAGAAGAGGCATATGTTTCAAATAACGTTTAACTCGTATACGCATGTGTTTTGTCATTTATGGTAATTAAAAATGTTAAAGAGAACATTTGATTTTAGAGCATTTAGTACAATTTATTGATTTATGCTTCCAGTAACCTCCTAACCTATATCAAGCGACCACTTTCACTGTGGGCCAATTGTTGTCAGAATCATAGGTAACTGCTTAAGTCTGGTTTCATTGTATTCTTGCTTCAGTGTAACTAATACCTTGTGATTCAACCCTTTAGTTTTGAACGCTTACAATTCAATTCTCATACACACACACACCTACCTGCTTTAATGGTATAGTGGTTATCATGCTGAACAACTGATCCCCCGTTCGCGGGCTCAAACCCGGTCAAACCAGGGGGATTCTTGAGGTGCCAAAAATCGACGGCAGGCATGCGGACGCTCGTCGGCAAGTAAAACAGATCCCTGGAAAGGCACTTGGCCGATCCTGGCAGAATTAAATCCTCTAGCAATTTAGCACCAATCAGAGTTGCCATTTGAACTACTAGATAAGATTACGGATATTGTATCTAGGCCTGCGCTATATATATATATATATATATATATATATATATATATATATAAACACATTTATATACTGGTATATACAGGTGTTTTTCCTCTGTTAAGAAATATACTTATTTTGCTTGTTTGAGCTTTCAAAATATATTTACGAATTTTGAAACGTTCTCTATCAGGATGTTCGTGTTACTTAACCTGACGAGATGTCACCTTTCTGTGCTGCGTTTTCAGCATGTTATAAATATATTGAGTCCTGTTTTGGCAGATAATATTTTTAAGTAGTGAACTTTATGTTTATTTTTGTGTTTGTTGCCATCAACATTGTAACAATTGAATGTAACAAAAGAAGTTAGAAACTAAATTCTTGTTTTTCTTCTTTTTCCACAAATTACATTTTGTGCTACGTAAGTATCTTTTTCTCAGAAACCAATCAACCAATATAATTGAACTTTTCAAGGTAGTTTAAATATACACAAATGCACATTTTGACAAGGTGTTTTTTAATATTCCACTTTTAAAGATTTCTATAGGTATTTGAGGTCAATTTTGCAAACTTCACACATATTATCATTCAAAAAAACTTTTTTCGGCCACATATCACAAAATAGTTAAACAAAGAACATCAAAATGTGTATAAAGGTACATTTCAACTACAAAAAAATGTTCAAAATCATCTGTCTATTAGGAAGAGAAAAAAATACACTTATGTTAGTATGGCTTGGCATAGAACTCCCACGTCCCGAGATGGTGTATGTGTGTTTGTTGTGTGTGCGCGCGCGCCTATCGTGTTGGTGTTGAGACGTGGGCCTGCCACAGGAGACAAACGAGGATTCCCGATGGGCCCAGCCGTAAGCTAGCCTTCGGCTCCCTATAGCCGTCTGCATATCTGCTTCTCGATAGCACACGTACTGCGTATGCGTGAGAGAATTTGAACGCCAAAGCCTTCCTCCTATGACGGGTAAGTTTGCAATTAAGCGGGAAGTTCAAGACGCAAAACATACGTGAAACGTAATTGTTAATTGAAAGATTAATAATAAGTACATTATGAAGTAATGAGAACAGTTTTCGGTTTTCATTAAATGTTTGGGTAGGCTCCGCCTTGCAGCCTAATAGGTAGTTATGCCACTGCTTATATATTATTACTTCTTTTATTTCTGATCGTGTTTCGATTTTACTTTCATCATCTCTTGTTCCCATCATTGTGTTGCATTAATTGAGCCCATTGTTTATTCTATCTCCCAATCTTTTCTTATATGTATTGAAACGTCGATCATTTCCCCCGCTCAGTACCTTCAAATTATTTTCTTTGTTATGTCTTTTTATGCGTATTTATATATTCTTTCTACAAAACTGCAATAACCGGAAATACCTACGTACGTAGTGGCTGGTATAATATGTCTCCTACTGTCACTGTAAGATAGCTGGTATTGGGAGTTAATAAATGTTGGCCTTTCGGAGATGAAACTTGGCATTTTGACAATACTGGATGAATCGTAACTAGAAAGGGTGCAGCCGGCGTAAAATGAAGTAAAGCAACGTATTTGTTTTACTTCATTTTACAAATATTAGCATTGTTGTAACATTATAACATTGTAATTTCCTTTCCTGTACGCGCTTGAAAAGCTCGTTAGGTGATGTCTCCCGGTCTTTTCGCCAGTCTACCACGTAGCTGACCAGCAATACGGAGGTGGAAGACGGCGCTAACCTGAGGCATCCAGGCGACTAGCGGCCGCGCGGTGGGGCGGGGGGGCGGGGACCGCTGGCGGAAGAGCGCCGGCTGCGCGAGCGGTAAACACGCGGCGATGGAGGCGGAAGAGGGGGCGATGCGGGCGGCGAAGAAGGCGCCGCCGCTTCTTGCGGCTGCAACTTGGCAAGAAGCCCCAGCGCCGGCCCCACGGCTTCTGCCTGCGCCCGGCACCCGGTCACCATCGCCCTTAGCGCCCTTTGTCCCACAAGACTGGCCACGCTCATCGTCTCCCGCCACCAGGTCCCCCATGCCGCGGCCTCGCCATACGACCTCCCACCACCCCCAGCCAACAGGCCGACCCCACCCCTCAGCTCGCTCTGTCACCCCCAGCGTGTCTTTCGCCGCCGTCTTGCGCCTCCCCCTGTCACTGCAGCGGCCGTCCGTCGCCACCACCGCCGTTGTGGCAGCTGGCCAGGCCACCTGGCGGTGTCCTGCGAGGAGCGGCGGGGCAGGCGCCCGCAGCGCTCTACCGTCGGCCGGCCGGGAGGCGGATTCGGTAGAGGACGAGGTCTCGGGGTGGCGCGCATTCCACACCGCTGGATTTATTTACGCCTGCGTGTGCGTGTTATGCGCGAGAGCTCGTCGCGCGCGCGTTTTCTCCTCTCCCGCCTCCTCCACACTTCGCCTGCGCCTCCCTTTCTCCCGTGCGCTTCCGCATCCTAGTAAGCTTCCCCTCCCCATGCCCAGGCGGGCCGGTGACCGCTGTATATTTTATCGCCGCCGTCCTTCCTTCCCTCGCTTGCGCGAGCGCGCACGTCCGTTTTCCTCTGGACTCGACGATGAGAGCCGCCAGCCTTCCCCTCCGGCCCCCCGCCACTCCACGCTACTCCCTTCGCCACGCCTTTCCCCTCCACCTTCCTCGCCCCACCATGCCTCCCACGTCTCGCCGCGCCTCTTTCGCCCTTCGCACCGTGTCGCTCCTCCCTGCCCTCCCACCCCTCCGTGCACTCTTACCCCTCTCTGCTCTCAGCCCTCTCCACTCTTTTGCCCCTCTCGCCCTCCCACTCATCCGTGCCCCCTCGCTCATCCCAGCCCCCTCGCTTCTTCTTGCTCTCTCCTTTCCCTGCTCTCTCTCTTCTCCCTGCCCGCCCTCTCATATCTGCCTTCTCACTCCTCACAGCCCTCTCATCCCTCTCTGCTCTCTCCCCTCCCTGCCCACCCTCCCCTCCCTACCCTCTCGCTCCTCCCTGGCCTATCGCTCCTTCATGCCCTCATTCTCATCCCTCCTCTTTCGCTCTTCCCTGAACTTTCGCTCCTCCCTGCTCTCTCTCCTATCCCTGCCCTCTTCTCATCCCTGTCCTCTCGCTAATCCCTGCCCCCTGCCTCTCCCTGTCTTATCGTGCCCCTCTCCTGGCTTTTGCAGACTCTCCACTTCTCGGCCGGCGCGCGCGCCTCGGCCCCCCTCCTTCTCCCCTTGCCGCTCAATTCAGAAGAACGGCGTGGCCGACTTACTTAAGATATTGAAAGAAAAGTGAATTTCTAAATGAAGTTTCGCCGCGGCGGAAAGAAGCAATAAGGACGGCCGGCGACTGCGGCGGTGGGACGAGCGGGACGGACCGGGGAGGGGTTGGAGGGGCCGGGAGAAGGGAAAGGGGAAGGGCAGGAGGGGGACGGGAAGTCGGAAGAGGAATGGCGGCGACTTATTCAGCAAACAGCCCGCGCGAATTAGCGCGGCTGCGCCGGAAATATTGCGTGTTTCCCTCTTTCATTCGCTTAATTCAAGCCTCGTCGCGGCCCAGATAAGGGCTCGTCGCGGCGCGCGGGGCCGCTCAAAGCGCCGCTGACGCGGAGGAAGCTGACGGCGGCGGTCGCGGCCACGAGTTCCCTTGGCAACGGGACGGGAGAGGGTTCACGACACTGCAAAGCTATTCCCAAGATGTAATTGGATATTAAATTGAAGTGATGAAGGCGCTGACGAAGTTGGCAAAATAACTAATAGAACGATGCACGGTCAATGATGGGTGGACTTCCTTGGGGTTCAGCGCTGTGAAGTTTACTCGCCTTCTATAGTTGTAACAGTTGATTATTTGTTGTGCGCTATTAGTTGTGGCATTCAACATGTTGCTGAGAGTGATGGTTGATGTCTTGATGCCACCCTTTGCAATTGTGTTCCTTAACTGCAAGAATTACGACTCTTTGAGTTCATCAAGAAAAAAATTGTATGGAATTATAAATCATATCGAGATGGTGACACGTTAATGAGGAATTATTACAATAGTTGAGTATATAATTACTTTTTTAATTTACTAAAGCCATTACAATGCGCGTTTTTCCACGCTTTACCCAGTTCTTTCCTATCACAATTCTGCATTTATTTTAATAATAACATTTGCAGTGAGAGACTATTGAATGCGTTTTTAAGGCATGATTTATCTTGATTTACTCCCAGAAGCATGAAATATTTCCCAATATTGAAGATTTACTCCAATACATTAAGCGGTTTGAGAAGAGCGATTTTAAATTGGAGATCAAAGTACCTGCTGACAAGGTGTTTTCTGGCCTCTACTTTTTGTTTATATGCGCGAAAATAGCGAACTTTGTAGTATCATAATACTGAAAAGCTTAGTAAATAATTCTGGATAAGTTAAAATGAGTTTTAGGTCAACATGATATTAGTAGTCTAATAAAGAGTTTTAAGTGGTCATTGTGTAACACGGAAGTATTCCTTCTAACGCCCTGGGTTCGAACAAGGGTAAACTTCTGTGTTTGCAGATTTTCCGCTGTGGACAATCCCAGCAGATTAAGTTTCCGCTTTAGCACGGGTCGACGCTCTGTGGTGTTTCAATGCATTACGGGGTATAATATGAATTTCCCGACCAGTCGTAATTAATGAATATACATTGTATTCACAATGAACGCCTTTTTTCGAGCGCCTGCCACCAACTCTTGTGCCCTGGGTGGCCATCAGATCGTGCCACTCGGTGCTGCCCGGCTGTCGGGGCAGCCGTCGGAGGGGCTTGCTGTGAGTGGGGGGGGGGGCAGGGAGGGGTGTGAAGACCTCCCCTATAGCGATCAGCTGGTGGTGGTGCGTGCGCCTCAGGGCCGAGTTTTGGCAGACTGTCGGACCTTCTCAGTTGGAGCTGTTACGAGGAAAAACATGGAAAACGTTAGGGGCGAGGTGGTATAGAGACGTCTTCGCCTTCTACGGCAATCTGTTGCAAATCGTAATTAATTTAAGATCACGTTTGTTCTTTGCCCGGTAACGCGAGTGTAAATCCTCAATGTTATGTATGAGTTCTCATATTAAATTTATTAGATGAAGTTGGGCCTGGCAAATGAAGTCTTTTTACTAGTTAATTCACAGTGCTTATTACATCGTCGCAACTCTATGTCCTGCGACATATCTCTTTCTTCTGGATCGTTATAAGGCATTTTACAAAAGTGTGTACAAATGTATTATTATAACCTGTCTTAAATTTCATCAGATTTTGTTTGTATTCGCCTTGTATTTTTCCTTGTACAATAATTGCGCGGTTTGTTCGCGCTGAAACTAATTCTTATAGGCCATTCAAGTTCCCCACGTTGGATTTGGAAATACTTTGGTGAAACCCGATCTTTTGTTAACATTCGGTGATATAGAATCAAGCTTTGTGCTAATTTTAGCGGTCTTTAAGCATAACGTAAGAAATAGTAACACATTTAAAATTCAGAAGAACTATTAAGATACTGTCAATGAAAACTAACTAGCCCAAACAAAATATCAGTATACTGCAGAAACATAATCCCTTTCTCCTAAACCTGTACCTGTTTGGCGGTGTTTCATGAGGTGTTTTAAAGAGATTTGAAGGAAATAGAGTTTGGTTAGTATGTATGCGTATAATATTAAAATGCGTGTGCATAAAAGCCCACAACATGACCTTAATGAAAGAACTCACTATGGAGAGCAAATTTTATTTGAAAAAAAAAGTTTTTCTTTAATTTTTTTGTTGTAGGGAGACTCCGAAAAAATCAAACTTTTGCAATTTTCGAAAATTTGACTTGATTATCACTTATTTTTCTGTGTTTATCTTTTATTTCATTTAATGTCTTTAACATGAAGTTCTGTAATTAACTCACAATTTTTATTGGAACATGAATGTTTTATGTATGTCGGTTTCAATAAAAAATAAATACACTTCAAAATACTTAACAAACAGATAATTAATGAAGCATTAAAATATCAATAATATCGTTTTACATTTGGTCTCTGAGACCATTGAAATTCGATAACGTTGTACCTTCCCATAATAACTGCTTCTTTTATCACATGCACTGATAAACAGAATACACTCAAGCATTATGAAATGATTACTTAAGTTTAATTGCTAAGAAAGAATGTAGGACCTTATAGGACAATTTTTCATACTAATATTAATCCAATTATAATCACAAGGCTTAGATGACAATTCTTTACATATTTAATGATATTAACCACTTTATAGTTATGTTATTCAAGTATTATTTATTTATAAATAATAATATAAATAAAATGTATTTATAAATAAAATTTAATTTTTTAAAATATGATTAAAATTTAATTAAACATTACTTAAATATTATTTATAAATATTATTGTAAAAACTACAATTTAGATAATAAAATGTGTAGTGCGAGAGGTAAACGTTTTGGAAAAGAGAGATTGGTTTCTGTATTAAAAAATGTTCTACAAAAATAAAAATAAATGTCGGCTTATATCGGATTCACCCTTGTATATTTATAGTAGATGTTACTTAGGAAACACAAAGGAGATTTCATCCAATGTCACAACGAAGTTACAAGGATTGTATGTCGTTTCAGTCGCCTGACCGCAGAAGGCAACCACAAAGAGAACATCGTCTCTGACGTCAAACCGCGAAATTCTGTGATTACCTTTCAGGGAAAGCGGACGTAGACTCGTTAACAAAGCTCCGAGCCATTGGAAGAACTTCAGCTTCAACGCGCATTCTATTCACGCGCGGAATCTACACTACTGCTTAAAGCATTGCCTACTAAATCCAAAAGTTTACGAACTGTGTACAACCACCTGTCGAGTGCATTGACACTTTTCAGTCAAATCGCTTTATTTATCGACTCTCACAGCATTGTATTTGTGAATAACGATATATGATTCGTGATTTGATTAACCACATAATCAAAGATGCAAATTATGTTTAGATTTAGTAAAATTGAAAATGTACCCCTACTTGAAGATATCTATTTTCTTTTTTCTCCTCTTCCGGAGTCTGTTTCTTTTTATCTTTTGACTTTTTTTCAGTCTTTTAGTTTTTCCGTTTTGAACCCCGCCTCACATGAGCTTATGTGTTCTTCTTTCTTCTATGTTCACTACCTGAAACGAAGTCAGAGTTCACGGTACTTCTTCCAATCCAATTAATATTTCACATGAGGTTCACTTGATGACATATTTTCGTCTTCCTTTCCATTCCCAGATATCTTCCCATTTTTTATCGTGCAATTTCGAGCTTCTTCTAAACATTAGTCGCCTGCTCTTCCAAACACGTCAAATCTTTGTTTCTTTTGCACTTTCAACGCCTACTGACATCTTCCTCAACCTCCTCCTCACGCTCTTCCACATCCTCATCCTGAACTTCATCCACATCCCCCACCTCATCCTCATTGTCCACCTCAACCTCCTCCCCGAGGCATCGCCGCCAGCCCTCTCGCTCGTGGGCCGGCAGCCTGCGGCGCGGGCACCGCGGCTGGAGAGAATATTGCGACGGGGTCCTTTCCAGCTCTTGTGTGCAGCCGTGCCGCCGCCGCCGCCGCCGCGACCACCTTTGTGTATTAAACCCGCCCCGAGTTATCTCCCGCCGCTAAGCCACCCGCGGCCAAGCTCGCTGGCCCTCCGCCCTCGCCCCCGCCGCACTGCCGCACCGGCGGCGTCGCGCCCCGCCCCCGCCCCTGGCCCCCCGACTCTACGCTGCTGCGTCGTAACCCCGCTTCCGCTGTGCCGCTGCGTACCACACTTGGGTTTTCTTCCACTTCCCACACTTTGGAGCTGGATACTGCGTGAGGAGCTACGTCTAATACACTGCGATTTTATTGTGTTGTACTTATTCGTGCTTCATTTTTTCTCTCTTCCTACTTTTATTAGATCCGAAGATATGAATATTCTTATCGATTTACGAGATATATTTCTCTATTTTTTTATGGAGTGTCAATATCCTGTTTTTTTCCTACGGTGTCACTGACTCATTCAGGATCATGAAACTAACATTTTGTTCGCTAACAACAAACATCAAACTAACAGCCCGTGACTACATACATTCTTTCTGTCTCCATACCATCCTATCCACATGATTCAGGGATTACATATATAATATTTTCTTTTACTTAAACCCTTTTTTGAAAGGAGGCGTGGTTCCCCTAGAAAAATAAATTAAGCCGAAAACAGACAACACCAGAAAATAAGATTAAAAGATATTAAGAAGAAGAAAGAAAATAAGAGAAGATATAAGCATAGAAAAAGGAGGCATAACTTATAACTCTGGAGCTCTCTAGAGCATTTTGAATTTTAAAACCATTTCTCCGGAAGTTGACTTTTGGCTGACATTGGAAACCTGAAACGGAGGATTTCCGGTTCTATATAAGATAACCCTCTGATTCCATTGTGTTATAATTTAGAAATATATAGCTAGTGCAAGAATCAAAACTAAACTTTTAAACCAATTATTTCATGAAGAAAATGTTATTTTTAAAAGTTTAACTTTTTACTTTTGGGATAAAAAGTGTTTAAAAAATGTAAATACTAATTGTACAAATATTGTCTTGGTTCAGGCACAAGTTCAAATCATCTGTTATCATGAGAAAAAAGAACTGAAATGTTTTTGTTTTCATTGTAGGCACATTTTAATAAAAAAAATATACGAAAAAAATTTTAAACAACATTTAAATTTTTTTCAGGTTTGGGGTATAACATACTATGATAAGCCGGAAATTTATAATTTAGAAGTTTATAATTTAGAACTTGTAATTTAAATGAAAATAGAATTCATATCGAGGGAATCAAACTAGAATGTATTCGTAACTGGTTATGATTCTATGGGTTGGATAGTAAATGGTCGCGAGTAGATGCTTCATCCGAGGCAAAGGAAAGGCCAATCGCGACCGCAATAAATGAAGTAAATGTAGGGAATTATAGGAGATTATTGAATAAGTCAAACATTCTGGGGACATTCCTAAACTTCTCCCTCTGTTAGAATAACACGATTGGAAGGATATCAACGAGAGCATCCCACGGACTGCATCGACCCTGAAGACAGCCGAGAAAACATTACGGAAGACTTACGTACACGCAAGCTTACAAACTTTGCTAAAAATCCCTTCGAAACTTTAATGATGTACATATGAAAAGTTATTCACACTATTCATGAGCACAATATGAAGTTGTAATAGATTTGAATAAGTGTTAAATTCTTATTGTTGAAAAGAAAAAAGGCTGTTGTATACTAGTTGCCGTCAATTCAATAGTTAGTTTTAAATCCACAGAACTTCCAGTAATCGTAATTCTATATGGAATTACACGTCCACATGCAGCAGGTAAGGTGAGAAATGTTGTATGTCGAAACCCATGATTGGATTTGAAGATGAAGTTAATATTATAATATTTTAACATTGAATGAATTTATGAGCAAAGTAAGGCAATTAAATAAATAATAATACTGATAAAAGCAGAGGAAGTAATCCCATTATGATATCCATAAGATTTGTTTGTAAATAGAATGAAGATTGATTAATAATTAAAATAAGTGGGATTCACTCAAATGGGTGGCCCAAAGTGAGGCATATCTCAATACCTTAAATAATTTATATATTTGAATTAAAATAAAATGAAAGTCACTACGGCTGTCTAAAAAATAATGTCTGTCACACGTGGTAAACGTGATTTTATTTTTCTCGTACGAATTCTTAATAAAAGTGTTTTTATTTCGTACTCGCAAAATAAAATGTCACTTTTACCACTCGCACCATAAAAAACTATTCTTGTCTGGTCGAAAAATTAGAAAATAAACAATAAGTAACAGAAAAAATTGTCACCTTCATTTTTTACTTCAGCATCTATCAACAGACTACAATAAAATCAGCCCCGACGCTGAAATGTGGCACGAACAGTATAGCACATATTTAATAACTCAGCGGAAAAGACAAGTTCTCAAATACTGACAAAGAATAATCAGAAAAAGAACATAATGTTGCAATTTATTTAACAATTCATAGCTAATTATATTGGTGTCTTTGCTACAAAAGATATAGAGATCTAGTAACTGTCTGCTATTTACCCACCTGCGGGCGCAGCAATTAAGTAAGCACATTTCTAGCACAGAACTGCCAACAAGCCGCAGCGGCGAGTTCTCAAAGACCGCCCTGCGACGTTGGGAATCAACACACCAGGCAGCACACAGGCCGTCGCTCGCAGCGCAGCGCAGCGCAGCGCTCTATTCGCAGGCGGAGGCGCCCCGTTGTTCAAACGGCCCGTGTCGCGCGGCGGACAGCGCGTCCCCGGGGCCCGATCCAGGCCGCGCATCGGTGTGCGGAGCAGAGGCCGTGGACTGGCGACCGCTGGCTGGCTCGCTCGAGATACTCAAGGAAACGACACTCCTGGAAAAATGTTGGACTTAGTGATTCGCGGCGCCAGTTTTTGCTGGCTCAGAGAGCCTAGACAGATTGTCAAAGAAAGGTGGCATCTCGAAACAAGTTGTGCTCCAACAGCACGTACTTTTCTCTCGCATTAGATCTATTGAAATTTTCGAAAATTCAGAAAGATCAGCGAAAATTAGACTTGCGCCATTCTTTGAAGCATCTGTTACATTATCTAAACACAAAGTACAATAAAAAAAATTTGAGCCGCTTTTCAGAAAATTTTGAAAATGTGATTGAGGTTTCCTGTAAAGTAACTCCCATAATTAAAATATCAGTTTCATATTCATAGGGTCTTGTGTTTCTTTAAATCGATTGGGGAATGTCAATTTTGGAGAAAATCGGCTGCACGGTTAAGACGCTAGCATTTCGAGGGGCAAATAGGCCGGCAGACGGACGGGACACGCGGACAGACGAACAACGAGGAGATAGACGTTTTACCGTCAATCGATTTTTCTCTATCAAGGACTCACAAACATGGATTCCGACTTCACAACTTTTTAGAGGAAGTAATTTATTATTTATACAATCACGATTTATCCCAATTTCGTTATCAGGGGCCGGCAATAAGAGGTTTTCTATCAAAAATTTGACATATTCCGGCGCATGATAACAATACTTTCACTTCCTACGAAGTAAGGTCGAGAAAGTAAAACTTTTAAACGCTGTAATTAGAGATGCCATTTTCTCCCTCGGAATTTTCATTGAAACGTTCGCGCATTTTGAACTGGTGAAAGTTCTGTTCCTTTAATTCAATTTTGGCATTGGTTTTTTAATTACATAAAAATCGTGTCTGAATAACTATGTAACTTGTTATAAATGTTTACTGGCTGAGTTGGCTTAGTGACAACAACAGGCACAAAAGTTGCTGCAACAGCGTCTAATTCTGACACTGGTTACATAGATCGAATTCAGCTTCTATCTGTAAAAAGGTTCAAGCGGCCGGATGTCTGATAGGCAATTATACGTACTTTGTCCGATCAGAACCTGGCGCAGTACCCTAACTAATGGGTCACTGACCGAACGCAATCTTCCCTCTCTTACCCTCGACTCTTTATCTATTACACACATACACACACATGCATTACTCTCTGACACAAGACGAGAGACATATCGGTAGCTTAGGGCTTGTCCTGTACGGAGCGGTGGAACGCTGAGGGAGATACCTGCAGGAGGAAAAAGCATATTAAGATCGGGGCTGGATCTCCCGTTCCAGCGAGGAATGAACACCGCCACATTCAAGAGTATAACATACATTTCTTACTTGCACTTATACACTATACGTAAACACTTCAGTCACTAAAACCATTGGACCACAGGGGTTGACGTTCCTAGAAACAGTATACAAAATTGTGGACTAGGAGTCAATGGCGAGACAAAATAGCGGAGTCGTATCCGCCAAACACTTTCATGAGCCAGGCTCTCATACAGACTTCACTTGTCGAGCCTGGCTGACGCCGGTTTTAATACATCGCCACTGCCATCTTCTCCATTGGTCGCACAACATGTAACAGTGAACGCTGGGACACGCTCCCGGCGCGTTCTGTACACGCCCCGCACGGCAACCTGCGAGGCAATAGGCGCCCTTAGATACATAATTATGCGCGTACATTCGCGTACGCGCGAGGGCGCAGGGCCCAGTTTAAACTCGCGCGCACTCACTAATTCATTTGAATTTACATACCCGTGTGGACGTGTACACTCCGTCTCGTCTTGTGTACACCGGGCATTCGCACACAAGTTGTGCGTTCAACATTCATGCGCACACAGTTATTTGTGTGATGAAGCGAATGCTAAAATAGGCAGTTTTGAAAAGAGAGGCTTGTTCGGAAACCTGGGGAGTTGAAAGGGACGGTTTGAAGGGAAGCTTGTGTGGAGCCCTACTTTAGGACCGTCGTGTTTTCTTTGTGCCACTTCGCATCTGCTGCTACTGCCGTCGCTGCCGCCGCCGCCGTCGCTGCGTACATTGCTAACTATCCGAGCCGGACACGAGTTTTAGGCGGGCTGTACCCCAACTTGTGTCGAAGCGCAGTACAAACAGCGAGTGAAAGGGGGCGGGCGAGAGACAAGGATGGAGAAGCTGGGAAGCGGCCGCGTCGCGGAGGAGCCGTGGCGGGGGAGGGGAGAGGGGGCAGGACGGAGCGGGCGCGACGCAGCGCTGGTCCCTGCTGTTCTTGCCAGGGCCACTTCCGCCCCGCCCCTCCCCCAAGCTTGTTCCTTACATCTTCTTGCTCTCTCTCTCTTTCTCTCTCTCTCTCTCTCGCCATCGCCTCCCGCTCTGTGCCAATAGCGTCGTTCCTCCCCGCTCATATTGCCTTAATGCAGTCGGTTTCTCTATGCATCCGACTCATGCCTGTTACATCTTCATTGCTTTCTGTACATGCAGGTTCGCGCTCTTACTTAATCGTTGTTATATGCCTGCACATGTTCGTCGATAGTTATCTCAGTAACGTCATCCTCTTCTTTTAATTTTTTTCCTAATACTGTATTTTGTATTGACTTAACGCAACCAGAAAAACGAATGCCATGCAGCCGGTGGCGTGGCGGCGTTCGATCCTAAGGTCCGCCGACTATTAATAACAATCGAAACTATTGAGTTATATCGAAAAGATGGCGTGTAAGTTCTATGTCAAGGAAAAGTTCTTATGAGGCGGTGTTACGAAAGTATTGAATGTCCCACGACCGATATCACAAATAACACTCTTGCTTGGGTATTAACATCAGCTACCTCCTCAAATTTCAAACCGCAACCTCGTCAGCTACTTTCTCAACATCGACCCAATGACGTTATAACTATTTTCTTGAAATATAATGATATTCTTTACCCGCCCTGAATGTTCTATTCCTAAGCTACGCTTTCTCCTTTCTCCTCGGCCCGTCCTGTGCCGTCCTCCCTTCACCTTATGCTCTCCTTAGTCACGTCCAATTTCTCCCTTCATTTCTTCGCTTGCCATCCCCTCTCGGCGTCGGTGTTCGCCCGCTGCCGCGCTGTCCCCGCTGCCATATTCGGCGCTCTTTCAGCGCGCCGCCGCGCCGCCCTGGCCGCCCGCGCGTCCCGCCCGCTGCGCTGCCGCCGCCGCCGCCGCCGCCTCCGCTTCTTTCTTATTAGTGTCTTCTGGCAGCGACTTGAAGCGCCGGGCGCGTTCGCCCGCGACGGGGGTGGGCGGTTAATAAGTTGCCTGCTTCCGTTGTTCTTCCAGACTCCTCCGCCTCCACCGCCGCTTCCATCGTCCCCTTGAGCCCCAGACTCCGCCGCCCGTCAGACAAGCATGTTGCACAACCCCTATTTCATGACCGAATCTCTGGAACACTACGAACAGAAAAAAAAATTATGCGCACCCCGTCGGTATACGTTGTATCCGGCATTGCTGGCACAAAAGGACCCATCCAGTTAAAGTGAGAGTTTTATTGATTTTCATTGAAAGTATAAACATTTTGTTAATGGAGTGTAATTATTCCATTACTTCTTCAATGCTATTGAAAAACACATTTAATGTCAGTCTATACTTAACGTATTCTAATTATATGTAAAAAATGCTACTTGCTCGCATTTCTTTAGTTGTTACAAATGTGTCATATTCTAAATAGCTATTCATTCACTCTATAAAAGTTTGTTCCTCCAATTTCAGTCATAACATTGGTACGACGATATTTAGGTTTATCTTGCTGTGTGTTTTCCTGGTGTGACATCCATTTTCCCGTAATTGATACTATTATCCATATTGTCACCAGTAATTATTCATACATCTTTAAATTAACCGATTCCTTAAGACCTCTGCCCATTCATCTCTTTATCTCCTGCAATTTCTCTCCTAGGCATCCCGGAAGCCGTATGGTAATTGGGTGCTTCAAAATTGCCTGCTACTTGGTAGACTCCTCTGACTCCTGCACAGACATGGCGATTCTTCAACTTTACAATTATTAACTCTTCAAAACTATTATTCCTTGGCATTTAAATAGGTTTTCGTTGAAATAAGCCTTGTGGTATTCAAGTATCAATTGCCAGATGAAACAATCGTTTTTTGTATTCTCTCTTCAAGCCAAAATTTCTTTATATCTGTTTTTGCTTGTCTTTTTGCTTTACAAATTTTACTTTCGTAATCTTCTTAATGATTTAATTCAAAAAATTATTTATCAGTTAATTTAGTTGGAGATTTAAGTCAAATCGCATACTATACGGAATATTTACATGACACCATTACAAATCGTAATTATTTTCCTCTCAGTTGCGCAATTCGTTTCTCACAGTCAGAAAAGAAATACCTTTTTCTCTTACTATTTTCTTTTACGGTGTAGCTATAATTCAAAATTATTAAATAATCAGATAAAAACTAATACTCTTTGTATTGTCAGTAGTTTAATAGTCAATTGTAGTAGTCATTGCTTTTTGCAATAAGGCTTAAATGTGTACATTTTTGGTAAACAACTTTGTCTAATAACAATCACATTTCGGCCGAAGTGCATAGAAGGTTTTTGTACACTTCTTAAAGTAAACTTTTCCGTATTGTAATAAAGCTAGTTCTACTACTTTCTGACAACGAACATCCTACTCAATGATAAAATGTAGGCAATAAAATGATTGTTGTAATGTTAGAAATGCAAAATTACTCATACTAATAATACGGGTTAATGGATTATTTTTTCAAACATCATTAGAACAGTCCTATATACGTTATACCACAGAAAATTGGGCAAAATACATCTACAATATTTTCGCATTTCTAAATTTTTGTCGTTTGTCCTTTTATATTATCCTTTTTTAATGTGATTGTTAATAAAAAACTACAATCATTTAATACCCAGTGTACTTCAATGTTTTCATCATTTCCACGTCTCTTCTTCTACCAGTACATCCATCATCGTTTATAAACTCACGTCCAGTTCGTATTGCAGTAATGTATTATCACACCTTTACATTCCCCTCATCTCACCTATCCTCCATCACCGCAGAGTCACCTTTTTCACACTCCTCTTTTCGAATGACTAGCCTGACTTCAAGCTTTTTTCTGTCCGGCACCGCAGCTAACGCCTATGCCGAGCCTGCGTCTGACCACTCTGCCCTCTGTCGGAGGCCGCCCCTCTCTGCCACGTTGGTGGGGCGCGCTCAAAAGAAACGCAGTGGCGGCGGCGGCGGCTGTTCGCCCGGAAAGCGCCTCTTGCCACCTGCCGCATGGCAAAGCGAATTAAAATAAAGCGCTCGTATCGGATTAATTATATTAGGGCCCCAAAGGCCACTGTAGTCGCTGCCGCTCCTGGCCCAGCAGATCGGGCGCCCGGTGCGCGGAGGGCGGGGCGTGAAGGGATGGCCAGGGGAACGATGAGTTGATGGGGAGCCAAACCGTGTGGCAGAGTGGCAGATGTGTGGCTGTAACGCGGGGATCTAGGAGAGAGAGAGACAGATAGACAGACAGACAAACAGAGAATGAGCAACAGTAAATGAGAAATGTGAAAGGTGATAAGGTAAATGGAATTGGAAACGGGGCAAGGTGTGAGGAAATGGATAAAGCAAAGCGGGAAAAAGATGACGGCAGAGACCATGCTCATTGCATTGTTGCCAAGAATGAGAGATTAAGGGGAAGAATATGGGTAATTCATGAAGAAAATGTTTATATGATGAAATTGGAATGAGTTATTGATATGATAATAATAGATAAACGAAGTAACAAACTCTTTAGGAAATTGGGTCAATACCGTGGGAAAAGGATGCTGGGATCAGAAAGAAGGTGGTATAAAATGGGAGGACAGTGTGATTAGTGAGCGAGGTGCCTGACGCCCACAGTATGCCCTTGCGACTACCACACTCCTACTCAATTTTCCGTGCATTACGAGCCTTTCATCTTGCTTTTCCGACATATGATGCTCAGTGTTCGTATTTGGAGGTTCTGCTTACTGACACTTTTTACTGAAGTTGCATGCTGCAACGCAAGAAGTCAGATACTTTCATATTAGATCTAGGCCAATTTTGCTCAAATCCAGGAATTTTATCATACGCATTATTATTTTCTTCTCAGTATTTGCCCTACATCTATGAAATATTTCTTTCGTAGAACTACAAATTCTTCTAATTCGTTGTGACGGGTTTATAACACGTTTAAAAATACGTAGCATCTCTCGATTTCTTCGAATATGATTTTATACTTTATCACCTTTCTGCAACTAGTTTAGTTTTTCCTGAAAAGATTAAACATGAACATGGAGAAACATAAAATATTTTAAAGTTTTTTGTTACTTGTATTCATATTCTACGTAGTATTTAAATAGCTGTCACTTTAACATTCGAAACTACACATTTTTATCAACGAATTTGTAAGCTGCTTCATCATTCGTGAAAAGGGTAACACTCCTCCTTCGTTTCTTTAGACTTCGTCTTCACTTTCTTCTTAATAACAAAGTTCACCATGCGGATTTGCGCTCGTAAGTAGCTATTTTTAAAATATTGTTTTGTATTTCAGCATTATAAACGAACTTGTAAGTTGTAAGAAATTGTTCATTAAATGACATCTTACGGCACAGATAATGACTTATTTGCCGTTTATGGCACAAATAATGCGTCCTCACACATTCAGCCCTTTGCAGCGAGAGAATTGTGGTGTGGTCGCGGTAAATCGAACATCCAGAATTTTTCCGTATTGATGTTAAATAACCGTGACGTCACAATAAAGTTATTTCCAAATATTCACTTCGATTCTCTTACAAATTTATAATGCTGTTACCCAAAAAAATAATGCATGCAACTCGTTTATATTGTTGCTTTATTGCATTCGTACAAAATTGAAAACACGCTCCTAATGTTGCTCGTTTGCAAAACATGTACTCAAGCAATAAAGTTTAACATTGTAAACTAGTTGCGTAATATACTATTCCGCAACATTTAATTATGCGTATTAAATATTTACGTACATTACGTTTTATTATTACTAATCCTAGTTTTACTTTTTGTTCTTAAGAAGTTCCTTCATAAGAAGAGAAAGTTATGTAATGCTGCACGAATAAAAGGTGAATTTTCTGCAGAAAAAAACTGTATTACAGGGACCTGGTAATGAAAAAGCGGATAAATCCAGTAGCTAAATTTAGAAAAAAAATCCTCTAACACGTGATTCAGCCAGAATCCATGTTTTATGGCTGCATGATACCGAAAAAAATCGATTGACGGCAAAACGTCTGCCCGTCCGTCTGTCTCTAAAGAACTAGCTAGCGACTAAATTTATCAGTCGGTATTCCAGACGATATTGATATTCCGCGATCGATCTGGCTGATGTGGCACCTTGTATTGTACTTTACATGAAATCCCTGAGACATTTTCAAAAATTTCAAAAAAAATGACATCAACCATTTTAATTACATTTTGTTGTTGGATAGTCTGAAGGACGTTTGAAACAATGGCGATGGTCTCATGTTGGTTGAAATATCTGATTTTGAACTTTTGATATTCTGATTTAATTGAATAATTAAATTTTTTGGGCATCTTCCTGCAACTACAATTATGAAGATACATTTTTTCTTAATGGAATGTGTTCATAAAAAACAGATCTTCAAATAAGGTCGTATTGAATTATTTGAAAATAAGAGAAGTTTTTCTATAATTTCGTGGCAAATATAATAGCCCGCTCGGAATTGACTCGCTTCGTTTTCGGCGTCTTCTTACAACTACACTTGAGAAAATACAATTTTTTCTACATGGAAAGCATTTTTCGAAATAAATCTTCAAGTAAGGTCATGTTGAAGTTTTTGAAATACGAGTATTTTCGGTGCAATTTGACGACAAAAATAAATGCCCGCTGCAAACTTATTGCGCTTCAGACAGTTGGATGCTTCGTAAATTAGAATTTGTATATTATTTCTTTGTTCGTTTCTTACATTCGACATTTTGTTATACATTTACATATTAATCTCTCAGAAATTATTTAAAACATATTTGAAATATATGAAATAAAAATTGCTAGCTTTCCGGGAATATCAACGACATTGGAGTTTTGCTTCGCGCTCACAAATTTCTGTGAAATAACTTAAAACTAACTAAAAAACGCTTAAAAACTCAAAATACGCGTTAAACAAAAATATAGTGAGCAACAGATAACATTTATTTACATAAATCTTTATTTTATACTGTAGTACAAAAGGCGTAAATATACAAATATTTTTATAATTTTATAAAAATATTTTTTCAAACATTATCATAAATAAAAAAAGTTGTTAAGCAACGAAAATATCTTTCTTCGATGCACTTCTACGCAGAATCCAGGAATATATGCCCTTAAATATTGTAAGAAGGGAGGCTGAGCAAGTGGACGTATTGAATTTTCCTCTTTTCTAACAAAATCTGCAATAGCTCGTGAAAGACCACTTTCCGATTTAGAATTCTCAAGGCAGGAAAGTTGCCTGGTTTTGTGAGATGTCACCAAATGCTTCAGTGAAACACAACACATATATTTAACAAAGATATAATTAAGCTGAATAATTTACAGGCGTGCTATATGAAAGCACGGAGAAGTATGCGTTAGTTGCAAGTACACTGAACACATTGAATGAATGGACTGAAAGAGAAACATAGATACAAAATCATATTGTTTGTCTTGAGAGAAGGCGCCGTCAGCTGGACTGCGTTGGATGACGTCACTCGCATCTGATGACATAAGGCAGAGCACACTGGACACTGTGGCAAGTAAGATGAGCAGGAAAAGTTGTTGCGCGAGACGACACTGAACGAACTCGCATGATGCATTGTCGCCAACTGAGTAGCAACCAATTGTTCGCACCGACACGCACTGTTACAGCGTTGAGGCAAACACATTATGAATATGAGCATGGCTCATAGTTTTGTAGGTTAAATGTTAAGGCAATGTTAATTAATGTTGCCAGAACATTACAGCGTTCGCACTGACACGAGTACATTTTCTAGAATGTTGAAATGATGACACATATGCAGCGTAGCTGCTGTGAGTACACCTTGTAATTACTTGGCACAGCAAGAACCGGTGCCATAAGCATGGCTTATAGTTCACTAAGGCATGAATTGCCTTGCAAGAGAGAAAAACACACGTGCGTGGGCAGCGTGATTGTACATGAGAAAAACTGAGAGCACATACATACTGGTATGACTAGTACAAGGCATGGTTGCCTCACAAAAGAAAGAACACGCGCCTGGGCGGGTCAGATCACAACTGACTCGCTCGCAGCGGGTAGAATGCCGCCGTGTGCGGCGTTTGGCGCGCATACAGGGCGCTGTCCAATCAGAATTAACGTAACAAAAATGATGTATTTACGATTATTCTGAAAGGGAAAAGGAATTCAAGATAAAATATATGAAACAGGCATGATTTTTAATTGTAAGAATTATGCCATCAAATGTGACTGACAGGGGAATCTTAAAATGTTTTATATATTATAAGCTGGATATAACGGCTAACGCGTAGCAGTTTGACGCGCAGTTCTTAGAAAAGGGGAGGGAGGTCGGATCCCGAGAATTGAGCGTTGCAGCTGGGTTGCGCTGAGGAAACGTGTTATGACATGTTCTTCCGTTAAACAGGAATTGCAACACAGGCATTGGAAAGAGTGAGAGAATGCGAAATGCTTCAATACAAAGGTAATAAAAAGAATAAAATAAAGTATGCATATGGTAACTTGTTCGAACAAATATACCGCATAAATAAAAAATTGCAGTTAATGAAAAAAAATCCCAGAAATGTGAAATTATGCAAAGTCAAATTGAGCTACTTTTATTTTATTTATTTATTTAATTTATTTAGATCGCTGTGAAACGTCTTGGTCATAAGCGATCAGAATCTATTTTACAATTTTACATAATAATATATTACAATTACATAAACATACATTACATTGAAATATTTAACAAACAATAAAAAACATTTAACTCTGATTTCATTCAATATTACAATTTTTGCAACAATAAAGGAACTATTATACATATTTATCTAATTTTGTGTCACATAGGAATTTAATAATTTTTTGAGCTAATTTTGTTTCAATTTTGGTGACAAGTAAAGTTATATACATTTCTATTCGATGTGTACAATCAGTAAAAATATCCAATTGCATGAAGTTCCTCAAATTAGTAAGTGGTGCTACAATTACACTACATGAGAAACTATGAGCCAGTACTTCCGTTTGCGATGAATTTTACAGCAGTCTTTTTTATAAATTACTTCTCAGAAAGTCCGGTGAAGTATGTTATATACCACTTAATATCATCTGATCCCTAAAAGAAATACTGCGTATTAAATAAAAGAAAATGGTGCATTAACCGTATAACTTTTTCAATAACTTAAAGAAAACTATGCCCGCGAAAGTTTTCCCATAAGAGCCTGTACTAATTTAAACTTCTTTTTTAAAAAATCAGGCGGATCAAATTGTTTTTCCTGCAGTTGGAGGCGGTGTCAATAGTATATAAAAAGGCGGTACTAATAAATTAACTTAATATTACATATCGTAGAATATTAGCCATTTAATTAGTTTATTAGTATTAGATTTATTTATCAATTGTGTATCAGTTGTGATCCGCGCACGTTTTCTTTTCGCTAGTTGTGAGAGGAGTGGAGAGTTGGATTATTTTGACAAAAAGAATATTGTCTCAAATGTGTAGTTCGTTTTTCGATACAAAATAGTTTCTATTATACGGGAGCGAACGTTTCTAGTTAGATTTTTGTCTACAACTCTCGTTGCTATAATTCATTTTTAATTCAACTAATGATGGCAAAGGTGTGGAGATAGGTATTCCGGGGCTCAAGACAACTTGCGTGTATAATACTATGACTAATCGATAAACAAGTTGAAATCTGAAGACAGATGGAAATAAGCGTTTTTTCAAAAAATTGATATTATTCGCCAAGCGAATGCACATAGTTTTGACAACGCTGCTGGTAACAGCGCTTCTGTATAACTTGCTGCCAATACTGTATCAGTGAAATCAGTTTCGTTTTGTCAAAGGAATAATTGATTGCTGCTCCATACTATCGAAATGAATGCAGATATGCATCACAGGCGCTTTGTTTGAATATTACGTTTTCAAGTAATATCTGAGGTGTCTGTTTGCAACAACGCGAGAAAGTATGTGCTGTTGAGCACCATTAGTTATTTCTAATGCGGTATTAACACTTCGACCCTTTGAAGCAACAGCGCGTGTTCTTTCATTTCGATCGTCGTTCTGGTATTCCAATTGCCACCATCTGCGTGCATTGTCCGTCGAGCTGAAAAGTCAGTCGCTGTTGAGGGGCGGCGGCCGCCGAATTTCCTCTCGGCCGCCGCCGAAAGTTGGTCGCGGGCGGGTGGGCGGCGCCGGCGCTCGCCGGGTTTGTTAAGGAACTTTACGTCAGCAGGTCGTTGCCGTCACTCGGTTTTTGGGCGCGGAGGAAAGAATCTTGCGCGCGCCTCGCAAAGTGGGACGGCGCGGGGGAGGCGGCGGCAGCGGGGGGCGCAGGGGCGGAAGTGGGGGAGCGAGCGGGGGCGGGGAGGCCGTCGGGGCGTGGTGGAGCGTGGTCTGGCGTGGCTTGGCGTTCCGGAGCCGCGGTTCGCAGACGCTCTGTCAGCCCTCTAACGAGACATGCTTCTTTAGCGCGTTGCGCCTTTTCGGCCCCGATAATGCGCGTGAGAGAAGTCGGTGCCGGAGTAGAGACACGGTGTTTCCCACTAGTTCCCTGCTCCGTTTCCGCGAAAATTTATCGATTCGGGAAGTGTGTTTTTGGTGCATCATATGGGGGGCGCGAAAGTTTACTGTTGATTAATTTATCTGTAGGTCGTCGCTTGGCGGAAGGCCAGCGTGCTCGCTATCTGCTTATTGGTACTCAGATTTAAATCTCGTTGAATAAAATGGTTCTATTTTCGGAGAAGAAAACTTATTTCAGGTTAATTGTTACATTTACAATCTTTCGGCTCAAATACTTTTATTTTTATTGCTTTATGAATATTCTCCAATACATCAGGTCCTTGAAAATAACCTTTTTACATGAACGTGTAGATTGTTTTGACTTGCGTTTCCCAGAGCAAGTCATCCCTAGTTGCGCTAACATACATTTTTCTTTCCAAAAAATTTGTATACTGTAATAGTGTGCAGTATACAATTTTGTGTATACTGTAATAGTGTGCCTACACAACTTTGAAACCGTTCTTATATTAACACATCAGAACCATTTTACTTCTCAAAAATTGTTTCTTAAAACAAATATATTGTGTTTATTTCAAATTCAATTCAATTTTTTATCTCGATGGAAACAAGCGATTTCAGCTAAAATATGTTACTGTAAGAAAATGTTTGCTTGGTGGTCATTTTCCGCATGCCCATTAAAATCAAATCCTTCGAATAATACATATTTATTCGTTACTTCTTTCTTAAGCATTCAATTGTTACAACACAAGGTTCGTGTCAGATGTGAAAAAAAACTCAGCATTTATGGAAAGCAGCACGTAATGTTTCTTCTTATCATTTGAAAATCAACGCTTGTTTCTTCTGGGGCTAAGGTGTATCTCTAAGAGAAGAAAAGCTCTAAAACTGCAAGAATGAAAAATGGATGATGTTTAAGAAGTTTTTCTTCTCGTAACCTGTTTCCTGTACATCAGCACTCTTGCATATCACCGCAAAGGCTTGTAGAATGTGTGCATGAAACGAAGAGAAAAGCTTGTAGACTAACTTGTACCTAACAATTTAAATTTCGTAAATCAAGAGTTCAAAGAACTTAAATACAAATGTTAATCTTGTGATAACATTTAACATTTGAAATATTATAGGAATTAGGGGAAGAATATAATTTGCTTAAACCTATTTCAAATAATCTTTCGTCCATTCTTGTAATAACAGAATTGTAATAAATTTTCAGGATATCCTTCCCCAGCTGTTTTTCAAACATAATACTTCTCTGTTTCTTTCATAATCGTAGTTATTACGATAAAATATATAAACGACTATTTCTAACAAACCGCCTAAACCCAGGAGAGACTAACGGACGAAATGGATCCGGAATGTCAATAGGCAATGGTTCTTTATACTTCTAGCAACGACTCAAGGACCTTTATCGATCATAAATATCCATTGATAGTGTTTATGGGAATAAAATCGAAGCCGCTTTCCCTCTCAGAATTATTGCCCTTGCCCGGTGTTATGTCTATCTGGACGACGCTCGCCTCGCTATATAATTTTTATCGTGAACATCACCCGGAATATGTCCTTCCTACTGGCGTTTACTGTCCTCTCCAGAGACCGCGATAGCATTTGTCAGACCGAAGCGGATATATTAGTGTGGGAGCAGAAGCGTGAGTGTTCTCTGGGGAAGCAAACAATCATGACAGTAACAAGTTATGTGACAGTAGAGGAGGCCGAAGATTTTTACTCTCCCGTATACTATACGTACATACGTATAGAGAAAATTATGTAATGCTGCGCGAAAAAAACGGCGGATTTTCGGCAGAAAAACTCTTATTACAGGGCCCTGGTGACGAAAAAGTGAATAAATCCAGTTCCTAAATTAAGAAAAAAAACTCCTAACACGTGGTGCAGCCAGAATCCCTATTTTGTGGGTCCTTGATACCGAAAAACCAATTGAAAGCAAAACGTCTGTCCGTCCGTCGGCCCGTCTGTCTGTCCGTCTGTGAACAACGCTAGCGACTTAGCCGTTCAGCCGATTTTCTCCACAATTGATACTCCCCGATCGATCTGAATGATCTCGCGGCCCCTTGAATTTGAAATCGATATTTTAGTATTGGAGGGTACTTTACATGGGACATTTTCAAAATTTTCAAAAAAAAAAAAATGGCGCCAACAATTTTGATTAAAATTTGTGGTTAAATAGGTTGAAGGTCATTTAAGACAATGGCGTAGGTCTTATGACGGTTGAAAACTCTGAATTTTCGAAAATTGCAAAAGTTTGATTTTTTGTAGGCGTCTTCCTCCAACTATAAAATTGCAGATAGAGATTTTACCTCCAAATATAATTTCTTCTCAAAAGTGAGTTCTTTCATTAAGGTCATGTACATTTGGTTGACAATTTTAGTAGTTTTTGCACAATACTGCATGCAATATGTACAATTTTTTAAACAAAATTACGAAAACAAGATTTTCTCAAAAACGGCTCAAACCTTTTTTGTGTCTCAACGTCATTGATGTGTCTCGCGACCTCAAACGTCATTGTTGTGTCTTGATAGACCTGTAAGGTACCAGATTTCTTTTTCCAAAACAAGTTTACAAAACTTTTGTATTATATTTTTATGTAGTTGTGGAATTCACATACTTTTGACAACACTGCGATAGAAACAGTCAGTTGTTCCCATTGTGTGAGATATACAGATTTGTTTACCCCCAGTCTAAAACTGAAGCTTATGTGAGGCTAGTTGTCACAGTTCTCGCATATATGTGCTGCGATATTTGGGTCTCATTTGGGCAAGGTCGTGATTGGTTGTGTAATGTGTAACAGCAACAGTTTACGGTGTCATCTTAAGATATATATCTTACACCGCGACCCAAACCGATCGTGAGCACCGTACGGACAAGCGAGGAACTAGCTTCAAACAGGCTTCAGAAAATTTGCCCCAAAGGCGGCTAATTAACACATCTATATATCTTACACCGTGGTTGATCGCTTTTTGGTTGAATTGGACATTTTCAAATAATAGCTAAGATGTTAGTAGGACAGAAAGTGCAATATATCAATTCTAAATAGCTGCTTCCAATAATACGGCAAAAGTACGTGGTGTTGTAGCACCACTGGTTTCGAATGGTGCACCTTATAAAGGGAGAGACAATGAGGACGAGAGTTGTGGCAAGATTAAACGCGAGGCTAGAAGCAAGTTTCCTTTCATCAAAAATATTTTTTAGTATTCTAAAACCACATGTAATAAGAAAACTTAACCCCACAAAAAATTACCTAATGTAATTTGAAACTACATGAGTTAATTATCTAATATAACATTACCTTTGAAAATATTTACAATTTTATTATTTATTAGATTTATTATTTTTCGTCAGAAAAATCGTATTGTAGTGTACTTGATATCGAAAGTAGTGTTGCTGCAACAGTACATTATTTTTCGCAGTATTTGTAAATTTTGCAATTTTCGGTACATTTGGAGAGCTATATAGTTCAAATAAGACCTAGACCATTCTATTAAGCTTCATTTGCTTAATCCGTTTTAAAAATTCAAAGAAAATTGTTTTCTTTATTTTTTCTCAAATAGAACGAAGTACTTATTTTTGGTACTTAAGGTCGCATCAACTACTAGGCCATTAGCGACCACGATTGGATTTATGGTATGAGAATGAAACGTTATGGTGATGATAGGAGGTGAAAAGATGGCCACATACTACCATGCCCGAGGCGGAACCCATGACCCCTCGGTCCGAGATCACTACGGCACTACAGCTTTAGCTATCTCGGCCACGGGGCCGACCAGGTACCTTCATAAAATTGCGCAAGTCCCATTTTCGATGAACTTTCTTTTCTCAAAAATTACAAAAAAATTCAATACTTCAATATAGATAGTAGAATTCTTTTTCGTTGATGAAATCTGTTCTAAAAAATAAGATTATTCAATTTCAAGGCACGTAATTTCAAGTAGTTTTCGGATAATTTTTACTTGAAATTAAGAAAACAAAAATTCTTAAAACGGTTCGATTCTAAAGTTGTTTTCTTCAATAGAATAGACGATGCTTAAAAATGGGGCAGGTCTAACTTTCATTGAACTTTCTGAATTTTTGAAAATTGCGGAAGTTATCTAAAATGCAAGAAAGTATGTACTGTTGTGTCAGCACTAGTTTTATGTAATGAAATGAGATCTAGATATTTGGTGCAAATTTTTCCATCAAATACTTATGAACGTATTCACTATTGTGAACTTCGAAACTCATTTGTATATTAATGCTTGCCTTTCTGATGCATAACAAACAGCAGTATTTTCATTTTCCATCTTTTTAAGGTTTTCATTAAAAAAAGTGTATTTTCAGTCGCTGTAGTTGGCCATGACGCGTAAAATTAATTTAGGGCAAGGCATCAAAAGTGGTGGGGGCGGTTCAGTTTCGGGCGAATGAGATCTCACCCCGCAGTGGGTTGCGTCTCCTGGGGCACTATGGCTGAGCCGGCCGCTCTGCCTCGCCTCCGGCCCCGCCCACCTGTGGCGGCGTGTCAATACGCAGCACCGCGCCTACGTCACTCGCCGCAGTGCGCCCCGCAGACCCCGCCTCCGTCGCCGCCTCTCGGCGTCCGCCTCCCCGCCCCGCTGCCGCCACCTCACGCCTCCCCACGGACGCCGCTGCTGCCTCTGCCGCCGACATGCTGTCGCCCCCCCCCCTGGCACACTCGCCGACGACCTCTCCGCCCCCGCCCCCGTCGCCACCATCACCTCTGGCGTCACCGCCAACCTTGCCACCACCACCGACATCGCCACCCTCACCGCCGCCGCCACCGTCGCCTCTATCGTCACCACCACCACCACCACCACCTTCACCGCCACCATCATCGCCAACACTGCCACCGCCAACGCCGCCGTCACTGGTGCAGCTACCAACCCCCTCCCCCCTCCGGCCAGCATCGTCCGCCGCCGAGGGCCTCTGTCCCTGTTCCGGCCGTTGGCCACGACGCGGCTGCGGGTAGATGGCACATTGGCGATGGGCGCACGGTCTACGGGAGACGAGAGGCGACGCTGCTGCCAGCCGCTGCGCCGCCCGCCCGCCCGCCCGCTCGCCCGCCCGCCAGGCGCGAGTCGAGGGCGGCGGCGTGGGAAGAGGCAGGTGATGGTTGGGCCTGGGCACGACGGTCGCGCGGTTGAAGGCCAGAGGAGTGGTGCTTGGCGCACAATGGACAGTGGCTGCTTTCAGGAAAGTTCAGAAACGCTGATTGAAATCTCCAGAGTTCTAGAGATTTGTTTTATTAAAACTGTTTCTGATGTCTAGAACATTTCAAACCATTGAAAGAAAAAACAAAACATTATAGAGAAATAATTCTGGCTATTTTAAAAACGCGCTACGAATTCAGTGAGGATATTTGCTCAATGAGATATACTTATTAAGCATTTTTTATATTTCATTCCGTAATTAGGTAACAAAGATAACGCAATACTGTTGCGAAGCAATACTTTTTGAACGGAATGTATTTTTCGATCGATACTATTAGTATATAGATAGTGTCTTGGAAAATATTTTTAGAACCTTTTGATTCATTTTTCAATGATAAACGTAGAAAACGAAGTTAAAATGTGAAACAAAAATGTTTGTCAATGTTTTTCCGATGAACATATTTTAAGCCTCATATTCCGTGTGGAAAACGAGTTTTGTGAAACGAATATTGTTTTTTAAATTATCGATACTGAAATGCCTTAATGTGAAAAACTCTGTTCGAAAAAAAACCCTGCAAGTGTGAATTGACAGGAAATGTTGGGGAGCGGTAAGCGTGGCTGCCATCGATTGCGAAGCCTTCTGAGGAATGGTTGACTGGCGTCCTAAAATTGCGCGAAACGTTAGGACAGAGAGGAATATGTCCCGAGAGGAGCTGCGTGATCGAAACGCCGAACATGGAGCGTGGACGGATGCGAGCAGGGCGGCGGCGGCGGCGGCGGCGGCGGCGGCGGCGGCGGCGGCGGCGGCGGCGGCGGCGGCGGCGGCGCGCGACAGCGGTCCGCGGCGGCCAATTCCGCGTTACGGCGCGCGGGCCGCCTGCACCGCAGCTGTGCGGCCGCTGCTCCGCCGCGTCTCAATTCGGCGTCGCGGAGTGACTGCGCTCCGCTCCTGCCACCCCGTCACACCCCTGCAACACTCCACAGTGAACCACCCTGCACTGCCACGCCCCGCACTTTCCTTACCGGCCCTTTCTATCCTCCACCGCGCTCCTTCTTCCTCCAGCACTCCCCGCCGCCCCGCCATCACGCCTTGCCACGTGTCGCTCCGCCACTCACTTTCCGCCATGCTTCACAACGCCCCGCTCCTCCGCGGTCCGCCCGTCCCTGGTCTACAACCCCCCACCCAGTTTCCCCGCCCAGCGCAGCCCCACCTCGCCCTGCCCCACACAGCCCCGACCTGCTGTGCCCATCGCTGCCCCGACCATCCCCTCCCAACCCACCTCAACTCACCCAGATTCACATTGCGCCACCCACTCCCATTCCGCCCCGCTTCCCCCTACCCGCCGCTGCGACTTGCCACCCTGTTTCTCCACTGTCGCTTCCCTCTCGCCCGCACCGTGTTCTCAGCGCCCGCGCGCCGCCCGCCCCCCGCGGAAGCGCTGCCCCACCCTCTGCCGCCTCGGCTGTTGCAGAGCGTTGCCCGTCGCCTCCGGAACATGTCCCTCTCGATTCCACTTCGCCCGAACACTGCCTGACGGTGCAGTGTTTCAATGTGCATTGTCGAGTCATGTGTGCCTATCGCGACGGCCCCCTTGCCAACCATCTCGTTGATGTTCCATAGCGCTCTGACAGGAACGTCTTGTCCTATCTGAAATTTACTCTTTCTTGCTTTACATCGTTCCATGTTTTTTCCTTTCTTTCCCACTCTCTCTCTCTGTTCTTATTTCTCCCTTCATATTGCATAAATTGACTGCTTTCATCTCTTGTTCCAATGCACACTCCTCTATCTCTTTTTTTATACTTTTCACATCTCCCATTTCCACTGACCGTATTATCTACTACTTTTTCTTACTTCATTCCTATTTCATAAAATTTTTGCCTCTAACTTGACAACTACTCATTTCCCCTCCTCCTCCTTCAGACAGTGTTTTTACTTTCGACACCATCCAATTCGGCCCGAATCCTTTACACCTTGCGTTCTGCCTCAAGCATTCTTCTTCCACTCTGGTATTGCATAGTCCTATTCAGACCCTACTCGTTTGCTCCGCTGCGTCCCCTCCGGTCGCCACGACCGAGACCGGGACCGTCCCATCCCCCCGCACTCGTGTCCTCGTCCGCTCTCCCCTCTTCTCCCCTCCTCCATCGGTCCGCAGCGCCGTAAACGGGCGGCGCGGCTTGCGGCGATGGGCCAGCGCCCGCTTTTTCTAAACTTATGCTTATAAGGAGAATCCAATTTTGCGGTAAGTAAGCTGGTGGGGAATTGGAAGTCGCGCTGCGCGGCGCCTGGGGACGCCTGGGGACGCGGCGCGACGCGGGCACCTGCGCGCACAGCGGAGGGGGCAGCTGGGGGAGCGACAGCGGGGCGCCGCAGCATCGGCCAGTGACGGACCGCCCGCGGCGCCTTTGAGACGCGCCCGAATTTCAATTTGGCGGCGGGCAACGCGAGACGGGTCAGGATGGACGAGCGCGCAACTTTTGCCACAGGTAGTGCAGGCTGCGGCGAGGGGCCTTATTCAGTCGGGGTGCGGGAGGACAGACGAGCAGGAGCGGGGGCGGGCGGGGGCAGAGGCGGGCGTACGTGCGGGGCTGCCACCGCGCAAATCCAATTGCAGGCTGCGCGCCGCTCCGCCGCCGCCGTCGAGGCAGGCAGCCCGACGGGAGCCCGGCGGGGCGGGGGCGGGGGCGGGACGGCGGGCGGCGTGACGGCCGGGTGATGGGTGCGGGGGCGGGGGCGCCCGTCTCTGCCGTCGCCCCTGAAACGAGCTTACGCGCTCGCGGTTGCGCCGCGCGGGCGGGGCAATAGGAGGCGGCGAGCGGGGCTCGTGAAGGAAAAGCGGCGGCGTGGGCGGCTGACGGACGGGCGCCCACGATGAGGGACGGCGTAATCCTGGCAGCGGCTGCGGCGCGCTGTGGAACCGCGGCTCCGCGCCGCCGCCGCCGCGCCCTGCCGCGCCGCGCCGCGCGGGCCGCTAGACGTGGACGCGTGGAAGCTGCCGAGCTGTTGCTGCCGACACCGATGCGATCCCTGCAGGCGAGCAAGTACGTTCTTCTCGCAGCCGCTCTTCTGCTGGGTTCCGTTCTCTCACTTTCTTCGGGTGGTCTTTTTGCTTTTGGCTCCTGCATTCGTAATTCCATATCATCTCATTTAGCTGTTCTGTACTTAGTGAACATTTAGATACAATCTTACTCAAGTCTTCAGAAGATTTCGATTTAGTAAAACAGTCCGTTTCTTTTACTAGTTTAACATTACTCTTACCACAAAAAAATTACGCCATGCCATGCACTTCTTATAACCTCACTTCTTTCATCATTACATGTACTACTTACATCACAACTAATTTTCTCTCTCTCTCTCTCTGTCTCCCCCTCTTCTGCATTTTCCCGCCATCACAGCCCGCAGTGCAGAGCACTATAGTCCGTTGGGCATCGGGGGATTTGCAACTCTAACGGCCGGCGCCGCCCGTGAGCCGCACGTCGCGTTTGAAACTTTAAATCCGCGCTCGCAGGTGTCGTGGTGGTAGCACCCGCGGCGGCGACGGTGGTAGCGGTCGCCAGCGTGTGCTGACGCGGCAGGGCTTCGGACACGCCCGCGTGCCGCAGCCGCTCCCTCCCTGCCCCTCTAGTGTGCGCCCCGCCTTGCCCCGTCTTGCCCCGCGTGGCCCCGCCTGGCCCCGCCTTGCCCGGCTGCGGCCGACCGGTCGGTCGGGTCGTGGCTCGAGCCCGCAGGAATTAGCGGCAGTTAGCCGGGTCACCGGCCCCCTAATGCGGGCAGCCCGCTCCCGCCCCCGCCGTTCGCCCCACCCAGCCGCCCCGCCCCGCCCCGCCCCTCCCTTCCTTCCTCGCACCGCCATCGCCGCTTCCGCCCGCCCGCTTTTTGCGACGTCGAGGTCGAACCGGGGTCAATACTGTCGCCCGCGCCGAGGACCGGCGAAGCGGCCAAGACGGCGAGACCACACACGCCTGGCCGCAGCGGCGTCTATCTTCAGATCCTCTAGACGCCCAAGGGTTGAAGCACTTCACGTTGTGACCTGCTGTGCGTCTTTGAAACAAACAAACGACAATATTCTAGGATATAATGAAAACTCATCACTTTTGAAAAATACACTAATCGCTCTTCGCCTTTGTGGTAGGTTTTAGGGGACGTAACTAGTATATAGGAAATGAATATTTGCCTTCGTAGACACTTTCCAGTAAGTACAGATACTCACTCATAAACCTTTCAAAACGCGCATTTAACCTTCCAGCGGGCGCGCTGTCCTAAATTTTACGACAATAGCAGATTTTTTTGTTTTGCTGTCAACTCATTGTTGTCAAAGACTTCTGAGTTCTTGGTATTCCTAGCAGGTATCTTTAGTGATGAATTCCTGCAGCCATTGTTTAGTTTGCACGCTATATTAAGTTTTTGTAACGCACTATTCGGAATAAGTGCATAGTGACGTAAACTTTACGCTGCGCGCCGGGTGTTGTGCTAAAATTTTGTATAATGATTTGGCCTAATCGAAATTTTCTGTAAAATGTCCAGATAAAGAATTCATGTGAACGAAAATCAGAATATTCTTCAAGAGCTGTCTGATCGGAGGAAGATCATGAATTAGATAGTGAGAGTGACAGTAAACGAAGGTTGAAAATATAGACGAGCATCAGAACGATACTGGATCGGAAAAAGATCTTTTTGATACTAAATACGAATGTTTATCAACGGATATGTTTTTTGGTAGTAAATATCATCCATAGATATTATAATGCGACATAAAATTCCATTGTCCTACAATTTCTTTGATTTTTTAAATAGTCATTGAATGTCGTAAAATTTACGACACGCGCCTGCTGGTGTGAACATTTTACGCGCACCCGCTGGAAGGTTAACAATTGAATAAACACACGACTGGAAGTTCTGAATACTTTTCTCATTGTTGTTTTTACGATACAACTTTCCATGCAAAATTTCATATTTTTACATGAATACAAGTTCACTGGAAATAAAATTAGAATAATTCCAGCTGAATCCATTATAATGATTGTGTATGCTATATCGTATACAGGGTGAGTCACGTAACTTTAGCACCTCCTGTAACTTTTGAACGGTTGAAGTTATTGCAATGCAGTTTTCACAGAAGTGCCTGAGGGAAAGGGGCTAATTGATACGTGCATTAATTTCTATTTTATCACTTGTATTTTACGAGATTTTTTAGGTAACTTTGTTTTTCAAATAGAACTATACATATTTTTTCAGTGCACCATGACGAGCGTAAAAAGACAAATCCAATGATGTACATATTGTCATATGTTAGATAAGCATTTTTTTGATTAATTTTGATTTTTGCGACCGGAGTTTAACGGACGTTTTGAATAGTCCACCACACAAGGCCACGCAGCGCTCCACCAGCACACGCGCGCCCGGCGAAGGGAAGGGAAGGGGAGGGATCTTATTTGAAAATACGAAACATAGTATTCCAAATATTCACAAAACCATTGCAGTTTTTTCCTGAACTGTGCTTTCCATCCTTCCGCATTTTCAGATTTTCGTCTTTCTTTGATTGAAGGAATTAAAGGATGGAAAATAAGGATTTGTCATAAGTTTGTATTGTAATAAAATTGTTTATAACTTCAACTCCATTTAATGGGATTTCATAAGATACGTAGTAATGGGATCTTGAAACAAAGCACAATAAGAATAAATAATTAAAACTGTACAAAAATATATTGTATATTTTGAGCAAACAATTTAGATGTTAATACGAATGTAATAATAACTTAGGGATAGAAATAATCTTATTTCAATAAATACTACTTAAGACAAATCCGTGTTTTCACTCCCTAAGAAACTCAAATTACTGAAAATGGATTAAGATGAAAAGGAGAGTTCAGGAAAAAATGCAACAGTTTTGTGAATATTTTTCGTATCCTCAAGTACTTAAATCCCTTCCCTTCCCCGACCCCGCGTTTGCTGGGGGAGCGCTGCGTGACCTTGTGGGGCTGACAGTTACAATGAAAATATCCGTTAAACACTAGTCGCAAAAAAATCACAATTACTCAAAAAAATGCTTATCTAACATATGACAATATTTATATCATTGGATTTGTCTTTTTACGCTTGTCATGATAGACTGAAAAAATATGTATAGTCCCATTTGAAAAAACAAAGATACCCCAAATATCTCGTAAAATAAAAGTGATAAAAGAGAAATCAATACACATATCAATTAGCCCCATTCCCTCATTCACTTCCGTGAAAACTGCATTGCAATATCTTCAACCGTTCAAAAGTTACAGGAGGTGCTAAAGTTACGTGACTCACCCTGTATATTGAAAAAGGAACTTAACACGAAATAATTTACGATTTAATAATGTAACATTGAATAGAGTGCATTAAAAAGAAAGTTTTAGTTTTAGTATTGAAGGTGTAAGACAAGTCCGAAAGAATACTGACATCCGAAAGGGTACGGTGGTATTTTATAGTACGCGTTTCATCAGTTTGAAATCGAAAACATTTTGTTTTCAACCTCCAAACCCTTTTTTAGCTACAATTCCTTTCGGCATTGTTCATGATTTAATAATACCCTTCATATTAAGCAAATTAGGACGCATTTTTTATTGGCTTCAATGACTTGCGTAGCTGTTTGCCAGGAGCTTGTGATTCCCAGGAGATCGCCAGCTGTGGTAAAAAAACTGACTGACGATTTCTACAGTTCAAGACGTTATTGGTGAAATGAGATGGCTCACTACGCTTCACACCCTTTCATTTACAAGCGCAATTTGTTATATTCGTGCACACAAATTAAAGAAAAGCTTTGGAGCATTTTTGAAAAAATATATACATTTTTTCATGAAAATTTTCGCTTTATTCAAAGTACTTCTAAAATTTTCCATTTCCAGTTCTGAAATCCACAATGTCAGCCAGAGCGATTGGAAAATATTTTTGGGGAAATACTTAGACGTGTACAATTTAGGCATATACAGTTTAAGTGCAAGTGCATTCACGAACCCACTCAGTTGAATAGAGGACTAACCAACGAGCAGATTGCCGTTTTGAAAACATCATCATTCGGAGCCGGAATCTGCTGAAACGTGTATTTCTGAGAGTATCTTGACATCAATTTTTTTAGCATTACATAAAATCCACTAATCTACGTGTTTCGATGACTTATATACGAAAAAGTAAACTCTCAAGTAACTTTTTCCGAAGGCTGTCATGTGCCAGGTATCTAGTGACATACCACCACTCCGGAGGGATTTGTACAACCCTTACTTTTAAATCTCGCGCCAGTTTCTCGGGACGCAGTGCCCGCGAGATCTAGAAAGATTGTTACCTTGCCCGCGACCTTGACATGCATGGTCTACTTTGTGATCTAAACTTGCCAAAGAATTGGGCAGGATAGTTGAGGATCCCGATTAAAGGGATGGTACCTCTTTCCGAAGGTACCTACAATGACTGTGTTTCATCGACTGATACTTGACCTCCGATGTCTGTTATCCGAAGTAGGCAAACTAGAATATTGAACTGATGTTGGTGCATTACTGAGTGAGTTGACCGTGACCATCATGATTCTTAGGAATGGAGGTTGATTACTCTAAACTCGATTTAAAAGCCTTGCTTATTCATATTGGAAATGAGAAATAAGAGACTGCCTTTGCAGCTCATATGGAAGACACATATGACATCATGAAAATTTTTTATGGAAGATAAAACACCAACAGCGTTTGTGGAATGTATGCTGTTATTTTGAATTTATCGCACTTTTCTTGTGTCTCCAAAAGGGATATACTAAATTTTGCTGTTTCCTATGCGAGTGAGATACTAGAGATGGCAAAAATCATTTTGTGAAGAAACGCTGGCGTCACCGACACTTATACTACCTGGACAACGACATTTATACCTGTATCTTTGTTTGTAATCCTGCGCACACATGTCTTCTTCCGTTTCACATTAAATTCGGATTGATGAAATATTTTCTGAAGACGATGGATAATAATGGGCCTGCTTTCTTGTACTTAACAAATTCCCGAGAATCAGTGAGATAAAAATAAGAGAGGGTATAAGGACCTCAAATAAAATATCTTACGGAAGATTATGACTTTCAGGCAAGTTTGAATGGTACTGAAAAGGCTACATGGACGTCGCCTAAAACGTCATCACTAAATTCCTTGATAACAGAAAAGCTGAGAATTGTAAAGAACTAGTATACGAACGTTTACAATATTATAAACAGTGCTAGGATAGTTAAGTAATAACACGTTTTTTCGATTACATTTAAAAATATGCATATTGTAATACATGTCCACCGAATACTGTTTCTCCGGTGAGAAATGCAATTTTTATAGTTCATGTTTTTACATATTTTGGGAGTCTCTATAATTTCATAATATTTATAGCATATCGTTAGAATGATACGTATGTCGCTATTGTCACAGGAAAATGTCTACAAAATGCAATTATTAATTACTTTATTGATGTACCTGTAGTTACCACCTATCAGTAGGAATAACATTGATAATAAATAGAAAGTTAATAACAATAGTTAATTTTCATTAGGAACTGATTGTAATTTCTGTAACATTGAAATTTCGGCCTGGAGATTTACCCTAGAGGATGAAGAGCCTCTCGAAACGGACTGATCGGCGAGACCTTGATGGCGTGGGAAACTGTGTTCCTCGCGCGCGCCACAGTGGGCGAGCAGTAATAGGGGCGATCAGAAAGAGTTGTACTATTTGAAACTAACCGAGGCATCTGCAGTTCAGTTTTGAGTGTGGACGTGGGGTGCTCGGGGTTACTTTTCGGTCTCGATGACGCATCTTGATTCGTAGGTAGTATTGTGGTTCAACAAGGGCGCTCGCTTTTTCGCAAAAATGCTACTAGAGAAAAGAAATTATCTACTGAACTCGGGTTGTACATGCGTGAAAATGAAGGTGGGCTCACTACTGGTGGGATCGTGTAATTTTGTGTTGCGTGTGAAAAAAGTATAAGTGCGGATACTCGTTTCCAAATGACACAACATTTGAAAAAAAGCAAAACACGTAAAAAATGTTTCATTAAAAAAGTGGTAAACAGTTGATGCTAAAAGTATATAATCGAAGCGACACCACTTCAACTTCGGGCCCCCAGTTGTCAGTCTTTTATAAGGACCTATGTGAGGCTTTCACTTGTGCTGACATTCCACTGTATATTTTAAAACATGCTAACTAGTCCACATGAATAAATTCTTCCTAAACATTATGTGTCATTAATTTATGAAAAAAACTGTACAAGAAATTCGTGATTAAATTAAAGATAATCTCATCTGGGTTAGTTTGGACGAAACGCCTGATACATCGATACAACGATCTGTATGTAATGTAATTGCTGGTACGCTCGCTCAAAATGTAATTCCGAAGACTTATATTCTAACGATTAAAGAAATACGTGTAGCCACAACAAATCATACAACAATAGCGAACGTGTTCAATAATGCAATGTTATTGTGGCCTGAAGGAATTAAATATGAAAATGTAGTTTTTTCATATCGGATGCGGTCCCGTATATGATTAAGGCCGGGGGGAGCTAAAAACTTCTTTGTAATAAAATGATGCATGCATGCAAGGCACTTGCAGTTCACCGCCTCAGTGCAACTTTGCGATTAACCTACTGTTAATTTTTCAATATCAAGAGTTAAAGAGGTTTTCCTTAAATCTCCAAGCAGGATCATTTTGTTTAAACAATTGGCTCCGGAAGGTCCACTTCCTTTTAAACTGATCATTACGAAATGGGGAACCTGGTTAGAGACTGCAATATTGTTCTCAACATTTTGATATTATTGGGAATATAATGAAATGACTTAATGAAAATGAAGCAGAAAGCTTTGTTGAAGTGAATATTATTATGTAGAGACGGAATAAAGGAGGACTTAATTTATATTAAGACACCCTTCAACTGTATTTCCATAGCCATCACAGCCCTTGAACAAACTGACATGTCACTTGACACAAATGTAAATTTAATAGAATGCCTCTTAGTAGAGATTACATCGGCGCCAGAAAAAATTGCAAAGGTTGTATAGAAAAAATTAACTACGTACTAGAAAAAATACAGGTTGCCGTACATTACATCATAATGCCAGTATCATGTCCAGTAAAAAGGAGAGCAAATTGTCAGATATTGAAGAAACATTGTCGCTGGAAGAAATACCAAACTTAAATATGCATCAATAACATCTGTGGTAGTTGAACTTTGTTTTTCCCAGTATAAATCAATTTTGAGAAGCAACAGAGAATTGTTTCTTTTTTCAAACCTTAAGAGTAAACTGATTGATTTTTTTCCCATTACAGTCTATAGACTCCATACAGTCTATAGACTGTAATGGAAAAAAATTAAGTGACTTTCAGCAACAGCTCCAGTCCGTAATTGGGATAAGTTTTATCATAATTTGCATTGTTAACAATGCAGTATAGTATAATATAACACACACACACACACACACACATATATATATTGTGATAAGTGGATGATGGTGAGGGAAAGAGCCAAGGAAGAAACGAAAGGGAAGAAATATGATTTAAATGACCGCGCAAAGCTGGGCGCGTTCGGAGAAGCGCTTACTGACCAGAAGGGGTACCGGCCAAGCTGATATGAGAGAAACCCCCACTCACGTCACATTGTGAGGGGAAAAGAGGGGAAGTGCGGCTAACCGAAAAGGAATTTCACTCTTCTGGTCTGAGCAGCGATACCGGACGGTCGTGCCTATTCGGTGTCTGAGCGGCGGTATCAAAAACGGACACATGCTAGATTCGTGGAAAGACTATTGAATTGTAGAAAGTGAAGGTGTTCGTAATAGCGGCAATAATTTTGCTAGCTAATAAGGCGATATTTCGTGACGGAGTAATAGGAGATGTGTGTACTGTGTACTGTGATTGAATGGCTAGGTTGAACAAAGTCGAGTTTTTGAAAAGTGAGTTAGAAAAGTGAATCAAGTAATTATTTACCCGGCAGATAGTGCGAACACAGAACTGTAGTGAAGCAACTGACTCGTGTCGACGGCCGCGCTCGAGTACACGAACGCACGGACAGTATTAAAACTCGAGGACCGGACAAGAAGCAACGAAGACGGAGTAACCTGGTAGAACGTGCTGTGGAGGCGACGCGAGAGGGCTCGTGGCCGGCTGGAAATCGCCCTTGGCGGCGCATAGCGGCTGGGCTTTCGAGGTGGCGGCAGCGCGAGTGTGCGCGACCTTCGCAGCAGACCCCATCGGATGGCGCGAGGAGACGGCGCGCGTTAAGTATCAAAGGCTTCATTCTGGGCAAAGTGAAAAGTGGAAATACGAGAGGACATGTTAGTTAATGAGAACTAATTACTTGAACCGAGGAGGGAAACGACCAGTAATATTTTCCATGTTCCAAGTCGAGGACTAAAGAAAGGAATTCAAATTTAAATCAAAATTGTGATCTCACGTAATAGTTTTCAGTCAAGAAAAAAAGGAAAAACTGATTTTGTAAAATAAATTGAAGCATTTTGGATGAGGAAAATGGTAAAGTTGTGTGTGTTCATTGAGCAGTAAATGGTTTTGCATTTAGTAAGCGAGGGATCCCATTCGCAAAGGCCTAATAAATTTCAGTTGAGTAATTTATTAATGATACCTGAGACGATAAATGTTTTGATTTCTTGTGCATTTGTGTTTGCTGGATTTGGGAATTTTGTTGATTGGAATAAATCCAAATTTGTTATCAGAAAGGTGTCGCTGAAATTCATATCACATGTGATCCCGAATCACGGCTCCTCCCTCCCAAGACCCCTGCGCCTTTACAGGTCCCATCAAAATAATAAGGAATATGTTGGCGAAGTACCGTCACAATATATTGTTAACGCGTATAAACCTGTTTTAAATCTCATTATTACATACATATTTTACATTTTTTTGAATAACTATCCGAGCCCTCTCACTTGGACTTCGGCTCTATGAGGGAAGAATACAGTGAGCAATTCCGTCAAGACATTGCAACAAAGAAGAAAAAATTAAGGAAAATGGAATCAAAATATGCCTACAATAGTCTAATTGCTGGACTTTAAAAAGAGATGTTCCTCCAGCGAAAAACAGTAAATACTCGTTTTAAACTGAATTTTGATTGAGATTATTATATAAGCAAGTAAAGTAAATAACAACACTCACTTTACAACAGTATTCCATTTAACAGAAAAAAGTTAAATGTTGCCGACTATTTTTGATTAGAGTAAAAATAGTACCAGTGCATATAAAGTTGCTTGAAATTTAAATAATATCTATCATTCTACACTTTGTACGATGGTTCTCATTTATCCAATCGTGTATTCTATTGTACAAACCAAGATGGCGAGCTACAGGGTTACTCTCTACATTCCTACAAGCTTCCACATTCAGCTGCGAAACAGAAAAGCAGAGAATACTCTGCATCAGCAAATGTGGTCCTCAGCAGAATGGTAACAGCGCTCTCTTGAGTTTTCTCTCCGCGTCAGACCTGGAGTGCTGTTAGCTTGGGCCTGTCGTCACCAAACAGGCACATCTCCATCTCCTCCGCTGCGTTACAATCAACACCGCGTTCCTCTTATCGCCCCTTGGAACGAATCATGAACGCTGCAATCATCACTAAACGCACACACTTAGGAACTTTCAAGTCACCCTCGCCGTTTCGAGTGTCTGTGAAAACGTTTTAGTCATTTCTCGTACACATTGCCGCACCACCGTTTCGCCGTCGTCTTCTTCGCTTTCTTCCTCAACCACTACCCACCACCACCATCTAGATTCTCCAACCACGTCCACCACCTTAGAACCCATAACATCGCAGCCTCACCCATTGGAACGACAACACCATTATTCCCGCAACCACCATTCTCACCACGCCCGCAGCACCGCCGCCACTAACATTCGCCCTTCTGACCGCCGCCTCTCCATCTCACCCCAACGCCGCAAGGCCTAAGCCGCGCGTGGTCCACCGCCGCCGACGGCGACGGCGCCAACAGCGCCCCGCGGCGCCAGCGGTAATACAGCGTAATTACCCCCTCTGCTTCCCCCGGCGGCGGTGGAGGCGGTGGTGACGGGGGCGGGAAGAGGCGGTCGCCGCCGCAGAGTCGGACGGAGCGCGTTCTCTTAATCTTCATTTCATGCAGCGGCGGCGGCGGCGGGCCCGGCGGCTCGGGCGCCCGTTAAATAAAACACTAGTGTTATTGCAGCGGCGCCGGGGGCGGAGCGGGCCGCTCGGGCCGGGCCGTAGCCGGAACGAGTCCATTAAAAAGATGGTAACACGCGCGAGTAAATCCGCGGGCAGCCAGCCTGTCCTCCGCGATCGCCTCGCGGCGCCACCGCGCGCAGCGTCGCCCGTCGCAGCGAGGGCCCAGCGCCTCCTCGCCCCGCCCCGCCCCGCCACGCCCCGCCGCGCCCCGCCCCCGGGCGCGGCGCCGCAGAGCAGAGCCGATGGATCGGCCGGACGTGCTACGACTGGCTGCGCGCCGGCGCTGACGCTCTCGACGGGGCTCCCGCGTTTTCCGCAGCTAGTACTCCAGCGCAGCCCGCAGCCGGCTCCGTGTTCTAGAGGCTCTTGCAGCGGCGGAATGTGGCTTTCGAGAAAGGACGTAGTCGACTGATGGTTCTTGGCCTTCGGTTTCTTTAAAATGTGTCTTTGTTTTTCACGTGTAGTAACAATGCCCTGTAGAATCTCTGATTCGCATTTTTTATTTAAATGAGTTTTTATTGGACTGCATCAGTAGAGCTTTGCAAGAATTATTAATTATCTTTTTGCGTCATATCTTAATATGTTTTTCATTACTCATTATCACTAACATTTCATTAACTGTGCACCAAACAAAGACCAGTATTATCAGCCGTTCATTTTTCAAACCAGGATCAAATTTACAAATTCCACGTCATATGAAAATACTATAGACATTTTTAAACATCATCACTCCACTTGTAATAACTATTCGTTTCAGTGTATTTTGAAATATTTTGTATGTCCATTTAATTTGAAACGCAATGTATAATTTAGCTCCTTTAGTGTATTTATTCCAGATTTCGCCCCACAATAGAATAGTCTTGAAACCTACCAAAACCATTGTTCATCTGTAGCGCGCAAAAGAACCGTTTTCTTCGCGAACTTCCCATTTGCCGACGCGAGCACCAACGTACCGGCGGCGACGCTGCCGATGCCGTTTTCGCCCCCGCGGCCGCGCCGGGCGCGGGAAATTGCCGCGACGTGCGCTGCCCTCGCCCCCGCCTCGCCCCGCGCCGGCCTCCGCCCCCCGCGCCGCCGCCGCCGCCGCCGCCGCCGCCGCCGCGCCGAGGGCTCTCCAGCGGAGGACTCTACAGCGCATTGTCTGCCGTGGGTGCGGCAGCGCCGACTGCGTCGCCCGGCGCGGCGCGGCGCGGCGCGGCGGTGGCTCGCCAACGACGACGACCACCGCGCCTCTGGGGGCTCCGCTTCCGCCGCTGCGCCACAGTGGCCCGACATTCTGCATTAATGCGCCCCGGTGTATAAGTCTTGTAGTAGTGCGGCGCTACGATTAGCGTATCGGGCTGTTATACTCAAGTTCGCGGACTCAAACCCGGTCGAAGCCGTGGAGTTTGTAAAGGTGAAAAAATCCTTCGTACGCCGTCCATCGGAGGGGATGTAAAGCCAGCTGTCCCATGATGCAGATGAACTGCATGTAAAAGATCCTCAGGCCTCTGAGCTAAATTCAAATCGCCAGTTATGTCACACGCGTGGTATCTTCTTTCTCCGCTCGGTGGGGAAAGGATGGACACATGGACAAACAGGCGCGTAATGAAATGTAAAATTTTCGCGTAAAATAAGGTATCTTTGAATTGAATTTACAATACCTGTATTGGATAAGTGATCCGATAGGGAGGTGATTAGGAGTATATGATGAGTATGATAATAGAGCTACAGTAGAATGAGAGGCGGGAGAAACGGGGGAATGTAGAGAAAACCTGCCGCGAACCTTTTTTGCCTTCCACAAATTTCACGATGCAATCGAAAGAGCGTCCGAAAGATCGCCACATCACGGATCACCCCAAGGCGTCCGAAATTGGTTTTAAAGCCCACATGGCTCTAACCAGATGTAGGGGAGCGTGAAGGTCATTTGAACACGGGGCGCATTGGGTCATCAAAAATATTTCTATACTTTTGAAAAAAAATTGTTTTCGTGATGAGGGCTATTCGAAACATTATACTATAATTATTCTGTGGAACCATTAATACCATCAAATATTCTCCGATCGAAGATCTGTGTAGAGAAATATCCTTAAATTTGGTTCTTTTAGTTCGCAGTAAATTTGGTTCTTTGACGTTAATACGCAGTTTTTTTAAATTGTGGTAATTGAAATAGAAACCAATACATAATCCACATAGTGTATTACTGTTATCTAATGTT
This sequence comes from Acheta domesticus, assembly GCA_031308135.1. Taxonomy (NCBI): domain Eukaryota; kingdom Metazoa; phylum Arthropoda; class Insecta; order Orthoptera; family Gryllidae; genus Acheta; species Acheta domesticus. Next base: position 109,119,607 of record JAHLJT010009436.1, read on the forward strand.
GTAACTTTATTTCTAAACGTAACCAGGCTTGTTTAATTAATAATTTGAATTTTTGGAAGAAAATGGTGCTCATTAAGACACAAATATGGGGCATTTTGGGATACATTGGGTGTCCCAATGTGTCGTTTAAAAAAATATAATGATGAAAACCAAGTTGATGACGTATTTCAGGTGTAAACAAAATAGTGAGAAAATATAAAAGAAAATCAGATCGGGCTTCCATTTCTGAAGGGCGTGGGACTGCTTCAGTAGAAGCAGTGTTGGAGGGAAAGATATCAATTACAGATGCTGCAGCAACCTAAAACTTAAAAAAATATTACAGTATAAAACACATTAAGTAAAATAAAAAGACAGAAACTGGAATAGCAGAGAGATGAGACAGGAGAAAAAATAAATGAGACAACATACATGAATAAAGATAACAACAAGTGAGTTTTACTGGCAATTTCAATCAAAATACACTTCACAGCAAGTATTCACATCAGAGCATGAAAATCTGCTCTATGCATATAAAGTACTGCACAAAGAAATACATGACGTTTTATGTTGATGAAGTTCAAAAACATAATGGAGAGCATGAAGTGAGTTTTCTGAGAAAAAGTGGTAATGCATTCATTGTTCCTCCTGTAGTTGATAAAGACGTTGTAGAGTATGAACAAATTGATCTTGTCTCCAAAACAAACAGTATGTGTTAACTCAAAAAGAAAGTTTCCAATTAATTTACAGTTGTACAATATTTTGTTAAACTGCTACATTATTTACAAAACGTCTTATTCGTCAGATAAGCTTCAAATATTAATAATATTCGTGTGTTTTACACTATTTCTTTTAATGTTTAGTTAGTTCATCCACAGACGTCAGACGGCCTATTATTGATTTATCACAGTGTATGGTTGCGCAACAGACAGAAATGGCAAGCAAAATAAAAAAAATAAAAAAAACAAACAAACGATTAGTTATTTTAGATACTTCACCCTGATTTTGACATATCGCGGGTACTGTTAAACACTGTTAGAGTTAGTTTCAAGAAATAATAGTCACAATAAATAGTCACAATAATATTTTAGACATAATATGCATTTTGGGAAATATTTCATGTGTGAATTATCAGCCTGGAGCTAGGATTGTGCGCAGGCGAAAAAAAATAGGAATGGACGAGTAGGGAAAAAAAGTTTTTCGGTGTCAATGAACTCCAAATGTGCACCATCGTTAACACATTGGGCCTTTTCTTTGCGTACTCACGTAACATTTTGTAAATGAAATTCTTTTCTACACAACACTTACGATAAAGTTAGACATAAAGAAGGTGAACATTTCTTTCTCAAATTGTGCAGCGTTTGCGTGATAGATATTGTTGGGTCGTGTTTTACGAGGTAGAGTCGTAATGTATTCATAATACGGCAGTTTAATTCAACTATATTGCAAATGATATATGAATGCAAATGACAAATGACAGCAATGAATTGATTAAAAATGTACGCAAAAGAGGTGGATTCTTATTCGCAAAAATGTATGTACAAGTTTGTACAAGATGTTAGTACAAGAATGTATAAGATGTGTGTGTGCTGTGTGGGTATGTGTGATGTGTGTGTGAAAGAGAGAGAGAGAGAGAGAGAGAGAGAGAGAGAGAGAAAGAGAAGGACAGTGAGTGAGTGAAGTATAGCTGATGTTAGCAGTCTCGCTGTGAGAATAAACATTGCAAGTTAACCGTAACATTGATTTCTTTAAATAAACAACAAATGGTGCAAAACAAATACTTATTATGTATTTATTTATAATTTTGTACCAAACATTCTTCTTTTTTTGTCATTCGCTTGTCCTTGCGTTAGCAATAGAGAGAAATTGTGTTGCACGCGCTTTAGTGCCGTTTCCGCCCACTGTGCACCACCGCTTCACACTCGCGCCGCCCCATCCCCTCGCAGCCGCTCTTTCGCGTCCGGGGGACCGAGGCTTTGTTATTGCAGGCCTATTCCTATACACATGTTATTGAAGTGGTGCGTTGCTGCAGATAATCCTCGGCCGCCAGAGCAAGGGCTGGTTGTACCTTACTAATGCAATTAGAAAACTGTTTTTATTTTGCTCGAGCATCTCGTTAGGATAAGTGCTTTCTGTAAGTCTGCCTTAAATATTTTAGTTTGTAATAAAGTGTGATAATTGATATTTTTAGTATCACTTAAAGGAGTATCCATTGCAATGAGTGTATTACTGCAAACTTAAATTTCTAGCGCGTGATGATTTTTTGTAAACGGTTATTACAGAAATTATTCTTGTAAATTACTTGCTACAGAAAATAGTAATTAAAAATTGTGATAGCTGTATGATAGTAATTCTTCTGAATACTAATTGCTTGTTTGCGCTGATTACATACTGTACCGATATTTTCCCCATGCATCATTAAGTGGTATGGTTGGGTATCTGTTACAAAAGACATGGAGGTTTCAAATACAAAATTATTAATGAATGTATACGCCCGCACTCATCTGACTCTTGTTAACGTAATTCATTACTGTGTTTATTGACCTGGGCTATAATATATCAAATTATATGCGTTGTAATGTTCTAACTCATGAGAATATATTTGTATAAAGCCACCTTGTAGACATCGTCCACGGGTCAACGAAACATTCTCTTTTCTTTAAAATTTACGCTCAGAAAGTTTCTTTTAATTGTGTGATTATCATTGCATGATTAACGATGTATTATTTAGCGGCAATCAGATTCGTTTCCCGTTCTGAGGTAAAATGAATGAAATATTGTTGGGAAAGTAAAATCCCAAACCGGTTATTTTCTATTTTTCTTTTTCCTTAATTCTCGGGAATGTGTAAAAAATTTGAACATTATAGATAAATTCATTCTAGATAGGCCTATTCCCACGGGTGGGATGATGTTTTTAATTAATGTTAATGAAACTGTTTACGTGGAGCTTTTTAGTGTGAAAAATCACATCAGGACGAGGAGCACTTTCACCCATAAATAGTGAGATGGATTTATGAAAGATTGTCTAGGCGATGATGATAAAAATGAAGAAAAGACTTAGAAAATGGTAAATTTTAGGTGTAAACCAAGCCTAAGGTGATATGAATGACAAGTTAAACGTAAACTAGGGGCATGTACCACAAAATTCCTCATATATTGGGCAGCACCTTGAAAAAAACAATAAAATAATTATTTACTTATTTCTTGTTCCACCACAGTGTTTTGAAAATAAGAATAAAATTATTATTTACATTTTTTCTAATTCCATTGCAGTCCCTTGTCCTTAGTTATAATTCAAATACACGCAGCACTCTTATTGGAGTCTTCTTTACTTCCTGAGGAATGATCTAAATGGAAACGGAGAATCAGACCAACACCAGGTCTTTAGGGTGGGAGTGGGAACAGATTTGTAAAGAAAGAGTCACTTATGTTTCGTAGCCCATTATGTAAGGCATTGCGCTGGTAATTATCTAAATAATTACACAAGTGGAATAAGAGAGAAATCTCCTTCTTCAATGTAAAAACTAAAGGGCGCGATCAGTGAATTACCACTGTACTTTTGCTTTCAGTGAATCCTACAATCACAATCACAATCACAATCACCGAATAATAATCCCTGTTTTCTCCGTCGCAACCTACAGCACTGCCGCAACATTTCCTCACCACCACCACAATTATTACTACAATTATCACCTCCCCTCATTTGCGTGTCCTGCTCCCCCACTCCTCAATGGGCTGCACGCAACTCCCACGCCCCTCTTCCTGATGACGCTCTGCCGCTGGCGCTCCACGCCACGCCACGCCACGCCACGCACCCTGGGTGTGCGGGAGCCCAGGCCCTCAGCCGAAATATTGCGTTTCACCAAATTAGTTTTTTTAACGCTGCGCCCCGGCGGAGAGAGCCTGCGCAGCGCAGCGCCGCGCAGCGGAGGCGCCGGCAAGCACAGAGGGGGACGGAGGTTGCGCCGGCAGGGGGCGTGCAACGCGAGATGAACTGCGGGCGCTCTGTATGCAAACGGCCGGGGAGGTGTTTAGAGGCGGTGTTTTGTTTGTGTAAAAAATTAACGCTGCGCCTGGAGCGCCAGCGGAGGCGGCGCCAGTGATGACGGCGGAGAGAGCGGCGGGGGGCCGGCGGCGGCGGCGGCGTTGGTGGTAGGTGAACCGTGGCGTCGCCTTGCTTGCTTCCGTGATGTTCGGCGAGGTTGAGGATAGCGGTAACGCTGTCAGTAGTGTTTGCGATGTCTGTTACGCTGACAACGATGTCTGAGACTAGAACGGCTCCGGCAGGTCGGAGAAGATGCAGCGACAGCAACGCCGACGTAGAGTAGGGCATGTGGAGGGGCGATGGGGAGGAGGGCGCCTGGGACCCTCAGCTAGCGCAGTCGAAACATCCTCCCCCCGCCCCCGCACCCCACCCCTCGCAGCCACCGTCATCACCCCCGCCAGCGCCGCCACCCCCGCCACCAGCACAACCACGCGCTACCCTCTCCACCCCGCCTCAAGTCACCCCCACCGCCCCCCCTACCTCTGTCGCCGCCGCCGCCACGCGCTCGTTGGCGTACATGCCTCCCCCTCCTATCCACTCACCCTCTCGGCCGTGCATCATTGATGGAAGCCGATCCGCAAGTCCAAGTTTTAATGAAGATTGCCTGACGCGGCGCGTTGTGCCCGACCTGACGCGTGCAGGGCGCGGCGGCGCGCTGCGCGGTGGCTTGTTCTAAATTCCATCACGCTGCTGCTGGGTAATGGGGCGGAGGCGCCACGGCGCCGCCCGGCGCCCGCCGGCGAAGGCGGAGGCGGAGCGAAGGCGAAGGCGCAGGCGGCGGCGGAGCGGAGGCACGCTCGCAGCGCACGCTTTGTAGACCGCCGCGCCCGGGGTCGCCCGTAGGTGCGTGGTCGGGCGGAGGTCGCGCGCGTGCCGCGAGGCCATAGCGGCGCCCACCCACACAGCGGAGTTTCTATTCGAGGCGATCTTCAGTGTTGGAGTGGATGGAGGGAGATGTGTTTCAAGAGTTTCTCCCCGTTCCTGGAAGACTTGGAACAAGTACAAGTGGTTTTCAGTGAAATTTGCGATGACGCTACGTTAGTTCTTCATTGAAGTCGACATGTTTAGTAATATTTTCCTACAATATTACACTATCATTACTCAAAATTGTTTTAGTTTTTCTATGCAATACTGCTTCTTTTGATATTCTAGGATTCTCATACTGATATTACATTTTTTGGGCATTTAATATTGTTTTAGTTTTTTGAAATAGCTTTTGTATCTGACTCCCTGCAGCTGAGAAAGTTCCAAACCCTACTCTTCCATTTGTTCTCTTTAAAGTGTTAACACATTTATGTCGGCGCAGACTCTAGACACTTAATTTCTGGCCCAACTGGGGGTACCTTGTACAAGCTAGTAACTTCCCGCTCAGTCGCTGCATAATGTTTGCAACAGATTATGGGGGCCAAAATATGAATTTCGCGCGTGCCACTTAAAAAAATTGACTTTCCCATTGGCCACGCCAAGTGATCTTGTTAGTCGTCGCCTCGCCAGGTTAAAAATAACCTAGGAAGCTGTCGCCCCCGGCATGCCCAACGTTAGTGGGGCCGAGCCGTCCGCCGCCGCCGCCGCCGCCCAACTCTCCCCTCAACAGCCCCGGGGGCAACGGCCACCTTCATTTGGTGTTCAGTCACTGAAGGAGGCTGTGGCAAGACCCCCGCCGCACACCGCTCCTGGAGACATTGACCTGGTGGACAGCGAGGAAGCATTTTCGGAATGAAGCTATGTAAGCCGGCTGGCTGGCATTATGGCGTGGCGTGGCATGGCGGGAGGATGGGCTTGGACTCCACCGTGGTGGACAATGGCCACTCATCTGCCCGTCACTGAAGTGATCTAGCATAGCCGCATGAGACGAGGAGCTCCTAAGGAATTAATGTAAAATTTGCATTATATTTCTACCTCTCGACTACCAGTGTGCCGTTTGTGGAGTGGATAACTAAGAGTTTTGCAGTGTCTGTAAGCAGAGAGTTTAAATTGATTTGCCTTGTGTTGTCGTGAAGGTTGTTAATTATTCATTGTAATGCGTAGATAAAAGAATATCAGTATTCGTTTTGTGGCTCAGCCAATGCAATGCGTCTTCTGGAAATCAATGCGCTATTTTTTCTCTTTGGAAATTATGTTCCTATTCTACTGTGTTTCCCTTTCTCGTCAAAGGTTTTGAAAATTGTTAGACGTTCTCCCTTTTCTTGAGAAAGGGACATTTATACCCCATTACGTTGAAACTGGAATCAAGAAAAAATGTTTGATGTGGGGAAGATGACATTGTTTGTTTACAAATTAGTGCTAAGAGAAGCATTAATGAAATGAATGGATCATACATTTTAAACTTTAAGAGCTGTTTAATATTTCTAAGATTTGGTGTACAATTTCTCAAACAGTCTTCTATTTTGTTTCAGGTAAGGAATCATACATCATTGTTTCCTTCATGTGTAAGTACTAAAAACCTTTTGAAAATGAATCTCGTCCCTATTAGACATCTACTTTTTGTTCTTAATTATTTGCAGTTATTCTTTAGGTAAATTATTTGTATTCATTTGAAAGTAAATAATTTCACAACATTATGGATTCATTTCTTTTAGATACGAACAACATTCATTGACAGTGAATATCGTATAAAGTATACAGTATAGATGTGTGTGTGTGTGTGTGTGTGTGTGTGTGTATTCAAAATGGATGTTGGTTTATTGGAATTCGGCAAACTCCATCGCCGTTTGACCGATCTCCATAACAGTTGGCACATCTACGTGTTTTGTCATAGAGAAGGTTTTTACGTTGTACATTTTGTTGTAACTCAACTAGATGGCGCAGGAGCACACGACGGCGCTTCAGTTAAATGAAATTCCCAATCCACTTGGACTTAATTGTTGTTCTCTTTGCCGTGTGAGCGAGGCTAGGTCGAGTAGGACAGGAGGAGCGTGCGACGCGGAATGCAGAGAGGAGAGAGAAGGAAAGAGAGTGAAAGGGAAAGAGAGGGAAAGAGAGATTGAGACAGAACAAAAGAAGGGACAGGAGAAAGGGAACGAGAGAGAGAAGGAACAAGATAGAGGGAACAGGAGAGAGAGGGAACAAGAGAAAGAGAGGGCCCAAGAGAGAGGGAACAAGAAAGCGAGAGGGAACAAGAGGAGGGGACAAGAGAGAAAAAGGGAACAAGAGAGAAGGGGAGAACAAGACAGAGAGACGGAGAGAAGAGAGAGAGAACGGGAACAAGAGAGAGAGTGGGAGAGAACAAGAGCGAGGGAACAAGAAAGAGAGAGATGAGGGAAAGAGAGATGGAGGAAAGAGAGAGATGAGGAAAAAAGAGAGATGGGGAAAGAGAGAGATGGAGGAAAGAAAGAGAGATGGGGAAAGAGGGATGGGTAAAAAATAGAGAGGTAAAAGGAGAGAGAGAGCAGGACAACGCCTGCTGGGATCTGCTAGATATTTTATATGATTGATAAGAATAATATCCCATCCTATAGCCGTAATAAAGGGGCTGTTTGGTGAAGCCATGTTGAGCAAAAGAATTAATTTAAATTTATTTTTTTCGTAAATCGTCTTGTCTAAACGTCTATTCAACCTACTACCAATAAATGTAATATTTCTAACAAGAAATATTTTCACATTGAAACATCAGTGTGAACATCGTCATTTTTACTTTCCCGTATACATACGTATAAACGCTCGATGTTTTACTGTTATTTAATATTCTTAAAATAATATTTCCGTTATACTATTAGAAAACCGAAAAATTAATAAAATATCAAAAAAAAAGTACTAAGGGTGGTGATAGATGGCAGCTGGCAAGAGTATGTGGCAAGTCCGAATAGCTAACCGAGATCAAAGAAAGTAGAAAACGAATACGGGAAAGTCTCTTCCGTAGCACCACTTTTTTCCTTAGATTCTCATTCAACGAACTGTTATCTCACGATTCTCTTTATAAATGTACGTACCACATATTAAATTGATGTGATATAGGTCCCTTTGTTTATCTTTTGCAGAGTTTATTATGTATTATCCACTGTGAATATTTCATTTATCATCAGACGACATTCTATGTGCTCTATTCTCACATGGAGCATGGTTGCTAAAATATTCATAGTTTCTCCATTATTGCTAATACATCATGAACAACAACCAGTATGTGGGATTCAAATTATTCATCACTCACAAAAACAAACCTCGATAGAATTATAATATCTATTTCCTTTTTTAGAAAATTCAAAGTAAATCTTTATTCAACCAACAAACAAAAACTTTTCTAGTAAGACAAACGTTATATATTTTATTTTATCATTAAAACCACATTTTCAATTGCTTGTATTCATTTTAAGGAAAAATAGTATTTTATTCTTAATGAAATATGTTCCACGAATTGAACGTAGAGTGTAGAAATTATTTGATTACTCATTCTGCGATTTTCTGTGATCCTAATAACAATTAAACAAGATAACATTCGAAGAACCAGTAATGATATACGAGGAGGGAGCTTGAATGTGTCGCTGACGGAAGATACCGCCTCTGTGGTTGAAACTGCGTAGAGCGGGCACGTCGTGGTTGTGGTCGGCGCGATGGTTCCGGTAATTCCAAGAACACCTGAAGAGCTACGTTTCATGACTGCCCAAACACAAATTTCCAATAATCCCAGCGAAGCGTTGTGGTTTGTGGATATTGCACCCGAATTTGGAACCAGGCTTTTCCCAAGTAATCAAATTTTAGCGTATCTGTTTACAAAAAAATAGACTTGTAGGGCACAATTAATGGGCTGGATGAAAAAATTACCAAAATGAAGAAGGAGGAGAGAAAGATCCCAAAAACCATTTTTGTTCAGTTGCATGGCTCTCTGTGTGTCGTCAATAAATTTATTTCAGTGTGAGAAATGTGTTCATAAAGCATTGAGGCAAGAAAGAAACCATTATTTTGAGATATCGCCGAGCCGTGGTTTGTACAACGTGTTTTCATACTTTCTTAATTGATTCATTAATACGGCCAATATTTCCATACAGTCATAAGATTTTGAAAAAATAAGTCTTGCATTGGCTGATTTTCAGAAGTCACATTAGATTTATTGTTTATCTTTGTGTTCTGCAGCATGTGATGAAGGTCTGCACTGCAATAAAAAACTCCTTAAATTCAACATACATAATTCGGAGAGACCAGTCATCAAAATCCACGAGATGGTGAGATTGTTCTACACTGTTCTGCATAGATTTCCCGTCTCTGTAGTTCCACTCGTTGGCTGTCACTGTGTCTTAAAACGTCTTCCCTTTACGCAACCGGAGCCTTGTGGAAGTTGAATGATTTTAAATGTTGGGCCGAAAAGAGAAAACTGGTAACGAGACAACGACTATGAGTAGTTCCCACTCCATGACTGCGCGCTGTTACCTTAACATGTTCCCCCTTAAAGCCAACTACGGCTACGTGACGTGAACTACGTACGTGGAAGATGGATGATTTCAATTGTTGCGTCGAAAGAAGACTAGTGGTGAGGCGAAAGTTAGACGGCGACGTTTTGGGACGACGACTTGTTCGACGACTGGGCCTACGACTGGGTCGACGACTGCGCTGACGACTGGACCGACGACAGGGCCGACGATAGTAGGGCCGTTGACTGGACCGACAACTGCACCCACGACTGAATCGCCGACTGGGACAACTAGGCCGACGACTGACCTTCTCTAAAAGCCTTTGATTCACTTAAATGTCTCTCGTAGTATAGATTCTGTATTCACAGTAGAGAGCTTTTAAAACTAACTCAACGGCGTAAGAAGGTAGGTAATTCCATGTGGGTGGTCGCAGAGTCTGCCACACACTGTGGACCCCCGTGGTGCACGCGCGAGGCGAAACCTTCGCGCAGCCGCGAGCCCCGGCGAGTGGCGTCCGCGCGGCGCCGCCTGGGGCGCTGTGTGTCCCGGCGGTTGATATTTCATTCGTGGCGCCGCGCTGTTCTCTTCCTCTTGACACCCTTTTAGCTTTCACTTCTGGCTGTCGGCGCGCAAAATGTTGGCCTTTTTATTTCATAACCTTTTCTTCACCTAGAATGTTGGTAATTGCATTGTTTCTTTATAATGAGTCGCTTTTCGTGCTTGTCTCTGTTTTTTCTTTTATCTTTTTTTCCCTTGCTTGTCTCTCTGTATGACTTTAAATCTGTTTATCCATTTCTGCGTATTTTCCCTATTTATGTGAGTACTTCTTATAAAGTTCTTTAACGGTTCATCAGGTTTATTTTATTTGATAATACAGTACTTTCGTCATGTAATATATTTACATAACATCTTTACGTTACTGTTCTCTACTCGGTATATTATAGTTGGATGCTCGTTTTCCTTTTAACAAATAAGCCCTTACTGCACCATAGTTCCTATAAATTTCATTACAACATGTCTATCATGTTTAATTCTCCCTTGCTCATACATATTATTACTTTATTCGGCTAAAGTACGACAATCGTTACTATCTCATTCTGCGCTTCGAAGAATATTTCTTTCGTTCTCACAGAATTTAAAGTAGAACATGTGCTTCAAACTTCAAATGTGCTGATCATTTTCGGATTGATATTGATGAAAACTGAAACTATGGTGCTTGCTATTGTAAAAGTTAAGTAAATTCGTATCTACATGGTTAATTTTAAAAAAAACATAGATATTCTTGTCGGTAGCGACTGAAATACACTAACAAACATTAAATGTGAAGACATACATTTTTTTGCGTGACGGCTAATTTTTACATTATTGCTGCTCTTCATGGACATGGAGTACTACAATGTAAATGTGTAATTAAAGTGCGGATACATTTTTAGCACGAATATTGAAGATCAATGCAGACTTCTCTGTAAATAAATTAATTCATACAACTATTTGATTTTTCTAATTTGGCGTTCCTCTTTATAAATTTTAATTCTCCCCGAAATTGTAATTGTGACGTACGTTGATCATTACCTGTAATTCCCTGTGTTGAAACACAAGAAAAATTAGTTAGTATACATGTTAGTTATTAAATAAAAAATAGTTATAAAAATGAATAAATTTGTCGGAGCTGCTGTAGTATGATCGCCTCTTTAAAGAATAATGCTATCTCCCTATGAATTTAAAAGTTAAACGAATGTGTGGGAAATTTAGCACTTTACGAGCGTGTGAGATTTTACTTAATTCTGTGAGCGAATTCTGAACATATGAAACGGACATTGGCTTTTAGATGCGAGCCGCAGATTAGGGCAGCGACGCGCAACTGCGCCGAAGTGTGCGCCCCGGCGGGCGGGCGGGGCGCGCAGGGCGGGCGGGGTGGAACGGGGCGGAGCGGGGCGGAGCGGGGCGGAGCGGGGCGGAGCGGGGCGGTCTCGCCGGGGGGCGTGGTCACCCGCATCCAGCCTGGTTAGGCCCGAAACGCGAAAGTACCGTGAATCGCGTAACGGGCCTTAACTCCACCTAATAATGTCACGTAATGGTAATTATACTGCCGGCTGACCCCTGACACTCTCATCACGGGTTAAGTAAGCGAATGGTCAGCGGCCATTGTGGGGCCTCTGAGCGAGGCCGCCATGCCATAGAGCGGAGAATGATAATCGCGATATCATCGTGCTGCTGCGCTTTGGCTGGTTGGGGGTGCGGAGGTCAGGAGGTCTCTCTTACGCCAAGAGTTCTCACTGGGGGATTCTCGCTTGTCCGGTTTCAAGTTGGGATTTGATTGATTGTTTCCTGTTCCCGGGCGCGTCGACTGTTATGTTCATTAGTCGTGTCAGTGTAGCGTACATTTTGTTATCACGAGAGGTGGCGGTGTTCTTCTCCCACTAGATGATGAGTTCAGGCGCTGACGTACACGTTGGCAAGCGGTGTTTTCCCACTCCAGTTGTATCCCACCAGCGCGGCACCGCCCTAGTCGGGTCAAGCTCTATGCTCCCGATTGGCCTCATGGCAAGTGCGGTAGTGCAGTGCATACAAGTGTGTGTATGTGTATAGATGAGGGGCGAGGATATGGTAAAGAAGAGCTTCCTGTTAAGATTGCGCTTGGTTTATGGCTCGATTGTTAGGGTTCTGCTCCTGTGTTCGCCTGGTATTGATCGGAGAAACCACGAAAAACTAGACCGGGATAGGTGGCAGCATTAGCTTGTCAGCTAGGTCGAATTCAGTCGCTGTCTGTAGGACAATTCTTGCGACCGGTTGCTCATATCGGTCGTTTTCCGTGGTTTCTCCGATCAACACCAGGCGGATGCCCGATCACTATCCTAACAAACAGGCCACGGAGCGCGCACGATCTTTCCATCCTCTTGCGTGCCCTAGTCCGAACCCGCTAGTCGACGGTAGGATGACGCCGGATCTCGACATCCAGCGGCTGAAGATTACCGCCACCTCCACCTGGTTGAAAACACTTTTGCTGTTTTACGTAGAAGTACAATATTGCGGGGCATTTAGAAACATGCAATAAAGTATGGTCTTGGATAGCGTCACTATACTCATTTTCACGTCGTGAAGGCACAATGGGCTCTTATGGACAATGTTATTCTTTTGGAAGAATCTCGTGCACAGTTGCCAAATCGTATTGTTGCAAAAGTAAGAAGAAAAAACATTCTTGTAGAGAAAATTACGAGAAACACGATGGTAATCATGAAAAATGCGTCATTCATTTTCTTTTTAAATAAAATAATAAAACCCTGAATTTCTGCGGAACTGACTTTTTAAACATCTTTTTATTCAGACTGTAAAATATATCCTAAAATCGATGGAATTATTTTGGAAAAAGTCGACGCAATTTTGCATGTACTTCAGCTGGGGGAGATGCTTTCATTTTATCGATATGTTAAAATGGATCTCTTAAAAAAAATAGTTGTCAACGAAAATGTGCGAATTTTTAATTTGTGCTTTAAAATATATCGTCGTTGGAAAATTTTCGTTCTTGAAGTCCTATTAAAAACTTCCAGAGACAAAGTTGGGGAAAATCATGAACTCATTTTCTATCATCACCCGAAGGTCTTCAGATGCATTACTTCTGTGTATTTGATGTTTGTTTTTGAAGTCGAGCCGCATGCGACGTGAGGCTCGACAGAAAGACAAGGCAGAGATGCAGGATGTGTAACCAGTAGGGCTGAAAGGAAGTGTTTGTTTGTATGATGTCAACAGCGGAAGGGATCTTCCAAATCAATACTTGAATGATCACCAGAATCCCTTTCGAAAATTTCGTATTGCTGCATATTCTGGTCAATCGATTTTTGCTGGTGGATGTGTCTTCATGGTGGATGTGCAGTTATAAAGAAAAATAGGTACGTAATTTAGTGAATCGTGTTGTGAATTAATTTTCAGAGATCTAAATAGATCGCAGGGAAAAGGGTGAAATAATTAAGTGGTAAAAACATTTTCAAAACATTCGAGAAGGTAAAAGGAAAACTTCAAAAAACGGAGTCAATCGTTTGAATGAATTTTGTACAGCAACAGGCATAAGCAGACATTCTTTCTTTAGAATGAAAACGGAAAATGAGAATGAAGAAATACCGTCCCCAAGATAAATTTAACTGGACTGCAACAACAACGTGTATATTATGAAAGATGTTAATGATAAACATTTCCCAAATTTCATATATTCTAAATTTTATTGCTCATTGATAGAAATGGAAGAATTTGAATGTGAAAAGCGAGAAAAAAGACAGAAACGATAGAAAAAAATATACAATAATGTGCCGATATTCATAACTACGAGAAATGCGACAGTAAACTCGTCGCATTTCTTTATAAATACTGCGACAGTAAATATTCCGACAGTAAACTGTCGCAAACTTTATAAATAAATGAGAATAGGAACATAGTGTACTACGACGAAAGTTGGATGAATGTTGGTAATAGTGTTTCCTTTATTGCGTAAATTAATTAATCAATATTTGACGGCAGAATCAACAATTTACGATTTTTTTTTCATTTTATAACAATGTATAATAACGTTGTATAACAATATAATTTTATAACGTGTAAAGAGTTCCTTTGTGTTAGATATTTACGCTAAAAACTATTACGACTATAATAATAATAATAATAATAATAATAATAATAATAATAATGATGATGATGATGATGATGATGATGATGATAAGTGTGCGAATAAACAACGTTTTCAGTAGATGAATACAGAATATTAAGAAATGTAGCTGTTATTTTGACGATTCTGGGGCGAACTGGCAAGCGAACGTGTCGCGTCGGTAACAACGTGCGGAATCTCCATAAGACCCATTGGGTCTTCAAAAAATGAAAAGGTGTATAGTTGAATTTAAGTTTCAATGAGAAACCAAAAATATATCTATGCTGGAATTTTTAATACCTTGTCCCAAATTATTTTTTAACGTGAATTTGTCATTTTTGTGAACCATTTTATGCATGTGCCCGAGTTCGACGCACACGGCACTTGTTTGTCGTAGTGGTGTGAGTGCCGTTGGCTCTGAGGATCTGAGTTCGGGTCGCGGAACGGAAAAATAATTTGCTGGTTGAAAACCCTTTTGCTAGTTTACGCAGTAGTGTAATAGCATTTAGGACCGTTTAGAAACAGTGCGAGAAAATATGTGTTTTGGTGGCCCCACTAGTTTTAAATTTTGAAACAGTCCCAGAGGCTTCATGTAAAGTTTCCCCCAAAATTAAAATATCGTATTCAGATTCAAGTGGCTGTGACATCAGCCAGACCGATTGGGGATCATCAATTTTGGAGAAAATCGGCTAATCGTTTTAGCCGCTAGCGTTGTTCACAGACGGACCGGTGGACAGATAGACCGCTATCCGATGTTTTGCTATCAAGGACCCACAAAACAAAATTGTTGATTCTAACACCACGTGTTAGAGGATTTTCTTCTAAATTCAACAACTGGATTTATACACCTTTTCGTTACCAAGGCGCTGTGATAGATATTTTCTGCCGGAAATTCGCCGTTTTTCCGCGCAGCGTTACAAACCTTTCTTTCTACTGCCTGAGCGGCAGCGAGAAAGTAGAAAGTGGTTTTGTGATTGTAATGAGTTCAATATAAAGCAAAATAATCTCAGAGCAAGACGGTTTAATGTTCTCAAATAAAAATGTATGCTTTTATGTGTATTCATTGATTCTTTCGTGTAGCTAAGGAACTTGTATTTATTTAATCCAGAAGATCCTGCTGCATCCTCGTTGGTAATCGTTTGGCACTTCGTTATCAGTTCTTTTAAATAGGGTATCTCTTGCTACATAACTTACCTTGTACAGACTATAATTGCATATATTGATTTCTAGCAGCAACTTTACCGTTTCACAGCCTATGCCACTCACAGCGGTTGGTTCTTGATTGCTTAACTTTTAACGTATTTTCATCTTTCTTCATCCACGTCATTTACGTACAACCATCCTGTATACATTTTCTCCCCAACATGAAACTCCCTTTTAAATAAAATTTAAAAAAATAACTTTTTTGGTTCACACTCCTAACGCCTGTTCGACTTCATCAAAACTCACGTTTTCACATGATACATTCACGTGCCTCCTTCCACCCTTTCTGAGGACTCAATTGCTGCGTTTGCTCTTCCACTTCCAGAATTACTCCAGTATTATTAACCTAATGGTGCTGCAGAATGGCACAGACTTTCTCATGCTAGGTAATTTTCTAATTTCTTTGCTCTGGGATAGCTTTCGGCCTTGTATCATCCTCTAGCCTGCTCGTATGTCACCTTCTGCAGTATATTAAGTACTAACCCCACCAAAATTGCAAAGAAAATACTCGTAGGGGGTTTTGAGAAATTCTTGTTTTTGATTTTTTTTTTAAATATTGCACATATTTTCCGCAATATTGTGTGAAAATTCTTGAAATGTTAATAAAATCCACAGGATCTTAATGAAAAAACTAATTGAGGAGCACAAATTTAATCTGAAGGAAAAATCTCTTAAATTCACTTTTGTCGTTGTATGAAGAGGCCGAACAAATTTGAAACTTTTGCAACTTTCGACAATTCAAAGTTAATAATTTGAAGCCATTTTTGAAAGCAAATTCAAAAATTTCTCAGGGTCTTGAGATAAAGAATCCCCATAATTTAAAAACTGTAATTCAGAATCGCAGATCGGCTTGCGACATTCTTCGTCCGGCAGTGGTGGCGAGAGGTAGTCTGAGCTCTGCTGTGCGACCCTGTCAGATCTGTTGCGATAAAACCGTTTCTTCGCAGTTCGCCACTCCAGTTAACGGAGTGGCGGGGAGTCACGCGTCGCTTCGCGACAATACTAATTTATAAACTAGTGAAGTGAACCATACTAGTGCTACTGATAAATAGTTCCTAGAAATAATCCCGGTGAAGTGCGACTCAGTGCATATTAGTGTAGTGAATGGCAAGCAGCTATGACCCTCCAACAAGCGAAGTCGTAAGTGCGGCATTGCTTGTCCTTAATAACAGTGAAAACCAACCAGAAGCAATGGAAAGTCTCATCCCAGATAATCCTAATCAATTCACCGAAGACAAAATGGAGGTGACGTTGGAGAACAACAACCAACACAACTCCCCCGGCGCTACGGGCAAGGAACCGATTCAACGCAGCCAACCCCTAACCGTTCTGCTACCAGAAAAAGACTCCACGGACTCCAGAAAAAGGTCAGTGACAGACAATAATATAGAGCGACAATCCAAAAAGTTTAGTGGCAATCATGATGGTTACAGTGACCAAACAAACTCTAACTCTCTATTAATTAATGTCCCAGTCAAAAATAGATTCGGACCTCTAAGTGAACTTGATAAGCAAGCAACAGAAAATAGATTCGCTCATATTGACGACCTTCCTAGTGATCAAAGTGAAACCCCCAGTAAAATACCACCAATCATAGTAGCAGACATCATCAATTATAATGCATTCATCAAAGAACTTAAATCTAAAGTCACCCCCAACTTCATTGCAGATCAAAAAAACAATAAAATAAAAATAAGTGCAAACTCACCTACCGACTTTCGAAACTTAATTAGGTACCTAATTCACACTCATCGAAGTTTTCACTCTTTCAAAGACCCGTTGAATAAAAACATATCTGTAGTGTTCAAGAACGTCAACCAATCCATTACTGACCAAGAAATATATCAAGATCTAAAACAACGTTTCCCTTCACTGATAAAAATCACCAGACTTCACAAAGACAATAAACCTATCCCAGTAGTTGCAGCTGTTTTTTCAGGACAAGACCCAATAGACAATATTCTAGCCATTAAGCAAATTTGTAATCATAGAGTAAAAGCAGAAGCAAGGAAAAAACCCCAAGGTCCTATACAATGCCAGCGGTGTCTGGATTATGGCCATACAAAGAACAATTGCAACCACTCTATTAGCTGCGCTTTTTGCTCGGGTAATCACTACTCGGTAACATGTCCTAATCGTGATCAAGCTCCTAAATGTCGTAACTGCCATGGCAGCCACCCGGCCAATAATCGAGACTCCAGCTGTCCTTACTTAAAAGAATTCATTGAAAAAAGAAAAAGTGTCAACCAAAACATGTCCCAAACTAGAAACCAAAGATTTTCCCACCAATCCATTCCACTACAATCAAACTCCAACTTCCCTTTTCTTCCCCAAACACCACTTCTCAACAATTTCACTCATATTAGCAGCACCACATCCCAGGCACACCCAAATCCCATCAACAATTCAAATTCAACCAACCTTCCCCAGGAAACAAATCAAAACTTTCCCATTATAAACACAATAATTAATGCAATTATATCCTATATAACCAATGTCATAAACACACTTATACCCACTATAATCAACTCAATCCAAAATTCATTCTCCGCCTTTTTTAACGGCAATAATGGCAATACAACACCCTAAAAATTTTACGTTCGCCAATTGGAATGCTAACTGCATAACAAATAAAAAAACAGAACTAATACACTTCTTAAATTCACACAGTATAGATATAATTTGCATCACAGAAACCCACCTAAAGGAAAAAAATAAAATATATATCCCAAACTACTCAATTTACAGAGCCGACAGAAATCTATTCAAAGGAGGTGGAGTACTAATAGCCATTAATAAAAATATTCAACATTACCCAATAATTCTCCCTTGTACAGGTAATATCGAAACAGTTGCCATTAACTTAGAAATTAATAATATCACATGGACAGTAATTGCAGCATACAATCCACCAAATAATAAACTGGACCACGATAACATCAATAAACTATTTCAACTAAAAAACACCATACTTCTAGGAGATTTAAACTCGAAAAATATAAACTGGGGATGTTCTCACACCAACGCTAATGGGAAAATTTTAGCTCAAATACTAAATCGCCTTACTCTAAACATAATCTCGCCCCCAGGCCCCACATATTACCCTCACGATCGCTTAAGAAATCCCGACATCCTCGATATCGGAATCACCAACACAAAAATGAAATTGCACTCTACCACATTATTCGAACTAGATTCGGATCACATTCCAGTCTTAATAACCACGCAACAAATACCCCCACCGCATGCCCGAGTACCAAATTCAAATACATTAAAAGTTGACTGGAAAAAATTTAAAACAATAACTAGTTCAACAATTCCTAAATTCAAAATCCTCTCCAACCCATTAGAAATAGAGCAATCAATTAATCAACTAACCACCATAATACATACCACAATTAAAGAGACAGAATTAAAACCGAAGAGCACCAACAATGATAAACAACATAAACTTCCCCCAGAAATAGTGAAATTAATACAAATAAAAAACAAAACCCGCAGACTATGGTCACAATTAAGAATACCAGGGCTAAAATCAGAACTTAACATACTAATAAATATTGTACGCAAATTAATCAAAAATTTCAACAACCAGCAATTTCAAAAACTACTTCAATCACTAAACAGTAGCAATAAATCCATATGGCAATTCACAAATAAAATATTAAGAAAAAAGAATACCATCCCTCCACTGGACACTTCCACAGGAAAAGTGTATACGCCTTCTCAGAAAGCCGACGAGCTAGCAAATTACTTTGCATCCACATTTACACTAAATAATACTAAACCGCACCCTAATCATCTCACAATAAACAAAAAAATAAACGAACAGACATATGGCCCACATCACAAAATAGACTATACATCACCTAAAGAAATAAATAAAATCATCAAATCGCTACCTGTCAAGAAAGCCCCTGGACATGACAAAATTAATAATTTAATATTAAAAAACCTTCCCCAAACAGCCATAGCGTATCTGACTAATATCTTCAACTCATGCCTCAGACTAGGTTACTTCCCACAAATATGGAAACATGCAATCATACTTCCGATTCAGAAACCAAACAAAAATGCATCCCTAACCAACAGTTACCGACCAATTAGTCTGCTTCCCACGCTTTCCAAACTCTTAGAAAAAATAATATTAAAACGTTTTAAAATTCATCTCAAACACACAAAAGTCATACCCATAGAACAAATGGGATTCACCGAAAGAATATCTACGCATCATCAACTACTTAGAATCACTGAAAACATCCACACGGCATTCCAAAAACACTATCATACAATAGCAATATTTCTGGACATTTCACAAGCCTTCGATAGAACATGGCACCAAGCTCTAAACTATAAAATAAAAGAAATAGGCACTCCACATTATCTTACACAAATCATTTCCAGCTTCCTCAGCAATAGAACTTTTGCCGTTACAGTCGATAACCATCACTCTAATCCAAAAGCGGTCAAGGCAGGCCTTCCTCAAGGCTCCCCCTTATCACCTGCTCTTTACAACTTGTACGTAGCTGACTTACCAAAATGTAATAATATAAAAACCGCCCAATTTGCAGATGACACTGCGATATATTCATCAGGTCCCAACATAAACACAATAAAAATCAGTCTACAGTTATACCTACACCAAATCGACAGCTGGGCAGCAAAAAACAAAATTAAAATCAACCCGTCAAAAACCGCAGCGAAAATATTTTCCCTTAGACCTTTCATCCCTCCACCCCCCTTACAATTAAATCAAGAGTCGGTACCATGGCATCCTCATAACAAACCCATAAAATACCTAGGCCTTTTTTTAGACACCCGTCTCAACTGGAAAAACCATATTGACAACAAAGTTATACAAGCAAAAATTAAATTACACCAACTAAAACCAATAATAAATAGATCAGCGAAGCTACCGTACAATACTGCCATACTGTTATACAAAATGATCATACGTCCACTACTACTATATGCATGCCCAGTATGGATCAGCGCAGCCAAATCTAATACTAAAAAATTCCAAGTAATTCAAAATCAGTTCCTCCGCACAATCACGAATGCTCCCTGGTACATCTCCAACGCACAACTCCATAAAGAATTCCAGCTAGAACCGATAACCGACCACATTATATTTTTATCCACCCACTTCTTCCATAACATCCCAAACATACCCAATCTAACCCCTCTAAGACTCTGCCAAAATCCAGTACATAGAACCCGCATTAAAAACAAATTTCCTTTCCACATATTCCTCGAAAAATTCTCAGATCTCGACCCAAAGTAGAGATATTTATATAAAATACCTCTACCACCCTATTAGTGATGTAAGTTATATTTTAAGAATAGTGTAAGTTAATTGTAAGTAGATGTAAGCAATTATAATAAATGTATAGTGTAACAAAAACACTGATCTTTGTATCTGTCTGTCCAAAAGAAAATAAATAAAAAAAAAAAAAAAAAAAAATCGGCTTGCGAATATTCATTTTGGAAAAAAATGTATATTGAGTTTAGGCGCTAGTGTTGTTCACAGATTCATTGACAAATGGACAGACTGACGGACGTGAAAAAAACACGTTTTCAATATCAGGGGACCCCAAGACGTGTATTTCTGTCGAAATCTCGAAATCTATTTTTCACAGCATTACATAAAACTGTCTTTAAACTACGTAAATACGTACGTATACCAGAAAGTAAAGATACCCTTTTAGTCTGCTTAAATAGGCACGTCGATGAGGCACGTAACATCAGAACTTAAAGCTTTTCGATTATTTTTATTGTACCCGAGCAGTGGATAAAGCATTTTACAGGTTTGAAATAGGATACAAGCACTACAATAAGTTATACAATATTAACTCAAAAGCCCGTAGGTACTTGCAATTAAACGAACTAATTAAACACCTAATTTTATACGTGAGAGGGAATCCCCACTGAGAACCTCATTTATATGTTTTTATGCTCAGTGCAGTGGTGTGATGGGAATAAGAAAAGGTGGGGGGGGGGGAGTGAGCTTAGGATTACGTGTTTATGATGGCTACGGAGGTCTGAATTGAACTTTAGGAAGGCTTGATTTGTTTTTAGTGGGACCATAACTGGATTTTCCTGGGTGGTAGAGTCTGGTTCCGGGAACCAGGTTTAGGTTGGTGAAATTCTTTTGTTAATGTTTACATGTGCTAAGTAATGGTGTCGATGTTTAATTATCTGTGAATCTGTTTATTGGCTATATACCATGGAGCGTTAACCAACGTTTGGAGGATTTTATTTTGAAATACTTGAATTCTTTTTGTTTGTTTGTGTAGCACCGCCTCAAACTGGACAGGCATATGTTAGTGATGGTCTCAATGCGGTTTGATAAATATGAAGGGTTATGTCAGTTTGGAGCGGTGAGACGAGTGTCTAGGATTGCTTTACAGATAGTGTCTAGGATTATTTTACGGACTTGCTGGAAGGGATCCAAGGAACTGGTGAATATCCTATTTGTTATATTGGACGATGGGTTATCCTTTAAGTGCGAAAACTTTTACTTCGCAGTTTGTTGTGATTAAGTACAGGCGCAATGTTGCTGCCCAGTCATAAAAAGTGTTGATTGCTAGCTGTAACTTGTTAATTGTTACTGATACATCATGGTTGGCAGAGAATGTCGCAGTGGTATCTGCTTATAAATTTTATACTTCTGTGTTTACGAGTGACTTTATTATACTCCTGGTTTGTTTGTGCTTGACCTTTGGAATACATTTTAAATATTTCTATAGACGAGCTTTGACAGGTGTAGTAAATCTGACAACAAAAAGTACCAATGCTCAAGTTGATATTCTCAGAATTCTCAAAATTGCCTTGCAAATTCCACCACATGAATTCTGTAAACGAAGTGAAAGTGAAAGAAGAAACAAAATCCTTTGCTGCTTTTGATTTACTAACTTTGTGATCGGATTTTTATTCGTTGAAAACAGGAATGCGTGGGAGTTCCACAGTTTAAAAGGTACGGCATTTTATGCACCTGGGTGTTCTGAAATTTAAAACTCGATAATCTCATTGGAATATGAAGAGGTTTACGTAAACATTTTTGTATTAGAATTTTACAGACGATTACCGCAACATGGACTATTAATATGATGTATTTAAGACTTCATTAAAGTCACAAATCTGGATGCGCGTCTTCTCTAACCTCAAGTGTGTCTTTTTAAATGAAAACTAAGTAAAAAATGTTTTATTTTGTATAGGCAATAATGGAAAGCGTTTGAAAGTAATGTATGTTACATCTTACATTTTAGTAATAATTTGGAATCATAATATATTTCTGCATAAGACGACTGTTTTATTTAACTAATATCAGTATAAAAATTTTAGTTATTATGAAAGTGAAATATATAGGTAATCATTTCAAAATTTTTAATGAGACGAAGCAGGTACTAGAACGAGATTTTTTTTTCTTCATTTATCTATTATTATTATTATTATTATTATTATTATTATTCAAAATATTCTTCAAAAACGTATTCAATGATTATTTCTCATTAAATTTTGTTTACTTATCTGCACTGTTGCTAGCAATGTTTTCAAAGTTAAAAAATTCGAGATGTTTGCTTAATTTTTACTAATAATTGATCGCTCGTTAATTTTCCTTGTTCAGGATCGTTCACTTGTAATTTTATCTCATAATTCGTTTCCATTGTTGCATATAATTTCATTGATAGTGATTATTATTTTTTTGCAAAAATATCGTAATATTGCCTCACAATTATTCAGTGTTATAGCCTATTATTCCTGCGTATATGGCGCAGATACAATATGCACGCATATTTCCGCTTTGTCTCTTTAATCTCTGCCTAACATCTCTACCTTTAATAAACCAGAGGTCACCCGGGTTTACATATAACGATTACAATAACAACTGAAGGCGATAACACTCTGACTCGTTTGCGTGTCGATAGCCGAACCGCTAGAGGGAGTTCCACACGAGCAGGCATTTACGGCTCTGCAGAAGAAACCTTTATCAGGTGGTTAACGTAGCTTTTGATCTGCTATGTGATTATAAATGTTGATGCATGTTAAAGTTGTTTCATGTTATTCGCAGCAATACCACGTCGCTACCCGTCGCTTTATATCCGAACTGCGCTGCGTCGGCGTCCCCTGTACGAACGCACGTGGCTTTGGTCCTCAGCGCCTGTTCGAATGTGTGTTGGCCAGCGTGCACCTGCAGTAGGACGCGATGATATACCAGTAAGCAGCTGACAGTGCCCCTTGTAGATACGGAAGCACGTAGTGCTATAGAAGAAAGTTAACTCTTTTATGAAAACCTTACATCTAATTTGATGCTGTTTCTTTGGATTTCAATAGTCACTAATTTGCTAAGTTTTTTCCTTTGGTTTTCAAGTCATTTTCATTTAAGATAATTTCTTTTCCAACCAATTTGAATTTGTTTCTTAAAATTAAAAGTCTCTTTTGGGTAAAAGATAATAATGTCTAACCAGAAATGTAGGAGCCCTCATCAGGAAATTTGTTTCACTTTAGAACATTGAATTGTTGATATAACAGAATAAAAGGCTTACACAGTACTTTTGTATTTTAAACGTTAAAAAATTGATTAGAAATCATTTAGCGTCATTTTTCTAGAAACAACAATGTGTCGAGCGATATGGATCAGTTTATTCAAAAGTCTTGCAAAATATTGCGGGAACCCACGAGAACCAATTGAATTTAGATGGTTCTTTTAGGTAATAGTAAGAATTAAATGAAGTCCCTATACTAAAAGGCATGATAACTTCCCATGGTGGTAGCCGATATTTTGTGGTAACCCGTGATAGTAATTGGAGGTACGGGTTGATTGTGGTTGATTATCCCTTTCCTCCAATTACTACTAAAAGGTATGATGCTTCAGGAAGTTCTTTGATACGTCACAAAACTACATACAATAACTAGTGGTGCTACAGAATGGCACAGACTTTCCCGTGTTAGTTTTCTATTTCCTTTAACCTTGGATACCTATTCGGACTTGCCACATGCTCTTGTCAGCTGCCACATATCGCCGCCCAAAGTACATTTTTTGACATTTTGTCCTGCCGGAGAATCTATTAAATTATTTTTCTAGTCTTTCAACTTGCTCATTTTTGAATGAAAATTTGATGGTCCTAACACCTGCTCTAACGCATACTTTTACTCAATGGAAGCCTTCTTGTAGCAATTAAAAGTCCCTCAGAGCAGAACTCACCAATTGAATGAAAATGAATATGTGGCAATTCTATATTCTTTGAGATATATTTCTAAATCGATCTACTCTTCTACCAGTTATTGGGCGAAATTTTGGTTTTATTTTATTTAAATTACTGAATTTGTAGCTTTAAATTGCTATACAAAATGTACCTATTAACTATTCAGATGCAACGAGAATCCAAAGAAAACTGAATTAAAATAGAAATTTTAAAACGTTTAATTATTATATTTTTGTACAATTTTATTTTTTAGAATACTTTTTAGATATTGTAGTATATTTTTTAAGAAGCGGGTTCACACATTGAAATACTTGTACAATTTGTCAGGTAAGTCCTGAAATTTAATTTCATCTTGAGTTTCACTGCGACAATTGTAGTGAATTAGGTAGGTAGCAGATTCGCTTTTATCTTAATTTTTTGTTGTATTCTTACATTATTTACCATCATGTTTAGGAAATATAGGGATATTAAAAAATATGTTCTACGTTTTCTCACTGCAATTCCGCGAAATATTTTAGTTTTTTAAAATAATTTCAAAAGAAACTTATATAAAATTCAAGTAAAATGATATTATCAGAAATATATTTTATATAAAACCTTATACATATTTATATAACAAAAACTGTTCATATGTTTTATAATTTGCTACCCATTTTGTTTTCCCTGCTTTGTGTCTGGTAGTTCCCAAACATCAAATTTTCTCATCGCCGGTTTTGCAGCCATGCCTCATTCTTCTATCGCTGCCAGAACACCAGGCCTCCACCTTGGATGAGACACTGGGCTTCTACGAGTATTATTAAAATTCTCGCTGCAAGTAATAAATAATGTGTTGTGGGGGAACCGGTGCCAGAGCCGTACATTGCTTTGGAAACCGTGTGCACGCTCGCCTGCCCCTCCCCCGCCCTGCCATCGCTCTCCCTTCCCGCTGTCCCTCCCTCGCTGTCCCTCCTAGCTTCTCTCCCCGGCCTCTTTCCTCGCAGCCTCCTCTTTCACTTACCTCTCTCGCCTGTTCGATCGTCCTCCCGTCAGGCCATCCTTGCTTCAGCTGTCCTTCTTCCGCCGTCTCTTCGCCCACCGCCTACACTCTCGCTCGCCTGCAGCCCTCTCGCCTGTTCTCCCTCTTGCCCACGTCTGGCTGGCCCTTCTAGGCTGATTTCCTCCCCCTCCTTATGCTTCGGCTCGTTGCTTCTCTACCTTCTTGCTTGCACTCTGGTCGCTTGATTGCGCTCTTGCCAGCCTGCCCTCTTCCTTTGGCCTTCACGCATTCTTGCAAGTCAACAGTCTGTATTTCAATCTCTCCTCTCGCACGCGCCTCTCTCTCATTTGCCCCGCCCTTTTGCTCGTCCTCTCACCGCTCGTCCACCCTACAGCTCACTCTTGCCACTCGCTCGCTGGTTCGCCTGCGGAGGCCACAGTTCCCGTGTTTGTTTTCCAAATAGAGATCTTAATTAAACGCGAGCACGCTGTATGGACACGATTATTTATAGCTGCGCACTCGACGGCGGGCACGGCCGGGCTAGGGCTGGGCGCGAAGGGAAAGGAAGCGCTGGAAGAGAGCGGAAGGGATGCGGGCGCGATGGGCTTCCGTGTGCGTGGATGGGCCAGAAAGAGAGAGGATGAGAGAGAGAGACAGACAGACAGAGAGAGAGAGAGAGAAAGTGCTCTCTGAGACTGGTTCTCTATTGCAGGAACCTGCGCAGGGTGTTTCAGAACAGGGAACAGTGCAGGGAACAGAATTAGCAAGGTATAGATGTTCTCCTTTAAATGTTCTAGTTTGAACAAGTTGTATCTAAGAATTGAGAGAAAGAAATGAGACTTTTGTTGTTTGTTAAGCATTCTTTGCTCTATCCATGAAGGAAAATTTGGAGCTGTTTATGAGAAAAATACAAATTGTCTTTTCTTTAAGCAAAAATTACACAAATTAATTAAATCATTTTATCTTATATCATTGGTTTTGTGAACTGTTTATTGACTAATTTTCAGATGCTAAAATGGTAACGTAATCCGTAGGATGAAATAAGTTTGTTTACTGTTAAATAATAGTCGTATAGCAACTACTATTTCATCTTATGACATCATGTGCTTCTGGTTAAAAATTCAACTTTAATATTAATATAGCGGAAATATTCCAGCGGCTTCTTTCTTCCTTCATGAATATTTACAATGTTATTGCAATTGCTAGTTTTTAAATGAGCTGTTGATAGCAAAAGTGGGGTAAATCAAATTTTGGAAGATTAGAGCTAGATTCACTGGTAGATGGTTTGAACATTGTTCCATCACGGACTAAAATGATGTGAGTCAAACTTCAATATTTCTTAGCTAGAGGTCAGAATAATGCAGAAGTAGTCAACAAGTTGCTCAAATCACTGCATACAATTGTGATGTAAGTCACAGGTGAGACGAAACAGCAGCTTTCAGGGGCTTCCAAGAAATAGTTTCTTGTTTATCTGCACCCTATCATAGAAGAAGTATCTCGAAAAAAAAAATTTAATAGCTTTAGTGATAAGTGTATAGTTCAAAATCGCAACTTCATAATTGCTGTCACTTGGTTGAAATTCGTGACGAAGCCCTATTTTTCCCCATTTTTTCCATCACATTACTATCTCACACGTGAATTGTGCATGCCAGTTATCTGAATGTAAGTTACAGTTTTCAGAAACAGTGTGTGCAAAAGTGGTGAAAGTCATCAAAATAGTGAATTACCTAATTAATCAGCAATGTTTCAGTTCAAAATATCTGTAGTAAGTTAAAATAACATCTCCTTAACACGTTTATAACGCTTTAGGTTATTTATTTCTTAGCATTATAGTTTTACAGTGTTTTTCGTTTAAACGTCGTTTTCCGGAATGTATGTTTTTTGACTTACACCATTTTTGCTCTCAACAGCTCAAATGTAATTCCTCCAATATTTGATAGTTGTGTGGATGTCGATTTGCCCATCACTAACATAGACATTGCCTGTTCATCACACTCTAAAATATTCCTGGCTGTATTTGTTTTTTTGACGGTTGAATTCTTCCACATAATTCTCCGTAACGCCATCGACTGTGACGCTTAAGACTTTAATATGTCTTGTCCAGAATCTGCTAGGAGAGTTAGAGAGGCAACGCAAAGAATGACGTGTGTACTTCTCCGGATGTTCAAGTTTAAGGCATTCGGCAACAATTCTAGGTTGTGACGAATCACATGCTTGAGTTATTCTGTAGGCTAAAGAAACACTGAACGAGTGCAAACAATCCGCCCTAAACTCCATGAAAATTCAATGGATCGCTAGCGTCTACCTAATGACATGACCTACCATGACTGCTGGAGATGATGCTTGTCCGTTGAAGGGCCGAACGTGCATAGTGAAGCTTCCGAAGGAACGTGAGCGGAACAGTTTCCATAGTTGCACAGTGTATCATTTTGGCCATCTAGCTGGAAAAAATGTCCATTTTCCAATAAAATCAGAAGAGTTTCCTGGAGTATATTTGTTTGATTGTAAACTTTCCATTGTACATAAAATGAGAATTGATTTTCTTCTGAATCGCTTGAGGTGGCAGTAGAACAAGTCCAAACATGCACGATCTTCCAGTATTACCGGACGTTGCTTCTTTACATCTCTTGTAGACTAATGTGCATCTACTGGGACTTATATCAGTGTAGTCACTGACGGATAGTATTTTCGAATGTATTTTCTGTTCAGTAGTGTCTAAATAAAAAGTGCTCTTGATTGCTCATGGAGTGTTTTGAAAAAGGATGTAATTTTTATGTTATTTTCACCGATTTTACAAATTTGTCTAAACTTTTAACAGAGAATTTTCCATATTGACGCTTACGCATATAAAAATATTAAACTTTGTTCTTTTGGCTACAAGAGATCTAAGCTAAAAGGTCAGCAACGCATATCTGCGCATTCAAGAGATTTTAATTTTTTCTCAGAGTAGCACTCAATTTTTCGGAGGCCGTTATTTGATGTTTGACGCGAAATCTCAACGAACGCAAGGAAAGATGCAAAACTTTCGTTTGTTTTACACGAATTATGTAAAGAAACTATTATTGGAACTTCAATAAGCCACATTAAAACTTAAAATAGCAATTTTTTTCGATGCATTATCAAAAAATGGGGAAAATGTGCGAAGCATGAACAGCGTTTTATAAAGAAATTACTCATCGTGGCGTCTGGAAGACATCAAATTTTATATAAATTCATTAAAAATTGCTTTAAGCACTTCAAAATAACATGGTTCTAGTACAGGATTTGACAGTCCACTTAAATGTCCACTTAAGCTTTTTACTCTCCCGCATAAATATGTATATACGGAATATTATACGTAGTAAAGGGAAAATTATGTAATGCGGCGGAAAATCGATTTCGATATTTCAACGAAAATACAAGTTTTAAAGTCCCTTGATACCAAAAAAGAGTCCGTCCGTCCGTCCGTCCGTCCGTCCGTCCGTCCGTCCGTCCGTCCGTCCGTCCGTCCGTCCGTCCGTCCGTCCGTCCGTCCGTCCGTCCGTCCGTCCGTCCGTCCGTCCGTCCGTCCGTCCGTCCGTCCGTCCGTCCGTCCGTCCGTCCGTCCGTCCGTCCGTCCGTCCGTCCGTCCGTCCGTCCGTCCGTCCGTCCGTCCGTCCGTCCGTCCGTCCGTCCGTCCGTCCGTCCGTCCGTCCGTCCGTCCGTCCGTCCGTCCGTCCGTCCGTCCGTCCGTCCGTCCGTCCGTCCGTCCGTCCGTCCGTCCGTCCGTCCGTCCGTCCGTCCGTCCGTCCGTCCGTCCGTCCGTCCGTCCGTCCGTCCGTCCGTCCGTCCGTCCGTCCGTCCGTCCGTCCGTCCGTCCGTCCGTCCGTCCGTCCGTCCGTCCGTCCGTCCGTCCGTCCGTCCGTCCGTCCGTCCGTCCGTCCGTCCGTCCGTCCGTCCGTCCGTCCGTCCGTCCGTCCGTCCGTCCGTCCGTCCGTCCGTCCGTCCGTCCGTCCGTCCGTCCGTCCGTCCGTCCGTCCGTCCGTCCGTCCGTCCGTCCGTCCGTCCGTCCGTCCGTCCGTCCGTCCGTCCGTCCGTCCGTCCGTCCGTCCGTCCGTCCGTCCGTCCGTCCGCCCGTCCGTCCGTCCGTCCGTCCGTCCGTCCGTCCGTCCGTCCGTCCGTCCGTCCGTCCGTCCGTCCGTCCGTCCGTCCGTCCGTCCGTCTGTCCGTCTGTCCGTCTGTCCGTCTGTCCGTCTGTCCGTCTGTCCGTCTGTCCGTCTGTCGGTTTGTCCGTCTGTTCGCCCCTCAGTCTGTGAACACCATTAGCGCCTAAACCATAAGTACAATTTCTTCCAAAATGTATGTTCCTCCGTCGATCTAATTCCACTCGAGGCACCGCGATTTGAAAAACTTTCTTGTGTTCTATACTTTATATGGAAGCAAAGACTGATGTTTGAAGATTTCTCTTTTACCTGTGACGTAGGTAAAGCAATGGTACACAAAACGCATAAACAGACGGATTCAGATTTTGAAATGTATAGATGTTTCTGGGCAATATCATCCAAAAAATGATGAAACCTTGCTGGCTTTTCGAGAAGTGCACTTACAGAAATTACGAAATACAATAGTTTAAACGCATTTATCAAAGATTACCATTTGCTGTGCTCGCTGTTTAGTTTTGAAGAGAAAATCACAACAATGAAGCAAATGAATTAATTTAATTTTCCGGTTGGATGCATAATGCAGCAATATCCGACTCTCGCGTGCGATTGAATTTGTACTCGGATTTGGCGTCACATGCGGAGCGACATTTATGCTGTTTACCCGAAACACGCAGATGTTCCTATTGAATAGTGCAACACTTCCTAAACGTGCCATTTGGACTTCCAGCGTCAGTCAGTTAATGTCGAATTAAAATCTCGATTACGGACGTAGGGCCGATAGGTCGACGCGAGGGAAACTGAATTCGGGAAGATAAGCGCTGGCTGTCGATACGGAAAATCCCTGAATCTGTCCGGACCTGGTACGGGAGTGCAAGTGGGCGAAAATTTCACGCCGTTAAAATTCCGTTTCGATTTGGTCTGATCCCTACGGACACACTCGGACGGAGCTGGGTCTCTCATAGGGGTGCAGCAAAAATATCAGCGTCTTTTTTTTAACGGTGACGTCCAGCAGCAAGCGCTACTGCCGAATGGCAATGTGGACGGAGTCGAGGGCGGAAGTTCGCCAGATTCAAACAGCGCGAGCATTCCCCAGAAATTTTTACTGACCCAATTTTTGTTTAAATTTTGCCGAGCTGCCTTCATACGTTCGTGCCGATGCGTGCATACGCTGGCGCAAAAGAGATGGAGTGCATAAAACATGTCCCCTGAGGACCCACCGAGCGCGTGCTATGAAAGTTTATGCATTTTTTTTTAATGTTTTTGGGGGAAATGTGGGTACGCTGTGACGAGCGCGAACATATTTAAAACAGAAAGGAAGTGGTAATTTGCATAAATGATAAGCACCATTGTCAGGGCAGGCCGATACTACTAAAAATGTAGAAAGAGAACTGTATAGAAGCTATTTTGTAAAACGTGCAGTTCGTTTCAACCCAATAGTGCTTTTTTTGTTATGTGGACACATGAGTTTTCCCTCTAATTGCTCTAATTATTTGCCGCAAGAATTACTCTTGGCAATATGCATTCAGCGATGTGGCTGAAATATTAAATACGGTACTAATGCTTCAATTGTGTGGCTGAGTGTACACTACTGTGCCTCGAACTCACAGCTAAAGAACTTTTGGTCACGTATTAGAATGCATGTGACATATTTTAACAATATATTTTCCTTTATTTTCTGAAAACTAAATTATATTATATTATATTACATTTAAATGTAAATTGACGAGCGATTTGAATGCATAATATGTTAAAAAACTGAATATATGAAAACCAATTGGAATTATTAAGATAAAGTTCTGATTGATAATGACAAGAAGATCAGATCTGGGAATCTAATTCAGATGGAAAATGCAATTGCCTGAGTTTTATACAAATTTAATTTAAATTTACATTATTCAAAATTTTAATAAGGCAAAATTCAACCAGTCGAATTTTGCTTTATATCAATTTGTTTTCTGTCAGTTAGGTTCTAACTTGTATTTTCTTTTAACAAACTGTTTTTGCTTAAGAATTAAATGATAAATTTAATTGGTGTATTTTAATTTATCCTGAATTGCAGTTAATACGTGGAATTTAGATTAATGTTTTGTTCTTTCAAGGTATCTTATAATTATTTTCTAAAAATATGACTTTAGATCTCAAATAGTCTGATACATTTTACTCTTTTGTCACACATGAAACTTTTGTTCAATGTTCTCCCCCTTGTTAAGAATTTTAACCGAGAATTTCAATTTGAGACGCCAGCTCAGTGAACGGAGCATCCTTCAACAGTACATCCTGTAACGCAACCCCTCAACTGTTAAAAATTTCATTGCCAATGTTCAGCGAGATGGAGTGGTCAACCGCACGACCTTTCCCGTCCCTCCACCCGAAACGATGAGTTCCACAAAGACATAATTAGCAGTAATTCGCCTTCGAGCGTCCGAGTGCTCTCATCATTCACTATTCAGGGCGACTCAACGGCGCAGCGAGGGGGAAAACCTGGAAATTGGCCGGCGGAGAAGGGCGACCGTAGAAATTTCAACGGCCGCGAAAAAGAGTTGTAAAGGAAGTAGGGTGAAGCGAGAGTGTTCATACAAAGCGCGGAAACACCGGAGCTTGTAGCAGTGAGCGCCCCGCCCGCCCACGGCCTACATTCCCCG
Organism: Acheta domesticus; assembly: GCA_031308135.1. Taxonomy (NCBI): domain Eukaryota; kingdom Metazoa; phylum Arthropoda; class Insecta; order Orthoptera; family Gryllidae; genus Acheta; species Acheta domesticus. Next base: position 109,151,751 of record JAHLJT010009436.1, read on the forward strand.
CCCTTCAGCGGCCCCTACATTGCGCGAGGTAGGGCGCAGCGCGCGTGCGTTGGAAAAATACCCTGCTCTCGGGAGAGTGCAGCGCAGCGCGACGCGTCTCGCCCTTCCTAACACGACTCCGCGTCCGCGCCTCGCCTTCTGTTCCTCCTTGGTCGCGCCCTTCTGTGCCTGCGGATTTGCGCTTTGTCTCCTTTTCTGGTTCGTCGCCGAGCTGCGCAAGGCTATTCATCTAGAATAGTGTGCCTCTTACGGATTTGCGCGCTGCTCCGCCGTGCTGTGTCTCGTCCGGTGTGACTTAGTGCCCTACTCTTATACGGTGTTCTGAGTGTTCCTCTACTTGTGTGTGGCCAGTTGATTTAATTTGGAATTTATGGCGACCTGACTATCATTCGCTAATAGTTGTTGATAACCGCTTTCCTTTTGTGACTTGTGAAATTATAACATGACATCTCAAAAGCCTACTTACCGTGCAATGTAGTCAAAATATTTCTGAAGAAGGTAAAATATAATATTAATAAGAAGTAGTAGGCCTTTATTCATTGCTTTATTTATTAGATTTATTTAATGCCTCTCCATTAGGCACGAGTATATTATAAGGAAAATTTTCGTACAATTAAACGTATATATTACTATTTGTTGCAGAGTTGAGTTAACCCAGAGAATCGACGCGGTGTCCTCCCATTCTCCTGACTATTCGACCCTCTTGTACATGATTCTCGATCACAGACTCTCTCGCCTGCTGACTTGCTTGACCACAACTGCCTCCCCTTCTCCCAATCAACCCGCCCCTCCGCTCCACGACAACGACCACGACCTCTGACCCCCCTCGATCGTTGCCTCCCCAGATCCTGCCTCGACAGTCAACCCTCCGACCACTAACTCCCCCGATCGCTGATTACCCCGGACACTCGCCCGTCGCACTCTCGTTCTCGACTCCCCATCTGCAATTTACCTCGCCCGCAACCACCCCGAATCACGTTCCATCCGCCCGCTCCCGAATCCTCCCCCTTCTCCTGCATCACTAGATACCGCCCTGCCTCGCCGCCCCGTGGCGTCGCCTGGCGCGCAGCCCGCCCTCGCAACAGAGGCGCCCCCTGGCTCCCGCCAGCGCCGCCGCCAGCGCCGCCGCCAGCGCTGCCGTCGTGCCGCGTGATTTCATCGGGTTGATTTTCCAACGGTGTACCTGTTACCGCGTTTGTGGACCTTGCGGCCCGCGCCGCTCGGTTTGCCGACGGCCGGAGGGGTAGGCGCGGCGGGGGGCGGCGGCGGCGGGGGTGCAGGTTGGTCTAACACGTGCCCCGCCTCTGGAGGCGCCAGGGCGAATCGGTTCGGGCGGAGGGGCCACTCTGGGGAGGGGGCGGAATTGAAGTGCGCGTGGCGTGGGCTCTGGCCGGGGGTGGGGCGATGTGAAAGCGGACCGGAGGCGAAACGAGAGCTTCATGAATTTGCTGTGGCGAGAGACACGGTGCTTGGGTGCGACTGGTACGATGGGCTCAGAAGTCAGAGGAGAGCTTTTGTGAAAGTAAAAACAGGACGTTACGGGGAGTTCACGTGGACATGGCAGAAATTGTGGAATGGTCGTAGGAGTGTTGGGTTCGCAGATTTAAAAGAAAAGTAGAATTGAAAGATTCCTAAGTGAGTTTGTGGTAAAATTATATTTACAGAATGAGAAAACCATTATTAGATGTTAGGATAATTCATAATTGAGAACTATTTAAGAGCAGCATTCCAGCATTTTGGAGTCGTGTTGGAGATTCTTACCATAAAAGCGGAGCGGAAATATTTGAAACAGTCATATGCGAAAACGATAATTTGTGAGCAAACAGAAAAAAAAACATTATTGGAAAACCAATCAATTTGAAATGTTTCAAAAAGAGACGTCAAAGAGATTAAAAAAAATAGCTCCAACATAAGCAACATTGGATGCAGTAGAGGCGCTTTAGGGTTCGAGAAGGGAACAGGTGCAAGAGACAGCACAAGATCGAGGCCTGGAGTGCGCCCGCCACAGGCCAACGCACGAACGGCGGGAAGGTGTGTGGTGGGCGGCGCGGGGGCGATGCGGGACCGCAAGTCGTGCTCCAACGGCCGCAGCCCCCTCGTTGCGCGGACGTGCCACCGCCGCCGCTTGCGGTGGGGTCGCCCCCGCCGTCGCAACCCCTGGCGCGCCGCTGCAGGTGGGCCTTCTGCTCGCGCCGCCCGGCGTCTCGCAGGGCGTCCCAGCGTCACCCGACGGCGGCGGCGCTTCCGGCGCCAGGCTCTGGCACGCACCCACCTCGACCTTGGTACCTCCGATTCTGTTCTGAGTGCCCTTGCTGGCCGACCTTCCTGCATGGATGCTCTCGTTTTCTGTTCTGCTCCGCATGCCCTTGCCGTACTTCCTTTGATCCTCAAACCCTTTCACCCACGAGTCTGCTCTACGTGCCCTTGCTCATCGTTCTTCACCCCGTCCTTTTACATTCCCTTCTATTCCGCCTACTCTTTCACACCCTGCCCTGCTTCGTCTCTCTCTTCCCTTTCCCGCGAGCTTTTGTCCACCCTGCCCTGCCTCGTCCCTCCCTTGCGCGCCCTGCTCCGTCCCGCGTGCCCTGACTGTGCCCCGCCGCTTGCCGGTGCGCCCGAGGTAATCGCGTTACCGAACTTGTAAATCCAGCAACTTGGTGGCGACGCGGCGCTGTCGTCGCCGCGATCCCACGCCCGCCACGCGAACCTTTAACCCAAGCCCTCGCCCCTGCAGCCCACGCTGGGAAGTGTCTCGATCACTCCGCGCTCTCATCGAGAATCGACTCTGAAAGAGGGTTTCCGGTGATGGGGTAGACGAACGAAAGTGTTCGGGTGGTGATATTCCTATGAAAGAAATTCTTCTTGGTAGGGAGCAATTGAAAAAAATAAATTATAGGAAGATATGTATTTTTAATTACGTAGAATATGGGATAAATCTTAACAGTAAAAACTTACAATAACAATAACATACAGTAATAGTAAAACATTAATCGTTTAGCAAAATAACATGTACTCGTTTAAGCCTCTAGGTCCTAGCAATATCTGTAAAACACTATTTGTAAAATTTTATAATTCTCAATTCTTTTACGTAAAGCTGTTGGTAAAAATTAGTAGAGTTGACTGTGTAAAGGAAGGATTGAAGTGTAGATAAATTTTAAAAACAAGAAAAAAATGTGATTGTTTTATATTTTTCTTAACTTCAAGGATTATTTGTTTCAGTTTGTAATTGTTTAGTAACAAAAACACAAAAATCTTTTTAAAAAATAGTTTGGATATTGCGCAAGAAAAAGGCGAATATTTGAAGTGGTTTTCGAAAGAGAAGATATGAGTTTGTTCTTCATCGCGTAACAGAAAAAAAAATAAATGGGCTATTGATTTCTCTGGAGTATTTAACTATTTTTATATACAATATTAAAATGTTCACATTGTGTAATATGTACAAAACTCCATACCAGGCAAAGCATGAGCAAAAACGTGAAAAAAAAAAAGAATTATTGTTGTTGATTCACGCATACAAAGATTCTATAAATATAAACTTTCAGTATTTTTCACAATCTATTAAATTCTTGATCTTCTTGAAGAAAATATCCACTATTTATAGAATATTTGTAGAATTTCATTAATTCGGAAGCTAGTATTAGGTAGCTATGTTTCGTTTTAGTATTTAAAGACATGATTATTGGGGACCGTCTGATTCAATTTGACCACATCATTACTTCTCCCATTCCATTATAATGGTGAGAGCACAAGATGCATTTATTTCGTGATATATATTTGTATATGCCACGTATGTTTCAAGGAATGCTTCTCCATGCTTGCATTGAGTTTTGATCTCCATATCCCACCAGTAACACGCCACTCTAAAATCAGGATCCGTTCATTGTGATCGGTCATTTGAAGTAACTTGACCCCACTTCTGTCAACAGTGAGGGTTCTGATGTACATTTCGCATGTGGCGCATCCCCAAGGCCGAATATACAGGCAACTATCTCATCTGTCGTAACGCAATCTTGATTTATACTCCAACCGTTATTTAGCAGGTTCCGTTGCATGACATGTTGCGAGACAAAACAACTAAACAATCGCATTTCTGATACCACCACCATTAGATCTAATTATGGAGTATGCGTGTTTCGAAAATAATACACGATACGAAATGTTGTTTCTGTACATAGGTATAATAAACCGATGATACTAAATAGTAGAATTGTGGACAAACCATGACGCGGTTCACGTTAACACTACTCTTGGGATCCAGAATTCTCATAAACGAGTAATAAAAGTTAACACATTTGCCAAACGATAACAATACATTTCAAAATGAACATGCTTTTTGAGAATAAATCTGTTTAATACTGCTGCACTAACGATATTTTATTCTTTGAAATTAACTCACCATAGGTTTTTTTTAAAAATTCAATTGGCAAATTTTATATTCTTCAACTTTAGATATCCCTTTATTATCATTACGTATGGGTCTCTTATTATTCAAAGCAGCAGAATGCAAGAATTAACATCGCAGTATAGGTTTCACATATAGGTAGACATACATGAACGAATTCTGCATGCTACACAATTTCTAAACACGGAGGGAACAAAGAAAGGAATGAATCGAACCCAAGAAATTTCCAAAACGTAGCTTTTCCCGTTCGCGAAATCTCCGCTTCTCTTTTTAACTGCCAGCGATAGCAGTTCCAGTGCTGTGCAGCACTCTGCGCCTGTCTGCACTCTGCGCCTGTCTCGCTCGATGCCATTCCGGCCGTCGCCTCCCGCGGCACGGGGCCCTCCCCCGTGCTCCCAGCCGCCGCCGCCGCCGCCGCTCTGCGCCTGCCTTGCATACCGCCGCCTCGCGTCTCCTTTATTGAATTATTTAGCAGCGAGAGTTTGCAGTGTCGCGTTACCTCAGGTACAAATCTGGCGTCTCATTGTCGGCGCGACGATGCTGGCGACAAGTTTCCGCCCGTGCGGGCGACACTTCGGAGGGGTGGTAGTGGCGGTTGTAGGGTGGTGGCGGCGGCGGCGGCGGCAGGGGAGTTGGAAGTGGTTATGGGGGTAGTGGTATTGGTTACGGTGGTGGTGGCGGCTCTAGTTCTATTTATGATGACTGTGATTGCTATTGTGGTAGCGATGATTATGATGGTGGTGGTTCTGGTGGTAGTGGCGGTGCTTATAATTGTGACATTCGATATAGTGGTAGTGATGCTTACTGTGCTGTGGCGGTAATTGAGGTGGTGGTGGCGGTGGTTATGGTATACGCGGAGTCGGGAATTATAGTGGTGGTGATGGCGGGCATTAAAATGTTGGGGGAGATCGTCGGCGTGGTGGGGTTTAAAAAGGTGGTCCGGTGGTTACGGTGGCGGTGGAGGCAGAATTTACGTTGGAGGTGACGACCGTAGTTATGGTGACGATGGGGTCGATGATTGTGGTGATAGTGGAGGGTGTGTCGGTGCCTGCGGCGGCGAGGCGTCATCACCTCCGTGGGCGAGTACGAGCGTCTAGGCCCCGTCCTCTTCCTAGAAGTTCCAGCGCTGAATTTTCATTAGGCGTCGCGGCAGCAGTGGCGGTGTCGAAGTTTCGCGCCCGCAGTGAGAAGCGACGCCACGCGGCGAGTTGAGATGCGTGTGGACGGGCAGGGCGGGAGGGGACGGGTGGGGACAGGCGGGGACGGGCGGGGACGGACGGGGACGGGCAGGCTGGCGCGGGCGTGGGCGGCCGGCGCACAGACGACGGGCGTGTTTTAAAGTGGAACAAATGCTGCCCGAGGGACGCGCGGGGCAATGCGTGTCAGAGAGAGCGAATGGGCGGCCTGTGAAAGCTTGTGAGTGCTGGTGACGGCAGCAAGTGTGAGGAGCAGCGGGTGTGCAAGAGCGAAGGAGTGAGAGAACTGGTTCGAGTACCTGCGAAAGGTCAGGTTGGAGAATGGGTTGGAATGCGCGAATGGTTACCTGGCTAAACAAGGAAACGGTGATCCTCTGCCAGAAAGAGTGGGCGAGGGAGGATGTGATCGGAGTGGTAAGCGAATGAGTAATTGAATGGATGACTGTTGATAAGTGAACAAATGAGGTGAGAGCGGCCAAGTTAGTGTGTGAGGGACTGAGTGAACAGACAGTGGTGTAGCCCACAAAACGAGTGAATTGGCCGAGTTTTTTGACAGGTGAGCGTTTGAGTGGTTTGATGAGAGTGTGAAAACGCGAAAAGCAGAGAGGGGAAATGGAGAGTGAGTGAGTGAGAGACCTAACGAAGCCAAGAAACGACTGAGCTCTCGAGCGGGCGAGTATGCCAACAGGCGGACAAGTTCGGCGGACAACTAAGCAAGAGGGGGTGGGAGCCCAAGCGCGAGAGGCGGAGGTTGGTGGCAAATGCGGCGTCATCTGCGAGATGTATCATCGCCGGCCCCTGGTGGATATTCCGCAGCGCGGGCAGCGCACAAGAAACAAACACGCGAAATGCGAAAGTTGTCTGGTCCCAGGATGCGACGGGCGAGCTGTCGTCGCTCGCTGGCCATCCCCGGCAGCAGAACGTCGACAAAGTTTGTTCAGTCGAATAACCTTCAGCTTTTTTCTCACTCTAATCTAAAACCTCCGGGATCAGGGAAAAGGAAAATGTTTTTAATTATTCTAACGCATTTGTTTGGATTTTGTTTATAGTCCATTTCCTCTGGAAACATTTGGGAAATTCAAATTTTATTATTGATAATTTAAGAAAGCTCATTTCTGAAAATGTGAAAATGAAATCAGAAGGCACTAATTTTATGTTTAATTTTTAATGATATAACTTCTAATTGCCCCGCGAACCTACAAAAGCGAATGCGGACGTTGTTATTCTATGAGCCGATTTCTATACGTCTGTTATTTCTATCGAAGTCAATTGGTATTTGTTTCATAACTGCCTGTATTCGAACAACATACATCTGTATAAAACATTTCTATAAGAGTAAGCTTTTTTTGTAAAACATTTACACTGTGGAAACAAGAATGTGTACTTAAATAAATTGTTGTAGAGCAGAAGCAATTTAGGACTTAGCTATTGCGCGTAAAAAAACACACGCTTTAGAAAATATCAGGCTGTAGAATTGAACTCTACACAGTGAGGATGTCAGCCTAACGGCGAACCAGCGACCGACGCCTGCCCCTCTCTCCACTCAAACTTACTACATGATCTCACTGCCGTGCATGCTGTTGCATTCCTAGGCTAATTTCAGCACGGGGAAATCTGCAACAACAGACTAAAGTCGGGGAAGACAATCCTCAGTTTAAGGAAACATATTCTTTTCTCGTGTAAAAGTATGTGAAAATAACATTTCTTACGAAATTGAGTGAGAGATGAATAATGAGAGATGAAGATTGAGATACGGAGAGAGAGGTGGAGATATATGGAGAGAGAGACAGAGAGAGAAAGAGAGACAGTGAAATAGAAGCAGAGAGAAATTAAGAGGGAACGAGAAAGAGAGAGATAAGGGGCAGAACGTCTGTCGGGTTCCGCTAGCTTAATACAAAATAATTTAATTAGAAATTATATTTGAATTTGTAACTAACTTGTATTTTTGGAAGATTTAAGCAATGTTTGATTAAATTATTATGTCAGAAAATATTTAATAGATTTACACATAATTTGGTGTTATACAGAAGGTGGTTCTCTAGTCTTTGCATAATCTATTCACTTCTAAACTTGATAATTGAAGCAAAAACATTTTCTTTTAATTTCCTTGCTTTGAATCTTTTCAAGAAAATACCGGAAAGAATGTGACGTTTAGTGACAGTAATAAAACGTTAGGCATAAAATTTTGAAGATTATTGCATGTTAAATGACAGAATCATTTATAGAGTCGAATTAGTAGGGAAAAATACGTATTTTTTTAAACGATATGTTTTACGAGTAATGATTGTATGCCATTGTCTGCTTTTAATTCATAATCTCGAGCATTCTCTCAATTTTCTCAGTTTTCTAATTCAGACTACGAAACATTAGTACATAATAAACAAATTACTAAACGATAAAAAAAGCTTAATTTTTCACCAAGTTCTTCTCTTTGATAGATACAGTTTCATACAAAATGGTAAAGTCCTCGATCATTAGCCAGTGATCGCAACTCTTCGTTACTGAGAAAATAATTAGTTCGGGAGAGAATAATTGATGAGATTGGGCTGCAGGGTGATGATGTTCCTGCGTTTTTTAACGTTTCGTCTACCGGCTAAAACATGAAAATAAAACTCTCCACAAACAAGGTGTTTATTAATTTTTTTGCAATTATTGCAATCAATAATTCAATGTAAAGAATTAGGGTATGTTACTGTTCCGGAAAAATTCAAACAGCGGAGCAGATATTACTTGAAAATAGCAAATAAACCATTAAATTACCTGATCAACAGATTTTTATATTTAAATATATCAATTAATTTAAGCATTAAAAGCCTGTGAATAATAATTTTGAGATTGCGTAGTGTATGTAAATCATAGGAGTTCCAGTACCACCTCCGCCACACGTCTGCCACCACCTCTGCAACTATTTCTTCCACCACCTCCGCCAACACCTTTGCCACCTACCAGCACCTCTGGCACCATCTTCGCTCTGATACACCCCAACACCACCTCCGCTATCCCCTCCGCCACCACTTCCGCCACCACCTCTGCCACTCCCACCTCAACCACCATAATCTGCCACCCCCTCCACAACCCCCTCCACTATCACCCCCACCATCACTTCCACCACCTTCACCCCCACCTCCACCACCACCATCATGGCCGTCATTGCCGCCTCTGCCATCAACACCACTACCATCATCCGCGTAACCATCCTACCCGTCGTCAATCGCCACCACCTCTCCGACCTCTGCCTTAGCTACCACCACTTTTGCCACCGCCGCCGCTGCCTCACTACTTTGCGAAGAGACCCGTTGGCCCGCCCACCGCCGGCGCGGTTTGACGCTTATGAGAGTTCGGAAAAGTTTGGCTTTGTGCCGGTCGCGTAGCCGCCACCTTTCCCGCGTCTTTTGTGGTGTCGGGTGTTGTCGATGTAATCGCGTTAACGTGACAAAATTCCGTTGGCTGTGCGACTTGATTTAATGCGCATCGGCGGAGCAGACACGCCGTGTTATTACGGAAGGCCCCTCCAGCGCCGCCGCTGCCGCCTTATCCGCACGAACCGATCGCTAGTTCTGCTGGGAAAATATCCGCCTCGCCGCCGGAAATGAACAGTTCAAAAGAAATACATTACGTGGCCGGTGCTGAATCGCTAATTTCCTTCCTGTCTCTGGGAACGTTACCGTCTGTTCTGGCAACAGAGAATTATACGCGTCCATATGTCGTATAGCTCTTTCCTTCTACCTACTCATTAGGTTTTATGGCGTACCCTGTCATAAAATGTTATGCACCGTAACAGCGCTCTCGCCTGTTGCTACCTAAATGTGCATATACAGTCTCCTCACGGTGTTGTAATATGGTAATATTATACATTGTAGAACTCCAAATTAGTTAAGAGTGCGAGAAGTTTCGTCGTTCTCTGAATGTATATTTACTGAATATTTACGTAATTCTCGCCCTTAATACAAAAAAACGCTCCTTTAGATCCGTTTTCATATTCATTGTTCCTTCTTCGTCCAATTACATGTTCAGGTATCAGAATCTTGATGTCGACAGTTGTAAATTTCTCTCTGAATTTATCCTCCACTTGTTTGTTTGTACTTTATTTAAACGACCTGTTTTTATTATCTGCTTTGCATACTCCTCGCTTCCGATTCGCCCCGTGCAAATCGGGCCTGTTCGACTAGCGCGGGCGTTGGTTCGCCTTCCTGCGCAGTGCACCCCTCCATCCCGGCGCGACGCGACCTGTTTCTTCCTCCAGTCCATTCTCATCCAGCCTTTCGGAAGCGCCGTTACGCCCCTTCGCAATGGAGCTGTAATTCGGAGGCGACGGCCCTGTCTCCCTCCGTTCATCGCCCTCTAACGCTCCTCCGCCGCCGTCTCGATGGCTGTCCGCCGCCGCCGCCCAACCAGGCCACTGTCGTTCGCCTGCCCACATGGCATCGTTTGCCCGCTTCCGATGCCAGTGCCATACCCGTCGCCGCCTAACCCCACGGTTCACGTACCGGCCCGCCCGCTTGCCCACATCCGCCTAGTGGAACGTCATTCTCTGTTTACATTTATTTATTTGCTTGTTCGATTCAACTCTCCGCTTCATTCACACCCACACGTGCACACTCACGCACTTGAGCGTGCCGTTCATTGTTTATATTTATTTCGTTGCTTGTTTTATACATGTTCCTGCTTTATTGTTCCCGCATTCCTTCCTCTGGACTGATGCTCATGCAGACCTGTCTTGTAATTCTTGTTCCCCAGTTTCTTTCGGTATTTCTTTCCTTTGATTTTATTTTTAACATTGAATTGTCCATCTCATCATCTATCTTCAAAAGCATGGAGGAGTGTTAGAAGGTGATGAACGGAGAGAGACACGTCATCCTGTTGGCCCCTTACAGTTTCTAATTATTTTAAACTTTTTGTTTATAGTCTTAATCCATATCCAATTCGGCACTGTCATTCACCTGACATCATTACATTGTTCTCCCGCTTCTTTTGCTAGTTAGCTAGTTGCCCCATTGGAAGTCAAGGTGCCCCCCCTGGATTGCATGGCTGGTTCGCCCACTCACATTGTATGTACGATTGTGCGCCGCTGAAAACTGTATATTTTTTCTTCGTGTATTTGTCTCTGCTTCTTCATCTATGTCTCCTCTTTCTGTTATGCTCGCTCAAGCAGTTCCTTTGATGAGGTACAGGCTTGTGCTTTGTATCCTCCTACCACTGTACGCCAAATATTTCTCTCTAGTTTCCCTTTTCGGACTCTCTTTTTCCTTTCCCTGGTCCCCATTTATCTATCACGGATATAATGTCTGTTTCTATTGCATTTTGACTTTCTAGAAATTTTCTGACTCATTTTTCACTATCTTCAACCAACTTCATTCTTACATCAATATATTATACCATCATTATACCTAACAATCCCAAACCTAATTTCCAACTTGTATTAAATAGTACTCGTTAAGAATTACTTTCCAACCACTTGTGACTTACGTCTCTAAATGCATTCAATCTTAACCCTTATTTGTATACCGTTTGAAACTTACTCGGCATAAACAAGAAATAGTTTGTCATTGCATAATATCGTACAGAGTTTTGCAATAAATTTATCACAAGAACATCTCTAGTTTTCTAAATTCACAATTTTTTTATATTCATCACACTTTCCTTCGTTTTTTTATAATTAGGCTAGATAATTATTTCCATTGAATTATTCTCATAGTTGCAAATTCACATAATTTTTATCTCCTGAACATTCTTCTTTCCATACCACCTGCTGTAATCTTGCCAACTATTTCTACCGCACACACGACCATCACCCTCACACCTCCACAATTCTCTTAAAACAGATTCCTCCGTAACAGCCATTCCACCCCTACCTCTCTCCCGCCCTCCCCACGCCACTTCCATCCCCACTATCACTACCAGGATAACTACCATGGTGACACAGTCAACAACAACCTGCCCATCACGTTAGCAATCGCTCCCTCCTCCCACCCACCGCCCCACATTAACCCTCCTCCATTCCGCCTGCCACCACTTCCTTATCCATCACCGTCTTAACCGCCACGCCCACCACCACTTCATTCACCACCTCCGTTCCGTCCGCCTCCAGTGCTGGACCATTCTCCTCCAAAAGCAGCCTCCTCTCTCACGCGCGCCTCCTTCGTCCCTCCCTTGCCCGCGCGCCCCACTCGCAGCCCCTCCCCTTTATTTATACGCGCGTTCGCCGTGTTCATTTTAGAAAACGGCACGACGCCCCGGGCAGCGTAAGTGGCTCCTAGGCCCCTCTCGCGCTCGCGGCCGGTGCTCCCGACTCGCCCACCCGCCCCACCCCGAGCGCCCGCCCGCGCGCCCGCCCGCCCGAGCACCCACCCGCCCGCGCGCCCATCCGCCCGTGCGCCCACCCGTCGGCGCGCCCACCCGCCCAGGCGCCCACCCGTCTGCGCGTCCGTCCACTCGCGCGCCCACCCGCCCATGCGCCCATCCGCCCGTGCGCCCATCCGCCCGTGCGCCCATCCGCCCGTGCGTCTACCCGCCCGCGCGCCCGCCCGCCCGAGCACCCACCCGCCCGCGCGCCCGTCCGCCCGAGCACCCACCCGCCCGTGCGCCCATCCGCCCGTGCGCCCATCCGCCCGTGCGCCCACCCGTCGGCGCGCCCACCCGCCCATGCGCCCATCCGCCCATGCTCCCACCCGCCCGTGCTCCCACCCGCCCGTGCGGACGCCTGCCCGCCAGCCCGCCCGCCCACCCGCGCGCCCACCCGCCCGGGCGCCCACCCGCCCGCCAGCCCGCCCGCGTGCACGGGCCGTCGCCCTTTCGCCGTCCTCTACCGCCCTCAGTCGTCCTCGGCAGTCCTCTTCGGGACGCAGAGGCGGGGGTGGCGGGAACGCGGCGTAGACTCGGGCGCGCAGAAACGGATTTCGGTTTCGATGTTCTCCGTGCGACGCGACAACTCGCAATGTTAGGCAAATTTTATGCAAATGGGTGTTCCCTTGTTTCGCCATCTCTATTTATCGTTTTATTTGTCCCGGGTTCCGTGGGTCGCTCTGCCGACCCGCGTCGTAGCGCCGAGGGCAACGGGAGCTGCGCGGCCGGGGTAGGGGAGGGGTGGGGTGTGGAATAGGCGGGGACCCGCGTTCTGTGCAGAATGGTGGCGCGTTCGACCCATCTGTTTGGGCAAAAATTGTTGTATTTGTATGCGTAGCTCCGATAGGGAAGAAATTACATTTCCAATGTTCATCTGTGTTGATGAAATTCAATAATTAATTGTCGTGAAGTAAATATTATTTTCAAGGAGAACTTGCTTTTGAATAACATCGATACTGCTGTCTTACATGGATGTTACTGATTATCTTAAATAAAAAACGTAATATATACTAAAGAAGGAGGTTTATAGAGATAGATACCCATTATGAAATGAAATGAATATCTTCTTAAAATCCATTATATAGCTAATGAGCTGATCTATATTATAATTAAATTTAAAAAGGCCATTAATATTGATTGCATTAAAAAAATGATTGAAATAAAAGATTCTAATAAAGATTGTGCTTCCAAAGAAGGTTTCGTTATAATATTGCAATTGTTATCGAATCGAAACCTATTGAGCTTATTGTTTGTAGTTCAAAATACTCACACTGATTTTATGTTTAGTGGAGACGCAAAGATAATTTTACTTGAATGGTTTAACTTAACTATTAAAAACTTCAGCGATGTAATCTCTGTAACTGTATGCTTTGTTCATTTAATCCCCAAAACTAAGAGTTTTGAAATAAAAATAAATAAAAATTAATTTAAAACATCTTGGGTCAATTAGGCATTACTTCTTGACGATATCCGAAGGTCTGAAGGAGAGAGAAGGAGGAAGAACAAGATATACAGAAAAATAGTACACGAGGTGACACGGATAAATGAGGAAAAAGATAAAGAAATACAAAGATGTCGATGAAAGTGATCCCGAACAAATCCTAAAAAGAGTAAAAGTGCTTCCTGGTAGTGTAATTTGCTTTGGAACATGATGGGGAATGTCTTTCTTTCGGTGATCGGCGGTCGAAGAACGTACTTCGGGGAGCTTACGTCGGAACATTCTTTTTTCTCTTGGGATTTGCAAGTTTCAGAGGAAGGAAAACTTTAATACGTTGCATTTATCTCTTTTGCTTGAGTAATCACGTTGCGCACAGACGTTACTATTTGTGCAAACCATAAATGTGCTGCGGAAACGGCGAGGAAATGCTCCAGTATCATCTTTTTAGTTTCATGTATTGTGATATCAGACGCATCTCCCTTCGTAATTTTACTAAAAATTGAATTATGAATATTAGATTCCTTTACGACTTTACACCAAAATTTAATATCATATAATTAACGTAAGTACCTTCAATATCGGGTTATGGCCTTTGTATTCACACTTATTACACTTATTGTGTTTTAATATCGCAGACATTTTAATTTCGTCTACCTATTTTCCTCCTACCAGCTAGTTACACATTTAATGAAAATCAGACACTTTCCTTCTACGGCCTCGCTACAAAGTGGTAAAAGGTAATTTCAAATTAGAGCACAATATACAAGTATTAAAAGAATATTACTTCACTACCTAATAAGTATCCTTTGTGATCAATTTCCAACTTCTTTATTCTGTTTTAAGTTTCATAAGAATGGAGAAAAACTATGTGTAAGAAAGCAACTTCTTTGATATGTCGATTACATGATGATATGCAGCCTCTTAAAATCGACTCTCTCTTTCCTGATGGTGTAGCAAGTGTGATGTAGCGTTCTACAGTGAAGTACAGTATAAACAAAGTAAACTGAAAGATTAATTTATGAAGTGTTGACATCATGTACCAACAGCGGCAGGATGACTATTCAGATTTGTTTACCTGGTATTCTCGTAAGCGCCCTATTGTGAGGTTCTAACCAACTGCTAACAAATGGGACAACAAAGACGCTATGAACAATATTTACATAATCATCCGTACTTAAGAACTTAGAGTTTTCTCAAATGTAGGGGGCCTGTGAATTCATAGCTTTTTTCTGTTTTGATATGTTACCTTAGAGTATTCCATTTTAAGGTAACAAGGTCTGAATTTTGTCACTGAGGTGTATTTAATAAAAAAAGTAGATAAATTAGTAAATTCTTCAATTACAAAATATGACACAAAAGATATAAAAGATATATAATACATAAAAGATATATCACCTCCATAAAATTTAGAATTTATGTGTCGTGGTTAAATCTGTGATTAAATATCGGTAAAAAACAGTTTTTCCAATAACTTTTTGGCGCGAATTTCTAATTTTTAAACTGATAAAATTGGGTTTAATTGTTTCATTATCGTCTACATCATTAGAAAATCTGAAAAAAAAAGTTATAGAATGTTATTAAGACACATTCTTGGGAATAAAACTGAGACAGTACTACAGTGTTTCCAAGTCAAAAATCAATGTAAAAAATGTATTAAATATTTAAATTTGGCATCAAAATTGGTTGACAAAATACCTTCAAATTAAACTATTTTGCTCCGTGTCTCAAAGTTTTTTCAGCCTGATGCCTGCAATACAAGCTGAGAAAAAATATGAAAAACACATTTCTCGTTGTATCTCTGCCACAGATTGCCCTAGAAGGCTGATACCCTTGATGGGTTAAAGCAAAATAAGTTAAAAAATAGCTGATGCAGCGCGAAACAAATTTTTTGTGTGTGTACATAAATGATGGTACAGTAATCCCTCAATCTTCGCGAGAGTTAGGTTCCTAAAAAAACTCGCGAACGTTAAATCCGCGAATGTTGAATCTATCTTTTAATGAAGAAAGAATGAATCTTCTTTAATGAAGAAAGGTAGGTTAGGTTTCCTGGATACAGAAAAAGAAAGAAAAAAAATCTGACAATCAACTGCAGTAGAACTGAGTAAGCGCTACTACAGACAGAATTCAGAACTAAAATTCCAAAATGAAATAAAACAATATTTAAAATTTATTTCAAAGTTGAAAGTGATTGGATATAAGATTTTTTTCATCACCCTCCTACTTCTAATATCCAAATATGGAAGAGTTGCTGATTCTATTTCTCTCCTAAATTTTGAAGTTATTTCCATGTTCGCATCACATTCTAGTGCCCTTTCCACCAGAACTTGTTGAAATTTTAGGACGCCATTAACAGTTTTCACATTGAAGTTGCTTCAAGGCGCGGTTTCGCTTCCGTTTCTCCCTCGTTACCTTCCAGGAGGATTTCTTCACTGATGATTTCCTGAAGCTCTTCTTCAGTGAGCCCATTATAATGAAAGTTTCACTGAACCTGAATGACTTTTCAATTCATGTGGCCAAAACCCTTACCTCCAATTTGACGGAAATGAATTGAATTATTTTAAAATTGTGTTATTCTATAAATGTGAATTTACATTTCAACTTTGAAATTTTTACAGCAAGTGATACTTTGAGTTCGGACGTCTGCCAAGTTCGTTTTCCAGATGACGCTAGTAAAGGAAATGAGTGTTCGCTTTCCAACAGTAGTGGTGCTACAACTGCACATAATGTCCCGTATTATTGGAAACAGCTAAGTAGGATTTAAATATTGCACTCTCTGCTCTACTGACATCTTAGCTATTATTTGAAAACGTCCAATTCACCCGAAAAGCGAACAAGTCACAATTTCCATCGCAGTGTTGTCAAAACTATGTGAATTCTAAAACAGCATAAAAATATAATACAAAAATTTTGCAAACTTATATTGGCAAAAGAAGTCTGATACCATACAGTTATATCGAGTCACAACAATGACGCGTAATTCACTGAAATTCGCGACAGCGGAACGGAATTCAGTTGTTGCATTCCCGGCAAAAACACACCCCAAAATGAACCTTACGTCATATTAATGAGTGCAATTAGCACTATCCGTTTGAAAAGTTTTAAGAAAAAATTTGGAGCCATTTTTGAGAAAATCGCGTTTGAGCGTTTGCGAAAATGTGGAAAGTTGAGCTAGTTTTCCCAGAAAACGGTTGAGTTTTCGAAATACTTTACTTGACATTATTTGAAGCACATGTACTCATAAATATAATAATGTGAAAAAATCGCCTCTATGTGAATATTAACGACAAGTCATAAGAATACCATTTTTGTAATTTTTAAAAAACAAAAGAAGAGAGCAATATGGCGTTCATGTCATCTCATAGAGTACATTAGGCACTATCGTTAGCAAAAGTTAAAAAAAATTGGAGCCGTTTTTGAGAAAAACTTCTTTTTGTAATTTTTTAAAATTGCACATATTGCACGCAATGTTGCGAAAATACTACTAAAATTTTCAAAAAATTTGCATGACCTTAATGAAAGAACTCACCATGGAGAACAAATTTTATTCGAAAAAAAATCTTTAATTTTGTAGATGTAGGAAGAGGCCCAAAAAATTCAAACTTTTGCAATTTTTGAAAATCCAGAGTTAACCATGAAAATTAGAAGTATGACACCATCATAAAAGTATTTTACTCTATTTTTACAAGAAATTTAAAGAATAAAATTGAAGCCGTTTTTGAAAAAAGAACCAAACATTAATTAATGTTTTTCAAAATTTCAGAGCTTCGACTCAGGCTCAATGGACAGGGGTTTCTTCAATTTGGAAAAATCATACGGATAGTTTAAGTGCTAGTGCTGTTCACATACACCGGACGGACAGACGGACGGATGGACGTTTTGCTTTCAATTATTTTTTCGGTATCGGTAATATCCCTGATTTATAGCATCCGTTGAAAGTTGTTTTTTGCTCTCCTGTAAAATTACTTTTTGATGACTTCTCAGCTTCTTCCCCGGGGTCAAAGATATATGGTTTTATGACGGATAAGCATAATAAGATTTCGATTTGTTAGAGTGTCATATAAATTATTTTCATTTCTTCTGCATAAAATATTTCAAATCGAATTGTATGTCTGATTTTGGAGTGGCTAATGAATATGTGTACACTAGAAACCTCAAATTACAGTTTGTCTTCTTGTACCAAAATTGCATGTTAAGGGACTACGGGAAGAATATTTTGAGGAACAGTCAACAGCACAATGATGATTTTATAATCAGTGGCAAAAAGAATGCAAGCAGACAACATAATGTTCGTTAGAATTTCTGAAAGTAAAATTATTTCAAATACATTTGAATTGTTCATTCTGCTTGCTGATCTGTAAAATTGACTGACATTAGTGTAGAAAACAAGAATATGTCCTTTAAAAAATTGTCTGTACTCTTTCTTTTCAGAAAACTTCCACCGTTCTGTATTCCCAACGTTTCGTTCAGCGTTACCCATGTATCAAAATATATTTATAATACTACATTTTCTCTCTTTGGGTATAGATTATTTAACTGAAATGTACGAAGCAAAACTTACATTTAATTAAACTTAAAATGATTTTATGAAATAAATTAAGAATGTCAATACTTGGGAAGAAATAGTGTAATGAGGGCGACCTCTCGTCTTGGCGACGCCTGATGGGAAGGGCGGGCGTGAGGGGGAGAGGTGAGCGGAACCGAGCTGGACGTGACACAGCAGACGGGACGGGACGGGATGGGGCGATGTGGGACGAGACTGGGACGTGTCCGAGTGGGACGAGGCGATGTGAAGCGGGACGGTTGTGATGGAGGGGAAGGTGTTTGCAGCAACGCGTAATCTGCGCTCGCTTAAGTGGTGGTAATTGGGCGCGCTGCATTTGGCGGACCTGCTCCGGCCCCTAAGCCCTACTTGCCGCCTGCTTGTGCCAGCCACCTTGCCCGCCCCCACGTCTAGCGCGCCTCGCATCCTTTGTCGCCGTCCTCAACGACGCTTTACGTGGAGGTCTAGCGCCAATATTACACGCCTGTTTCATGCAATTTCTTAGTCACCCTGCAGTGCTTGAGTATTAATATTAATATTTGGAAGATGACTCAATAGAGTGGCCAGATTTCAAGAACGTTTTTGGTTGATTGTTTGTGATAAAATTACACCGAAGTACATGTATCTCATGATAAATTGTCATTTCAATTGTCATGACAGCCAATTATTTTTTTACTATTCATTATTTTTTCAAAAATTATTTTTAAATGCTATTTGTATGGTATAAAATAAAAGAAAGCCAGCTTAGAATTTAATATCATTTTATTTGTACGATGAAACTACAACTTAAGAAGTAGATTGCGATATTTTATGTACTCTAATATATTTTTAATTGACAATGAATCGCTACATTAATGGCCAGTAAATTCTCTTTGAAGGTCAGGTAATGTTTTTCGTACACAAACAATATTATTTTTGTTACGTGCTCACAATTACTACAGCTGTACTATTGCATTTTGAAAAATATCAGCAATAGAATATAATTCTCACTCGTGATACACATAATAACGAATTTAATACATGTTGCAATATACGATACAATGAAATGAGTAAGTTTCAACTACTAATGCAATCAACACGTAATAACAGGGGTTAGATATTGTAACAGGCAGTGTTTATATACACTTAAAAGGGTACATTTTATAGTAATGCAACAATTAAGACAATGTTTACTCTAGAGCATTCATAAATTCATTTAATTTCATTTGTTTACTTTTATATACTTACTACAATATTGTATACCTTTATCTTTCTAAGCTGTAAAGCTGAATGTGTTTAATCCATCAACCAACTTAAAAAACTTATTAGAATCTAACCTTTTTGCAGTTCTCATTGTATTCTAAGAATAATTTGTGCAAATCGTGTGTTATTTTCATTATAAATATGAGTGGGATATCTATTGTCTAAAAAGATTCTATTTTAGATTTCCTAGCAAGAAAATTTGTGTTCGAAGAACAATGAATGAATCAGGGTTTTCAGAGAATGTACAGGTTAAGAAGGTGTTGACATACATTTATGACGTCTTTTTTATTTATTATATATTCATTTGATATTCACTTACTGTGTAGGAATATTTTACGAGATTCTGTCCGTTAAATGATGTGGCAATATCCCAAATTCATATTCCATATTTTTTATTTAATTCAAGTTGACAGGCTCATTATAATATGAAAGAGAATCAATTACAATATATCCCCACCCTGTGAGTTATTGATTATTTGTGACTGAAATAATGTTGACACATTGTTAATGTGAACAAAAGAGTCATTGGTTTCGTAGCTTGCTATAACAGCCTCTACAATTCACATTTTGCGTGCAATTTCATTTATTGAATAGTTAATAAAATTTAAAGCTTTTAAAGCTTTCGCAATAAAAATATCTTTCGCAACTTTGTTGCACTTTTCCATGGCATTTTATGCTTTTGCTTTAAGTTGTTCCTCGTAATCGTTTCTGTTCTGGCGTTTTTCTTGCCCGATGTCGAGTCAGACGTTTCTGTTGAATCATTAATCTCCTTTTGTCCGTGTTCCTTCTGCTTTGTAGCAGATAAACTTTGGAACTTTTCCGTGAAATTCCTGATGTTCACGGTCTTCAATGCCACTCTATTTCAATTATTCTTTTGCTATCTCCTAAATTATTGGAATACAATTGTGACTTGGAATATAATTTTACTGTAATACGGATTCAGTTCTAAGAGGCAATTGAATAGTTTTATTGCACTAAGTTCTTTTCTGGCTCCGATTTACATTTTTCTAACAATAAAACGTGTGACATTTTTCCTTTGTTGCAAGTGAGGAGTACTGAATTTGCAACAAATCATGTTTTGCAAATGAGACATTTAGCTAATCATATTCATCAAGTCGTTGTTATTTTGACAATCATCTTCCATAGAACTTTTATCCCATTAATAAAACAGGAAGATTATGTAACATTTTTTAAACATTCTGATGTTATTGAAACAACACCTTTACGACGTTTCGGAGCAATATGTATAAATCCTTCTTCAGATACTACAAAATACATAAAATTACACTGCATCAATATACAATAGTTAATTTTGAATATTTAAACATTGTTGTTGAACACATAAAATATTCGATTACAAATACATAAAAGATACATAAAAGAAACACAAAAGATGAATTTGTTACGTTAATAGGTATTTTTACAATTACGGTAAATAACACGTACCATGAAAACAATTACTACCTTAGCCTGTTCGCTGATGGATGATAGATCATTGTTGCCTTGCTTATCCGGTGGCCATGCCAGTTATCAGCTGATGGCTGCCTAATACGTTCACCATCAAGCACAAGACTCAGGGTCGGTTTTGGAGACTACCTTATTGATTATTATATATTGAAAACCGATTCAACTTTCCAAAGAAAATTGCCATTTAGAACGAGGTTTTATTGTTCTTTAATATTCTACAAATAATATTTCAGTTCTACTATTAAGAAACTGAAAAATTAATAAAATGTAAAAAATGTACTTTGGGCGGCGGTAGATGGCAGCCGACAAGAGAATGTGTCAAGTCTGAATATCTATCCGAGACCAAAAGAAATATAAAACTAATAGGGAAAGTCTGGGCCATTCTGTGGCACCACTAGTTTTACATGCATTTGGCATGTACTCTTTTATGCCTCTGCCGGAGTTCGACCCACACAGCACTTGGTTGTCGTAATGGTATGAGTGCCGGCACGTTAACTCTGAGGATCTGAGTTCGGGTCGCAGAACGGGAAAAGAATTTGCTGGTAGAAAACCTTTTTGCTGGTTTATGTAGAAGTGTAATAGCATTTAAGACCACACAGAAACAGTGCGACAAAGTATGTGCTTTGGTATCACCACTAGTTCTATCATAGTGCTGAGTGTAGCTTTGATTCCAATATTCAACATTAATAAGCATATGCGGGGGTAGTATTTTGACTTTTTATGCAATATGTTTGGATGGTCAAAGTCAAAAGTGGCCTGTTTCCATCCCTAATGTGTCGCGATCGAGTTATGTTTGTAATTCCGTTGTCTCATATTGTTGCTATGTTCACTCATTCTTTTGGTATGGTATCCTTCTTATGTCGGATAAACTCATTTTTGTTAGTTACCGAATTAAAAAGTGTTATTGTTACACATCTATTTATCAATGTTCTCATTATTCTATTATTAATACTTGGAAAATAGGGGATTGTTATGTTATGTTTTTGTCATTGTTATCAGCAGTTTTATTTTCTATGAGATTTATTCCATTACGCAATTCATTCAATTTCCTACAGATTATTCTTCCTATATATCTAATTGGATAATGATTCCTCAAGAAAAGCATCTGATGGAGATGTGCATTAAATTTTATAAATGTACCTTCAAAATTATTGTAGTTCCCAGCTGCATACAATTGTACTATTTACATGTTCTCACACCCATTTCCACATTTTTAATGTGACTGGGTCTGATAACTTATTGAAACATAAAGTTATTTATCTACATGTTTACTTTTTATTTTATTTCTGTAAATAAGAGATCCAATTCACAATGAAAAATCAAGGGTGCTTCCGGGTGCCAAGAGTATGAAATTTCATTCATTGTAAGTCATTTACAGACACTCTTGTTTAATTTTTATGAGTTTTTGTACATATTGTCGCGAAATTGTGTAATTTTCATTTGTTTATTTCTCGTATGCTACTACAAGGTAGTAAGAAGAAATTTTGGAATGCTGCAATAAGAGCTTGTTTGACAGAAATAAACTTTTTGTGTGTCTCTAATACCGAAAAACAATTTTTCTTGCTCCGATTCGCAGTAAGTTACTTTTTCGAATATATATCTTAGTAATAATCTACATTTTAGGATTCTTGATATTTCAACATTTTATTTCTTCTCAAAATCTGTTGATTTTATTACTAAACCTGTCCGACCGTCTGTGAGCAGTACTACCTCATAAATTGTACAATCTCTTTCATTAAAATGAATATTCCTCGATAGTTCTAGATGACATCAAAGCTCCTCAAATTTGCAATGGGTTGTAATATTGCAGGATTCTTTGTATTAAGTCCTAAGGATGTTTTTTTTAATTTCTCAAACATTGCTCCAAATCTTAGTTTTTTTTTTCTGGAATAGAATAAAATATACTCACAAAAGTATACCATCTGGTCGATTTTCAATACAACGTCGATGTAATGTCGAAAATGGCAAAAGTCCTTGGTTTGATTGATGAACGCTTTACGGTCGAAATTTGTTTTCCCAAACAATAACTAACCCTAACTAAGAATCATCAGGACCGAATCTGTCGGCCAGTGAACTGGTATACATTTAGCGGAAAAATTCAAAAGGTTTTGATTTGGCTATTGTTCTTACTCTTCTGCAAATTGAAGTATTGCAACAACATATCACAAAGTGAACGATTGTGTAGTAATGGCTGAAGATAAACATTAAAGTCCGCTACAATTTTTACTTTCTCGTATAAGTATGTATATACGAAGTAATATATGTAGTACATGGAAAGTTATGTAATGCTGCGCGAAAAGAGGCGAATTTTCGGCAGAAAGAATTCATGGCCGTGCACTGATAACGAAAAAGAGCTTCAAAATTCGAATTTTTAGTAGCGCTTAAATGCAATTTTCTTAAAAACGTATTATATATTAAAAACTGATTCAAATTTCTCAAAGAAAATTGCCATTTTGGACGAGGTTTCACTGTTTTTTAATATTCTAAAATTAATATTTCCGTTCTAACATTAGGAAATAGAAAAATTATAAAAAAATAACAAAAAGGTATTTAGTGCGGCGATATTTGGCATATGGCAAGTTTATGTGGCAATTCCAAATAGCTAGTCCAGACCCAAGGAAATAGAAAACTAATACGGGAAAGTCTGTGCCATACTGTAGCACCACTAGTTCTTTTCAATTTGCGAATTTCTGTGTTATAATACTCTGGGTATGAACTATAATTACAAAAATGTGGATAATATATTTATGTCCCCTTATTTTTCGAGGTGTAGTAAGTAAGTCTAATGGTGTAGTAAGAGTGTACGCGGTTTCTTATTAACAGCACCCAAGGGTAGAGAGCAGGCAGTCTCACCTCCCTGCGCGGAGGAACCAGAGCAATCCGCTGCACTCTTGCGTCGTGCGGGTTGCGGAGTCGCCCCTGGCTCAGGCACCCAGCAACAGAGGCGACGCGAGGCGGGGCGAGGCGAGGCGAGGCGAGGCGAGGCGAGGCGAGGCGAGGCGAGGCGAGGCCCAACGCGGTGCGGCGACTGTTGCGCCGCGGAGGGGGCGGGGCGAGCCGCGCCCAGCGACACCGACCGTTGAGTGCAGTCCCATGTTTGCGGAACATTTTTCTCAAGTTTAATATAAAGCTCTGGTGCTCGCATTATATTACCTAATGTTGTTTGCGTCAATAGCGCTTGTCGTAGTTCTCTTACTCCCTCTCTGGTTCGCCGCCAGCACTTTTTATGCTGCGTTCTCTACATTGTAAATATTTTTCTTGCGTAGCTGGCCTCACTAACTGCGTTTCTAATGCGATTCGCCGCTACATTATGCACCGTTTTAGGAGGATCACCCGACCGCGAAATCGCATAAAATTTTCCTGAGTCAACTCTCTGTTTCTGGTGCCCCCCCCCCCACCGTCATAATGGCGGAATCTCGGTATTACCTGTTTTCGCGTTTGCGGGCGGCCGCAGCGGAGCGACCCCGTATCCACCGCAGTTGCTGCAAATTAGGGGACGCCACACAAGCGTCGCCATCGCCCCGTCGCGCCGCGCCGCGCCGCGCCTGTCATGCCGGACGAATGAAAATTTATATCAGTGTCAAATAAGGCTCGTCCCTGCGCAGTACCAGCGCATGCTCTGCTGATGGTGTGTGGGTGTGTGTCTTTCATCAATCCCTGAAAGCCTTTTAGCGAGCCCTGCCTCGACGAGCGGTTCCCTAATAGGGGGTGGACCCGTGTAACGGGACACTTGCGTGGCCCGCTTCGCAACAAGGTTATTCGTCGTACCTGTGATGGCGGCCACCGCTGCTGCCGTTGCAACCGCCGGCATGTGGTTATGCGGGTCGATGAAGGGTGGACAGAGACAAGACAGGACATGGATGTATAAGGCTAGGTACACGGGGGAATGTGTGATGAAAATGCTCAAAGGCCCTGCCTGATAATAGGAAAAAGGCAGGGGTCTACAGAAAAAAGCGAGTTCGTAAAATGAAATTGAAATTAAAATTAAAAACAAGGAGTAGTACTACTAAAATGAAAGCCTAGTTTTAATAAGCCTGAAATGGAGAGCAAATTATTCTGTTGACTGAAGTGAATGAAATCGCAATTGAAGTTGTTTAGAGATAAAATATGAGTAGAAAACGCGGTGAAAATGTACGCGAGGAATAGACGAAATCAGTTTTGTAAAAACTATCGTGAGTAGGGTACTGATGAACTTGCCAGGACACCAACCGTTCGACCAAAATACAATTAATAAATATTCCGGGTGCATTAACAGCTGTGTTCATCTGTACCGTAAGTGTAGTGCATGTTTTTATCGGGGGGAGATGGCGGTGATCTTCCGCCGCTCAAAGTTGAGGTCAGACGCTGATTTACAGGTCAGCTTGTGGGATTCTCTTAACTAGTATTTCCACCAGCAAGACACCGCCCCAGCTGAGGCAAGCTCAAAGCTTCCGACAGGCCTCCCGACATGCGTGGTAGTGAAGTGCATGTAACTGTAAGTGTGTATAAGTAAAGGGTGAGGATATAACAAGGTAAAGGAAGGAAAAATCGCGCGCGATTCGCGACCTGTTTGTTTCGGTACTGTTTCGGCATTCTCCTGGTGTTGTTTGCAGGTACCACGGAAAAATACCGATCAGAGCAGCCGACCTCTAGAATTCTCCTCCAAACAGCGAGTGAACGCGACTTAGCTACTTATTTAGAGTAGCAAATCGTGCCTAGGGCGGATCTCGAATCTTAGAACCTCCCAGTCAGAGGAACTGCTGTGACATCAATTGACGCCTTCAACTACTTAAGTCGGTAGAGCGTGATCGATTTCCGACGGGGAAGGCAGACGCCCGAGGGCGCCCGGGGCGGTACAAGCCGCTGCCTGTTGAGGCGTGCTCAGGTCGCGGCGCAGAGCGCGGGAGGGGGTGATGGGATTGCGTCGCGCACGTAGAAGGCTCGAGGAGGCGACGGCGCCGTGCGTGCGGGGGGCGCGGGGTCGAAGCCCAACCGTGTTCCCGAGGCCCTCCGGGAGTGTCAGCAAGTACGCCCGACATGGCGGACAGCGTGTATGGAAATAGGGCCGGTTGTTTCAGAGGGTTGTGCACGGTAGTTGGGTTGGGGAAGTAGATGAGGTCCTGGACACTGCATGACTCATGACTAGAGGAGTAGAAGACTTTGAGAGAAAAGGTCGTAGTAAATAAAGCAATAATTACAAACAAGATCTGATCAAATATTGCTGATGAATGTGAGCTGAATATTTTAGCAACGACAAAGAAAACACGTTTGGTTGATGCTCAATATACAATCTGACATTGGTTTTACTTGCCAATCTGGGTAAATTATGCTAATTCATTTGCATCTTGATAATAAAATTATATAATTCTACAATCCTGCAAATAATTTATTGTTGTTCTCTAAATATTCTGTAAATGTAACATCAACGTTTCCTTCACGTAATTGATGTTTCTTTTAAGCACATAATCAGTACCTTCTATTCTGGGTTTACAACTTCTTTTTTCTCATAGATCAATTAAATACAGACCTGGAGGAGATGAGGGAAGAAGAGAATGCAACTTTCGCGCCTTAAATGTTTCCCTAGAACTTGCTAGCATTATTGCTTCCTTTATAATCTTCATAATCTCTACCTACCCACACTCCTATTTTCCTCCTTAACGTTCATATCTCTGCGTCTACTCTCATCGTATCGTGCTCACCGAAATTCATCACGCCCTCAAGGAAAAGACTATTCCTCCCTCCCAGATATCACCATTTCCCACGATAACTACAAAATAATCGTCAGTTTCATCTCGGTCACCTCTCAATGACATACTTGTTGTTTCTTCAAATGGAAAACCCAAACTGGTAATTCCGACGCCAGAGTTGTCCACAATTTCCCATCGCCTAATAGACATCCCTTACCTCCGTACGAGCCTCCCAAAGCCGACGCTTGTCAATGTCACAGTCACCTTTGCCTTCAGCGCCGCGTAACGTCGATATTGCGTTTCTGCTTAATGGCGCAGCAGTCCGGAATTAGGCCTCGCTCGTGCCAGTTGCCGGTTCCCTCCGCGCCTTTCGCCGCTGATACGACCGCGACGGCGGCGCAGCGGCGGTTTTGCGCGACTCGGGGGAGGCCCTCCAACGCGAAGACGCGCGCCTCATTTTAATAACACTTTGCGCGGCTGAGAGGGGCGTTAGATACAGCGGGCGCAGATAGCAGACCTAACAGCACGTTCAATCGGCTGAAGCGGGAAATCAGAGCCAAAGTTTCCAGAATTTCCTCGCTGTCGCTGTAATTGCGCCTGTGGCGTGTTTGCGTTCTTCGCGTGTAAAAAGTAAGGAAGTACGAATATAATATTAATTTGTCTCTAATGTTGTAAATGCTTTACAAGAAAAGATACTGTTTTTTTATTCTTTCTTACCTGTGTGTTATTGAAATGTGATAAACAGTTATGAATTCTAAATATTGTACTTTATTTGTATCAATAAAAACAATGGATTATAGCTATGATATACCCGAATATGAAACGCAGAATATTATACAAGAAATAGACCCCATTAAATGCAAGAACATGCCTCAGAGAATTTGTAATTTGAAACGGCCAATTATGAGTTTGTTTGTGAATATTAAAATAAGCACGATATTAATATTCATCGTAAAATAAATAACCTTTAAAATGTACCCCTCGGCAGGCTATTCGGTGTACGCTCGAATATTTTTGTTCCAGAATGAAATAATATTCGTAATGATGTTTCAAACAATTCATAGATTATCCCATTTTCTGTACACGTTATCGAGAATTGGAATACTGGTGGTGGAAGAGTTCCCTTTCTTGTCCGTTGTTTCCTGATTATACGTTTTGTGTTTCATCTCTTTGAGGACATGGAACTTAATTCTGAGAAGAATTTCCCTAATAAATTGCATTTCGTGATAAAACTTTCTCCCCAAAGAGCTGAATGACTCGTGTTGTTCGAAATTCGATCTTTACCGGCACAATTGCCTGAAAGGAGAAGATCGTATTTCTCGCGGGCACAAAGCACATTGCTTCTATCCAGTACTTCATCCCCAGTCATTCATTTGCCCGAGTTCGATACCTCCCGAGGTACTGGAAGAAAGCCAGGGAGGCCATTTATGAACTTTCCCGCTGACACGAATGGCTGCCGCTTCGCATTCGGGGAAGAAGTTCCATATTTAGCCTCTGGAGGTTGTCTGAATGCGGTTTACTCCCACAACTTCCTTTCCTTCAACAATTGCCCATATTTTTCGATCACGATATAGAAGCAGGGTATGCTCTGCGCCAAAAGGACGGAGCAGCCCCTCTCGGATAACCCAATATTTCAGACAAGTCTCATGAAAAGTGAGGAGTCTCATAACACGTGCGATAACTTTTAACAGGGACGATGTATCTCTTTATGAGGCGCTCGATAGCACATTATTCAAATTCAGCTCTTACTCCGCCTCAAAGCAGATAGCTCTTTGAATCGCGTGATTACGAAGGTGAAAGCACCTGTTTAACGGCTATCAATTTTTCGTAAAAATACATTTTTTATGAAGTTCCTGTCAGTCATTTCTCTTTTTAATAATTTAAGAGATTTTCCAAATGTGTAAATCAACAAATATATTTGTGTATTTGGGGTGAAAAAGTCTAATAATGAAAAATGTTTTTGTTTGTTAAATAGTACTGTATTTGAAGATAATATTCTTACAAAACGCTTCAAATTCTCCTCATTACTTCAGGATTTATCACTTTTAAAGAATTTAACTTGATATCAAAATATACGCAATTTTTTGTATTAAGGAAGTGAGAGCAAAGAATGTGCCAATTATATTTGTAACATTCATTAGTCCTGCGATGGAAGAATTTAAATCAAAATCCCCCTTTCCTGTTATTCAGAGTAATCAAAATGAGAGCCATGGTGTATTTGTAAATGTGGTAAACTTGAAATAATCTCATTGTTTCTAAAGTCTGATTGCGAAATTCAATGGTTGAAGACATTTGAATATTTTGAGACACTTCTTTCGGTATCTTCATCTTGTGAGCAGGAACTTTCATTTGCAGCTTTTAAATGAAACTCAGAAATTTACAGAAAAATATTTCTATTATATTTTTTGAATGTGTACCTTCCGTTATATTATCAAAAAGTTTTCTTCTTCGAGTGCAGTCACTATTGATTTGTCACAATTTCTCCCTAGAAACATCTGTAGGTTCAGACGCTGGTCAGCTCTCCTTGCACGCACGGCAACAGGCTACTGGTAGCGGTCCCCCTAATGGTGGTATTTAATTATCTTGCCGTTGATTCATTCCCGCTTGTTATGCAAGTCGATAACGTCACACGATACAACTCTGTGTTGGCTGTTACGCGAGCTTTATATGTATTGATTTATTTGTGTGTGATATGAGTCTCGATAGCGTCAGTCGAATGCTGCGAGTTAGATGTGTCAAGCCAGGAAACATCGGAAAATATACGTGTCTTCGTCAACACTACAGAAATACATGCACAACCTACATGAATTCATATTGTTCTCTGGTCGGTAAATGAAAACAAGGAAAATAAGAGAAATATTGTATAAAAACCAATGTTATGCAATTGTTTGATTGGATCTAATTGTATTTTCAATTTATAGTACTAAAAGTCGTTACAGAAGCAGACGTTGCATTATTGAAGTAATATCTGTATACGTTTTCATTTGTCATCATAGGCGTTCAATCTAACTGTGAATTCATTATGAAGGCGTTCTATACTAATTATATCTCTTGACTCCTAGTACTTTGATGTTTATGGCTTTTGTATTATTGGCGTGATTAATTAGAATAAGAGAACAGAGGATGAACGGTAATTATCTCCCATATGATAGGAAATAATCGTGCTCTATAAAATAAATTGTTGACAATAACTTCGTAATTGGTTGTTTGGCTTTTAGTACCGCAATGTTATAAATTGGACATAACTATTCATGATACAGAAATGACAGTGAAGTACATGTGCATAGTATCGTTTCTGATGAGGTTAATGTTTCAAACTAGAGAATAATGTGCTGGATATTCGATGATTGAGAATGAGGTTCACTTTAGCATATCCTTTTAAATTACATGTAATTACATTGTTGTGTTGAAGATAACTGTGAAGTTCCTTGAATTTTGAAGAATTATAAATGAGCGTTACATTTATGTCTGTTATTTCCTTAAATGTTATTGTCTTTAATATTATTATAAATCAGTGTATTTTATTCTTGATGTTGTAGTAAAGAAATAGTACATTATATATTTATAAGAATGGTAACACTCAATAAAATAATCTTATTGCTTTTGCCAGACGTACGTAAGTAATATGTTCTAAAGTGCGGACAGAGAACTTAAACATTAAGTAAACATATGGATTTATTTAAGAGTTAATAATGTACCCACAATGTCTATTTACGCAAAAGTGCATAATCCAAAAATGAATATAAAGCAGTCAAACAAATAATTCTACTGATTTTTTAGCCTTCAAACACTTGTCATAGAAGTAAGCTGGTGAATTTCATTACATTTGTGCATTGTTTTCTTTTACTTAGATATTTATGGCGCTTTTTAGTATTTCATTAATAAGTTTTATCATTATAATAGTCTATTTTATTGACATTTCAAACATTTTCTTACTTCTTGAGAGCTAGGATTATTTCACTGTCTCCCTAAACTTCATACGGCTTCATATAGCTTAGTGAAAATCGATTCCATCATGAAGGACACGGCGTCCAGTGACCTCCGGTTTGATTCACGTGCTCGTTATCGTCGACGCGAAGCAGTTGCTTTCAGAAGTGTGTATCTTCCACTTCTAATACCTCCTTGTAGACGTGGTCGGGTGGCGGTAACAGCCTTCCGCTCTCAGGAGAGGACAGCGACGGTCGCGAAAGCAGCAGCGGCGATGGTGGGTGAGATAATAGCGAGGCGTGTGCAAGACCAAAATGAAGCAGATGGCACTTACAGCAAAAAAACAACTATCGAAACTCTTATTTTCATTTATCAATAGTGTATGTCCAAGAAATAGATGAAATAGCTCTACGAAATAAACTAGTGGTGCTACAGAATGGCACAGACTTTACCGTATTAGTTTTCTATTTCCTTGGGTCTACGCTAGGTATTCGGAATTGCCACATACTCTTTCTTGCCAGCTGTCATCTATCATCGCCAAAAATACATTTTTTGACATTTTCTTAATTTTTCGGTTTCCTATTGGTGGAACGGAAATATTAATTTTAGAATATTAAAGAACACAAAAACCTAGCCCTACATGGCAATTTTCTTTTAAAAATTATGTGCCGTTTTAAAGAAAATTGCGTTTTAGCGCTGCTAAAAATGCGAAAATTGAAGCTCATTTTCACAGAAAATTTTTGAGTTTTCAAAATACAATATTTGAAGAAGTCATTTGAAGCACTTACACTCCCATGTATAATAATCTTATAAATTGCTGGTAATGTGCATATTAAAGATGTGAGATATCTTTTAAAATTTACATTTCTGTAATTTTTGAAAAAACAAAAAAAACTTCATATTAAACTTAACGTCATATTAAAGAGTGCAGTAAGCACTATCTGATCGAAAAGTTTCAAGACATTTTTTTAACCATTTATGAGAAAATGGCGTTTGAGCGTTTCTGAAAATGCAAAAATTTGAGACAGTTTGCTGAGAAAACGGTTGTGTTCTAGATATACTTTACCTGACATTATTTAAAGCACATGTACTCATCAATACAATAATGTGAACAATTCGCCGCTAATGTAAATATTAACGACGTGAGAGACAAGTCAAAAAATTACATTTTTGCAATTTTTGAAACAAACAATAGAATACAGCTATATGGCATTTATGTCATCTCATAAGGTACATTTAGCACTATCCCTACCAAAAGTTTAAAGAAAAAATTTGTAGCCGTTTTTGAGAAATCTTGTTTTTGTAATTTTTTAAAATTGCAAATATGGTACGCAATATTGCGCGAAAACTACTAAAATTTTCAAAAATATGTACATGACCTTAAACAAAGAACTAATTTTGGAGAACAAATCTCATTTCTAGGAAAAATCTCTATCTTCAACTTTATACTTGCAGGAACACGCCGAAAAAAATTGAAACTTTTGCAATTTTCGAAAATTCATAGTTATCCGTAAAAATCGGACCTATGCCACCTTAATAAGTGTACTTTACTCTATTCTTACAAGGAATTTAAAGAAAAAATTTGGAGCTGTTTTTGAGAAAATTTTGAAAATCCCCGGAGGGCTTCTTGTAAAGTACCGCCAAATTTTGAAGAATTTTTTTCAAAATCTCAAAGCTTTGACTAGAACCAGATTGACCGGGAAATATTCATTTTGGAAGAAATCGTACGTATGGTTTAGGCGCAAGCAGTGTTCACAGACGGACGTACGGACAGACGGACGTTTTCCTTTCATTTGGTTTTTCGGTATCAAGGACCCAGAAAAGAGGCGTTCTAATACACCACATGTTAGGGGAATTTTTTGTCTTAATTTATCAACTGGTTTTATCAACTTTTTCGTTATCACGGCCCGGCAACGAATTTTTTTCTGGCAGCATTACTGACAAAAATTGGCCATTTTTTCGCGCAGCATGACATAACTTTCCCTATACTGCGTATATTACTTCGTGTATACGTACGTATATGGGAAAGTAAAAATCATCATAAGAGTTGTGCAAAAGATTGATAAATGAAGATTTCTGAAATAATTTTGACGAATATTGGCGTACACTTGGGAAAAGTTAATTTTAAAGAGCAAGAATAGAACAATGATATTTGCGAGATAAAGTTATTTGTATGATATTTACGAGATAAGTTGAAATATACTTTAGTTGGAGTCTCATCTCTGTTGTTTAGTTGGAGTATCATATCACAAAAGGAGTTATGAAATAAGTAATTGAAAATATTTATTATTAAAACTATAATACAGGTAATTAAAACAAAATTGATATAATCTCTTAGCACGTATGAACATAATCAAAATTAAATAAAGCTGGCAAGAAGTAAACCTGATTAACATTGCAATAAGGAGCGCTCCAAAAAACGAATAGATGGGGGTAAATGTTGCAGATACAAACTTATATTTGAAGTTTGAAGAGCTCAAGCCTGGCTTTGTAATAATAATGATGATGAAGAAATTATTACATCGAAAAGTAGTGAGCTGTTGTCGGTGATGGTCATGGCGGTGTCTGTGATCGTGCCGGGGATAGTGACGGTGACTGTTGCGGTGGTGGTGCCGCCGCTGGTGGTGGTAAGTGGTGAACGCGGCACACAGAAGTAGCTCTCAAGGCAGGTGTATTGTGATGTGGTGGTTCTCGAAGCACCGTCGATCGAATCCCGCGGTCAACTAGGGAGCTGCGCGGGGCAAAAACGGGGCTGCAGCTTGTTTGACTGCGGTCGCTGTTTGTCCACGCAAATTGTTTGCCGTTTCTTGTCGTGGGCCTCGGCAAGAAGGCGCGATAAGAGCCCCATTCAGCGCGGGCCCGGGCGCGAGGGCGCTGTCTCCGCGCCTCCTCCGTCGATCGATAGCTCGCCCGTGAATCTTCATCGAAGAACGCTGCAAGGGGCGCTGCGGGACGTCGAATCAAAATTTGGGATTTACATTTTCTTGTATGTACTTTTGTGAAATATTGTCTTAAAGTCCGTTAAAGTTTTTTCATACGATTTGGGTTTACATGGAAGAGAGTAATTGTTTTTGAAATGAAAAATCCTTTGCCTCGTTCATTTTGATGGGTAAAAATATTTCAACTAAATACAGTTTTCGTATTGATAGTCCTCGAAGAGGCACTGGGGACTGTTAAATTCACTACCTCTCCTTCTTCTTTCTTTCTGCGACAAAGAAGTAACAAGCCAGGCAAGAATCTTAAACATGAATCCAATTGATTTACAGGTTGCTTTACCAAAAAAGCTTTTTTCCTCACTTGTGTTCCATATAAAATACACTAATTGAAAAAGTTTCGTACAACACACAATGGTGTAATTTTTTCTTACATTCACACACGCCACTCATCTCGAGTGTTTTTCTGTAAACACAAAGCTTGTTTGATTAGCAAATTTTGCTTATGCATTGAAATACATCCCACCTTATTTGAATCATTCTGCTTGATTTGTTATCGCTACGTTATTTACTCAGAAAATTCTTACCATCACGAAGTACATGTTCCAACGTGTCTACAAATATCATTTCTTATTAATTTAATTGATTGAATGATCTTATTTATCCAAACAGAGTACTGTTCGAATCAAAAACACATTCCTTTCTACAATAAAACTTCAAATCGAATCAAAAGAATGCGCCACTTCTACCTCCTCCGTCCCACGCCAAACGGCGCAGTGCGTCCCAGAAATTTCCCCACCCGCTCACAGGCAACCAAGCCAACCATCGATCCGTCCGCCATAAATCTTAATCGTGGCGTCTCATTACGGCGACCTTGAGGAGACGCGCTCGCGAGCGGCGCCGATGCAAAATTAAAAACAAAGGAGCGCGTCTGGCGCGTAACGCGGCTGCCCGCGGGCGGCCGCGTGGGCGGCGGCGGGGGCGCGGGGCGTGGAGAGAAGGCGGGGCGGGGGCGCGAGTAATGGAGGTGATGGGGAGGGGCCGCCGCCCCCGTATGAGTAATGCAAGCGACCGTGCAATTTGGCCACATTAAAGCTACACGAGGCCGCGGGTCCGGGATACCGGAACGGCCCCGGAACAGCTCTGGAGTCGTCCGTGCGCGATAAACTTTTAAGCGGGCCGGAGATCTTACGGTTCGGCCGGAGCTCCGCCGCCGCCGCCGCCTCCTCCTCGGGTGCTTTTCTTTTTCCAGATTGTTCTCCGCGCCGGAAAACCAATGTCTGGAGAAAGTCGGTCGCTGTTCCCTCGGCGATGCACGAGAAGGAGAGTGCCCCCGTTAAATAATGTATTTATAAGCGTGTTTTTGCTTTTTATCCATATGCGTGGTATATGGCTGCTCCGTGTGTGTATCTTCCAGAAATCCATTAGAAGATTTTAAAGGTATTTTTCTATCGAGATTCCCGCAACACGTTTTGACCATTTTGTCGTGCCGCGTCGTCCCTCCTGCGGCTTGTGTGTGTGTGTGTGTGTGTGTATGTGTGTGTGTGTATGTGTATATGCTTGATGTGCGTTTCCTTCTGTTCGTGTGTGTGCGCTGCTATCGATTCTTTTTAGATATTCGGTCTCGTGAGTCTGGCGTTTCGGGGAGAATATGTATTTCAGTCGAGTGAGACAAACTGGTGAGTTTTAAATGTGATAGAAATATCTCTTATATTTGGTTGCTGTTAGCGTGATAACGTAAATGAATAATATTGTTTAGCAGAATAGAGATAAGATTTGTCTACTTACATTGCGTTTAAAAAGTGCCTTTTCAGTTTACATAGATAATGATAATAAAAATACTTCTTTTAAGAATTATTAAAACTGCACGCTTAAAATCAGCCCGAAATTTGCATAGATTAAGGAACGGTGGTACTTGTATAAAATATCAAGAACAGTAAAAGTCTCCTCTGGTGGAGTAGTAAAAAAAGAGATACCAGGGTGCTATTAGCTGTACATTCAAAAGTCACATGCATTTAATGTACTGTTTATTGCTTAATTGCAGCACCGTATACTGTCATAGTACTGAGTAAAGAAAACATGATGTTCGTTTGTACAAGTGCACGATTTATTGGTCAGTATAAGAAGAGCTATCCAAGACTATTTTAATGTCTTTTGAACTTATTTTTTTAGAAATTTATAGTAATTTATAATAAAATTGTATGCAGCTCTAACACAATTTTTCATGAAAAATATTTCCTCCCTTGGTTGTATTGCGTGTTGCAGAAAATGTGACTGAATCAAAGCCGCAGTTAAGACACTCAATATCTGTGTACACTGACGAAACGATCTATAACAGTTGGGAGAAAATGAACACAATAAATATCCTCTAATACCAAGCGTCGATACTCTTTCAGCAACTATTTTGCAAAGTTCCAACAAATAATTGCATTTCTAGAGCGTAAATTCATTTTATATTGCTAATGACAAAGAGTGTCGTGTCGCCACTGATTTGCTACTAGTAATTATCGATTTTTTGGAATGGGACGCTGTTCCGAAACAAACGCAGCATTTGCCTTGTTTACACGGAGATCAAACACTAGTTAATCTTTAATATAACCATCTGCATTACATTTTGGTGCCCCAGCACCCCACTTCGCGCCTCGATGTCTGCTTAGAGGTAATATCGTTTCAATAACACAGTGACGACGGCCGCGCCAACGCCCGTTCTTAACGCGAAATGACACCGCATCGCGTGGCAGTATTGCAACGTTGTTAACGACCCTTTCGTTAACAATGCACTAACAAAGCACCATAATTCGTCCTCAACTTGCTCCCCGCGCAATTCCCGCAAATGAGTTTGGCCCGCGTAACGGCGCGGCATTCTGAACGATGTAATTCTCTAATCAAACAGGGCGGGTCCTCGCGCCCCTTCTCGCTCGTCCAGTGTTTGTCTGGGCCACGTCACAATACCCGCGCCGCGTCGAAGAACAAGGGAGCGCCCCGCCCCGCTCGCAAAAAAAATGGGAACTCGTTCGCTGCCGATGGCGAACGGCGCTCTAAAAAATCCGGCCGGCGAAAAGGCCGGGGGGGGAGGAGGGGGAGGGAGGGCCCGGTTGATTTTACGGCGGCGCGAAAGCACCCCGCGGGAAGGGGTGCGGGATCGGTTCCATCCCCTCTCCCACCCCGCTCCCCGTCCCCCATCCACGGATCGGATCGCCGCCCCTCCCCGTCTCCCCTTCCCTGGGGCGATCGAAGGCAACGAAATTCGTCCGAGTTTGCCCGCTGTTTATACGAGCTGACACCAACGCAAATTAGACGTGAGTGCAAAGTAATTAGGAGCGCCCGCCCCGCGTTGTTCGCACTAGTTTGCGCGCGCGTCCGGCCGCGGCCTGGCGGCGCGGCGTCCACGTTGCGACGGCAGCCTCATGGGCGAGAGGCGTCGGCACAACGATGGAGCGACGGCGGGGCGGTGTTGGAAGGGGAAATGGCAGTTACTGACAATGACGGTGGCGATGGTGGCGGTGGAAGATGCAGTTCCGTTCAGCCGCTCAGTGACGATGGCGGCGGCGGTTGCTGTGACGGCGCTGATGGTGGAAATAGTGGTTCCAGGGGCTGTGGCGTTGGTGGTGGGAGTGTTGACGGTGGAAGATGTATTATAGGAAGATTATAGTTGTAGGAAATTCCACTCAGTGACTTCGGCGAAGGTGGTGGTTGTGGCGGCGGTGTTGGTGGTGGCGTTGGCGGTGGAAGGAGCAGTTACAGAGGTGGATTTTTATGTTTGAAGTGTCATTCTTGATCAGTGAGAGTGTCGATTGTGTAGGAGGTGGTGGTGACGGCGGTGTTGACTGTTGAAGTAGCTGTTTCGCTAGTAACATTGGCAATAGGGGTAATGGCTGCGGTGACGGTGCAGACAATGTTATGGCAATTTCGTACAGTAACGGTGAAGACGGTAATGGCGATGGTGGGGAAAATGTTGCTGTGTCAGCGACATTCGTGAATGTGCTATTCATGATGCCACTGATGGGCACCACGGTAGCGGTAGAGGTAGCGACGATCTCGATACGAAGAGTGCAAAACACGGTGCAACTGCAACACCTGCATGGAACCCCTTAAAAATTGACTTTTGAGGCATTGGGGGGGACATGCTGAAGCCCATATATTCCTGAGTAGAGTGACAAATATAATACAAAGACGTGGCGTGATAATGGGGTAATGGTGATACAAACAGTTAATGATTCATAGTGTGGGAAAGTGGTAGAAAAGAGGGTAAACGAGAGTGCTGAATAGTGTGGAATAGCGAACGTTAGCGAAGAAGTAGTAGTACGTTTGCCGAGCGTGTGTTAAATGGAAGAAATTGGATGAACCGTGGTTGAAGGTTAGCAGAGGCCAACAATGGATGTCGTGGGTTATTTGAGAGTGCTCTAATGTGAATGAAAGCACATGTCGGGAGTGGAAGGTCGGTGGCGTTAGCGAGAGCGTTCAGAAGCGACAGCGACAGTGTGAGTGACGGTGAAGGCAGTTGACAGAGACGAAGTACTGTGGAGGTCGAGTATGAACCCTCCGGAGGGGTGCGAGGCGCATGACTCACCAAGTGCAAAGTGACTATCAGGTCCTGTTGGCAGGAAACGCGCTTGCGTCGTTTATAAATTTCTGGGCAATGTTGTTGCTATTAATCAATAATGGAATTGTTATAATTATTTCGAAAATTTCCTTTAAGATGATTTTCGATCTCCATAGACATTTAAAGTCAGGCCTATGAACAATAAATTAACATGCATATACTCATATTCAGACACTTTTAAGACAGTCAAAATCACATATAAAATAACTAAACAAAATATGCATAATCACAATCAGGCAAGTCACAGTTACTTAATAGAAAAATAGCAAAAATTAGGATAAAGGTCCAAAATGTTTATATCATTGTACTAGTTCATTTCCCTGGAAAGTATGATCTGCTGAACAGGAACAAATAAATATATTTAAAAAATATAAAAAGACAAAGTAACAATGGTAATAGAAGATAATGGAAGGTTTAATGCGAGAGAGAGAGAGAGGGGGGGGAGAGAGAAAATATGAATGGTGCGGGGTGAAGGAAGAGAAATAACTGTTGATGACAGATCTCACTCGTATGTGGCTTCCTCGATAAGATGCGTCACACCGAGATGTCCTCGGAGAGAAGTTTATGTCTGAGAGTCGAATAGATTGGTGGCTCTTGTTCGAGAGAGTATAAATTGCAGACAATAATGATGCTGTGCATTAAAGATAATAATAGTACTTGAGACTATAATGACCCAGAACCAGCTATCGTGATGCCATCAGCAATCAGAAGGAAAATCACATAAATCATAACGAAAAAATTCATTAAAATTTGATATGGTACATGAATCATCCGTATAATTTTACGCAATATTATTGTACATTTGCGAGTATTAAAATATTAGTAGTTGTTGGAAGTGAAGGAAGATGCAGAATCACCTCTCTGCAGACGATATCATGGATTCCAAGAAATTCCATTCAGCGTAAGCAATTAAGCAAATCTTGCATGCAACACCGCACGCACATAACTGTAGCAGAAGCAATGTACATTGCCCGAGAGTCATCAAGCTACAAGCGGCTAGCAATGGGACTGGCAGAAGACGGGTCCTGTGGTACTGGGACGAGGGAATGGAGCGTCGGCGGCCAGCAACAGCTGCAAGCGGGATGCTAAGTGGGATCGGTAGGGAACGACAGGTTGCCACAAAACACGGTGTAAGATATATAGGTGTGTCAACTAGCCGCCTTTTGGACAACATTTTTGAAGCCAGTTTGAGGCTAGTTCCTCGCTTATCCGTACGGTGCGCACGAGTTGGGCGTTCATGATGGCGTCTCGCGATTTAGTGGCTTCCACCAGAGGTTACAAAGCTATTAAATGGATCACCATCTTGTCCCAAAAATGCCCAAGTCGTTCGCAGCGCTTACATAGCGAGAAATGTGAGAACTAGCCTCACATTAGCTTCAGTTTTAGACCGGGAGTGAACCCACCTATATCTCTTACACCGTGCCACAAAACGCGCGGGCAGAAGTCGGAAACGGCAGGGGGTTCGGCAGGCTGAACTACGAAGTGTGACAGGTAAAAGGAAGCAACATTCAAAAGGCGGTGGCGACGGTCGGGCACGAAACGCGGAGGGGAATTTGGGATGGGGAAGGGGAAAGCTGGCTGGTGGAGGCGGCAGGCGAATGCGGGCGACACGTAGGACCGGCAGATGAAGACGAAATATGAGGTAACGAAGTGGAGGGGGCGGCAGGATGGAGGGGTAAGGTGAGAGAAAACATAGACGGCAGTTGGGATGGCTGCTCGGACAGCAAGTGGGTACAGCAGGCGAGAACGGCAACCGGGGTCGGCATTTGGGTGGTGACAACGGGGACGGCAAGTGGAGGCAAAAGTCATGGACGAGAGACAGCGGTGGCTGTTCGTAAGGCTAGAGCGGTTGGACAGGAGGCGGGGCCACTGGATGTAGTGACGGGCAGTGGAGTCGGGAGTGGGATGGCAAGCATGGCCAGCGGGGGGGGGACGGTGGGCGGAACCACAGAGAGTGGCAGGTGCGCGGGGGCGAACGGCGAGGGCGGAGAGCAGGTCCGGCGAGCATGGCAGGCCGGCGACCGCGACAGGCAGTGAGCAAGCAGGTCGCGCGGCCGCGCCACGGCGCACACCCTGAAGCGTCCGCGCACGTCGCGAGGATTCGGGGCCGGGCGGAGGGGGCCACGCGTCGTGGTGGGTGGGCGAGAGAGGGGAGGGAGGAGGGCAAACTGAGCGACGCGCGTCGACTGGTGTCGGGCGGGCGGCGACCGTCGCGACGGCTCTCACACCGGTCGCGCCTCGCTCACCACCCACGCTCACACAATACACACGTCCACAGGCAATCCACACACAGAGGTAGCGCTGGATAGCGGACGCGGTCGCACTGCCAAGCGGTCGCCAGGGGTTGCCAACCGCCACCGCATAATTACGCGGCACGTAGAGCAATTTTGATTAGCATCTGGCTTCGTCTATATGCCGCCCTCGCACACAATGTCACAATAGAATAATTTTGAAGGTTATCTGATTCTGATAGACGTGGCAGATCGTTTTAGTTAAACTATTGACTTGCATTACAATGTGCTTGGTTATTGATGTTACTTGTGATACGAAATGTGTGCTCATAGTATTGTGGATGTGTTAATAGGGGATGATGTTGGAATTTCACGTTCTAATTTCATGACGATTACAACCCGTTAACATTTGAAAGTTAAATCATCAACACTGTAAGCTATAATAAATAATTTAACGGCATTATACTTCGATATTTTTAATTATTTCAACATTATCTTTAATCCAGGTTTGTGGTTTTCATTTAATAGTATTGTAATATTATTAATTAATAAATTGAGAACTGCAAAAAATATAAAATCTAGAACTTGGATACGACTATACAGTGAATATTTGATGACAAAACGTTTCCTGTTTTATAGCAGTAACGTAATTAAAACTCGGTGATTCTTGTTCGATCCAACCATCAAACTGAAAAATGTGACTAAAAGCTCAGGCGTTTAGTATTCTGACCTCGTTCGTGGTCATTAACTTTAAATGCGATGGTTTATCTTTTAAATTCGTTTTAGTAATTTGTAGTAAATGTGCCATGTGTTTCGGTTTGCCATTCTGCACCATTGGGTGTCCACAGATTATACTCCGAGAATCCCGTAAAAATTCACGATAGATAAAACTTATTATCTGTCGAATTGATATTTTTATTAATTAATTGCCTTTGGTCTCAACAGTGCCATAATATTCAGCGTTCACAATCGTAAGTGATATTTAATGCTGTGCATATAAATGATATTTTTAGCGGTCAAAACAAAAATTGAGTATCACACTTTTGGATTTATATGTAAGTAATTGCGCGTTTGTAAAGAAGATTTGATATTCGATTAATCGTCATAAAAAGTGAATGTTTTTCGGTTCTACACCAACACAAGTACTGATAAAATTAGGATAATTTGATTGCAGGGAATGAAATGCTTTGGGACTCATAAACAACCTTACATTTAAGTACAGTTCAATAAAACGTAAAAGAAATATACGTTCAAATTCAATGTTCATATAAATGCCGTTGGCTAAAATAACGTACGAGTACGATTGTCCATTACACAATTCACAATGGAACTAAACTATATTCGCTGCAGTTTCTTTACCATTATGACGTACATCGAAATTATTGCAACTATTGCGAACCTGCGCTATTCAAACCTAATCTACGGACATCTGAACACATTGCTCTGAGATATATTGCACGCATCTGCACTTGAGGGAACATTTTATAGAAAGAAAGTAACGTTAGATCTCTTTTTGTGCCATAGCAGTCCGTATTAGGAAGTTCACTCCCTCTCTCACAAATAACTCACGTTTCGCAACTTTCCTCGAGCGGACTCTCTATTCTCCGAGTTGCTGGCGGGCGGCGACGGAGGGCGACTGACAGATATACGGCCGGCGGATTGAGAGAAGGAAGCGCGCTTTTGCCACACGCTCTTGCGAAAGCTGTGTGGGTGGGGGTGGGAGGGGAGAGGGAAGGCTGGGGGGGAGGCGGAGGACAGGAGCGGGGCGGGGAGGGGGAGAGGCGGGGCGTAGCGGAGCCGGACTCGATGGCGTGGCGGGGGCGGGGAACGGAGAGTGGAGCGGGGGGCTGGAGGGGACGGGGCAAGGGCGATGGCTGCGTGGAACGGGCGCGCGTGCGAAGGGCTGTTGGGCGGGGCGGCGAGCGCGCGGGGAAGAAGGGGCGATTTATCGGCGCAGTGCGGATTAGCGCCCGAGAGGGTGCGCGTACGCGCGCTTCGCACTGCCGCCGCCGCAGCGCACCGCTCGTGCGCCGCTCCGCTGCCGCTTCTTGGGTCGCCGCTTCCGCTCCCCCGTTCGATGTCCTCGTCGTTGCCCCGTGTCCCTCGTCATTTTGCCGTCCCCCCTCGCTTTGCGGCGTGGTTACTGTCATTTACGCTACCGTCATAATTTGCCGCCTGTCATTTTCTCCTCAGATCACGCACACCCTTCTGCTTCTAACTTAGACATGTTCTGTTCTCTGCCCGTTCCGCGGTTCTCGTCATTTGTCCTCGCTCCTTTCACCCTCATCAACCCTGTTTTAGCCCCCAGTTCAAGCCCTCCAAAACTCGTCTTCCAATCGACTTTTCACTCTTCACTCTACTCTTCCTCCTGCACTCCACTCCTCCCCCTCCACACCGCACCCTCCACTGCCCACACGCTAATCTCCGTTCACCTCTTTCCCTCCGCCTCTCACCATTCTATTCCTCACTCTAAAATCCACTATCCACTCTAAATTTCACTCTCCACTCCACTACTCACCCCCACAATACAGTACCCACTCTCCACTCTACTACTCACATCCCGCTTCAGTCCTCTCCCTCCACACCACATTTTCCACTCATTGATCTCTACACCTCGCCCTCCGCTCCTCGCCCTCCGCTCCTCGCCCTCCAATCCTCGTCCTCCACTCCTTGCCCTCAACTCCTCTCCCCTCCACTATTCGTCCTCCACACCTGTGTATATACCCCCGTACGTATCTCGCGAGACTTTACTTATTTTTATTTGGGTTTTTGCACCTTAGTTTTCTTTCATTGTGGCCCCAGCTCTGTGCTTCTCCCGTCTTTGCTTGTGTTAGAATTGCTTCTAGCAACCTCTTCATTTATAGATCTTACCCGTCATTGCCGTGATTGGTTTTTTGCTGTCACCGCCATACTACAACCTGAAGATTAATATTGCTAATTTCTTGCTTTTATACTACAACCACAAGGTTCGCATTCTTTCATTCAATCTGGAGTACCATAGTTCTGAGTTCTTCAAACGGCGGACTCTGGTAAAAATGCTTTTATCTACCCTTTCTATTCCTCTTTTGTTTTTCAGCTACTGTTAGCCACAGCGAAGCCTAGACATAATTTAATGTAGTCTCTTTTTATAGATTTAGCTGCATAGCGACTTTTTGACTTCCACTGAGATTTTCATTTCCTCATGTACATGAGCACTCTCTTCCTGTCGCTTTATTCTTTACACTCTTGCTGACACATTCGGCATTCCTGACTATATTTCTTGGTTTGTTTCCTCTGAAGAGATTCCTGTGTCTAATGTACAACCGATTTCCTAGAATTGTGAACCCATATCATTTTATATGGTTAATCTTTGATAAAAGACCCCTTTTACTTTCTCGCTACCGCTACACGGTATAGAGAAACTTACGAAATGCTGCGCGAAAAAAAAGGCGAATTTTTGGGACAAAAGCTTTTCGTACAGGGCCCTCGTAACGAAAATGTGGACAAATCCAGTTGCCAAATTTAGAAAAAAATCCCCTAACACGTGGTGTAGCCAGAACCCATGTTTTATTGGTCCTTCATACCGAAAAGTCTATTGAAGGCAAAACATGCCTGGTCGATTGTGAACAATATTAGTGGCTAAACCGTTCAGCTGATTGATATTCCCCAACCGATGTGGCTGATGTCGCGGTCCGTTGAATTTGAAATTGATATTAAACTTTTCGGCTGTACTATACTGCCTGCCCCTAGGAAATTTTCCAAATTAAAAAAAAATAGCACCATTTTTTTGATGAAATTTTGGTTTTGGATAGTCTGAAGAAAGTTTAAGAAAGTAGTGCAGGTCTCATGCTGGTGGGAAACCTTGCTTTTTTGAAAATTTTAAAAATGAAAAATTTGTTCGGAGTCTTCCTACAACTACGATTATGAAGATACATGTTTCTAAAATGTGTTTAAAAAACAGATCTTCAAATGAGGCCAAGTTTGGTGTTTCAAAAACATTAGTATTTTTTGCGAAATTTTGTATCAAATATAGGCAATCTGTATTTTCTTTAAACAATTTTTTCTTAAAAATCTCACATTTTTCTATTAAATTGGAACCTTAGATGACATAAAGGACGCTTAAGAGAATGGTGCAGGTGTTATGTTCGTTGAAATGCCTGATTTTGCGAAAATTTCAAACAATAAAAAAATTGTCAGCTCTTTGTACAACTACAATTGTAAAGATACAATTTTTTCTCTTAAAAAGTGTGTTCATAAACACCAAATCTTAAAATAAGGTAACGTTGAACTTTTTGAAAATATGAATATTTTTTGCGTAATTTTGCGAGAAACAATTGACTTCTCCTCGTCTTTGCGTCTTCCTACAATTACAATTGTAAAAATACATTTTTCCCTTAATGAAATGTGTTTATCAAAAATAGATCTTCGAATAAGATCATGTTCAATTTTTTGGAAATATTATTATTTTTGGGTTAATTTTGAAACAAAAATAATTGCCAATTCCGAATTTACTGCACTTCGTGAACGTAATTCCTGACAGTTGGATGCTTTCCAGTAATTCTAGACAATTGGAACGTAATTGCTTCGTAAGTTAGGATTTTTAT
Source organism: Acheta domesticus (assembly GCA_031308135.1). Taxonomy (NCBI): domain Eukaryota; kingdom Metazoa; phylum Arthropoda; class Insecta; order Orthoptera; family Gryllidae; genus Acheta; species Acheta domesticus. The sequence continues at coordinate 109,196,321 of JAHLJT010009436.1, forward strand.
ATTATTTCATATATCTTTGTTCGTTTCTTACATTCGACCTTTTGTTACACATTTACACATTAATCTTTTAGAAATTATTTAAAATATATTTAAAATACTGATAGTTTTTAGGGAATATCAGATGTGAATGTTACAATAACTCGACAACAATGACTTGGGAGCTTCTTAAACAAATTTTGCGAAACAAATTCCAGAGCTTAATTACAATTATCGGGACGACCTGTACTTCTACTCCTCACTTTCGACTGATCTCGATTTCCAAAATATTGTATTTAAGACGTTTCTCTGCCTTCTTGGTTACGACGTTTTAATCGCTCGGCATACCAACATTTACAAGTAGACCTGAATTATTCTCCAAATTCCGGTTCACAATATTTTGCTGCTATCCTACGATCAGTTTGGTTTTATTGGTCGTACAATATTGTACACAGTCCAATTGACGTCACCGGTTTTGATGAGTGTTTATACCACATGGAGCATGTGTTTAGAACTTTGAGGGCGGTACGGATCTGCCAGTGGAGGTGCCTACAAGCCCTGATACGTCTTTTCAAGTATTCGGTCTTTGCTGGAGTCGGGCAAGCTGAGACGATGTGATCAATTTTTTTTTCATGTTCCTGGAAAATGTGACATTTATGTTATCATCAACAACTGATTTGGGAAACTTCCGATTCTAGCTTCATTTTCTCCTTTTTAAGCCACATAAATGATTTATTTTTATTGCACTGCAATAAAATTTTATCTGCACTTTGTCCATTCTTTTTAGATAATGTCCATGGAGTGGTTTGCCTCCCCACGATTTCTTTGACATTTTTTGTGTTTTACATTTCATGATAGGTAGCATCAGAAGTTCAGTGTCTCTGTTATTCTGCGTGTCTTGCAGTCTTCTTTGCAATGTTACTTTCTATACTTAAAAGGCCTCTGTTTCCCATTCTTCCGTCAGATTTCATAACCTGCCCTATTAGTGGGTCATTTTCACGGTTGAATACATACTTTCCCATCGCGACTATTGCATTGTGCCAGAAGTCTTGTCTGAGGCCTCTTCCTCATTCCTTACGTGACACATAAAGTCACGTGGCACTTTCCACAAGAGTGTAAAGTGTACTTCAGCTTAAGAGTGGGCGACATGATGCATTGTAACCAGTTTTCTGGTATTTAGATCCATTATTGGAATTTCTTATTCAGTCCGGTCTCCTAGTCCGAAACTGTATTCGCCTACAAGCTGTTAATTTCTTAATCTAAAAATTATGGACCTTATCAATCGCGGGAGATTTCCAGTTTCTCATGTTTTTAATTACTTGCAAGAGGTGCTCTTCTGAGAATTCGTGAACATGTTCCATACTTTCGTGTCGTTAATCGGCAGCATCAACTTCAGATTCAAGCCAAGATACGTCTTTGTTTTAGGATAACTTTCTTCCCTGATTCTTGCCAAAAAGATTTTTCTGAAGATCTTCTTTATCATAATGACGAGTTCTCAACTCCTGATTGTTGACAGCTATTAAAATTGCTTCCGTTTCTAGCTTAGTTTTTTCCCCTTTTAAGCCAAATAAATGATTGATCTTTTATTGATATTAATAATAACAATAAGCAATTATCAAGGAAAAAATACAAATCAAGATCTTATCGAAACCTACAAAACATTTCTAAGTACAATAATTCAACAGACCCTATCAGGGTCAGTTTAGACAAATATGGATGAAATAAGAGAAAATCCCTATTTACGCACTCTAAATACCTCGGTCCATCTTTATTTTAAAGTGTGCATAGATGAAGGACATTATGAGTAGACTAATTTCCTCAGGACGGTCACCTTCACCTGAAAGTATATACAGAACTATTAGTAAAGCCCTAGGCCTCCGAGACCCCATTTGAGCATCAACGGGTTAAAACTTGATTTTAAATATATTTATGCTATGACATCATTTGCTCTAAAATTATCGAAGAATTTTAACGAAGGAAGAAACTGTGGCTAAAAAATATTTTGTTCATTTCCTAGCAAAATGTAAAGTGACCTATTTTCGCGTAGCGCGTAGACACAGAGTTCCGAGAGCAGAAGGTGTATCGTGTTCTTTCTTCTATCCTAACCTGTTCCTCTTTACGACAGCGTCCTGTTAGAAATTTCAATTACATTTACTCGGCTCTATACCTTATCAACTTACCTCTTTGTCGTCGTTTTCTTGGACACCATCCTTCAGTGAATTATCTTTTCCTCCTTTTTTCCAGAGTTGCACCAAAACGGCGGCCGTCGTCCACTTATATCTTGGCGATTTCCTCCTCGTCCCTTTATAACGCTTTCCACCAGAGGCGGTATTTCCAGCTTGCGCCACGGAGGCGCTCGTGGTTTTATATCTCTTCTTTATATCTCTTTTATATAGTCTATCTTCGTTTGTTCCGTCTTTCTACTCTCTTCTTCAGCATTGCGCGTAACGTCGACGCTAGTCATCTTCGCCATTTTGAGACTTTTTGCTTTTTTTGATCTCCTTTTGTTATCGAAAACAAGAGCTTCTTTATTGCTCACTTAACTTATCCGCTAATACCTTACGTCAACATTACGGGATCCCCCTTTTGTTTTCGCCCACTTTTGCCATTATGTTCTGGGAAAACATATCTCCCTCTTCTGCTTGTCGTCAGCACCATATTCATTATCGACACGTTCTTTGTCTAATCGTCTGCTGTGCGGCTTTGCATTTTCACCGTTTCGATCCATTACCCTATAATTTACGTCATGACTTTGGCTACGACCCACTAACTCTTATTTGTTCACAATGAATAGTAATTCTTCAGTAGCCTCAATAAAATTCATAAATTAAAACCTCGCAATTCTGCGAAATGGTTTGCGAAATTGAATAAACGTTTGTTTTATTTCCATGTGCAGAAATAGTTTAATAGAATGTTTAAAAAATGTTAGCTGTAATAGACGTAATTCAGTCGTAATTTAGGATAGTGTTTGAAAAGCTGTTGCTTGATTAAAAATGTGTTGCTGAAGCGTTCGCCTGTGTCAGTTTCTGGGACAATAATTCCTTTATCAAGCACATTCAATTTTATGTTTTTTTAAACTTTTTGTGAGATTTGATGGTGCGTTAAATATTCCAAGAAAATATGCTTACTAAGATGCATCATTAGCGAAGACTTGAGAGCTTGTTTCACTTCAAACAAGATAAAGACTTGACCATGTCACGGGTGGTCGTCTCCAAATCCCTGTCTCCGTTCGGATGCTCTCGCTCCATCCCGAGAGCTGACGCGCCCCTCTGCCTCCAGAGTGCAGCATCGGCGCGCGCTTTTGTTTAGTCTTCCGCTGGAGGGCCATTCTTCATTGGGTTGTCCGGCGCCTCTTTCTTTGCAGCGCAGAAAGGGAGATGAGGCGGCGTGGAGACAGAGCGAGTGGAGATGGAGCGGCAGGGCAGCGAAGGGCGTCTCTGGTGGGGGTGACATGGCGGCAGGGAGACGGAGTGGCGGAAGGCCGGGCAATCGGGATAGCGGGAGGTTAGCAAGAAACCGCGGAGGGTGGATGGGAGCTTCGCAGTGAAACGCAGAAGCAGGGAAGTGGGGCTGTGGCCCGACAGCGCACAAATATACCGAACTCCCCTCCTCTTTCCTCCCCACCTTTCGCGCGCCGGCGACGGCGTAATGGAAAGTGCGAATTAAATCATCACCTGCAACTTTTGTAGCGAACTTTTCCCCGCTCTGGCACGATTATTTCAGGAGATAAATTTTTCCGAAATATATTTTACAGCGTTGAAAGTGAACGTTGTAATTTGAAACTAACTCGATATCCCGCGCCGTATTTTGTAAAGAATATACTCCACGCCAGGCGTTTAATGAAAAGCTAGTCAGGCGAAATAGCCGGATTACCTAACGTGATAAAAAGACAGAAAAGTCGAATAAGGTTGTGTCGCTTCGCGACGGTAAATCAACGTATGGAGAAGCACTCCATATTCAAAGAGCCAGCGGCTCGTAAATGTCGTGTACATATTGAACGGTGAATTATGGATGTAAAAGATAATTCGGGGGTGCCGGCTCCGGTGAAATAGGTGTCGCCGAATGTGACTCGGTGGTGACAGTCCTAACTGCGATTCCCCGTTTCCATTCCCGAAAACCTTCCTTTCGTCACGCCACGCAATTCCTGTGAGTGGGTGTTTGGGAAAAAAGGGAGTACTCCATGGCGAGATGTCTATACCGGCAGCCTCCCCTTGCAGGTGCGGAAGGAAATGATGAAGGGCTCGCGGAGAGCCTCGACGCTGTAATCTCGCTCTATACTTTAAGTTGATATTTTGTATATTGACTGACACAAAGTCCTTATTTGAAAACTGATAATGTAATTTATAAACAGATTATGTAGTTTGAGCGGAGATCACTATTTTATGTTCCCGAAAATAAAGTTTTGTCTTGTCTGAGCGCCTGTTCTCCGTTTAGAACATGAGGCAGTAGAATCGCTAAGTTTGGATAGGATGATAAATTACTTCTTGTATACTTCTTTTGAGTGAGGGAAGATGCGAGTATTCTGATAGTCAAAGAAAAGTTGTAGCTGTTGTGAAAGTGTCAACCTTTTCTTTGAGAACCTTGATGGTTTGAGTTCAATACGAAAGTTGTTTACATCTCTGTTGTATATGAAATATCCCATTGTTGATATAACTTGTGTTTTTCAACCTTGTTTTTGTGAATTTCGTTTTTCTTTCATAAAAAAAGTAAAAAATACATACCGAGTTGATTTCACAATAAACACTGTTTTGACAGTTTTCCATCTGAGAAAGATTGAAGTTCCAAACTTTTACATTTGAAAATTACATTTTTTATAAATACCAGATATTTGTTTCTTTTACCAGGTTTTGAGATGTTAGAATAGGCAGAATGTCTACCACAAATTCATTAATGTAACTCATTCATTGAATGTAATAAAGCTTAGTGAAAGTTTCTTTCCAGTTTACTACAGTGAATTTTAACACCATGCGAAGGTATAGGCGGACCGTGTGATGTGATAGCCTCGTAAAGAACGTTAACAGATGTCCAGCGTGTCAATGGGTTCCACGCAACTGTTTTTTATGCAACAAGCCTCTCTCTTTCCCTTGGCTACGACAGGGTCTGTCAACTGATGCAAAACACACATGCGTGCATATTCGATACGTTACGTCATGAATACGAAAATTAAAAGTTACGACCAAACAGCCGACCACGCCTGAATATTTGAGATTAACGATTCTTTTCAGGAATGGGATTGAGTTATGCATATTATAGTAGATATAATTAGTTTCACTCCAGAATGAACTGTATTTTACTATTGGTAGCTTTCCTACTTAATACTAGCTTATTTATGCTAGTATTATGCATTTGAAATATGTCCAGTAATTTTTCTCTTTAACGCGTTGTAATTTCTTTGTTTTGGTATGACTAAACTATGAGGATTTTGGATTGTTATTTTGTGAAAGTGTTGTGTTTTTTGAAGTGTGATAAACTCTTATGTTATGTTTTCACAATTCGTAACCATTTATGTTAAGAATTGTTATTATTTTTATTATTGCTATTATTCAAAGTTAACAGCGCAAACTCTTTGTTGATCTAACGAATTTCAAGTAGATGGTGTATTAAAGTAGATGTTATCTTCCAGTCAAGAGCAAGTGTACTCATCGTTCTACTTCGTAGTATACGTAATATGTCTTTAAAAAACCACATAACAAATTTTAAAACAAAGGTAGTACACATAGGTAGTACACTGAACACATACAAAGCAATATTAAATGTATTTATTAATCAATGAAAGTTATACTCCTTGTAAGGAATTCTGCACGAGGGAAAATGTTCACGAATGCCAAAAAGGCTCACAAATTGAATAGGTGGTGCGTGCATAAGAAGCTTAATGAGCATGAAAATCAAAGTTATCGATTCCTTCTTGTGGCGAGGATTGGCAAGCACACCGCCTGTGCGCCCAGCGAGGTTCTTTTAGGGGTATCTGGCGAAAATCACGGAACGGAGCTGGCGGCGCGGGCCGGGGCCGGGGCCGCGAGGGGCGGGGCGGCAGGACGCGTGGCTTTTAGCAGGTCGCCGGGGGAGGAGGCGGCGCCGATAACTGCGAGCTGGCACGAAACGCCGCCGCCGCCGCCGAATCCCCTGCCCCCCTCACGTGCATTTTCCACGCGACTTCGCCCGTTCTAGCTGTCCCGAGCAATAGAGATTTTAGTGAAGCAAAACAGAAGATTGCGCAATGATGATGATGATGATGATAATAATAATAATAATAATAATAATAATAATAATAATAATAATAAGGGCAGATGAGATAAAAAAGCTCTGGAAGGTAAAAAAAGGTCACCATTCAACCTATAGTAATTTCAAATACTGGTGTAGTGTTAAAATCGACAAAGCACCAACTCGAGACATTAGGAGCCGAAACACTGCTGACAATGCAAAAAATCTGTAATTATGAATTCATGTCATTTAGTAAGAAAACTCTCAGGAGGAGAGGTTGATTAAACCAACAGAATCCATCAACGGTGCCCGTACTTGCTCGACGGAACCGTACGAGTGAGCCTAGCCGAAGAGACTACGGCAGGTAAATGTTCCCCCCCCCCCCCCGCCAGGGAGAAGTGAAAAAGTTGTCATAATAATAATAATAATAATAAAGGAAGTAATAAATAATGAAATCATACTTATTAAATAAAGTTTACTTACAATAAACACAATACATAAATACATAAACAGATATAACAATGGAATATGAACGTGAACAAAAAAAATCTCCTAAATCTCCAACAAAACTTGAAAGGTAGTACAAGTCCTCTTAGTTAAAACTAGCGTTGTAAAGCAGCAAAAATTCTGCTGAAAACCACACAAAACCACACAAAATGGTTTTCCAACAAGTAGCACGCACACTGCTCAAAAGCAACAAATAAAATTCTCTCGTATAACTCTCCTATAAATTAAAAATTTTGACAGAAACAGCCTCTATAAATACTGCAATAATACATATTTCGCCAATGTATTCTTGTATATAACAGCGTTTTACAAACCCAAAATACCCAATCAAAAATATCAAAAAGGTTTCTGTTCCATAATGGACGACCTGAAAAACAAATATTTAATGGCATTCAGCCTCTTTGTTGAAACCTTGTTGTAACATAACGTCAGATGGGTCATAAACAGTAACGCACTGTTCACAAGAATTCATTCAATACGCGCAGAATGAGAACAGGCCAAATAACACTACAATATTTGCATTTTTCAGTAAAGATCGAGGCTGTTTCATTGTGTTTTGGCATTTTATCGAATTCCTGGATATCTAACAAAACCTGAAGAACTCTCATATCGTCAAAGGCTGCATTTAAAAAAATTGTGCTAATACACAATTGATTCTAAGAATTAGTAAAATTGATATTACTAATTCTCAGAAGATGGAAGACAGTAATTTGGAACTACTTGGAGATACAAAAATAGAATCAATGTTAAATGGGAAATGACTTTAGGACCACCCAGTAGGATCATTTGAACTGGAGGATTCGCAAAATGGAGGGGGATTATGCTGTATTTCTCGCTAACTACAACTGTGTGTATACATCTAAATAGCTTTACAATTCACTGTGCTTATGACTCCATTGTAAATTACTTGTCCTTTTTTACGTTTTTACCGGAGTTTAAACTGTTTTTATAAAAAACAAAAAATGCTGATCTCCCATCATTCTTCTCTTGTCATTCTTGCTCTCATATGCCCTTTCCTTCTCGCTGATCGTATCTGTCATTGTCTGGTCCATATTCTTGCCCCTGGCCATTCCCTTGCTTATCCATCCTCTCCATCACTACTTCTTTGTGTCACGCTTTCAGTTGTTCTTTGTATGCGCCTTTAGATAGTGTTTTCTGCACCATCTTTTGCTTGGCATCAGCCCTCTGTCATTCGTTTTCAGTTTCTTTTCAATATTCATAGTTTGTCACATGTCCTTCGCCACTCCTCGACGTCCATTTCTATTACCTCTGAAGTCAACTGTTTTCTTATTTTCAACATACAGTGCGCCGATATTTTGTGCATCATCAAAATCTTACATAATGATATGCTCTCTTTTTTTAGCCCATTATGCTTTGCATTGATAAAAATACCGAAATTTGAAAGGATAATCTGTAGTGAAATTAGAACAAACTCCACGACTTTAGTCAATTCCATCCTTATAATATTTCATAGTAATGTAATCTTAATCTATATGCAGATATACGAAATTTTAAATTCCGCAATGACAGGAAGTAAACTAAATTATATTATTAACTGTAATAAAAATGGTTTATTATTGTATCTTTAGAGTGTATACAAATAAATAATAATACGATCGTAAACATACATAATGCATCTCTCTTTAGTAATGACAAAAACGCTGTTGTTCATTGCAACCGTTACAGCGGCAACGTGCTTCTCCGTCGTCAATGTCACCGTCTCCGTCGCTGTCACCACCACCGTTGGGACGCCACCGCACAGCGAGCAAAGGGGGGCGGTCGGAAGTCCCGTCTTGTCGGTTGTCGTTCCGCCATCAGCGTCCTCGACCCACAGCTGGGTCGAACGGAGCCCTTCCTTTTGCATTTATGGAGGGCGGCCGTTTAGGGGACATGAAAAATGAACGCCGCTTTGCAGCAGCGCCGGTAATGTTTCACGTCCCCGATGTGGTGCAGAAGATTACGCGTGTTTGATTCGATATGAATCAGTACCTGACGGTTTGGGTGGTGCGGCGAGATAAACGTTTATGAAGGCTCTGCTAATCCCAGCACTCACAGAAATAATTTTTCTATTCTCAAAACTTCAGAATAATAATCATACAAGTCCTTGTATTTTGTGTGCTAGTAAATATTTATAACGATAAAAAATATGCTTTTTATAAAAACTGCATTTTCTTATATTATTTTGTTTCATAAAATTGAAGGCCTTGTTTTGAAATGTGACTTATCTACAAGAAATTCAAATTTTCAAGAATGGAAAGGTTTCATCTTTAGACCATCAAGAAGGAAATTATTATAAATTATATCTCTAATCGTATTTAATTTTTTTCAGTTATTATTGTATTTAGCTATCCCTTTATTAAATTCTTCTATTACTTCGTTATTCAGTTAATTTTTATCGTGACTTCAACTATTTGTTTAAGTATGTTCTGTTCTATTATTAAGAAAAGTCGTCACGAAGAAATTATTATAGTCTATTGATTTGCGTAATTGTTCAGAAATTTTGTGTAAATATGATTTAAAAATCAAAAGTTGAGAGAGATGCTCCTGCATAGGTGCAGGACAAATTGTAATTGCTGATTTTAAAAAAATATAAAAATAATAATAATAAATATTCTTCCCCACCAGATTTAGGAGTAACATACCTTTATGTTTGAAATCGGTTACGTTCAAACACGCTTATGCATGATTATGTATATACGGTTAATAGAATTCAAGTCACGAGTAGTAACATCTACATTTTGGGTCTTAGTGAACTCGTCAATCATGTAAAGCGCTTCGTAAATCATGTAAAGATCTGTAGAGTAAGCTGTAATAATCGACTTCATATCAAACAACTACGGAACATGAAGTATCAAATTCTAAAATAAAAATATATTTCTGAAGAAATTCATTTAAGTCTGTAAATTTTACTGTTGAAAATAAATGGTTGTTAACACATATCACTTGTTCCGAATGACACGATTGGGATTGAGCAAATAATGTATATAATATAATAAGAAATAATTTTGTTTTAATGGATAATTTTTCTCATACCATTTTAAGTTCATGGATAATTAAAATTACTTGGTACACATTATTGAGCCTATTTTTAATTCTAATAGATTTTTTCCACCATAACCATTATCAAACAGTAATTTTACTTGTCATTGAATAAACAATTTCACTGTCAATTTCTGACCAAGGAGTACAATTCCCACCAACACCCAGTGTCACAAACTGGCAGGCAGCGCAACTCGTTAAAAATACCAACGACGCGAAAGTTGCGTCGGTTGTTTTTCCCTGGAAATAAGCTGCGTTATGGGATCGTTCTGGAGTTCTCGCGGTCCACCGCAAGCCTCCCCAAAGCGCCCAAGGCGCTCTCGTAGTTTCGCTGGGTCAAACCTTCGCTCTCTACCCCCTCACCATCACCACCTTCACCCGCTCTCCACCGCCCCCGCTCCACCTCACCAGGACAGTCGCCGGCCGTCCCACCGCCATCACCTTCGCCAATGCCACCGACATTACCTCCCCCTCTATCGCGGCCTCCTCTGCTGCCACTACCACCGTCACTACTACCGCCACTATCACCGCCGTCGCCTCACCGCTACCGCCACTCACCCTCTCCGTCACATCATCACATTTACTGTTTCCATCACCATCACCCTCGCCTCCACTCTCACCGTCATTGCCATCACCGCCACTACACCATCACTATCACCGTCATCACCTCCGTCACCGTCACCATCACCGCCATAGCCACGATCACCGTCATAGCCACGATCACCGCCATAGCCACGATCACCGCTATAGCCACGATCACCGCCATAGCCACGATCACCGCCATAGCCACGATCACCGCCATAGCCACGATCACCGCAATAGCCACGATCACCGCCATAGCCACGATCACCGCCATAGCCACGATCACCGCCATCGTCACCACCGCCGTCACCATGTCCATCGCCGCCTCCGTCTCTTTCTGAACTGCAACCTTCGCCATCCAACTCAACCACCATTGCCATCTCCCCGTCCATCAGGGATTGTAGCTCCACTGCCTGCTCCTCCTCCACCCACCGCCTTCGCATCACCACTGCCTTTTCCATGTCGTCTGGCGCCTCCTCCACCGTCTAGACCTGCGACCCCAGCGGCCGCATGCGAAGGTTGCGGTCCAGCGCGGGGCGACTGCTGCGCGCCTCTCGACCGCGCTTAAAATTCCCGCAGAGGCTGCGATCGGGAGAGTGCGATAGCGGCGACAGGTCGAGTTTTGCGGTCCTTATCTCTCTCCCCCTCTCTGATGCCTTGCGATACCGCCCATAACGCAAAAGTGTGTAAGCCGTCTCGACCGCGGTGCTACCCACTTCTGCTCCCCGGTACGAACTACCCCTCCTCCCCAATCCACCCCTTCCCGACCCCTCCTTCGCCGCTTTTCGGGTTCGTTTGTGGAGGAAAGCGGGCAGCGGAAAGTTTCTAACGCGCCAGTTGTGTTGTTTTCGCCATCGACGCCAGTCTGGGCTTCTGTTGTTAATCCGCCTCTAGTTGCCGCTTTTGACGGTGCGAGCAAACTTAAATTCGCGAACGGCGGTGAAATCCCTCCAACTCATCGAGAGCGCTCTGAAATCGGCTACTAAGGACGGTGTAGAGAAGCAGCGAACACTCGTGCTTCTCTCTCTAAGCATCGACTTCAGGTGGCGTCTTTTGAAGGTTTCAATGTTTCTGTTGTGGGTTTTCATTTTGGTCTGGCTTTGGTTAACACATAGAGCCCTTAGCCTTTGATTTCAATGACTAAGGTGATGACTATCATTTGTGGATAGCTTTTTATATCATTTTCTAGATATAAAACAATCTGAATATTTTTGTGTAATTCAGGAATTGAAGAAAGTTAATTGTGCATAAAGAAACAATGGACCATGGTCATGATTGCGGCGATACGGCGAGAAAATAAAAAAATAAATTTTTTTCTTAATACGCCAGAGCGTCAAAGATTGAAACTGGTCACAAATGACCAACCATCAATTTACATATATTCTTAAATCTAAGTTAAAATATTATTAACATTTTCACTCAATAGTGTAGTATGTATTTAATTTACAATATCAAAATAAATTTATTGTCAATATTAAACTAATTCAATGGGCTTGGTCCTCTTTAGTCTCCTCCGCTGGTTATGGTTATCCAAAAGTTGAATGGCTTCTAAGTTAACATGTTCATGCAGTCTCATTTCATGTTTGGCAGCGAATCTTTTAATTTCACTTGACACATAGGGAACTCCAAGATCACGATGTAAATCCCTATTTCTAATGTACCACGGGGTATTTACAATGTTTCGCAGTACTTGGACGGTCTATATTGATTTTATATCGCTTTCCTTGGTGCATTCCAGAGTTGAACACCATAGAGCCAAATCGGTTTCAAGATTTGGTTGTAGATTAAGATTTTGTTGCGTGTGGACAGTTGAGAAGCACGTCCCAAAAGCCAGTACAATTGTCTATATTTAAGATTTAATTCATTCTTTTTCTTTTTCACGTGTTCCATCCATCGCAGTTTAGTATCTAATGTCATGCCTAAGTATTTAGCAGTATTTGCGTAAGGTACTTTAAGGCCATTTAACATGAGAGAAGGTGTGCTTACAATTATCTGTTTGTAAAATTTATGTGTACAGATTTTGACTCATTTAATTTGATCTTCCAAATTTTTGTCCACGAGTGTATTTGATTAGAAGCATTTTGTAATATGCCTTTGGCCTTCTGCACGTCTGAGTGCGTAACCATCAGGGCTGTATCATCAGCAAAGGTCGCCACAATTACGTTTTCGTTTTGTGGGATATCACTCGTAAACAATAAGTAGAGAACGGACCCCAAAATACTTCCTTGCGGCACGCCTGCTCTTATCTCTTTTAGCTCTGAGTATTCTTCTTCCACTCCGACCCAAAAGAGTCTCTCAGATATGTAGGATTTTAACAGTGTTACATACTGTGTGGGTAATTGCTTATTTAATTTAAAAATCAACCCCGATGCCAGACCTTATGAAACGCCTGAGCTACATCAAAGAAGATAGCTGAACAGACCAGTTTTTCTTCTAATGTTTCCTCTATTGTATTGATGATTCTGTGGACTTGGTCTATTGTAGAGTGTTTCTGTCTGAATCCAAACTGATGATTTGAGATCAATTTTTTTCTTTCAATTATTGGTTTTAACCTTTTTAACAGCAACTTCTCAAAGACTTTTGAAATGATGGGCAGCAAAGATATTGGCCTATAAGACGTGACTTCATTGAGCAATTTTCCTGGTTTGGGGATCATGATGATTTCAGCAACCTTCCATATACTAGGAACATGTTTTAGTCTAAAGACTGCATTGATTAAATACATTAGCATTACTACCCCCTTATTTGGTAACTGTTTCAGAATTTCACCAGTGATAAGATCAAAACCAGGAGCTTTTTGGCATTAATGTTCGTTCTTATCTCATTAACTAGTTCTTTTTTAGTAACAAATTCTATTTCTTCAAATTCACTATTTGTATTTTCTTCAGTGTCCACATCAGAATGTATATCATTCGGCTGAAATATTTCTTCAAGCTATTTTGAAAAGGTGTCTGCCTTCTGCTTACCGTCTCGTATATATATAAAATGATGGGAGGAAGGAATTTCCAGAATTTAATAATCGCCTGATACATTCTGATGTTAGATGAAACGAAACTAAATTAAATCATACATGATTAGTGAAAAGTACAAGAGAGTCTTTTATGGTACCGGTCTTAAACAAGATGATGCCAAGACGATTAGTGATGGATGATTCCCTTCGATTACTGTCGTATTATTGAATATTAGATACCATCGCTGTGGTTGTATTGTTTTGATTTTTTCAATCCTTGAAACTTCAATAACTTTTACTTTTCATGCATTTAAAGAATTGACTGTGTTTCGCCGCTGTTTTCTACAACACGTCCCCTTTAGAGGTATAAATTTCCTCGTCGACCTCTCTGATCCCGGTTTCCACGAAAATTGCGATTCGAGGAGATTCGGTTTACAGCGAGTGTAGTTGCGAGTAAAATGTTCATTATGAGGTTGGTTTGGTCATATTTCGTACCGCACTGAGATACTGGCCGCTTTTCAAAAGTCGCCAGGAAACCCCTGTCTCAGGTTAATACAATTACCGCAGTCGACTCTTTCCGTTTTTGTTACACCAGGGGGGTTCTCCCACAATTTCATTAACATAACTACTTTGGAACCGCGTCGTTTTTAGAAAATAATGTAATTACCTCACAATTAAATTCAAGAGAAGCCTTGTTACGTCTGTGTACCGCGTAATGTATAACACCCTTTGCAAACTTCTTCGCAGCTGTCACAACAACATAGTAGGGTCGGATGAACTTTACAGCCGCGGTTTTGTAGTTACCACCTTGGCTTCCCCGTCGTCGCAACCCTTTGCTTGTTCACGGAAACACCAGAATCTCGCCACTACAAGGCTTCCAGTTTCAACTCACACTTTCTGGGGCGTCGGCGTTTCCGAAACGAGAAATCTGGACCCCTTTTCCCCTCAGCATATAATGTTCCATTAAACGAAATCTTGGCCCCTTGCTTATGCGTTACATCATCACGTTCCGTCATTTGTCGTTCATCGTTACTTCCTAGACCTCGTCCATTTCTTCATTTTCAGTCTGTTTCTGGCTTATGAAAATAATCAACGTTTTGCTGTAGCTTTTCCGCCTCATTCCTAAACATATGAATATAACTTCGATCAGTTTTCTGCATTAGTACCTGTTTCTATTTCTTCATTTAGGTTTTTTGTTATCACTATCGCCATAGTGTCATTGAACATCTTTTACTTTCTTTTACGCGTCCCTTCGAGATGTCATTATAAAAGTTAGAACTTAAGAATATCTCCTCCTAGGTTTCTTACTGCCACACGCCCCTTACCTACATTCAATACCTTAACCACTCTCCGGCCTCTTCAAGCCATCATCTCTAAACTGCTTTTGTGTCATGTGTTTTGTGTCTTCACTACTTCCGCACAACCCTCACAATCGAGCCCCCAGGGTTCAGGGCGGGGGATACAACGAATGGTGCCATGGCCGCCCTTGCAGTGGATGATTTGCGTGCGAATATCAAATTATTTACCCTCATTTTTATCATTACTGTGACAGTTGCCATTTTTCTTTAAAAATGCTGATATGATCACTTATACTTAAAAATTCCATACATTTAATTTAATATTTTAATCGTTTTAATAAAATTACTTCTCAGCATTCAACATTTAAAAATAATCGCTGATTAAGAAACAGCACACTCTTGTTAAGATATTGCCCTCGTAACATTTCCTTCTGAAAAGTTAAACTTTATGAACTTTATTCTGAATTTGAACTTGCAGCAGTGAATTTGTCGCAACAATGCCCACGAGTTACGCACGTTTCCACTACACTAGCTGCCTTCAAATTATTCCGCGACAGCACCGCACTCCGTGAGTCTGGTTTATTTATGTTGCAACATCTTTGCTTGCACTCATCATTAAGCTTCGTCGGCCAGAGCTTTTCATGTCGACTTTTTCCCAACGCCTGTATCTACGTCTTCAGTCTCACATCACCTATTCCTCTCCTCTGCTGCCGCTTCCACGGCGCCAGAGCTGCCTCCCGCGCCTTGGCCGCCTCCGCCGTTGCCTTCCCTTCGCCATTTTCCGCTCCCTCTCAGCCGCGCGGCCGAAATCCAGCTCCCGTTTTGAGCCCAGCCCTCTTCTCCATTCCGGCTCTACGGGCATGTATTATAATAATAATAGCAATAAACGTATTTCGCCCGCGAATGGAACGGGACTCCCAAATGGGCGATGCACTCCCTCGTTTTTTCTAATACGCGGGACACACCGATGGGCGCGGGAAGTTCCCTGCCTGCGGCGGCCGCCGGCGCAGCTGCTGCTTGGGCTTCCGTGACGCCTGTGCCAACGCGGCCTCCACGCCGATGCTCGGGACATTACTTTCGGTGCCCGAACGATCTTTCCTACCAAATTGTGTGTGAGTGGCAAAGAGACGGGTTTTGAATCTGATTTCGGAGGTTTATTTACCCCGGGGTGCAGATGTGTCAGAATAAACTTTGGTATTAGCTGCGATCGGAGAGATTATTGAAGTCACTTGCTGACTGAGAATTCTAAGCGTTTGAGTTAGGCGTGATAGTTGTAGTAAACTGTTCTGAAGACAGTTGAAAGCTAGTATTTTATCCCAATTACTTTGTTATTCCGATCAGTTGCAATTAATGATTTCCTTATCTTCTTTATGACTATATTGTGGTAACAAACACATGTTCACATACTTCTATTGAAAATTCGATTTATTGAATCAAATCGCGACAATGGAAAAGTAGAAGATGGAAAACGACTTTTTTACTATCATTCATTTTCATATTTTGTTTGTTGATCAGAGAAAACATGTATACATTTTATCTTAAATCAGAATAGAAGAGCATTAATTTTCAAAAGGATTATTAAGTCACGTAGTTTAGAAAATGTTATTTTGCATTCGTTTCCTTTGTACTTAAACTGTTGAAGCTGAAACCTACGAGTTTGCGCAACCGCGAATGGAGAAAAATATAAGTTATCTTCTTAGCACAGATTTCTACTCTTAACGTTTAGTACATGGATCTATGAATACTAATAAGATGAAGGCAAAAGTGAAGTTCTCCCTGAACCACAATTTGCCCCTCTGTGACTTACATGTACAGTAAATTTAACGCAATCTGAGAGCATACCTAAAATGTATTTCTTTCACTCCGTATAATTTTAAATAAACGTTTTCTGGAATTTAATCTGAAAATTATAAACGGAGTCAAAGAATTGTATTATTTTTTGGATTTTGCTTAAATACACATACTTTAGTATTAGCAAATTTTAAAAATTGAAAATGTGTGTGTAATGTAAGTTCTAGTTTAAAATGTACATGGAAAAATAGGGATTGTAATGCACTTCTTTACTGAAGAGAAGATTCCTTATTACACCCTCTAGAAAAAAAAATTGATCTCAAACTATATTTTTCTTAAAAGATGAGACACTGATGTTGTCTGGTATCAATGTTTTTATTTAGAGCTAAAAGATCTTTTTCGATAGCTTAGCTATCATCATCAGAGCTATCTGAAAAAAATTACAAAATTTTGAAACGAAAGTTGCATTACAAAAGGTTATTAACAAAATTAAGTTTTCGTAAAAATTGTTAGTGCCAGATGCGTAGGCAAGCTGGATCGTTACCTTACAGCCTCTGGGCGGAAAACGAAGTTCTGCGAATATTTTTGTGTGCCTCTCGCTTAAGAGAACAGAAGGCCGGTCGAAAGCATGAAGGGCGTGGTGGGGGCGGCGCGGCAGGTTGGTGGCCGGCGGAGGCGTCAGGAGCCGACGGGCGGGCGAAGGGGGGGGGGTACAGTTAGGGGTTTCGTTTCAAAATTTTGTAATTTTTTTCAGATAGCTCTGATGATGATAGCTAAGCTATCGAAAAATATCTTTTAGCTCTAAATAAAAAACATTGATACCAGACAACATCAGTGTCTCATCCTTTATTGAAAAAGGTATCTACATTATCAACAGTTATACTAATATATTTTTCTTGTTTAGATATTTTAATGTATAGGTACTTGAAGTTCGTGTTTATCTGCTTTTCATTAAAAATATTTCAGTCTTTTTATCTCCAACAGATTAATATTATTCCATAATTACACTAATTCCAATATTAGTACCCAAAGAAATGAAGAAGAGCAAATGAAAACATTACTTTTGTATACTTCATTACGAAAACTATCAAGAAAATGGTAAGTACCAGCTAGTGTGTATTAATTGATATGAAACTGGATTTGTGTGAATTCTCACAGGAATAACCGCCCATAAATCTTTTACATGCAGTCGTTAAGGTCAACGGAAAACTGCTGTGTTAAAATTCCATTTCCTGGCAAAGAGTCAGGGTAAAGTGGGAGTTGTACCGGAACATTCAAGGTCGCAAACTCTCTCTCTCCATCTGTGCCAGCCACTATTATTTTCTCTTTTGGTCATTCTCTGTCTATCTTTTTATCAATTTATCCCCCACTTTCATTTTCTTTTTCCGACTCCCTCTTCCCCGCCTTCCCTCTCTGTCTCTCTCTCTCTTTCCACCTCCCTAGAACTTGAAATATAGAACGCTATCTCTGACAACTCGCCGCACGCGTTACGTATTTTACACACTCCTTTCGGTTCCTTCCAGCGAATGTGTCAAAAGAGCCAAATCGAGAGCCTATTTCTGTGGTGTTCGATCCCTGTCATTTTCCCCGCGCGAGGGCGCCGGCGTTTGGGCGCGGAGTGCAAAGCCGCATTCGGACGTCAGCCCAAGCGCAGACTTGTCTCAAGAGGCCGTTCGCACAGTAGTTTGCGGAACAGCGAGCTCAGAGAGACGGCGAGAGAGGCAGTGGGAAGGAGGGGGAGAGGAACCACGGCTGGGCGGATAAGTGGGATATGGATTGGAGAAGTTTCCTCGAGAGCTTCTTGGTTACCAGACGGCTTTTGCCTGAGGAGAGGAATTCTAGGAACGACGAGAATGCTAGTAGAAAGTTTCTTCCCAAGTCTAGTTTACCGTGAGTAATATTTACATAAAAATACTTTAGGGGAATTACAAGAAATATAAACAACAATTTGACAATGTGGCATTCGTATACAATAAATTGGTAGTTGAATGAAGAGAATAACTTTACATAACACGAACAGAGTACTCTAGATACTAACGATTGCATACGAACATGCTAATTTTGCATGTTGCATTTTTTGCATACAAACACGCTAATACGAACATGCTGCATTTTATTGTTCATACATCGTGAAGAAATTCATAGACTTCAACTACAATAATACAATATAGAGTTCAAATGGTATCCCCTAGAGATAAAGGATGTCTGGTTTAGCTTCTATATTACACATTGCCGAGTCGCAAATTGCTATGGTGGCGGAAACTATCTCGTGGGACAGCAAACTACTACCAGGCGACGAAGCTCCGCCAGTGGCATCGGCGGCTGGGGCCAGCGTGTGGAGCGGTGAGGGGCGGAGGCGGGGGCGGGGGCGTTGAAGGGAGTCAGAGGCAGCACAGTGCGGGCGCTTCATTAGCGGCGCGTCGCGTGTGCGCCTCGCGTCCGTCACTCGGCGCGGGCGGCGGGGGCGGCGGCGCTCGGCCAGCTTTTGTCACGGCGCGATAGAGACGGTTCCCGACGGCGGCGACGGACACGCGAGCGGGCCCACCGCCGCGTGCCGCACGCGTGCCTCGGGACGTGCCGGCGCGACACCCTACCACGGCCCGCCGCCCCCGAGTGCGCAAACGCCCGCCCTCCTGCCTTCCCGCGTGCGCGCGTGCCCTTAAAGTGGATAGGCGCGGCGCTGTGCGCTCCCGCCCCGCGCAACACAGGCCGTTCTCCTCCCTCCCCGCCCCGCCCCGCCCCATCGCCACCGCTGCCGCCGACGCTGCTTGTAACGTCGTGTACGACGTGTTGATTCGCGTCAAATTAGCCGCCTCCGGCCCGCCCGCGCCCGCTTCCCTCCCGCCAGCCACACCCCCACCCGGCGCGCTGGCTTGCCCCGTCCCTTCGCTCTCCGCGCCGCCCGCGCCGCCCAGCCTCTCGCGACGCCCTCCGCACCACTGACGCCCCCGGAGGCGGCGACGGCGTCGGCAGCGCCCCGGCGCGGGCGTCCGCCGCCTCCACCGCCGCCGCCCAACTTTGCTCATAAAAAGTTGCGCGATCGTTAGGCGCGACTTGCGGCGGTGTACGCAACACTCGCGCGCACCCCGCGACCCGCAACACAGCGCTGTCCCGCCCCGCCACGCCCCCCTCGCCCCCACGCAGCCGACGTCGCCCCGCGCGGCCACCGCTTAAATTGAAAATAATTCAGCGCCAGTAAAGTTTTACTGCGCAAATCGTTTTATTAGCGCGTTCGGCGGCGCGGGCGCGCGGCGAGCCGGTTTGCGCCGAGACCAGCCCTCGCCCCCGCCCCAGCCAGCGGCCGCCCTCGCCGCCGTGGCATGCCACCGGAGAAGAGGCGACCGCCCCCGCCCCCGCCTTCGTCTCCGGCTGCTACCTGCTCGCAGCGCGAGTTTCGCGTGCCCGCCCCTCTAACTGCGCCAATTACGGAATTAGCGCCGGGGTGCAGAGTGCGCGGCCGGGGGGCGCTGCAGGCGGCGGCTGCGGCGGAGGGGCGGAGGCGGGCGATGTTGGCGGGAGGGAGGCAGCCGCGGTGGCTGCTCTAGCGGTGCTGATGCGGCGGTGGCTGCGGTAGAGCCAGCGGCGATTGTGCGATGGCCCTCCCCCCCCCGTGGGTGGCCGCGTCTCATCGCCGCGCGAGGCCGACTCGTGTTTCAATCACTGCCCAAGCGCAGGGGAATGTTCGATTCCAGTTGCTGGGGTGCATACAGCTGTGTTTACCACAAATGTGTCGTGCGAGCTCAGCTAAATACATAAATGTATTTTTAGAATGATTTGGAAAATGTTATTTGAGTTTGAAAGTTTTTCTCTCCCCCAATTAATTATATCACAGAGAACTTCAGTGATAATCTTAATCATAGTTTCACTGTTATTCGCAGTATGTTTTATGAACTAATATTAACGTGCTCATCTATTTATAATATATTTGCTGCTCACTTTATATTTTATATTTCTTTTGTGTTGGTAGCTGGACACCTAGGGTTTCTTCCCTTTTCATAATTCCTTCCCTTTTCACCATTAGTAACATGCCATTCCTAACACCACCTTTATTCGAATATATTATGCAGGACTTGAAATTCCTACAAAAGACTTTGGTCTTAATTGAAGTTCTTCTGTACAACACGATGATTTAGTTGTGGTTTCTACGCGTACTTATTAAAGGACATTGGAATATATTTCACATGTGACATGTACTTTTGTAACATCACATAATTAATGTATTATTATTATTATTATTGTTGTTAGCCTAATGAATCCCGTATCGTGCATTAGCAGAAGAGATTTAACCGCGTACGAGGTGAGGTGAAAAGTTGGTATTTCCGCCTAATTACAGTTCGATATAAATAGTCTTGAATATATTTGACACGTTGGATTTAGTGTAGTGTGTTAGATTCAGTTATATGTTAATATATTGATGTCAAACGTGATGAGAGCATGTTATATTGTAATTTGTGACACACGTATTGAATTTCGTGCGTTGAAATCTACTAGTTGGTAATGAAATTCATGTTAGAGAAAAGTCCTCATTCCTTAGTGCAATCTTTCCTCATTTATTTTAGAATAATATGAATAATTGGAACATCTTCATAGAAGAAAAATACTACCGTAAGTTTAAATGAAGTGGCAAACCCACTCCCCTTCCAACTTTAAAATGTTTCTCATACAATTTAATGTACGAGATATGCATGTAACTGTAATAGACGTACTACTCGTAAATGCAAATATTCAAAAAAGCATTAAAACACAAAGCAATGAATGAATGGGAAAATATTCATTACGTAATTGATGGTTACAAAAATAATTAACAAGTTATGATTGATTGTTTCATTAATAGTTAAACTTCGTCCACAAATAGTTGGGTTATTCCTTATGTACAGTTACACCATTCAAGTACATACGCGCTATCCCTCACGGCTGACTTGCCTTTGAACCGTCCGGCAAAATCCAAGAAATGCGGAGTCGAATCTCTGACGAGGAGTTGCCTCCTTTTAGTGCCTCTCTCGCATGGAAACCCTATCCGAGCGAGCAGCGTCCGCAGGGAGTTTTCATAATGTTCCCGAAGCACGGAATGGATATCATTGAAATTGCGTCATTAATTTCTTTATGTTATTGCGTCGTCGTCGTCATCGTTCCATAGAATATGCAGCTACTTCGGTTCTTTATCAAAGCCTTCCATTCCAGCCTCGTGCGCATTTATCACCGCTCGGCTGCGCTGGCGGCGGCGGCGCCGCCGCCGCCGTTCGGGGCCCAAGGGGCGCGCACAGGCGCAGTGGTGCGGTGCCCGCTGTCTGCTAGGGCCAATCAGAGCCTTCGCCTTGGGCCCTCATACACGAGGGCTACCTTATGCTATAGTCTGAAACATTTGGTGTGTAAGACATTATAAAGAATGCGAAAAGAATGGAAGACTGCAATTGTAATTCCTTATTAACGAATTTTAAAAGTAAACATGTAAGACAAGAATGTGTGCGTACACTTGCAGTTAAAAATACTTAGAGAAGCATCGAGAAAAAAAAATCAAAGCAATATACTCTGTATTATTCTCCGTAAATAGTAATGATGAAAACTGTCATGACAAACGAAACATGTCATTTTATTTGTTGTAATTATGCCGATGCAGCTGCGGCGGTTGCTCTTCGCTGCGGTATCTGCATCCTTCTGTAATCTTAAGTAATCTCACCATGTGATTTCAATGGCTAGACAAACATCCATCAAAAAAGTGTAAAATCATTCTGATATGTCAATGAACGTCATGTAACCTGTCAGGGTTCTTAGTCGCCCATATTCCGTTTGGGATACGACATAAGAACAGGAAAAATGTTACATCCTCTGTTGGTCGGTTGAAAGCGTTCTTCCGAAAGCAGAGGAGTTGCAATGCGCAGCGACGCGCCATTCGGGTGCACTGTGCAGGCGTCACCGGCTGAAGAGGCCGCCTTCCCTCCGGAGGCCGCGAAGCGCTTCCAAGCAGCCGCCCATCGCGTCGTCCGCCGGATAACGACCAAACACGGGGACGCGGACTCGCCAGCCTCGCACAGCGCCGCCTCGCTATCCGGCCGGCCGCTTCCACGCCGATTAACGCACGGCGACGCCGCTCGTTAGCCGCCGACGCCGCCGTCCACTCCGCGCGACTTCCGCCTACTGACATTGCCAACTTCGCCGCCTCCACGTCCTCCACCCCTCCGCCCCCGCTCCCCCCGTATCCGCCCCTTTCGCCTCCGGCCACTCCGTCTCAGCCCCCGGTTGCGCCTCGCCCCCTTCGCTGCCTCCGTCCCCATCGTCTCCGCCAACGCCATATCCTTCGCCGCCTCCTCCTCCGCCTCCTGCGTCCCCACGACCTTCGCCTCCGCGTTTTCGTTCTGCGCGTCCTCCGCCTCACACAACTTCGTCTTCTTTTTCTTCGCCGCCGTCGCCTTCTCCTCCATCTCCTTCTCTACCTCTTCCATCTCCTTCGCCCCCACGTCCTCCGCCAGGACCACCACCGCTACCCACAGCCACTGCTACCGCTACCGCCTCTGTGGCTGCTTTCGACGCTGTCGCCTGAGCCGCGAAGGCGCTGCCCGCCGCCCGCCGCCACCACCGTCGATTGCGTCACTCGGCAGACAAAGCGCCGGCAAGCGTGATGACCGCGCCGCGCGCTGACGTGAGAAGCCCATTAAGTTTGATGTGCGATGCCACAGGGTGGGCTGGCAACAGGTACTTTGGAAATGACATGCGAAGCGTAGTATCTTTTCAGGTTATATATTTGTCTTGTCTACTCCCCCCTTTCAGAGTTCGCCTACTAAACATAGTTCCAATGTCACAATAGTATTTGACCAGAAAAATGCAAGTAAGTCGACCTCGGTTTTTTGAGAGTCAAGAGTTAAAACTTAATTGATTTTTGAGAGCTTAAAAATTAGATAAGGTTATCAATGACTGCAAAGACCTGCTGGGGACGCATTACAATTTATCTGCATTTCAGGAGGCAAAGCACTTATTTCTACTATCCTACTATAAACTTGGATAGGCATTGATGAATTAAGAAAATAAAGTAATTAAGAATGAAAGAACAAAGCACATAGGAAATGGATCTTACTATTTCTTCAATTGCCTGTTTGATTGTCGAAGGCAATGAGTAATTAATTTTTTCCCCTTTTTCTACATTTACAGTTTAATTTCGAAGCGAACAATTTACAATAACACAATCTTAAAATCACTAACGCACATTTCATGATTCATTATATTGTCATGTGATCATTATCATTATATGATTCATTTCATTATATTGTCATGTGTATCATCATTAAGATACTTCACGAACATCTTGATATGCATACAATCTTGTGACGGTGAATACAATGAAAGTATTCATTTGAAGAATTATGCTTATTGTTGGAGAGTTGAACATTGTCTTTAGAACAAACGTATATCTCAGATATTAAACGATTTTAATTCAAAATGTATGCGTCAAAAATGGAGTAAAGTTTCACAAGGTAAATCTTTTCTTTATACAAACTTATAACTTCTGCACGTTACTCAATTTTTATAGAATCATATTCCTTCAACAATAAAGAAATCAAGTGGCTTTTTTAATTGCCGTATAAACTTGTTTGATTATTCGTATCTTTCTCCTCACCTCGGTGTTGTCTAATTTAACTTCTTATCCAACATCATGCTCTTGAAACATCCATGTATGTTCCACACGCGTATGAAGACAAATTTCAGCTCATTAGTAGCGCTGCAGCGATTCGGACCGGGAGGTGGGAGAGTTCGAGTCCCGTCGGTGGCGGACTCTAGCTATAGAGCTAGGTCGATTTCAGTCACTCTCTGAAGAAGTCTAGCAGCCAGATGCTCTCATGGTTTCATCGATTTATACCAGGCTCATGCAAGAGCAGTACCCTAACAAGAGGGCCACGGATCGCACGCGATCTTTTCTTCCTTTTTACGATCTCTCTCTTTCCTCATACACATTTACATTACCTGTACTACAATAGAACACATGTCTAGAGACCAGTGGGAGCAAAGAGCTTCTCCCGTCTTGAGCGGTGCCCCTTTGAGGAAGATTATTGGAGGGAGAAAATCCTCGGAAGCTAGCATGCATGCAAGTTGATGTCATCCAGCGGAGGAAGAAACATTCACAACACTATTGCTGCGCCTCCAATTCCTTCGCCAGGACCAACACCGCTACCTACAGCCACTGCTACCGCTCCCGCCATTGTGGCCGCCTCCTGCATTAAACATTCACTACACAATTGCTGCGAATATCTTGATAATGGGTGTGTGGTCTATAGGCACTTTTGTAAAATGATGTCAAAAAGTATACTGGAAGCTAAAACATATAAGCTTAAAAAAATTGGGAGTTGAGTGATGGAAAGTTACTTGTAAATTAAATTGTGTGTGGTTCTGGCCTTGTACAATTCTTTGCCGCTTCCTCTTACGCCATTGATTTCGTTTTACGTTGTAAGAGTCTGTCTGTTCTGGCACAACAGCTCCTGACGGGACCAAGGCCTACCAGCGGCGTCCAGGCTTTGCGGCTAGGGGTTAGGGGGGACGTATGGTTAGAACATAGACATCCCTACGCCATATTCCGGTCTTCTCAACCTGAAAAGTGAGCTTTCTCATTGTCACAGAGCAACGGATTCTGGGACATTGCAAGGAAAGCGCAAATTTTAATCTGCCCTTACCGGGAATCGAACTCGGGCTTGCGTCATGAAAAGCGAGTACGCTGACAAGTGAGGTATCCATGGGGCCACGTCGTAAGAGTAGCATTGATATAATATTTAGCAATTACAATAAAATAGTGTTTTCCAGGAACAAGAGGAATTTATAAAAACGGTATCTATTCATTTCATTTTCCCATATGCCCACATTTGTGCAAACAGCGCAAACAATTGCGAAAGTCTCCTCTAGGGTTCCGGGAATATTTCGAAAACAGATTTCTATCAAAAATAAAAACGAATGAAGAATTATATTTTGAAATATTATCAACAAAGTTTTGTATCTGTAAACTCTGCAAACCGACTGTTGGCAAATTGCAAGTGTTGTGTTCTTGTTCTACTTCCTTCTATTTCATCACGAATGCTTCTGAACGAAACTAAAATTCACCCATACGCTATCAAGTGTACACGCTCATGAAAACACAAACAAAGCACGCTGAGGGAACGCATCACAGTTTATTTTAAAACGCGCCAACACACAGACTGTGCTGACTCGTATCATTCAATAACGACAGAAAGCATGTTCAAGAGAACATCAAAGCCCTTTGCTCGAATAAACTACACGGTTCTGCAGTTTCCTATAGATGACGTGCAAATTCAGAGATGAGCGGAGGGATTTACTTGAAGACAAACGCACAACTCGCAGTTTGCATCAAATAAACGTTTGTTACTCTGTGCAAACGAACAAATACACAAGCTCAGTAATCGATGTTAGGCTAATTCCCCTCATCAATGTATGCATCCATCACCGTACACTTCTCGCTTATGGCGTCAGCACCTCATATTACCTCAAAGTGGGACGCTGGGTAAATCGCTCGCAACTCTTGTTCTACTGTGGATTTTACCATTTGCTCACGTTTCTTAATTCATACTGTGATATTCGATACCCGCAGTTAGCTATTGCGATAGACTTAATTCTCTCTACCATATTTAAACACTGTATACAACTCGTATCATCCACTCTTAAATATTGCATTGCCATGCTACGAATAGTTTTATTTACCTAATAATTTGTAAAGGAAACTCGTAGGAATTCACATCATGTTGTTTATTCTGACATCGTTGTTCTAAATCATTGATGCGAAAATGCGCAATTGTTATTTTTAAAAATAAATGGAATAAATATTTTCAAATGCATAAGAAGTAATTTGTAAATATAAAAAACAAAGAACAGACAGAAAAAGGACCAATGTGAAGTAAGAATAATCCATTGAACATTCATTGTTTTTAATGCATTTAAATCTAGTACTACGACAAAACCGCGATTGATATTTCAATTTCTAATGATGATTATAACATAAATTTCATACCACACCCTACTAACGATCCAAAAAAATTTCAAGAAAACAATTGTTAGGAATAAGAGAGATGAGTGAAATTAAGTGAGGTAAGGAATAAAATGAAGTTGATCTTCACGAAGTATCACTATTCCAAGGAAACGTTGCTCCTATTCTTGTTCCCACTTCTCCCGCTTGCCTCTCTCAGCCCCCGGGCTGTGGATGCTTCGTATTACTCCATTACCGTCTCGTCATCCCTTGAGCTGACTAATCCGTTCTGTGTCACCGCATGTGTGTTCCTCCCGTCAAATATCGATTCCCATTAGTTCATCAACACGTCACATATCCCATCCAGTGCCACCGCGGATCTCCTTCCTCCGCTCCATTTGTAATCTGCCGCCCCATAACCGGGTTCTCCATTTCGCCGCCCATCTGTGTGCTTCTTCACCCATGCAGACAGACAGTCTTTCACCACGTATTACACGTTACTCTTTCCCGCGCATTCTTATGCAGCCCAAACAACACTGTGTCCATAAGAAATGTTTTTCACCAGTTATTCGATTTTTTTCTTCTGGAGAATTCTTCAGAGAAAACTGTCTCCTCCAGTATCAGTTTTTTACTCAATAAATTTAATAGTATGTATTTAATCTTTGGAGTTGGAAGTTAAGTTATAAACATCACATTTCTCTTGTAATAAAAGTTAGCTGTATGTGCACGAGTTAAAGGAAATATGTTTGTGAAATCGAAACGTAAAATGTTGTAATATCATTTATTCGTTTAGCAAATTTTTTAACAGTAGGAGTAAATGTAAAAGAAAGTTTTAAAATAATATTCTTTTTTGAAAATATTTAAATATTAATTACTATTATTGTAAAAATTAGTTATGTACAGGCCACATTACCTGCAAACTTAAGAGCTATGTATTAATATCATGAAATATATTCTCTCAGTATACATACTGTCCAGAATTACCCGCACAGAAAGACAGAACCGTATGCACCATCTGAAAAAGAACAAGAATACACAAATATAAAGGTTCTTCTAAGCTAATCACAACTCAGAAAGCATTTCTTCCAAGTAGTAGTGTAAATACTATCTGACCAGAACGTTACGTTCTCACATGCGACTAAGAAATATTGTTCTCTTATTGATGGGTGTGAGTCACCTAATTGCTGTTCGCTATGCCCCGTCTGTGCACGACTTTCCGTTTCTAAAATAAAATTAATATTAATAATAAGATATTAATAAATAAATTTAAAGAAAGAATAAATAAAAAATAAATAAAAATATAAAAAATAAAACTAAAAAATAAGTAAATTAAAAAAATACACAAACATCGGTACTAAATTTAAATTCTTTTGGAGCTAGGCTCTTCAATCCTTCTAATGGTCTGGTTTTGCAGGGTGCCAGCTCGACTTGCGGTGACTCTTGTTGGGCGTCACTAACACATGCACACGTAGCTGGTTTTCCACGAACTGGTTTCAATAACCAATTCACTGAAGTCTCTGATCATTTGTCGTTGCTGGGCATTGAATAGTGGCTCTGGCTGAGCCCCGTTTTCATGAACTTGCAGAACGATCAAATTTGCCACTATTCAACGACGTCTGCCAGGGCCCGCAACCGGCGGGTGGTAGTGCAGACGGTAGGAGAAGAAAAGACATTTCCTCGACGGGTGACAAATATGCTGCTAATTTTCAAATGCTTTCAAGTTTTAAAGTACAGCACGAAGTAGTAGGTCTGTAGGTGGCAGCGTATATCAGCCTCTTCGGAAATATATTGACGTGGTAGCCTCATGTCTGCTCCCTGCGAAATATATTGACGTGGAAGCCTTATATACGAGCAATTTCAAAATGTACACTGGTGTTTGCGAAAATTTCAACCATTGTTACCATTGCAGACTGAATGGTCGGAATTACATAAAAATCGGTGGATGTGTAGAATAGTTTATCGATAAGAAGTGATAAATTTTCATAGCGCTGGTATGCACGTTAGCCTAGCAGCGACTTCCTTTGTGTGACAGGTGAAGTCAGCGTTAGGCGACACTGTCTTTGTAGAGCCGTTAAACGACGTGGAAACGTGCAAGTAAGT
Source organism: Acheta domesticus (assembly GCA_031308135.1). Taxonomy (NCBI): domain Eukaryota; kingdom Metazoa; phylum Arthropoda; class Insecta; order Orthoptera; family Gryllidae; genus Acheta; species Acheta domesticus. Next base: position 109,224,720 of record JAHLJT010009436.1, read on the forward strand.
GCCAGTATGCCTCTTTGACGCCAAAGGACGCTCTATGAGCACCTGAATGATTGAGAATGGGGCAAAATGTTTGGTCACCGAGAAGCGGGTTTATCGTGCCGTGACATTGGCCTCGAACGGGACACGCTGCTACGACAGTGATGCTTGTGTGGATCTAGTGTGTAGAGGAGTGTCGTACACAGCGGCTAGCGGGTACTGGACCACACAATGTGACCACAGTTCAAGATGACCGCCATCTTGTCCGCATGGCCATAACCGAGAGAAAGCACTGCAACGGGTGTGGTCATGTCTAAGTCGACGGTTCGACGCGGTCTACTGAGGGATGGACGGGTGGCATGCGTATCACTGCGTTGGATTCCCTTGACCCGAAAGTACCAACGCCTCAGACAGCAATGGGCATGACGCAGAGAGCAATGGGCACGCCTCAGACAGCAACGGACACGCCACAGACAGGAATGGGCGCGCCTCAGATGTTCACTGGTGTGCTGAGTAGTGCATGCAGTGTTTTAGGACGAGTCCCGCTTCAATTTGTTGTACAGCGATGGTCGCGAACGTGTTCGTCCCTACCGTGGTGATCGCAATCTGCCAGCCTGCATTAGTCTGCACCATAGAGGACAAATGCCAAGTGTGATGGTTTGGGGCGCCATTGGCTAAAATGTGCGATCTCGTCTCATACGCATTGTGGACAATTTGAACAGCAACCGCTACATGAAGGAGGTTTTAGAGCCCTAGGTACTGCCCCTCTTTCAAGCATCAGGACAAAGCCCGACCGCATTTGGCGAGAAATGAGCAAGTTTTCTGCGAAGAACGACGGATACCCCCGCTTCCCTTGTGATATGTCCATAAATGAAAGTCGCCCCGCTAACTCAACAACAATTTATTGGTTCCTTTAATACATAGTTGCCAGCCATTATAGGATTAGGGAGTAGCCTCTCTCTGAGCTGTGCCGTGTTCCTACGGCATCAGACCGACGGGTGGTAACTACCACTAGCCGGCACATTGCCAGTCCTTGGCAATCTCCAATCCCCTGCTTCTCCACACGTCCGGCTCCTGGACGTTTCCCGCCGACTGCTGGCTGTGACCGTCGCCCCACGACGATAGACTACCGACTGCTCGTTCACTGGGGTCGACTGGTGTCTGCACTCGGGACTGCCCTCTGGGTGTCGGCTGGCTCCCTTTAAGGGCCGATGCTAAGCGGTGAGATTCGCTCTCGCCGCTCGAGCCTGCTAGGTCGTGTCCATGGCTTGCCGCTGCCGCCACCCCGATCCCCGACAGGGTGCGCTGTCTTGCTGCTCGCGCGCCAAATACAAAAGTCATGCGCGACCTAACAAGCGCGACATGACACCTTGTCTGCACGTTCACCTGACATATCGCCCATCGAACATGTCTGGGATATGATCGGTCGGGAACTTGTTCGTTCTGGTCCTCCTGCAGCCACTGTCGGTGCTTTGTAGTAACTCGAAGAAAACGCGTGCAACGTGTTCCCCAGCAGCATATCCAGGCAATCTTCCAATCCATGCACGACGTCTAGAGGCTCTGAGGGCAGCGTGTGGTGGCTTCACACCGTACTTAATACTCAAGGTCAAAATGCAATTTCAGTTCTGTAATTATAATCATTTATATATTGCAATTTTCCTAATCTGTGGAATAAATTTCTTTGTAATAGTAAGTCTCCTTCTTGGTGTTGCAATTTTCACAAATATCAGTCTATTAACTCCTAATCAAGCGGGTAGAATTTAAAAATGTTTGATGACGTCTTTGTTTTCTGTGATCATAACTCAATATTTCATTTAGATGCAGATAAGTTGGGTCAACTTGCATTTGCCATTCCATAACAACAGAGAGATCAAATTAATTTATTATTGATTACTATTTTCTTATTGAACATCAACGTGATAATTCTCAACATTAAAGTTTTGCTTTCTGTCTATTCATAATTTCTTAAAATACATTTATATTTTTTCCTATTTATTTCTTTATTTATTTATTAACTTCTGACTCTACGATACTAAATCGATATGATCTTAGTCCTGGCACTGTACCGCTGTTGAAATGTAATAAGAACTTCCCCGAGGCGTCCGCTGGCACAGAGCTCCAGCATTTGCTCCGTGTCTCAAAGCCTCCTCGGTCACTCGGTCTTGAGCTCCACCACGCACTTACAGCCCATTGCCCATTGACGTCTCCGTCCCTCCCGTCTGCCACTGCCTGACCCACTTCCTCTCCGCCGAGCGTCCAGCCCTCTCGCGCGGCGCGGCGCGGCGCGGCGCGCGTCCCAGCGGGGGCGGCGCCGAGGCCTCCGCGTCGACGCCGTAAACAGCCCGTCCCGGCGCGCGCGCCCGATATTAAAAATTTTAAACCCGTTATGCATATTCATGTCCGGGGCGTGCGGCGAAGGGTCGGGCGGCGGCGGCAACGACGGCAGGGAGGGGCGGTGTCGGGCGCCGGGAGCCATCGGCCCGCGCGCCGGTCGTCTGCCAATTAAAGCAGGCATTGCCGCCGAGACCTCCGCGCTGCCGGCGCCGCCGCCAACGCCAACGGCTTCGCCCGCCCGCTCTCCCGACCCGCGCTGCTGCCCATTTGAAATTGAAATGCGGCTGAGCGGCGAGGCGGTGGCGGTGGCAATGACAACAGCAGTATCGGTGACGGATAGTGGCGATGGAAGCGGCGGGTGGCTGTGGCGGTGGTTGGCGGGTGGCGATGGTGGTGGCGGTGGTAAAGGCATTGGCGCTGGGCGCGGCGACGTGGGCGATGGCGTTGGTCAGGGCTGCGGCGGCGGCGGCGGGGACGAGGTCTTGGAATAACAGAGGCGCGCGTTGGCCATGTGGAAGCCCGGGTGGCGCGGCGGTCACCGCGGGCGTAACCCTCCGCCCAGAGCTCCTAAACTCGAAGGCGCACCCTTCTTATTGGCGTGTTTGCCGGGGTCTTCGTCGACAGTCTGAGTCAAGCGTTAAATGTACTGTCCGCTACTGGAGTCGCCAATGCCAGGGCTCTGCCTTTATCTCAATGTCGCGGTCCCTCTCTCTTGTTCCCTCCGTCATACCCTTCTGGTTGCTCCCTCGACGTTGTTTGGAGCGCTTTGTTCAATGTCAATTGTTGGCCAACCGCCTGGTTACAAAGGAATTCTATATCAGTTTTGTCCTTTGCATTTAATTACTGAGATTTATTTCGGCACTATGTTTAAATATATTTAAGCCGAAATAGATCTGCATATAAACTGCAGATAGTTCTGTAAATTGTATAACTCTACATTCGTCTTTTATTATTTTCTCTTCTTTTCGTGCTCTCCTTTACTTGTTTTCCATCGTACTTCTGCGTTCGTTTCTCATTATTTCGTTCTGTAATATCTTGGCATGAGAAGCTATGAATGTCCCATGCACACATTTATACTTTCCTTTGAGTTTTACATCTTTCACGATCGACAAAAAGCCAGTGATGTCGTCACTGCCGTTCCCTCAGAGAAGCACATTTTCACGTTCGCTTCATTTCTTTTACTGACGTTCATAGCTTTGGCGACACTCTTCAGTGCACGCTCAGCCGTACACAAGAAACTATAAAAAGGGAATATAAACCGTCCCGCAGTGCGATTAGGAGGCTCAGTTGGTACACTTTCCTTGGAAGTGTGTTGACTTAAAATTCCATCAATTGATATTTTCTGGCGCTTTGTTACGCGTTCTCGTAGCGCACTGAACAACAGGAAAGTGGTATTCACGCACGGTCCACGTTACTCGGCAGAAGCCCAATAAGACCTCGGATGGTACGTGGGTTTCTCTTATCGTCCCCAATGGCAGCGAAACTACCTCAGGCTATATCTGGAAGCCCAACAGCACTCTCACCTCCTTTGCACCCCAGCGCCCCCTCGCCCGAATCGGCCCCGTCTCAGAGCCGGGCTTCGGTGCGGCCGCCGCGCCGCGCCGCGCCGCGCCGGCCCCGTGAGTCCACACGCGGCGCTCTCGCACCTGCGCCCCGCCACTGTCCGGCCGCGCCTCGGCCCCGCTCCCCGCCACCGCCCGCCCCGCCCCGTGCTGCCCCGGAGCCTCTCATCCCCGACCACCCAGCCGGCATTGTGCTCCACAATGGGGCGACACCGCCGCCGCCGCCGCTGCCGCCAGATCCCGTCCCCGCCCCTCCGCCGCACCCCGCGGCTCCATTTGGGGTAATTGAGGCCGCGTCCGCGGCAGCGCTGCTGTCGCGCCCGCTGCACTTCCGGGGCACTTACCGGCGCTTCCGGCCGCAGCGGAAGTGATAGCTGTAGCCCCGCACCCCTCGCCGGCCCGTTCGCCCGCTCAGCCGCCGCGCTGCGCCCGCCCCCGGCGCGCCCACCGCGCTTGCCACCGCTCTCGGGGTTAAAGGTCACCGAGCCTTAAAGCAAGCCCGGAAGCAGGGCCGGCGTGTGACGGCGTCGGCTCTCGCCCCTGCTGTAATTTAGGCAGCGCGATTGAAAAGGAGGGGGAGGCGCGGCGCGGCGCAGAGTTCGCACCCTCGGCCCCGCCCTCCCCTCCACCGCGCCCCGCCGCGCGTCGACTAACGGCGCTGCGCTGATATAAAATTCCATTTCTCGCCGCCGCCGCCACCGCTGGCGGCGCGTGCCGGCCGATTGCCGCGCGGCGCGAGGCGCGGCGAGGGCGCGGGCGTGGGCGATGGCCGAGAAGGAGAGGGCGTTAGGGAAGGCGCGGTGGAAGCGCAAGGGTTGCGCAGGGGATGCCGTTGACGGTGGCTGGGGCGTCTAAGGTGGTTGGGAGGCGTCGAGGGTGAGAGCGGCGGCGGCGGGATGGCAGTGGTGAACGTGGGTGGGTGCCAATGGTTGTAGCGCCTGGCGGCGGGTGCGGAGACCGTGGGGGAATGGCCGAAGCAACGCGACGAGAGGCGAGGCGAGGAGGAACGCGTCGCAAAGGCTACGGAGATTCCCGAACATATCTCGTTGTAAAGTTCGATTCTTCAGTCGGCAAATCTGCGAGATTTTCAGTCCAAGTTTTTTCTCGAACTTTGGAGAATGTTGAGCCGGCGCTGGGTGGAGACTTTACCTTTCTTTTTTATCTTGCCTTCTCTTGCATTTGGTCTACAAGCCAATATCACAGTTTCACTCATCGTAACATACGCATTGTACCGAGAAATTTTACGTCTCACATACTACAAAAGTATAAAAGGAGCTGCAGGTAAAGGGGTAGTGATAAAACAGGTATGCAGAGAAAAGGGGAAGTAGTAAAGAAAAAATGGAAAATGCAAAAAAAAAGTTTTAAAGAAAGAGTATATAAGAAATTGTTTACTAATAAAGAAAATAGTGAGAGGGAAAAGTATTCAAACTGAAAAATAGAAATTATGTGTGAGGACAAGCGGAAAAATAAAAGAACTATGATAAAGAGAGGGGTTAAAGCTTAAACTGGAAATATATTAATAAATTTATTTTAAATGCAATTTATGTCCACAATTATTCGCAGTAGATACAGTTCACACAGAGGCCTTGTGCCGTCTAAAGTAGTGAAAGGTAAACGGGCGAGATTATGTTTCAAATGAACAGAGAAACTGAAATGAATTGACTGACCTCTGCATTCGAAAAATGCGCTGTTTATAGAGCGCATGAACGTAAGTAATAAAAAAGAGAAACTTTCATCCACGTGAGTTTGATGCAATGAGCTTAGCGTGGCACCTCGGGCGGGACTTTCATCTTTAAAAGTATAATTCGAGCTTTGCAAGTTCATAGTAAACAAAAATTTCAAAATTATTACCATTGCCGGCTTGACTATTTTCTGACACAGAAAGTTCTAGGAAAAAATATCGATTAAAATAATTGTTTAAATGTTGGCTGACTTACAAAATTGGTTTGCATTATTGGGAATCTGGTGAATCAAGTGAAATAACTACTTAAGTAAATGTTGGAAAGACCCAATAGCAATTAATAAGCTTTCAGCATTGTGTTGAAAATGCATTTAGACCATTAAAAACAGGTGTTTTTTTAGATATCTTCTAGAATATCCTGAAGGGAAGCGATTAAGAATTGTCGCTTCGAATGACACCTTATTTATCTCGATTTGTGGGCCAGAAGGGGTCTAACCGGGAGTGCGACGGCCGGACTGACAGATGGGGGTTACTCGAATCTTTACTAATAGAAGTGAATTCAACGATATGTAACCGACAGCAGCGCCACAAAAAGGAATGTGTGAATAGATACAAAATTCTCAAAGGCTCTACTTCAGGATTGTCGCAGAGTCCTTGTAAATTTTGGTAAATATTGCTACAACACAAATGCGGAAAATAAATAATTAAAATAATATGTTGGTAGATGCACCACGATTATTATTTGTGGCCTGTCACCAAAAGCAAATTGGTTGTTCATATATTTCGCCAGAGGCCAGTAGCGGTCCCTAAGATAGCGTAATACTTCTAAGATTTCAATATTTCATTTAACCATTACATCAACATTTTGTAACACCGTAATTGTTCCTTTCAAGTTGTTAACAAACAAAATAAATTAAATTCGTTCACTCGGTAGTAGTTTTCGTAATACACTTTAAGTGGAGTGCGTGCAGTTACCACAATCAAAGTGTAGTGCATATATCATTGATGTACTCCTAATATATTTGTTCAAAACATGTGAATATATCAATAAGCAGTTCCGATTTCGAGTTCTGACCAAGATTTTTGTTGTCGTTCGAGTTGACATAGTATTTAGGTTAATATTAGGATAATTTAGTTTAAAAGTAGGTTATTATTAGGCTAATGTAAACTAATATTAGATTAATATATTTTTAATTTATTTAATATAATAATACTAAATTAATATTATTTGGTTAATATATTATTATTATAATATGTTTTAGATCATTTCGAATAGTGCTGATATAACAATTGTTCATCATGTTTTGAAATGAATGGTAACGTTCTGTAATGAATTGAGTTAAAATTTTTAGAGGATCTTCTTTACGATTATCGCAACTTACTTGCAAATTTTGGTAAAGTCGGGTAAGATACATAGCAGCAGAACTGGTACGTCTAAAATATTTTTTTATGTGTAATGGTGAAACAAATGAAAACTTTGTAACACCATGGTTAACTGTTTCTTGGAACTCTTATTAGCAAATTGTTAGGAAACAAAATAAATTAAATACGATCACACGATATCTCATAGGTGGTGAGCGTGCAGTCCACATAATGATATATAGATTGACCTTTTGTATTTCAATCCATACAAGTCTGCCGAATCAAAGCCATTCGTTGTCAACACATTTCAATTTGTTGTGGTTTAATGTTCGTATAAAATGTAGTTTTCTCTTGCATGAAATTTGCATTGATTGGCAATTCATGTATCTTAAATAAAACTGAAAATTATTATGGACATTCTTTTAATTTTCATATTGCAAAAAGTATGGACATTTAAATACAAATTTTGAAGAAGCTCAGAAGATCAAAATCTATTAGTACTGTAAATTAAATGAAAGAAAATTATTATATGGTATTAACATTTGAACCAATTATATTAAAATTTGTAATTTTAAACACTGGTTTACATAAATTTTTTATTTTTCGTCTTTGAAAAGTATTGGATATGAAGAAACCCCGGGCTTTCATTAATTTCAAGCAGAAATAACGCGAAAACTAGTAGCTTTTGCAACAGATTGTACATGACCTTTTTTAATGTGCTGATATTTTAGAACACATGTTTGAGGCAAAAATCTCTACCTTCAATTTTTGTAATATTAAAATGTTGAATGTTTCCATTTTAGAAAATAGAAAGAGTTCAACGAAAATGAGACCTATTTGATGAGAAACCACTGGTATTTTCAAAAAAGTATACTGTTTGTCACGGTAATGCCTCTCTCTATTAATATTTAATTACTATTTCCCACTTGGGCATGGCATTGGAAGTCAATTGATAACTATCTATAAATATTTCGACCGGCCTGAATTACTTTCTATAACTATTTATGTAACTGATTTGCTCTGCTCCGTTCATAGATTTACTTTATTCCGAAATATTTATTAGCTTGATTTTATTAACATTTATTTGGGTATCGACATACAACATACCATATCTTACCTCACTGTTTGCGGATGTGCTGTCTGATGACTCGCGATTTCAGGAAGTTGTTAATTAGATACCTTTTTTACATTGATGACAACTAATTACAAATATCAGCCTTGTTCCAAGAAAATAAATTAAACATTTGTCAATTGTTTAACGTTACAATACTGAATGAGTTCATCTTATTGAGATTTCTAATTTTTCTTTTATAAAAGAATTATCCTTCCTGTACAGATCAAATTAAAGTTCGTGCTTTAGTGATATCTTCGCAGGCATTGAAGACATCTCTTTTGAACTCCGATTAGAACATCCATCTCGTCTACTTTCTTGATGACACCTAGCTGATGTCAATTTTATTGTCTCGCCTACCGTAGTATTTCCCAATGACAAATTCAAATTAAAATGTCACCCGAGATTCTATTAGTTTGTTTCCGGTTCGCCGTACAATTGTACTAATTTATCACGCGTCCGCCAAACGTCCCTATTCTATACCACGTGTGGATATTCGTGACTATCTAACGTTCAACAAGAATTGTTCAATGCGAGAAACATCTACGATTCTTCCCTGTTCTAATTACGTTTCTGACTATAAATATATTCCAAATTCCAAGTAATCTTTAAAATGCGTTTAACATTCTTTCAGTTCCTGATATTAGGACATTGAAAAATATCGAACACAATTTCGTACAACGCACTTCCTTCCTACATCCGTCGTTATGTATGAAAAACTATCGCAATCCCAAAATTGCGCGGACCATTGAATGGCGATCGTAACGTACCACCTGATTTGTCTCGGTCCGCTGTTAGCGATTCAAAGAGGCCGAACTAGCCATTTTATGTTTCATCACGCCTCCCACACACATATTCTTTATATATTACAAGGGGCTTTGCTTCCCTCTTCCGGCTTGTCACTGGACTCGTGTCTTCTCCGGGCTTCCTTATTTACCTGTCGCCCTGGCAACCTGTATGCGTCAACTCCACTCTCTCTGGATGCATATAATAACAGGAATCAACATAATATTTTATGAATATCCTACTGCCGTTTATGTTAATAAAATGGAGATTTTTCTGTCTTATCACTAGAGACCGGAAAGATATGTAGTATGAAAGGTGAAAATATGTACATAAATATGTAATGAAAATAGAGAGAATATGTACTATAGAAATGTAAAATCGGATATAATATGTAATATTAAATAACACTAATTATCAAACGAACTTTTAAATAATACAAAATTATATTTATAAAAATACTCCAAAAGAAATTTTAAATATAATACATACGTTTCGAAATTCAGAATAAAGGTCGCAAAACGCGACGTCAGTGATACTTTTAGCACCTGAAGGTGAAACTGATTTCAGTCATTGACGCACACTTCTCGCTACACTGAGTTAACTGAAGCAGGCGCGCAGGACTATGTGAACACACAACAGCATCATCGTGAAGTATGCCTCCAGTAAACACCACGCAGAAATATTATAGGGAAAATTGCTGACTGTTTTAAAAATATTTCTTTTCATAAAAATATGTAAGGAAATTGAATAAAATTGATATAATAAAAAGAATATTTCCTGAAAATGGCGAAATATGTAATATATGTAATAAAGTACTAAATATGTAAAAATATGTAACGAAACATTTTGATATTGTTTTAGAAAAGCGACGATTCGCCAAGATCACAATTTTTAGAGCGGTAAGTAGAAAGACAAAAAATATGTAATTATATAAAAATCCGGTCTCTACTTATCACCATACATGATCTTGAGTCGATGTTTTAGAACGGAATTTTTCGGACAGTAAAAATCTCTATCTTTACTTTTATAATTTTTAAATGTTAAAATTTTGCAATTTACAAAAATACTGAGTTCATCGGAAATGTGAATAGCACCAATTTTTTGCCGTTCTTTGATACATATGAGGAAATTTTTTTTTTAACTTTGAGAAAATTGGCTGAACGGTTTAGGCGCCAGCGTTGACCACAGTCGGACAGAAAGAGGAAAGGAAGTCGTTATACCGCCAATTAAATTTTCGGTATCAAGAAGTCACAAAACATGAATTCTGACAACACAACGTGTTCGAGTAAGTTATTTTATATGTATATGTATATATATATAAAAATATTCCAGATATATATAATATATATATATAAAATATTCCAGATATATATAATATATATATATTCCAGATATATTTATGTATATGTTTATATAATTATAAAGTTTAAGTTATAGTTTAATATATATATATATATATATATATATATATATATATTAACAAGATTTTTCAACTTTTTCGTTACTATGGTTCGGTAATAGGAGTTTTTAGGTAAAAAATTCGCCGTTTTCCGATGCACTTTTGCAATATTTTCTCTTCTCGCGTAAGTAAGCACTAAAAAACAAAAAATATAATGAAAATAAATATGAATATCCACAGAAAAAACAAAGTAAAAGTCAAAACATCTAGAATATGTACATAATTTTTAATAAAAAAACGATTTCAGCTCGTTAGATGAACTTGTTTATTCATCCTTTTTGTCGTAAACAGTCGGATAAAAAAACGTTTCCTTTCGAAGCTATTGTGCAAGACCTGGTAGAAGTTCTCAGGATCGCTACAGCAACACCGTTCCGTAAAAAGTTCCGGTCAAGTTCAACAAAAATAAATAATAATTCAATGAATAATATTAAATAAATAACAAACAACGCACAACACAAATAAGTACATAATAATTGTGACAATATTTAGAAAACAAAAATTAAAATAATGAAATAAGTAATTTAAAAATAAACATAATATAAATTAATAAATATTAAAACAAATTAAATTAAGAAAATAACGCAGTAAGTTGATTAAAAAGTATTTCAATTGCTAAGATAAAAACGGAACGCAGAGACGTTTTCTGGAAGTAGGCTCGGAGGCGTGCGACGAGACGCTCGCCGTTGCGCGTCGCGTCTCGGGCGCCGGGGGCCGGGGGCCGGGGTGGGGGGGCGCACCCACTCTCGAGATGAGACGGCGCCGCTGACCGCCGCCTACGCAATCGCCCGAGTGGCGACGCGGCGCGTGCTGCCGGCGCGCGGGTGGCGCCGGGCGCGGCCAGGCTAGGGGGGGGGGGCGAGGCCTGACACGGGGTGGGTGCGTGGGCACGAGTGACGCCAGGCCGCGCGATGGAAGGCGCCGCTCCGCCGTTGGCCCGTCGCGACTCCGCCGTCGAAGCGACCGACGAACGATCGTGCGGCGAAGACGGCGGCGGAAGAGGCTACGGCGGAGGCATTGGCGGCGGTGACGGCGGGGGCGGCGGATCGTCGAAAGACGAGCGAGCGCATTTGAACCGCGTGGATGCGGCTGGCAGGCTGAAATACTGAAATACTGGCTACCACCCCTTGAAATAGGAAAGTCGCAGTCTCATTAGTATCCAACGTTCCGATGCGAATAGAAGTCTTTAACGCACCTGACTCGGATCCAATTTTGTTTTATCACTTAGTCTGTTTTCTTATATATATATATATATATATATATATATATATATATATATATATATTATTGCTTTTCGTTCACTTATAGTCTGTTCGAAGTACGTTTTACATGTAATGTATTGAAATAATGCCATGAAAAAGGTAGTAGGTTTTCGAGAGTACTCTGTATCTGGAACATTTCTCTTCTTTGCCCAACGTATTAGAAATACACTTACTTTAGTACCTGTTTTCCATTGTACAAATTTATTGATAAAAACGTTCACCACGCTCGTTTCTGGCAGCTCCAAGATTTTCCAAGAGAAAGATTCTAAGACGTGAATTTTCGAAGACATGTTAGAGCCCACAGCTTTATAAGAATGCAGAAGATCTGCCACTATGTCCGATAGTTTTTTGCTTCATTGTGTCCGAAGAAATTGAAGAATTTAACATTGTTATTATAGAAGAATATCTTGAGATCAGAGCAGAAATAAATTTCGTCCTAGTACGGATCCCTTCTCAAATTGAACCGGTATTCATAACCAGAGGCGCCAGTAAAAGTAATACATTAAATGATCTTCAAATGTCAACAAATGCAAATAACTTATCATGTACAGTTGATGATATTTTAAAATCTGTTGGGGAAGAAATGAAAAATAAATGGAGCCATGAATGGACAAATTGTAAAGCCAGCTATCTACATAAATCTATAAACAGTTTTTATGCACTAGCCACCGACACAAAATTCCGACGCATGGAGCAAGTAGTCATTTCAAGGATACGAACAGGACATTGTAAATTAAGCCATCTCTATTTGATCCAAAAATCACCACCCCACTGTGATATTTGCAATACACCTTTAAACCTTGATCACATTTTCAGAGTATGTTCCAGGTATAACAATCAAAGAGTATCAAATGGATTTAACCACCAATCAAAACTCTATTCTAAAGAAAACCAAGAAAAAATAATGAAATTTTGTTTAGACATTAATATATTTCTGGACATTTCAATCCAATGAATTCATGTGAAATGTAACTGTTGCCCCTGAATTGTCATTACTACTGTAAGATGATTGTAAATGTAATTGCTAAAATTTTCTTATGTTATTTTGTAACTGTAACTTAATTATGATTATATTGCAACTTTATTATAACTAACAGAAAGCCGCTAATAACCGCGATGTTGATGCGACTGAAAATAAAAGTAATTTTAAGAAAATAAATTGCAATGTAAATTTTAGAAAGACTGCCAGTCTGGTGTGCCAGTGTAAAGTGTACGTGCGAGGGAAGATGAGTGGACGTGGGCGTGTGTGTTCGGTTGTTCATGCGCATTCGCTCGCTCATGTATGCAAGTGTGTGTATGTCTGTGCGTGAGTAGTTTTGGTAATTTGCTGTGTAGAGAGAACTTATCATTTATCTATAGAAACATCCCCATATAAAACAGACCTATCACTTCAAATAACTCCGCACACAAGTTAATTTTGTCCTATTAATTTCAAATATCCCAAAATATTTTGATGTTTATATTCTCGCATACTACTTACGTAGTATACAAAAAGTTACATAATGCTACGGCAAAAACGAGATTTTTCGATGGAAAAACTCGTATTGTAGGGCCCTGATATAAAAAGGGGATAAATCGTGTTTCTATATGCAGTAAATAACTTCCTCTTATAAGTTTTCTAGTGAAAATCTACAGTTTGTGAGTCCTGGATACCAAAAAATGGGTTCACGATAAAACTTCTGTCTGACGGTCTGAACAACGCTAGGGGCTAAAAGTAGGATTTTCACTAGACATGATATTTCATAATCAATTTTGCTTATTTCACGGCCCCTTGATTTTGGAATGGATATTTTCGTTTTCTGAGAGAGTACTTTATGTGAAGCTTCCTTGTTTTCAAAATTTTCTCAAAAATACTTCCGAAATGCGAAAAAAAATACTTCCGAAATCCTTTCGCAGATAGAGCAAAGTACCCTTAAAAAATTCAATTTCTTTGAACTCTCCAAACTTTTCAAAATTCCAAAAGTTTAAACTTCCTTGCTGCCGGGACAAAAGAGGTGTCTTCCTACTACCACACTATCGAAGATAAAGATTTTTGCTAAATGATCGTGTTCTTCAAATTTGATCTGTAATAGAGGTCATGTATAATTATTTTCAAAATATGCGTTTTTAGTGTAATTTTGCATGAAATACAATTATTAAACAATTAGTTTCTCACGACGTCTCGAAATTTCTTCTTTAATTTCTTCCTGAGTAGAGTAAAGTACGGTTATAAAAATTGTACAGGTATAATTTTCTGTATTATGAAACTGTATTGTGAGCTCGCTTTTTTAAAAAAATTTCAAAGAAAAAAGAATGTAATAATACAACCTACCGAGATGATACCTTAATTAATCTCTTAATGATAGCAGTTTTGGCAAAATTTTTGGGTGAAATAATGGTCGTTTATATTTGTTCTTCACAAAAACGGCTCTCCTTTTTTTAATAATAAATAAACAAGTAAATAATAAAGCCATTGATTCCAATGTTGGACAACGCCTCCCACATAAGTATTAGTGTGGTTCAAAATTGTAACCGCTTTCAGGTGAGCTAGTTCTGGAGAGCGTTTATTCGAAGCGAATTTGCCCACACTCTATATTTTTTTTAGGTTTGCCTCAAATATTATAAAAGTTGTTTTAAAATGCGCACGTCTCCTTTTCCTTGCACTCTCTGAATTTCGAAAATTTCGAAAGTTATTAACAATTGGAGAAAGTATGTTGTTTCGTCACTAGTTAGTTTATTGTAGCGCGAATTTTAATGCTACATCGTATACGGAGACTTGTGCCCAGCATGTGTGCAGCAATCAGCCGTAACTTGCACACAACCTCGTAACATCGGCGGATTGCTCCAAGAACTCCGTCTGAGAGAAAGCTGTAAATGCCGAAGAAGCGCACTAAATTTCATGTGCAACGTAAAAATGGTGAAGAAAGTGCGTGCATTCCTACCAACGCAAATACGTGATTCTGCATCTCTCCTCGGGTATGTTCTTGGAATAAAATTTCCACTGGATGAAGTGTTCATAAACGTCAAAAGTGCAGAACCGTACGGAATAAAAATCAAGAAACGAATGCAATAGGGTATTTTCTTGAGCTTCAATTTGAAATTTTGAAAAAAATGTATCATCAATGCTCAATTTCTCTTATGTGAATCGTGTACAATGATTCAAGCAGTTACTCGTATATTAAATTTCATACTTACTAATGCAATTCCAAAACAGGACTACTGTGACTGTTAAAAAACTTTTAAAACGATTTCAATTGTGCATTGATTCAGGGAGAGACTATTTTGAGTAACTAAAGACACTTTGTGAACATAACACATGATTTTTATTTTTTATAGCCACAGTCCTAACAAAATTTGATGTTGCATCGCTACCATTTTCCGACGAGTGTCAAACGCGTAGTTACATTCGCGTCCAAGACGACTGCTGAAGCAATGCTAGCGGTTTGAAATTCGTAACAGCTGTTGTTGAAACTGCAATGATCCTAACGCCATTATTCGCCAAAAGATACCATTGTTGTATGGAATTTCACAGAAGCAGTTCTAACGGAACTGGATATTAATTTTTAGAAACAAACAAAATGTCTTGTATTGGAGAACATTTACTAGTCCAGAGAGGAATCCAATGATAAAGAAAGGTTGAACTCTTCTGAAATGCAAGTTTATCCTAGAGCGCTAACAATGCATATGTCTGACTCGAGCAAACATGCGACCGAAACGACAAGACCAGGCAACAAGAACGGATCAGGAGGTGACGGAGCTCAGTATTCAAAGCGAGGTGAGAAAGTAACCCCGGGAGTTTTCATGCGGCGAGTGAACAGGGCGAAAATGCTGCCGGCTTCGGAAACAAGGGGAGGAGGGGAGCTGAATTCTGCTCCAGAAGGTCGAGACGGTCGAAATGGCCGTCAAATGGAGTGGGCCGTCGCCTTTCCCAAGAGGTCCCAGTACCGTGAGATGCACGAGTGCTCTCGCCACGAAAGGTCGTCTAGGGGTGGAAAGTAAGGGAGCGTCGACGGCGGCGTTTAAGCGTTGGCAAGCAGGCAACAGAACTGGCGAAGGTTGGAGAGGAATAGTAGTCGATGGGACTGGCGTCGGGTAGAAACAGATGGTAGAGGAATGTAGGAGTGTAAAGCGGCGGAGATTAAAGAAAATAGTAGGAAGCAGTAGCCAGTTACTGCTCACCGGAGCAAATAATACAAAGAGGTACTATTAATTCCCGGAAAATGGAAATGAAGACAGATGAAACAAATAAAGCTGTATCGTGTATCTGAAGACGAAAAATGTCACCTCTGTAACGTGATAGCGTATGATATTATACGTAGCCAAAAGGATTCGGAAACCATAAGCAGCGGTAGGGGGCGAGGGGATCAGGTTGGGGTAACAGTGACTCGCGGCGCATAGCTAGATGCTTCGGTATGTTGGTGAGATTTGGCATTAGAAGAGACAGACGATTGTGTTTGCTTATAATAATTCGAGAACAGAGAAAGGATGGGCAAAGTTGCGAAAGAAGGGGAGGTAAAGTAATGGATGGCGGAGGGAGCAGCGGAAGGGATGAGAAAACTACAGTAAGCAAATCCAGCGATGAACCAACAGAGGCAACGCAGGCAACATAGCAACGCAGGCCACGGAAGCAATACAGACAATTAAGTGAAGTCTTTGGCTTCCGCGTCCAGAGTTGAGATCTTGGCTGTCCGGGTGACGCCGCATACAAGGCTATGTAGCCGACGTTTCGACCATCTTTTTCGAGGTCTTCATCAAGGCTGGTCTGCGCCGGTAGAGACAATGGAAGCAATGCAGACAATGGAGGTAACGCAGACAACGGAAGCAACGCAAACAACAGAAGCAACAGGAATAAAGAAGCCATGAAATCACGGAAGTAAATAAAGCAACAGATGTAACGAAACCGACGGATATAGTAAAAGCAACAGAAGCAACGGAAATAACGGAAGCAAGGGAGGCAAGTGAAGGAAGGGAGCCGTGTAGCTGTAGTAGCGGGGGCGGTGACAACGAGCTGTTCGGGCGGCCGCCGGCCCCTTAAGCGCGCCCGGAACCGGCTTACGAGCGGCGCCGGCGCCCCGAGCACGCTAAGCCGGCAATAACTATAAGATCTGATAGTGAAATCGTCCCGGGCCGCCGTCGACGCGGCCAGCGCCACGCGCCCAGCGGCAGGCGGGGGGGGGGGGAGCGCCCTCAGGCCCTGCCCTCCCCTCCCCTTCCCTTGCCGCTTCCGCTCCTCTTCCTACTTCCTTCTTCGACGAAATGACCCTCTGCGTTGCCCCTTGGGTGTTCTGTTCCGTGCAATAAGAAATGTAAGTGCCTCTTTCTTGCCTAGTCTCTCTGTTTTTGGTAATTTCTTCTTTTGTTCACTCGCACTTCTTTCTACCTCAACTATCATTTCTTCTTACTCTCTATTCCTGAAATTGGAATATTCTGCCAAGAACTTTAATACTCTCATTCGCTTCCATCTCTAATTTTCACGTTCTTCTTTCTAATCGTTCTGTCTTAACGATCCTTTGTTGAAGTTTCTTACAATTGCTTAACTTTTTTCTTACCATGATCACGACTTTCTTTTCCTCCTACCTTCTTGCTTCTTTGTTGAACTTTTTTTTTTAATTTTTAAACTTCCTGTTACATTCTTCGTTTTTATCTCCTGACTTAAGTTACGCTACATTTTTGTTTCCTTTTGGAGTAGTCTCCAGTTTTTCTCTTTCGTCTTTTTTGGCTCTCTATCCTCATATACGTCCTTCATCAAGAGGTATCTCTCAAGTTCTATAGTCAAATTGTAGCCGACCTTCCACAGATTTCCTTCTGGTATCTACGAATTTTGTCTCTGTTCTCTTCAAACATTCTATGGTTTCTTTCAAGTCTCCACATCGCTGCAAGGACCTCTCTTAAATATTTCTCTCATTTTCTCTCTCTCTCTTTCGTACACACGCGCGCTCACATACACACACACACACACACACACGTATAAACTGTGATTCCCTCTCTCTATAAGTCACTGCCTCTCATACTCTGTGTTACTTGTCTCTTATCTCCCTCTTTTACTTCATTTTCTCTTTCCCGGCTGTTTTTCCATCTCTGTCACTATTCCCCTATCTGAATCCCATTCCTCGCGGCCTCACATTCCCACACAACATTCCTTCTGATCCCCTCCCTTTACGTCCCGCGCCTCCTTGCAGTGGCTGGTGGCGCTCTTTCACGTCGTTAGGCGCGACGGTCAGCCATGAAGTTTGATCGGACAATCTGCGGCCTCCATATTGGATAGGCGGCCGCTCGCGTGCTCACCGGGACCCCATCGAGCCGATCGCCGGACGCCGGCTTCGCCTCGCCACGCCACGCCACGCCACGCGACGCAAGGGGGCGCGCGCACGCTGCGGCCGAATGCACTTGGTGGCGCCAAATCAAGGAGGAGCTCGTGGGCGAGTGGCTTTTGGGGTTTGCCTCGCTGGCGCAGGGCCTGTGTTTCCCGGTGGCAGAATACAAAAGTAGAAGCTACATACATTTGGAAATAAGTATCGCAATAACTGTACCATAATTACGTATCCATCGTAGCACAGGCAAATGACATTATTGATATGTACCGTATGTAGACGTATTTACGCCCAAACACGTATGTATGTATTCACATGCACTTACATTTACATACCCTCATACATATAAACACAGACATTCGCACTCGCAGCGCCTAAATCCGCGGCGCCCAACGCGGCGGCTCGAGTTCTGCGTAAGGCATGTGTGTTTCCTCTAGTGCTGGCGTGTTAGGCTCTCTGGCTTTGAAGTCTTGTTAATCGTATATTGAACCCGCCACTGTCTAGAACTACTCTTAAGTATTATTAAATATCAAATAATTTTTGTAATTGTATGGTTAATTAATTTCGTTTTTACTTGTAATTTTTATTAAATTTATTTTGGAAAAGTGATGCTTTCTTACTGTCTAAAATCTTCAACTTTTTACTGTATATATTAATTTCCAGTCATATAATAAATGATGCTAGTTTTAAATAGTTAAAATTTTACTTGCCAACTAGCGGTTGCTATCATTGCTGGCATTTTATTTTGCATGAGAACTTATTTGATTAACTCACACGACACGTGGAATAAATTTGCAACAAGACCAAGCAAGTTGTGCTAGTTCAACTTTTGCTATATTTGCTGGTTAACTAAACTTTTTTCTATTGTAACACGAAACTCAACATGTAAATTTGAATGTATTTGCTCAAATGTACACGTTCAAAATTGAACTATTTTTTCTTGTCAGCTGAAACCGTTAAAGCATAAGCAGACCGGTGTTGCCGTTCGAACTCAACAACTTACCTCGACTTACAAGAATCGACTGATGTTTAAAGGAGCTGAAAATATACACACCAACATTTAATTAAGAGACATTCTTTAAAGAGGTATAAAGCCACCCCCGTGGTCTAAAGTCACCCTAAATGACTGTATCTGAAATCCAACTCTACAAGAAATTGACACCACAAACAAACGTGACTATAGAAGATCTTGTTATAGTTAGAAGGTATTGTTAAAACCTCTTGCGCTCTTCACTTGAACTATGACAACTTTGTCTGCTAGACCAAAGAAACTCATTCAACTAACTATTACAAGTAATTATACTTAATTTTGGCTTTAATGAAAATAAATTTGGGCTTTGGTAACAACATTTACAAAGGAATGTGAACATACCATACGGAAGACTCAATCCTCCAGCAAGTCCATCCGTAAGAAATTTTCTCGAGAAGAAATGATAGACAAAATGAAAGGAGTGCCGAATTTTCTCTTCGCAATCCCGACAAAAGCATGAACTTGAGCATTCGAACAGGTCATAAGCACAAGCTGCTCCATCCCTATTGATGTCTCCACATACATGCAACAACTCCTGTAATCAGGGTACAGATGCTTTTAAAGTGGACGATTTTGTAGTAGTCAGCTTCGAGGGACGCTCTCCGCAGGAAAACCGACTGACCTCAAACCCTACGGAGTCATCCTGAGCCAACCAAAGTCCATTGGAGATGGCTAAGCCCTCCTACATCGAGTCAGTGGGGAACCGAGGGCTGTTCAAGATCAGAGAGCTATATTAAGCCGCCCAAATATTGAACCCGAATGGTCCATACGGATGTGGCCCTGCGAAACTGCATGTTTGAGACTTTTTCAAAGTGTAAACTCAAAGACTTTTAGAATTTTGTTATTTTTGAATTCCTATATGGCAAAACCATGTATGCTGTTGGGCACTGAAGGCTTATATTTCTCTTAATACATTAAATATTCAGATGCTTACAGTCACTTTTTAGAAAAGGAACTTCCTAAATCTTTCAATGCGTTTCTTGATCTTAAAATAAAAACTGACAGACCAGTGTAGAAACAAAACTCACAATCTGTAGCAAAATAACCCCCTTACGATATTGAAAATATTTGTGAATTTGTATAATGTTTATAAATGGAAGGTAATGGACATCCCAATTGGTTTCCACGTTCCTGACCTCTTTCCAAAACAAATGTAAGAAAATTAGTGTTAAAGAATCAGCCATATTGTTCTTGTGATATAGAACCTCACGCCTGACATTCTGTAGATTGCGGGATTACGGGATTTTTACATTAACCCTAACCTAATGTGTAAAGCTCTTAAAGTTTTCATGTATTCTCGAGCTCATCAATATGTGTGTTGAATCAGTGGAACCAGCTGTTTGCAATACCGAGCTTGTAATTTGTTTGATTTGTCGTCAATCTACTAGTGAACAGTATTTGATGTTCATTAATTTGTGGTTCACAAGTGTACTCGACCGTGATGTTTGATTGCTCAAGTATACAGTCTTTTTGTGGCGTTTTCTGTCTCACAATTAAATGATAACGTTTGTGAGTGTATGGAATGAATCTCTGACGGCTAGCTCTTACAGTAGCATTGAATCGATCCCGTACTACTTACATAAAAGAAAGAATTTCGATTGATACCGCTTCTTCATGTAGAATCATTTTTTTTACTTTTTCTTCAGTTTCTAGAAGTTTATATTATTTTTAGAAAATTAAATGGTAAATACTGAAGTTTTTTTCAGCATATTTTTTAAAGACTGTAAAATTGTATCCATTTGTCATGGTTTTCCTGAACAAAATAACTTATATTCTGGCCTATGTGACTAACAGAAATCAACTAAACGAGTAAGTAAAGTGTAAGTATTGGAACTATTCCATTAGAACTTTATGGTCTGATAACATCAATTTACACAGGCAGGTATACTTCTGACCACTGGAGTGAAAGAAAAACAAAATTAGTGAATGAATGTTCATTTTGATCTACTAAGTAGTTCGGCCAATTGACAATGTTATGTGCGTTTTACTTTGGAATTTATAAAAAAATATAATTATCAACCCAATTGGAAAAACAAAGCCAGAACTTGCGTGGAAAATAAGCAGTAGAAAAGTTCAAAATATTCCATTTTCACCATATTCTTTGTTGTAAACAATTTTCCAACGATGGACAAAGTATAGAACTTCAGTGAGTTTTATTGAGACAAAATAAAATAGTAACACTGTCACATATACAAATAGAAACTATTTTTGATTTCAATAAAATTATTCATGTTACTGATACTCAGTATCTACAATATTTACTAGTGCATTCATTTGCGATTGGAAAATAAATCACTCAATTAGTCTTTGTCACAAAATGAATGGTATTTTTTCATTGAAGCTTTCCCGTATTAACAAACAATTCTACTGTAAATTTCAACAATATGAAGTTGTTTTTTTAAACCTTAGCGCCAAAAGTGAAATTTTGAAATACTACTCGTATAACTGTTGTCAGAGCTTCAGAGCCGCCACTTGCTGTGTTGTGAACAAAATCAGCCCCTGTCCGTAGTTTTTAGCTCCGAGTGTTTGAGTGATTTTGATAAAAGAACCGTAGCCCAGAGTCTTTTTTGGTAAAAGAGCCATAGTCCTTTAAATGTAAGTTTTCTCCGTGACTATTTCTCAAGCATTGCCTATTTCAATCTGCAAAGGGTGATAATGTTTGTTTATGAATGTGGTTATTCTGCAAAATCTGTGTTTTTCTTTTGGAAGTTTTCTGATAGTGTATAACCTGTTCTTGTGGCATATACGATCTTTGTGTTGTGAATCTGAGCAAGCAAGAAAGAAAGTAACACCTAAGAAATAGATTCTAGGTCATGTGCAGAAATAATACAATAGAAGAGACGTAAACCAAAAGAAAGAGAGGGCAGAGAATGTAGTAAGAGCAAAAAAGATTACAGGAGAAGCTCATTTTAAAAACAAAGGAATCTTCAAAAGTTGTCAAAATATTTACTGCTAAAAGAGATTTGCATCTAAATTTCTCCGCAGTGGCAGATGCTAATATGGAAAACGAAAACACTGATAATGATGATAAAAGCGGTGGTGCAGAACAAGTTGGTCAAGAATATTCCAAATTCATTAAGTACATTAAAGTCAGATAGTTAGTTAATACCTTATTTTACGTGGCGAGACTCGGGTCATCAGGCCCGCTCTTCCGTCTGACCACGCAAATTTCACTATACTCCTTTTATCAACTAGCGGAGAAAGAAGGTATTATCTCGGGCGAGAAAACAGGCGATTTGAACTTAGCTCAGATGCGTCATTTAGGCTTGAGGATCTTTTACATGCAAGTATATCTACTAACATGGGACAGCCGGCTTTACTTTCCCTCCGAAGGAAGGCGTACGAAGGATTTTTTTCGCCCTTAAATATCCACGGCTTCGATCGGGTTTGAACCCGCGAACTTGGGGATGACAGTCCAGTACGGTAACTGTTACACCATCGAATCCGCAATCCGCAGAGCTTTGCATTATTCCTTCAAATATTGTAATAATGCTGACTCAAATAATTTTGATATACAAATTTCACAATTTTTTTAAAGAAATACCATAGTCCATACCCCACTTTATCCAATAATGTCCACAATACAGCTCAAGCTTGAACTACACTCAAGAGTTCATCAGTATTCACAAAAGCTTGAGAAAGTGCAAAACAATTTCCATGCTTCAAATGTCTGCCAATTGTGTCATGGATCGATTTTTCGCTCTCCTGGGAAATTGTTTTTGGACTATGGTTGTTTTTTTAAAAAAAATATTCAATTGTTTTAGGATTTACTGGCCATATGTGATAGTTATAAACTTTGCCCCATAAATAATGAAAATGAAATATATATTTTATGTTGTATTTATAGTGAAACATTTTATAATCTACCAGAAAAAATATTTTTGCCCATATTACAACAAATTATTAGTGGGTTAATCATTCAATAATTTACTCTTAAGTCAATATTAACATTACATATTTTTATATAATAACATACCAATTTACCAAAAAGATAAAAAACATTTATTCCAACAAATATTTTTTTAATCATCGCTAGGTTTGAAAGCAAATTTCGTGTTACATAGACCCGATACAATACATTCGAACAGTAAAGCAAGGTAAATAAATGTAAAGGTATTTACATTTTTGCGAATTAATATTTAATATTAATTACTCGTTTCTGCTTAATGAATAATAATATGAATTTACAAAGTAACATTCAGATTTTGAAATGAATTAATATCATGCTGGCATCTTAATTCCCAGAATCTTCAATTATGAAAGAGGAATTTTAATTATTTAAAAATTGTCTTTATCTCACTCTAACATATAGTTTTGTTAGATTGTTATTACGTTCTTGATAATTCCAAAGCATTTCATTAATTATTGATCTAATGCATGCCATAAAAAAGAGACTAGACTATTCTGTGTAACAAGACGGTCTCCTCTCGTTCCGCGAAATGTCAATGCTTGTTATTTCAAACACGCTCGGGGCCTCACGGTAATGCGGGGCTGACATGCTAATAAAAAGAGAGCAACGACGCACATCCCCTCCCCCTATCTCCGCCCCGTCGTCATGTCTTGAAATATTTTCCCGTACGAACTCGACAAGCGGAAAGTAAAGCAGTTTCCTGACTTCGTGAGCTTCTGGAGAATATGTGCCTTGTTTCAAAGAACGACCGAGACCCTGACGGAATAACCCCTCCCCCGTCGAATGTACGTTCCGCGAATTACACTCGAGAGCAGAGGCCGAGAGGAGAAGTATTTTAAGGCACTTAGTTGGAAATGCCCCTTACTGAACGTCTAATTCGCGGTCCGCTGCGGTAGAGTACGCCTGCATCCTTAACCCACGTGTATTTGCGCAAGAAAAGAAAATTCTGTAAAGACCTTTTGTCGAAATGTTATGAGCGAAATTCAGAGGCAATTTTCTCGCTCAAGGAAAGGTGATGTGTGCATTGATCAACCGACGATAAGTGTAAACAAAGAAAGTTCGAAAAGTTCATGCTGTAAAAGAATACTTTCCAGCTCCAGAATCTGTTTGCTCTAATGCGTGCTCATATATTGAAATAAATACCTATTTTTTTACTTTCTCGCACTTACTACTGTAAGAAGTGAAAGTATTCCAATCGTGCGCCGGAAAACGTCCATTTGTTTTACACAGAAAGTGTTATTTTCGGACCCTAGTAAGAAAAAAGTGAATAAAACCAGTTGCTAAATATAGAAAAAAATCCTCTAACACATGGTGAGGCTAAAATCCATGTTTAGGACGTCCTTCATTACGAAATAGTGGTGACACAGAATGGCACAGACTTCCCCGTAATAGTTTTCTGTTTCCTTTGGTCTCGACTAGCTATTCACACTTGTCACACACTCTTGCCAGCTGCCTTCTACCGCCGCTCAAAGGACATTTTTTTTGACATTTTCTTAATTTGTCGGTTTCCTAATAGTAAATATAAAATATTATTTTAAGAATATTAAAGGACAGTAAAATCTCGTCCTAAATGGCAATTTTCTTTCAAAAATTTGGATCCGTATTTAAGAAAATGGCGTTTAAGAGATACTGTAAATTAGAAATTTGGTTTGTTTCACAGAAAATTTTTCAGTTTCCGAAAAACTTCATTTGAAGTCATTTGCAGCAATACATTTAGTAGCTTTCGCGATATATTGCGTTCAATATGTGTAAATTTAAAAAAATAACAAAAACAAGATTTTCTCAAAAACGGATCCATTTTTTTCTGTAAACTTTTGGTAGGGCTAGTGGTAAATGTACTCTATGAGATGACATAAGAGCTCAATTGCTCTGTTATTTTTTTTCAAAAATTACAAAAATTTAATATTTTTGACTTGTCGTTCATGTCGTTATACTTACATTAGCGGCAATTTGCTTACATTACTATATTTATGAGTACATGTGCTTTAAATAATGTAAATCTCGAACAAAATGGCAATTTTCTTTGAAACATTTGCGGCCGTTTTTGAGAAAATTGCGTTAAAGCGCTACTGCAAATGCCACATGGAAGCTCTTTTTCATAGAAAATATTTGAGTTTTCGAAAAACTTCATTACAAGTCATTTGAAGCACTTTAACTCATAAATACAATAGAGTTTAGAAATTGCTGGAAATGTGCGTATTAACGGTGTGAGAGATCTATGAAAAAATGACATTTGTGTAAGTTTTGGAAAAACAAAAAAATCCCCAAAATGGACTTTCCGACATATTAAAGAGTGTAATTAGCACTATCCGTTCGAAAAGTTTAAAGAAAAATTGTGGAGCCATTTATGAGAAAATGGCGTTTGAGTGTTTCTGAAAGTTTTTAATTTTGAGCTAGTTTTCACAGAAAATGGTTGAGTTTTAGAGAAACTCTATATGACATTATTTAAAGGACATGTACTCATAGACGTAATAATGTGAACGAATATTAACGACGTTAGAGGTATGTCAAAAAATTATATTTTTGTCATTTTTGAAAAAAAAAAACACGAATAAGGGCAATATATCTTTAATGTCATCTCAGAGCACATTTTGCACTAGCGCTACCAAAAGTTTAAAGAAAAAATTTGGAGTCGTTTTTTGAGAAAGCCCTGTTTATGTTATTTTTTAAAATAGCACATAACTACTAAAATGTTTTTAAATTTACATGACCTTAATGAAAGAATTCGCTGTGGGGAACAAATTTCATTTGAAGGAAAAATCTCTATCTTCAATTTTGTAGTTCTAGGAAGACGCCGAAAAATTCAAACTGTTGCAATTTTCGAAAATTCAGAGTTAATCGCGAAAATCGGACCTATGCCACCTTATAAGAGCATTTTACTCTATTCTTAGAAGAAATTTGAAGAAAAACTTTGGAGCCATTTTTGAGCAAATTTTGAAAATGTCCGAGACGCTTCATGTAAGGTACCCCAAAATTTGGAAGAAAGTTTTTCATAATCGTAGCGTCTCGAGTGGGATATATATTTTGGAAGAAATCGTCCGTATGGTTTCGGCGCTAGTGGTGTTCACAGACTGACGGACGGACATTTTGAAAACAAACACGTTTTCGGCATCTGGGATCCCAAAAAGTAACTTTCCGTTGAAATCCTGAAATAAATTTTCCGCAGCATTACATGGAGGCGTTATTTTAATAGTGATATTACTCCACTTTTTTGAGAAATTGATTTAACTCAATTTTTAGGTTCATGGAAGTATTGTACATTTATTCTGAAAGAGATAGAACTCCAAGTTCTTTCTGTGGACAACATAGCGCATCACAATAAATGTGAATCACAGAAAATTGCAATCTATTTATTTTGATAGTGATAAACCACATAACTTTCCCTATACTATGTATATTACTCAGTATATACGTATGTATACGGGAAAGTAAAAAACAGTATTGGATGAAACGGTATTGAAACAGTTATTGTACGACGAGTGGCAACGCATGAGTGAGCTGTCAGAATTTTCATAAGTATTTTGATGTCAATTGCATATATTCTAATTACTACTTTGTTAATATTAGCCAAGCGAATGCACATAGGTATTACAACGCTGCGCAGGTGACAGTGAGTTACTCGTTTCTTGGTTGAATTCGATGTTTCAGATAATAGCTAAGAAGTTAGTAGCGCAGAAAATGAAGTGATGGAATATTATGTAACTGTTTCCAAAAACGCAAGAAAGTATGTGCTGGTTTAGCACCACTAGTTCTTAATTCGAGTTCAATTAATTTTATTTACTTTTTGAATAATGTTGAAATATTTTTTAAAGTGTTCAGCGATAAACAGCCTACAATACTCGATTTTTTCTGTTCAAAACGTCGAAGTCATATTTATTTATTTAATTTTTTTACGAACAGACAGAGGATATAAAACTCATGGTTCTTGTTATGTCAGATATTCTGTAAATCGCATGTCTAGAAACGTGTACAGAGTCGTAAATATTGCACTCTACTTATATTACGTCTAAAACTTTCGAACCAGTCTCACCCCCACATTCTTGTTTTTGAGTGAGAGGGTTCACGTTTCTTATTTCCCGTAAAAGAAGAACAGCGCTGTGCAGCACAGCCTCTTTGTAAACACCGCAGCCAAGAGTAATTCGTCCGTTCCTTCATTCTGCCCGACCGAGATGTCGGTCGTCCACGTAACTCAGCGTCTTAAAACGTCGAGATACAGACGAGCTCGAGTCACGTTCCGCCCGTTATGGGGAGGTTTACAGCCCTCTTTTAACGTCCATGTCCAGTCTACGACTCCCGGAATTTCACGGCGGACTCGATATGACACTTAGTGTTTGTCTGGGGAAAGTCAAGCACATACTCTGTGCCACGGCAAGAACACTGAGCTAAAATGTGTTTGCGGAATTTTTCAGAGACAGCAAGAGAGTGCAGGCGTTATCGCAACGCACATTTTCTGCTGTAGTGGAAATATGGGACATCTCAGACTTCCGTTTAGTGATCATTTATTAAATTAGCTTTAATAATTTTATTGCATATACGTATCTGAGGTACTAGCACGTATTTTACGTATTTCTCAGAAATTTATTTAATTTGTTTATTGTTGACATATTGATAAAATTCATTATTTTATTTATATTAGAGAAAGTGACATATTTTGCGAGCAGGAAAGATTGAGAAACGAGGCCGATAGACCCAGTGCAACCCTTCAAGCAAAATAAAATCACCTTCGCACTAGCCTACACTATATTTTAGGCAGCCGTACCATTTTATTTTAATTCAAGTATATAAGTTACTTAATGACACATTGATGTTGGTTTTAGCTCATATGTTCAGGCGAAAGTATTTTTTTTCTTTCTTTGTTGCATTCACAGATTTATCTGAACACTTGAGCATCTCACTTATAGCTCTAAACCAGTTGAGCTATAATTGTACATACTTTCTCGCATTATTTACAGCACATTATACAGAGAAGCAAGGATGATTTCACATATAAATTGACCATCCACTACAAAAGACCATCCAATATATCGCCTTATGGGTGCAAACGAAACTATTGTATAATTACGCAATGTCCATCTAAGGTGTATATATATATATATATATATATATATATATATATATATATGTATGGTCTTTAGCTTATCTCGCAAACCATGACTGCTAGCACTTGTTCTTGTTTTGGCAATTTAGCAACCGCGTGTCTTTGCCTCCTTTCAACACTGCCGTGGCTGGCACGTCGAGACAGCAAAGAAGGAAGTAAGCTGCGTTCTTTCCTCTTTCAAGAGCTTAGGCGGGCAGGTATGCGGCTCACACACCAGAATCTTTTCGCCCTGCGCAGGGTGGGTGGGGAGGGGTGGGCAGAGGCATGAGCCAGCAAACAAAACGTCTCTAGGCTATTCTGTCCAATATGCTTAAGAAAGAATAATCTAATACTGAAGACGTGGAGGGAAGTTATGACTGATTTTTCGTTTTATTAACAGCAAAGTAAACATTATTAATTAGTGAAAGCCGGTTAAGAAATCAGAAAGATATCTCGTGAAACATCACCGACAAGCTCTTCATTATTTATAACAATAATTAATTATTATAACTATGGAACCTGGAAATTAAACAAATTGGAAAATCGTAATAAAATTAATAAAATCATTAATAAAATAAACCTGAATTTTCTAATAATTCCTCCTTTAAAACAGAGGCACTGCGACTCCGATTCCTATCCATAACATTCCCTGTGTCCCCGGATTGTCCCAACAAATTGTTGACTTGTTGAGAACTGTCAAGACAGAATTAGTGCCGAAGTAAACTTCCACCAAAAATACACGATGAACTTTCGTCAACAATTTCGAAGCGATTCTTCTTTCCTAAACGTGAATTTCTACGATAATGAATGAAACGTGAATGAATGACTGCCCATGGAAAGAATAAGTGCTTGCTCTTTCTTCCGACTAAAATAGCTCCATTCTGCCACCCCGAAATCTGCGACGGGAAATGGGTCGTTAAAAGTGAACGGAAAGCCAAGGGTATTTCACGTGTTGCCAAATTGCCAAAACAAGTGTTCCCAGACATGGGATGCGAGTTATACTGAACACGTGGCATACATGTGTACATATATATATATATATATACATATATATATATATATATATATATATATATATATATATATTCTAACGCCCCACCTACTTAATCACCACCCACAGGCACCTAAGTTGATGACGGTTCAGGAAATAGGAAAGGGTGCATTTAAGAAAACCGACTGGAGATTGGTAACACAAGTATAAACGTTTGCAAAACCTTCTTTCTCCATACTTTCAAAATTTTCAATGGAAGAGTTGCCAGAATTACACAAAAGAAGCGGAGAAGAGAGGTCAGTTCATCTTGATCGAAGGGGTAAACATGAATCAAGAAAGTGTGTGTCAGAAGCTCTGATTGCTGATGTCAATGAGCACATCAAAAGTTTTGCAGCATGTGAAAGTCATTATGATAGGGAGGATAATTCTAAAAAGAAGTATTTAAATCCTGAGCTGAATGTTGCAAAAATGTTTAGTTTATATTTAGATAAATGTCAAAGTGAAAATAAAACCTCTGTAGGGATACATATTTATCGTCAAGTTTTTAATGACTATTCTCTTTTGATCTTCCCTTTCATCCATTTTTCTGCGATAAATTATTTTTCAAAATTGAAGCTACCTCTGATCATAAATAGAAAGGCGACTTAGTCTTGGAAAAGGAACTTCATCTCAGAAAAGCTGAGGCTCAGAAAAGGTTCAAAACAACTCTAAGATGAGGAAGAATGAATGTGTCTAATGAGGCAGGAGTGTATATAAAAGAGTGACATTAAAATTCATATTTAATCTGCTTTAAGAAATCGATTTTTTTCATATACATTTTGTTCTTTATAATGTCTAGCTCCCATATTCAAACATTCGGCACGACAAACTAATATTTATAGTTGTATACCTCCTTTGTTGCTCTGTATTCTGACATACAGGCAGTATGTTTATTTATCAAATTTGCTGACAAACTAGTTCATATATTATAAGAAAAAGGAAAGTTAACAGAGCATTTTTAGGATTGTGAGATGAAATAAATTTCAATGTAGTGTTCTTTTTATTTTGTCATTAATCAATGGCGTAGCTGTGGTAATACTACTACCCTCTAGGGATTAACGTAATTTTAAGTCCCTGGATAATAAAGTGATGTTTTGCTAACAGAAAACAAACGCATATAGGCTCGCTTTAAATGCGTGAAATAAATAAATTATGGTAATACAGGGTGACTTAATGCTCCAACTGCTACATGCCATTTTGTGGCATTTACGTCATGTGACAAAAATAAAATAAGTGTGACGGTTTTTGTAAATAAATGATGTATTTGGTAGTTTATTTTCACGATTTTATCCACAATATGAAAATTAAATATATTGCCACTCAATATCCTTACACAAACCTCAAGGATATTCATCGAATGAAGAACATTAAATTCAGCACAATGCAATTTTTTGAACTCACAAGGATGCGACGATTTGCCCTTTTGATGAAAATAATTGATAATGGATGATTACATATGTAATTTTATTTTTTTCTATCACGTAGGGTTTTTGCAAAATTATCGGTTTTTCGTATTTTACGTAAGCACGCGCCAAGTCATACAAGGCAAGGCTGCAACAATTCGCTGCTTTTGATTAAAGCAGGATGACAATGAGTCGGTGTTGCAACCTGATTAAATATGTGTATTCGGTTTCTTCACATGTTCTGCGAAATTTACGACTGATTAAATTTCAAATGAACGCTAGCAGTGTATTACAATAACTTACGTATCGTCATGTAGAAGCCAGTCAGTACTATTTGAAGATAAGGTGATCGTTCTCTAACCCCAGTTTCAGTCAATTAGTTGTTCTCTGGCATTTAGCAAGAACTGTCTGTAACAAAAGCTGTAAACCTGCATTTAATTGGTGGGAAAGTGTTTCAAATAATGTCAGTATGGTGAGTTCATGTAGGTGTGAAAGTGATCCGAACTGTTTTTATTATACATTTGGCTCATTTACACTGTAACTCCGAAAGGAAAACATCACCTCGTTTGTAAGGAAAGCGTATCACTCTTAAGTCGATATTACGTTAGGGGATCATGATACATCTTGGGCCCCACATAGTGTTTGTTAAACGTATGTTGCAGGTTAGAAAAAAAGGTATCAACAAAAGCAGAAATCTTTATCTTTTGGTGTTCCAATGGTGTGGAGAGAACAGAATAATCATGTAAACGACCGTTACTTTTGTGTGGTGACATTACTATGCCAAACCCACCACATGGTCTACCATCTTCAGATCATCTTCAGATCATCATCATCTTCAGATTATTTAGATTGCTATGATAGTGAAATAGATGTTACGGATTTCCACAAAGAAGAGGGAAGACCCCAGATGTTTAATCAAGAAGATCTTAATGATTTGGTGCGAGATCTTGACCTCTCAAAGGAATCGGCGCAGGCTCACAGTTGAAAGAGAAACATACGCTCACTCCAGGCACAACGTTTAACCGGTATCGCAAGAGAGAAGAGTTCCTTCTTCGTGTATGCTGAAACAACATTCATGATGTACTTTCAAAATTTGGAATAAGATATGCCAGTGATCAATGGACGTTGTTTATAGGTTTTTCGAAACGCAGCCCCTAAGCTTTTCCGCTTCATAATGGAAATAAATATGTCTGAGTGCCAGTAACTCGTTGTGTTCATTTCAGAGAAACATTCGAAAATAAAGAAGAACTAAAAATAATAATTATGAAGAATATGAATGTGTTATCTGCGGTGACTTGAAAGTTATTGGAATATTCTTGGGACTTCAACAAGAATTTACTAAGTTCCCCTGCTTTCTATGAGAGTGGGATAGCAGGGCTCGTGAATTGCACTGAGTCAATCATAAATACTTTGAATCCTGGAGCTAAAAATCAAATAAGAAATTTGGTTAATTGTGAAAATATTATTTGTCACCACTCCGTATCTAGCTTAGTATAATGAAATTTTCTCAAGGTTCTGAGTAAGAATGGAGAGTACTTTAAATATATTTGTTCAAATTTCCTTTTCTTTTAGAGATCAAGCTTCAACAAAGCATCTTTGTTGGACCTCAGGTTAGTAATCTGATGAAAGAAGAACATTTTGAACCTTTAATGAGTGATGAGAAAGTTGAAGGAAGACTGGGCAATTCAGGTTTCAAAACTGTCTCCGTCAATCTTTTAGAAAATAAAAAACATCGAGATTTCAATATTACGGTGGATGAAATGCTAATTTCTATAAAGAATTTGGGATGTAATATGATAATCAAACTTCATTTTCTCCACAACTACCTTGATTTCTTCCTTATAATCTGAGGGATTTCAATTATGAATATGGAGAGAAGTTTCATCAAGACCTGAAGGAGATGGAAAAATGTTATCAGGGCATATTTTTTGAAGTGATGATGGCAGACGACTGTCGATCCTGAAAGAGAGAAAGAATTGAGCAGAAGAAGTCCGAGGAGGCAAAATTTCAGCAAAAAAGTTCATAAGTCAAGAGTATTTGTTTACCAGCCTTTTCTTTGAAATTTCAAAAAAATCTTACGTGTTAGAGAAAAATGGATTTCAGGTCTATTAATTATTAGCTTAAATAAATTCAAATCAGCCATCAGAACCAAAAGCGACGAGATTTTACTTTTTTTCGCAGCTCTGTGTTATCGGTCACAGCCCTGTGTCATTGGATTTATTTCGAATATTTCTGTACTGTATTGTACAAGAATTCAATACATTTTAGCGCAAAATTATTCTAATGTGCTGATGTCCTAAATAACTAAGCTGGACTTAACTTAATGTAAGTTGGAGGTTAATGTAAGTTGAGTAAAATTGTTATTGGACTGGTCAAATCTTATAAAAGATGCCATTGTCGACGTATGTGAATTTCGTGAGTAGGGTTTTTGATTGTAAGGAGGATATCGTTTCTTCGTTTTCATGTTTTTCTCTCTCTTTGTGACTCGTGCTACTGTTATCTGTCCGAGTATATGTCTAGGTTGCAACAAAATAATCGGAAATCATGGCCAACAACTATTAACCTCTCTATTGGCGAGATCTGCTGGGGTAATTTCGTACTAGTATACACGATTTCTATTTATAATGTACTCTGATATTACTGTGTCATACTTTTAAATGTTTAAATAACTTAGGAGTTCACAATTAAATCGTGTACTTGCAAGAACATTTTTGTCGCGAGGTATAAAAAAATCTTGTTTACTTCTATTGAGTCATAATTATTAAATGAAGTTCTTAGATAACTGTGGAAAATGTTTGCAAACGTGCTTCATTCAAGCTTCATACATGACAGATGCTTCACAGAAGCCTGTTTAATACAATTAGAAATGCTATTTTTGTGCATAGAATTGAAATACCATGGACCTTTTCATGATACCTAAGTGCATACAGTAGCAGTACTGTGGGGACCAGGTTGAAGATATTTTTGTTGGCAACTAACCAACACATTCTCAAAAGTAAATCACAGAGCAGACGTGCCTTTAAGTAACACACAGAAATGGCGGTCCTACGGTAGTATTACAAGTCATTAAAAATGAAAGTGACTAAGTCATGCTAGATTTCTAGAGATGATAACATAATTGCAGGTAAAAGACTTAAAACGAAAACCATTAAAACCTTGTCGCGAGAGTAGATGAGATTTTGAGATATTAAGAAACGAAACTTGAATATTATTTGAAGACGAATATGAAAAGAAGTCAAAATTATAATATAACCAGTATTTTAAATGTTTCGACATTTGTTTCAAGAAATGTGACTTGCATTATACACATACACATGGACCGTAGAAATGCTTAGATATTTCTGAATATTGGTATTGCAACCCCCCCTCCGCCTCTCACGCACCTTGTCGTGGGTTGCGCGAAGCGTGTAGCTGAATATACTACTGATATTCGAAAAAAGGAGTGGGTTCGTCTTTGATGTCTTTTTTTGTTAAATAACAAGTCGAGATCATTTGTTGTAAATGAAAAAGTAACAAGGTTATATTCTGCGAATGGCTTTACAAGAAATATTTTTACAGACTCGATCAATTCACCTTTTTCTGAAGAATTAATCTATGTTTTTGAGACAAAAAATGAAACCTGCCTATTTGGTATCGATACCCTTTTTAATTCTAAGGTCGAATTTAACCTTCCTATCATATTTACCCAATACACTTTTAAAAATCCTATCGTTCACACACACACAAAATTTATATACACTGATACACACTTTTCATTAAACACTTCTCCGGAAAAAACACATAAATACCCTTTTGCACACAAAATATTACACAATTTCCTAATATGAATAATTTCACTGCTTCTTAGTTATCAAATATTTTCTTTACTGGATTGTGGGTTCTGGATTTTAACTATGCATTAAATTTTATCTTTCTCAGCAATTCTCTACTTGAAATATATTTACAAAACTTATATTCCTAACTCTTTTCAGGATTACTATGAAATTAGATTACTTCCTACTTTGAGAATTCACTCACAACGCAATTATTCTACATACAGGTTCCTATTCATCTGAGTCCAATTTACAACATATTTGAAAATAAAGAATTCTATGCAAATTTTAGGCTACTTTGCACTTTCGCTTACTAAACGAATTAAACATTTAGTGTACTAACATCTGTCTTTCAACTGGGATCTGAAATCTTGCTTTTCGCGACGTAGAAAGAAGTTCGTAAGACTTACAGTCTATCTCCTGCCATTAAATACCGTTCGGCACTACGGACGATTCTTGAAGGTCATGGGAAGCGTGGTCGGCGTTGTAGCGATCCTCTTGCGTGCTGGCTCCTTCCCTCGTTCCGACAACGGCGTGTTCAAACTTGTCTCCTTCGCGGCTAAGTTGCTCGTTCCGAAGAATGAGGTCGCTTTGCATTTGACTCTCAATTTATTGGTATGAGATCAAAAATCTCAAGTAATAAAATATAAAAAATAAAAAAAAGCCGTGAACAGAAATACATTTTCCTATTAGGGCAATGTTCTAATTCACCACGTGCCTTACATAACACGAATTTCATTTACTCGATTCGCATTATTCATGCTTCAGCACGTTTTCGAAACATTATTATTTCATTAAATATCTGCTTGAAAACTCTTAAATATAATTGAAATCTTTAATAAAGATAAGTTTACATTTATTAAGCTTCTTTCCGTCAGTATTTCGGCTGCTCGTTGTTCTTCCTATTAACACTCACACTATTAAACGTCTTGATGTGTACTCACTAAACTCTCCAGAGAAAATGGCAAAAAAATGGCAGATTTCTGAGTTCTTGCTGCTCATTTCAGCTTTCTGTCAAGGTAATTTACTGTTGGTCAATTGAACTTGCGCGTTCATAAATGCTTCTCTTACAGCGGCGTGATCTGTCGTCGTTTGTGAGAACAATATGTATGGTACTTTCCTATTCTTTGGAATGTTTTCAATCTGATGATGATGTAATCCGTCTTCAGCGGTTACAGTATTAGAAGACAGTTAAACTTTATACAGAAAATATATATGTAAATACATTTTATAAAGAAAATATTGGTAATCTAGACATCAGTGAAAATAAAATCTTCTGATGAATGATATTCTTAATCATTCTAAACTTTAATTTCAACCCTTTTCAACTCCTTTCTTTCAACCACCCATACGTTTATTATTTTTGTATACTATTTCTTGATAGAAAGCCGTACTAATCACCTAAAGTTATTTCCTATTACACACGAATACTACAATATCTGTAAGAGCAGTAAATACATCTTCGATTATGTGCAGTAAATACATCTTCCCTAAAGTATTATTTAATTGTATAATTAAATTATTAATGGCATTGTCATTGATTAAATGACCAAACATAGATCTTCAGAGCGAAGTCCGATATGTGCTCTTTTATAAACCATCACTCGTCACCGGTTGCTTCAGGAACTTTATATCAATACGTTACGGAACTCATCTTCTGTGATGCCCACCGGAAGGGAATTTGTTTCGCCACGCATGCGAGCTACAGAGCGAGCCAAGTTGATTAATTATTAGTGTTTGACTATTTGAGTGCAAACACCGGGCGCAGCTCACGTGCTCTCGGCGCTGGGCGTTCCGGTATTTTCCGGCAGCCTTCCTCTCGATCGAGTGTGTGATGCGAGAGAGCGCGCGTATCGCGTGATCGAACCACTTAGTCTCGCGCGGCCACACCGCTTGGCTTTTCCCGTTGCTCGCCCCGAGAACACTTGTGATCGAGGGTCCAATGGAGGACCCGAAGCGCTTGCGCGCATGCCCACGCCCACGCCCACGCCCACGCCCTCGTCTTCACGTTTCCCACGCCCCTGTGGGAGTGGGCGATTCCCATCTGCCCCTCACCCCTCGATCCGTGGCCCCACTTCACCCCACGCTTCGCGCCCCACACCGCACCCAGCTCCGCCTCATTCCCTGCTCCGAGCCCGCCTCGCGGCCCGCCGCACCACCCCGCCACGACCCTACCCCGCGCCAGGCACCGTCACTCATTCACAAACACAGACGCACCAGGCGTCCCGTCACGGCTCTCCCACTATCCCCGCCACGGCTCTCCCACTCCCGCCACACACCCCAACACGCGGCCCGCCACGTCTCCGACGCAACACCCCACACGCCCCGCTAAGCACCCAAGCCCGACGCCCGATCAACTTCATGGCCTTACTTTTTTTGGCCACTTCTTCTTTGTTGGATGATTTTTGTTTCAACGTTTATTTTGTAATAATAATTAATGAAACAGTAAACAGCTAATTTTAGAAGTTATATAATATTATGTTATACTTTCGTTATTTCGAGCCTTTGCTTATTTACTTTTATCATACCGATTAGAATACACAAAAAATTGGAATCATGAAACATTTCAGTTAAAGAAAAAATATTATATTTGCCTAGTAATAATTTAGTGTAGATTACATTATTTGTGTTTGTATTATATTATTTTGAATACATACAATACCAAAATCATCTGTTATGTCCAAGAAATAAGTGTTGTTTTCCTTAGCAGTACCTATACTTTTCACATGTGTTCTCTGATTTTCTAGGAAACGAAGACATTATTTCTCACTGCCTTTTCTTCGTTTATGTACTTCCACATTATTTAATTCAATAGTGTGATTTTATAATTTCTCTTTTATTATATTTATGACACTATTCAGTATGGAAATATTTATCTTTTTGCCAAAACTGATATATTTTTATGTAAAGTAATAAAATATTATTATGTTTTAAAATCCTTTGTTCATTTGATTAATTCTATTAAACGTGTATAAATTGAGAATATATCATAGATTAAATTAATGAAACTGCAAATGTTCATATCTCATCATATTGTAGTACGTAAGTTCATTGCATCGTAGATTTCTTTAGTAATGAAGTAAAACAAATGCATAAATAAAATTTGTGGCAATGCGGAAAGGCGCTGACTTTCTCATACTAGTTAGTCTCTTTCTTTAGTCTGTGGAATCTTTTCCCATCAATTTCTCAGTTGCAATCTTTTGGCGGTTAAAAATATTTTTTCAAGTTTTCTCTATTTTTTCCGATCTCTAATTATAGTAGTGAAAGAACTTTAAGAATATTATAGAAGGGTTAAACCTCATCCTATAAGCACATTTTTATTTAAAAAGTTAACGCCGTTTTTAAGAAAGTGTCGTTTGAACGTTTCTGATAATGACAATTTTGAAGCTAATTTACATCCAAAATTTCCAAATTTTCGAAAAACTTCATCACAAATTACTTGCAATTGTATTTACTAATGTGATAAAATACAATAAATACTCGTAGTGAAAATATTAACGACGAATATTAAAAAATAATATATTTGGTAATTTTTGAAATAACAAAATAATACATCAAAGCGGCATTAATACACTTTTATTCAGTATATTTAGCACTATCCGTGCTAAAAATTGTAAGAAAACATTTAAGCCAATTTTGAGTACTTTGTATTTATTATTTTTTTAATATTGCAAATATTTAATCTAATATCATGCAAAAACTACTACTACTTTTAAAAAAATTGAACATAACATTAATTAATAAACAAATTGGGATATTTTATTTGAAGAAAAAATTGCTATCTTCAATATTGTAGTTGTAGGATGACGGGGGAAAATTCAAACTTTCGTAATTTTCGAAAACTCAGAATTAACATTGCAAATTGGACCTATGACTTCGTTAGAAGTGTTTATAACTCTTATAACGAATTTAATGAAAAAAATTTGGACACATGTTTGAGAAATTTTTGACAATGTCCACCTTAATATAAAGTCCCAAAATTTAAAGAATGATTTTCAAAATCAGTGAACTTTCAGTCGGGACAGATCAATCAAAGAAGATTCATTTTGGAAAAAATTATACGAACCATTTCGCCGACGGTGTTGTTTACAGACGACGGACAAATGGGAAGATGAACAGATGGGTGGACTTTTTTATGACAATTTTGCGGTATCAGGGAATCCCAAAAGTTGCATTTCCGTTGAGGTCTCGAAATCTATTTCCCGCAGCATTTCGTAACTTCCTCTATACTAAGTATATTACCACGTACGTATACAATACATTTTTTTAATTACAGAAAGAATATCATATACAGTATTTTTAACGTTCTTAGAGACTGTTAATCAATGCTTGTCTACTATTTCCATCCTGATATTTTCTATTAGAGCGAAATCCTTCCTCTTTTCTTATAATTACATTATCTGTAGCACGTGTGCTAATAATGTTTCAGTATTTATTTCTTTGCTTCTGCATTTTCTGCTCTGCGGTGTTTGGTTATTCACCTCCTTGCTCTACCACACACATGTTCGTTTCTGATCTATTATCATATCACCGATTCCCCTCACTTTCTGCTTGACGCGGAGACCCATTCGTTGCAAACGCCTTCCCAATTCGTCCTACTCTTCTCACTCTGCCTAAGCGTTCTCCCCTTTCATCCCAAGGTATTCTTGTGCCTCTCACTCTATTCTATCATTCTCTAATCCTCTATCTGCTATTCCCCCCTCCGCATAGCCCAATCACCCACCCCACTGTGCACGCGCGCGATCGCTGCAGCGGGCACCGCGTTGCGGCGCGTCCGCTCGCGCTGCAGGCGTTTAGGCGTTCGTTTTTGCCCTGATTATGAGGCGGGGCTGACGGGGCGCGGTCGGGTACTCGCCGCGATTGCGCGGATAGACTGTATCTATTCAAATTAGTTCGCCTAATTATTCAACGTCTCTGCTCAGCGCACTGGGGCGGGATTGGATGGAGGGGGAGAGAGGATGGGGGAACAGCTAATAGTGGGGAGGGAAAGAGGCAGTGGATGGAGTAGGTGAGGGTGGGATGAATTGGGAGGATAGGGCCGCACGTAACAGGTGCTGGCGCGAGGGTGAGTAGGCGGAATCTGGGTTAGGGGCAAGCGCGGAGTGGGCGCGGGGCGGGTGCGGGGCGGGCGTGGGGCGGGCGCGTTGAGAGCGCGAGGAGGGGACTGGAAGCGCGTGCATTGAGGGCAGAGGTGACGTGGGGTGGGACAAGATCAGTGCCGGGGACAGGCACGCGCGATGCAGCGCCGGAATCTCCAACGAGGCGGTGCTGCTGAACAACTGTGGGTGTAACCGAGCGCTTTTCACCGGTGCGCAATCGACAACTATGGCAAATGTCAACGGGCGAGAGGAACGTGGGCGCGTAAGGGCGTGATGGGAACTGAAACTGCAATAAGTATTCAGTAATGAATTTTATGGCAATGACAACACGGAAAATAAATGAATATATTTTGTGAAGTGTTAAATACGCGATGGACGTACGCGAAACAAATGGAACATCTGACGGCTTGTAATTGTTAACAATTTTTACTTTCCAGTATACCTACGTATATACGGAGTAACGTGGTGTAGGGTAAGTTATGCGCGAAAAAACGACGAATTTTCGGGAGAAAAAATAAATTCCCGGGTCCCAATACCGAAAAAGTGGATAAAAACAGTTGTTAAATAAAGAAAAAATCCCCTAACTCCTGCTGTAGCCAGAAACCCTGGTTTGTGGGTCCTTCATACCGAAAAACCAATTGAAAGCAAGACGTCCGTCCGTCTGTTCGTCTGTGAACACCACTAGCGTAGGCATTTTTCCAAATTGAAGAAGCCCCTGTCCATCTGGCTCTAGCCATTTTCAAAATTTTATCAAAAACGGCTCCAAATTTTTTCTTTAAATTTCTTTTCAGAATAGAATAAAATACACTTATTAAGGTGGCGTAAGCCCGATTTTCACGGCTAACTGAATTTTCGAAAAGTGCAAAAGTTAAAATTTTTTTCGGCGTCTTTCTGGAACTACAAAATTGAAGATAAAGATTTTTCTTTTAAATAAAATTTGTTTTCCAAAGTGAGCTCTTTCATTAAGGTCATATATGTTGTTTTGAAAAGTTTAGTAGTTTTCAAGCAATATTGCGTACAATATGTGCAATTTTAAATAATTACAAAAACAAGATTTTCTCAAAAACGGCTCCAATTTTTTTCTTTAAACTTTTGGTAGGGATAGTTTTAAAACTACTCCATGAGATGGCATGAACGCCAATTTGCTCTATTTTTTTCTTTTTTTCAAAAATTGCAAAAATGTAATTTTTTTACTTGTCTCACGTCGTCAATATTTACATTAGCGGAGATTTGTACACATAATTATATTAATGAGTACATGTGCTTTAAATAGTAGTAGAACGAAAATATTATTTTAGGAGTATTAAAGAACAGTGAAACCTCGTCCTAAATGGCAATTTTCTTTGAAAAATTTGAAGCCATTTTATTTTAGAAAATTACGTT
This sequence comes from Acheta domesticus, assembly GCA_031308135.1. Lineage (NCBI taxonomy): Eukaryota > Metazoa > Arthropoda > Insecta > Orthoptera > Gryllidae > Acheta > Acheta domesticus. The sequence goes on from JAHLJT010009436.1 coordinate 109,265,284, forward strand.
TAAGCGCTACTGTGAATTCGAAATTTGAAGCTCTTTTTCACTGGAATCTTTTGTGTTTTCGAAAAACTTATTTGAAGTCATTTAAAGCACTTTAACCCACAAATACAATACTATTTACAAATTGTGGGAAACGTACATATTAACAATGTGAGAAATCTTTAAAAAACAATACATTTGTGTAATTTCTGAAAAAAAATAAAAACCCCATAATGACCTTTACGTCATATTAAAGAGTGCAATTAGTACTATCCGTTCCAAAAATTTGAAGAAAAAATTTGGAGTCATTTTTGAGAAAATAGCGTTTGGCGAATCAGAAAATGCGAAATTATTAGCAATTTTTCACAGGAAACAGTTGAGTGTTCGAGAAATTTTACTTAATAATATTTGAAGCACATGTGCTAATAATGTGAAAAAATTGCCCTAATGTATATATAAACCACGTGAGGTATGATTCAGAAACATTATATTCTTGTAATTTTGAAAAAACAAAAAATTGAGAAATGTGACGTTTATGTCCTCTCACAGAGTACATTTAGTACTATACCTTTCAAAAATTTAGAGAAAAATTTTGAGGATATCTTGTTTTTGTAATTTTTTAAAATTGCAAATATTGCACTCAATATTGCGAGAAAACTACTCAAATTTTCAAAAAAATGTTCATGATCTAAATGAAAGACCTCACTTTGGAGAACAAATTTTATTTGGAGGAAAAATATCTATCTTTAATTTTGTAGTTGTGGAAGATGGCAAAACAAAATTGAAACTTTAGAAATTTTCGAAATTGAGAGTTAACCGTGAAAATCGGACTCATGCCACCTTTATAAGTGTATTTTACCCTATTCTGGAAAATCTGTAAAGGAAGTTGAGCGGTATGTGCTGTGTCTTCATCATGCTGGAAATTTATATTCATTATTTCATTCTCTGTCAGCTCTTCAATGAAGGAATATAAAATGTGAGAACAATATCTCTCTCTGTTTATTGTGCCATGGAAGGAAATGGGGCCAACAATGCGTGCTCTAGAGATGGCAATCCATACATCTATTTTCTGGTTATGCAGTGGCGAAATATGAGAGGATTCTCTTACGTCCTTACGTCCATACGTTCTACTGTTCTGAAATTTTATGCACCCCGAAAGATGAAACCAACCCTCGTCTGTAAAAAACGTATAGTCCAGGACATCGATGCCTCTGCTCACAAGGTTCTGAAACCATTCACAGTAACGAACTCTCTTCTCATGATCAGCAGTGATCATGACTTGCAGTTCTTGTACCGACATTACTTTGTAAAGAAACAGATCCAGTTCTTACAGCAGTGTGTGCAGTGCCTAATGAGACACCAGAGTCTTGAGATAACTTCCTCAATGGTTTTGTGGGTCTCTGTAACATTTTAATAGTGATATGTAGTAGGGTTGCAAAGATGTTCACTATTTGAGTGAAGTGTTCACTATTTCTATTTTAGATTCACTAATTAAAACATGAAAATAGTGAACATGAAAAAAATATCTTATCCAATGACGAAAAATAATTATTGTATTCGTAAACAAGTGTAAGTGTTACTAGAGCTTTTAGTGTCTACTATGACAAGTTTGTACTCTCAATTAGAGCTGGCTTTACTCTTATGCCAATTCTGGCTATTGCGCAGGTCCACGCAGTTGTCCTAAGTTTGGTTCGTAATACTTATGTCGTTCTTCAAGTGCATAGCCCTACGAACGTAAGATAAAAGTGTATTTCCTAAATGCCTTTCATGCATATACTATTTTAGCGAACTAGCGATGAATGCTGGCCCTAATGCACACACAGAGAATTTTATTTGAAGATTTGAAGTAATGTATAAAAGAGTTATTCCATTTTTTGCAAAAGCAAAACTCAACTTCACACTTGGATATGCTTTCAATAATAAAGAGAATCTCTTGAAATCGCGCACAGTACCGCGATGTGGCAGTACGGATTCTGGAAAGTTCGTCACAAACATTTGTTTTACATCATACGTGTACTTATATGCTCGAAACACAGGTTTCATGAAAAATACACGTTCGTCGAGTGATAGCAATCAGTTATAATGTGACTCACAACAAACAACATGAACTTATTAAAACTAAATGTGTCACTTGAATAGGAAGAATACGAACACGTATCTTTATTTCAACTAGTGCCTGCTTGCAGCGAGAGCGCTCTCAGAATATCATTCGAACGCCGTGGCGCTCAGGCGCTGATTAGGCCCGCGATGTTGCCGTTTCCGCATAAAGGATGGTGGAATGGGGAGACGTCCACTGCGGAGAGACTTTGAACGCTCTGTATGCTAATAATTGCTCGCTGAGAGACATTTATGTTTTTTTTTTCTCTTTTGATGAACATCTCCTTACATGTTTCACTGAAGATACTCCGAATTGATCCAACTGCCACCACGCTTTTGTCCATCCATTTCCCAATCATTCCGTAAAACAAAACCGCATCAGCTTTACTCACCAATTTATTACCACTCAAATTATCCAGCAGACCTCCAGTGTTCTCATCACCACCGTCTTCATCAGTTAGCTCGTTCGCAGACGGTGTTGCAATGAAAATTTCTTCTACTTCTATATTACCATCATCACCAACGATGCTTTGAATATCTTCAAGCAACTGAACCAACTCTCCGATAGTCAGTCCGTACCTAAAACGCTCGTGATAATTAAAAAAAATTATAAAGATTCCGATTTTTGATGGTGCTATAAAAAGGAGTGAAAAAATTGCAAAATGTGGAGAGGCGTGGAAAGCAATGGAGAAAGACAGGTGTGATTTGAAAATTGAGGCCCTCGGTGGCCTGTTGGTTAGTGTGCTCGCTTTGTACAGCTCAAACGCGGGTCCGATTCCCGGTCGGAGTAAAAATTAACTGTGCGCTTTCCTCGCAATGTCCCAGTATCTGTTGCTGCGTGACGATGAGAAAGCTCATTTCTCAGGTTAGACCGTAGCTCGTAAAGAGCTGTCATGCTTTATTATACTTTTGCAAGCCTCTGGTATGTAAAAATACAGAGAACTTCCAAATACGAGTATTTTTTATAATTCCAAAGACAACAAAAACATAATTTGCAAAAGTTCTTAACATTTTATTTGGATTCGTTCTCGTTTCCTTTCACGAAATTGAATTTTGGAAAATCTAACAGACGCAACTGAAAGATCTTTTTACCTAAACACTTCGCAGGCAGCATTGAAACCTCATCCCAAAGCAGCTCTAACAAGGAGGAGGCGTGTCAGAAGAAGGCCTCGAAAGTAATCTGACGACTTTTCGTGCAAATGTCTCTTTCTAGATCTGTTATTCTTTCTCTTTGTTCGCTTCTCACCGCATCTATTCCGTTCTGTTTTCATTTCGTTGTACTTTGCCTAGTGTACATTGTCTTACTACTCGTTCAGTCGTTATATAATTGTGTCAAGTTGTTTCTCCATTCAATTTCTTCCTCTTATGAATTCTGCCAGAAGTTTTAAAGTTTGTATCTACTTATTCCATGTCAATAAGTTTATCTCATATACTCGCGAATCGTGACGTTCATGGGCGTGCAATCGCGAAGCGTCAGTTCACTATGTACCTCATTGAACGCACCTCATCTGCATGCTTTGCATACATAAAATTCCTTCTGTTATTTTGGATCGTTCACTCCACGTCAGACCTGCCCAAATAGCAGCTCTAAGGGTACCTGCCAGAGCAGTCGCGGACTCATGCGCTAACACCGGGATCAAGCGCAATAATTCAAACTCTGTCCTGGGAAGTTGAGGTTCCTTCAGAGGGGTGTGATGGGCCGCCCGCAGGAAGTAAATCGTGGGTTAGGAGGAAGAAATAAACTCGACCATGTCCTGCGCATTTTCCGTCCAGACTGCCTTGAATTCAGCTCGTTAGGAAAGCCCGCTCTACGTACTTAGTAGCTTCCTAAGTCTCGTTGTTGAAGCTTGTTCTTAATTTTTTTTGCATTTAATATATTCTTGCAATTAGATTTAATTCCCAATGAATCTTCATTGTATTAGATCTACAATACAATAATTTAATTTTCCATTCCCTAGCTCTATTCGTTTCATACCCCAACTCTGCAATCTTCTAATTAGTGTCTCTCCCCTTCATAAGATTACTTCCATTATTTACCACCACCTCACGCGCCTCATCCCTCGCCATCCCGATCTTCGACTTAGCATCTCCCCGTTATCTCCCCAGTCTAGCTGCACCGACCATTAAGATATCCTCACTGTTTGTGTACATTAACAAGCGTCGTCACTTCACGATCCAGCCTGCGCAAACACCTGCACGTCGCTTTGAGCTCGACGCACGCGCCGGCTTCTTTCTTCCCGTTGTTCCGTTTATTCTCGTACTCATTCCGACCTGTCGACTGCCTTTCCTTCCAGATCTCGCCGCCCATCCCATCCCGCCCCCCTTTCCACCTGCGCCCAGCCCTAACGCCCGTCCATCCTCGTGCCGCCTCCCATCACCCCCTGTTTCTGCTTATTTGCGTTGTTTTAATTCGCAGCCGCGGCAACAGCCGCTCCAATTTAAAGTTGCGCCGCCGCCGCCTGCGACGACGCGCGTGCGTCGATTGCAATGCGCCACGCTCTCCAACTTGGCGGATCTCCTGGGACCCGCTTCCCATTCTGCTCCGCTCCGCTCCCGCCGCAGCGGCCCGCGTCTGCCCGTTCTGCCCGGACGGCCGCGAGCCAGTTTGTTTCGCAATAATTCGAAAATTTTTCTACACTGACCGACGTGATGTAATACACACCGGACGTTCCCGGTCGAGGGAAGGAGGGGGAAATATCCACGTGGAATGTCAAATAACCAATTATATCGAATATTTCCTTAGATGCCTGGACGTGCCGTCTTTTTGCCTGTTCATGTCTTGGGTGCTCTTATATGTCTAGCATTGTCCTCTTGCGCTTGCTTTGCACCGTTCCTTTCGCATCATTGTGTTCAAAAGAAAGTAGATGTTTCAATTTCATTTGAACAAATGAAATAATTTTAGTTATCTAATTCTCATAGAGCTGCTAATATTTCCCTTTTCTCGTTCCTTTCTCAAATATGGCATTTTCTAATTTATTGAAGAAAGAAATAATTTTAAAATGACATGAATTACATTCAAATGGTTGTTTATACGTGAAAACCTCAAGATAATTTGCTCGCATTTTTATTAAAGGACTTCCCTTCATTCATTTGCTTTATTTTGCTGAAACTAAGTTTCTGAATAAAGAGCTGCTTGCGGTTGCAAGTTTAACGTAGTTGCGACTCCTTGCGAGAATTTTTTTAAAATTGTTCTGATCATTCGTCTGTAAACGTGTGTGTAAAATATGGACTTAATAGATTATTTGAACTTACGTGGTTTTCGGCTCTTTGATTAATTCTATACATTTTTCACATGAAACGTTTTAAATTTAATTTCTTCTCTCGTTTGTATTTACAGAATAATATTCAATTTAGCGAATTCTTAACATTTAAGCTTCATGTATCCTTTAGTGTATAACCTCTAGAAAAGACACACTAGTACACAATGTACTACGTGTCTTGGTGGAAATTGCTTAGTACCTTTTATGCCTCCCAAAACTCTTTTATGAATGCCGAACGAAAAACAGGCATGAATAAATTTTGAAAAATTGCATTGTTCATGTTCCTAAGGAGGTTGGCCACATGATCTTACTTAACGTTATCCAAGAAAGCGTACCTCTGAACGAGTAGTTGTCACACTGACCAAGTCAGTGACGAAACCCTAACTTGATCTTCCAGGAAAGACCCGTAATTTAGTGCGTGGAGCACGACGAAATTTGTGCGATAGCCGGGAGGAGATAAGAGCAATTAAGGTGGCACGGGCGTGTGCGCCTCGCGTTTTTGTGTCGCACAGTACACAAAACATGCAAAGTGGCTCATACATTACGAAGTTGAGGATTATAGTGTTTGCGTGTTTATTTACTATAAATGTCCCGCAGAGGTTCCGTGTGCGCGGAACGCAATTAAGGCGTCCTTCATAATAAGAAATATTCATCAAAAGGACTGCATAAGTATTAGACGCTCCTAAAATGGCGACGGTGAATGCATTGGAGGCAGCAAATGAACCGGGCCTTTCTCTTGCGGAGCCACAAAGCGAAGCGACGATAAAATCGCGGGATTGCGTTAAGGGGAAGTTCTCGTGCGAAGCAGATGCAGGCCCCGTAATCGTTATCGTCTCACTGGCCAACTCTCGTGAAACGGTCGTTTGGATTTCAGGCTACGTGAGCACTCAAATGCATAGGGAAACACGCACTCATACAGTATGTACTAAAGCGGCGTGGACATAAAACTATAGTTGCTCGTATCTGCTGAAAGAGGATTTGGTCATCGCATTACACTATAGTTTTATGTAAAGAACGAGCGTCAACTGTGTGGATTGGATGCATTTAGGGTGTTTATTTCCAAAGGTTTCATGGAAATGAAACAAATAAATAGAAAATTCACTGTTTAGACTTACTCAGGACTTACAGGACATAACAGATAAAACCTGATTTTCGCTTACAACGCGGAATCAGATCTTTATTTTCTTTACTCTTTTTGGCTTCTTCTCGTCCACAGTTACAACGCATGTTCACGCATGTTCAATTGCATTTTCTTCCAACATCCTTTATTTGTTTCATTCTCCCTCACGCCCGTCTCAGCTCGCATCAGACAACATCAGCTCGCATCAGATAATGTATAAAACTTCTTCTTCTTCAGATATGTTAGATAACTTCTGCTTAGAGAACGTGCGTCTATGTGAAGCAGGTTGACCTATATTTAGATGTGACTGTTTTGTTTTCTTATTAATTCCTTTGCACTTTAGTTTTATCTTGTATCTACAAGTACGTAAGTCGCTACGCCAACAAACGCATTTTCGTTTTCCAAAATTCTCTCGCTGCAACGTGCATTGATTCTGTGTTGGAAGTAGAAGGCTGTTAATTTAATCCCATCCCCGAAAATAAATCCCTGGGAAGCTCCGCCTGCAGCTTCTCACGTGCAACAAAATCCGCCCGGGGCGGCCCCGGCGCGCTCGCCGCGTCAGCAACGGCGGGGACGGCATTCGTCCGTCGCGCGGCTGCCGCACCCGGGGCGAAACGGCGCGGCGGCGGCGGCGGCGGCGGCGGCGGCGGCGCGGCACGTTGAGTGCGCCGCGCGGGCCATCGCTGCAGGCGGCGGCGCGGGCGGGGGCGGGGGCTGCAGCGAGCATTCATTAGCCCGCTCGCCCGGCGCCCCACGCCCCTCCCCTCCCTTCCCTCTCCCCCTTCCCCCTCTTCACGCCACTCCGCGCCACTCCACTCCGCTCCGCAGCCCCTCTTCGCCCGTCAGCGCGCACGCGGAGCGCGCGTCATCTGTTAATTAAACGGCGACGCAAGGCTTCTCGCCGCCGCCCCTTCCCCCTCCGGGCGTCCACCCGCCCACCCAGCGCCCCGCCGCAGCGCCTCAACAGCTTGTAGTGTGTGGCGCTCGCTCACGCGCGGAAGCATCAGCCCGCGCCCGTCGCACTCGCCCGCGCCTTTTTTTACAGCCGCGCACTTAAGCGATCATCAACGCGGTTTTTTGCCCGCAGAGGCGGGGGACGGCCCTCGGCGAGACGAGGCGGTGGCGCGCGCGGGGGGTGGCGGGGAACGAGGCGGGGAGTGGTCGGCGGCGAGGCGGGGGCGTCGGGGGCGGAGGTGGCGGCGGCGCAGGCAGCGGCCCGGCACGGCCACCCGATAACTCATCCGCTGACAAATGACGCGCGCAGATGCGCCGGCGATTACCCCGTCCTCCGACGGCGCCGCCACCGCCGCCGCTACCGCGTCTTCCCCGACCGGGCTTCGCCGTCCCTGCCGTCTCAGCCCCGTCGCCTCACGCTCCCGCCGCCGTCGCCGTCGCCGCCGTTTCCGTAACAGACGCTAATCTTAATTAGGGCGGAATGTTATCGGGAAGATGACATGGGGGAACACTTATCAATTTAATGGACGGCTCGGCTTCTTTAAAGATGGCTGCGCTCTTAACGCGCGCGGGCGGGGTCAGCGCGATTAATAAGCAATTACGCGATCACCAGCTGCAGGGCGCGCCCGATAGGCGCACTGGCAGGGCCCTCCGACATGCAAATTCTGCCCACGGTGCCAGTAGGCGCAGTGCCACCAGGGCTTGTGGCAGCTGGCCTACTTCGGGGAAATATCGACTGCGCGCTTTCCCACTAATAAAATCCTTCATCAACCAACGTAACTGCAACTTTAATAATGTAACCGTTTACTGTCAGAGACAAACTCCAAAAAGATAAGTGTTCTAATGTGAATATTTTTTTTACATTTTTTATTGTATTGAATGCTTTTACAATTTTATTGAAAAGCATATCAGAACGTTTGAAATGAGTTTTAGAATATATATAAGTCAAATTAAATAAAACAGTCTGAAACTGAAATACTGTGAGTGAAAAATAATGAATTTGCAGAAAAATACTGTGAGAAAATTTAGTGAAACAATTAGGTAATTTTAGTAGCTAAAAGAAATGTTGATGACACACAAAACTCACAGTTTAAATTTCGCATCGTAGGTAAGAAGAAAATTTTATAAAGTAGATGAAAAACTTTCTTCTCTTTCCTTTTTTGCGCTGTGTGATGCGTATGTCTTTCTTCTTGGTTCTGCCTTCCTCTCCGTTCCCTCTTTATCTTTTTCAGCGCTTTCTCCTCCTCGCCGAGTGGAGAAGTCGTTCCGCCGAGGCGGGCCTTTCCCCTCACTATCGCCTGACCCATTTTCGCAGCGGGGGCGTTTTTGCGTGGATTGCCTTTGCCTTCCTCGAAGCCGTAATTTCAGATCATGAGTTCGCAAATCCTAGGTCGCAATCCATTCCCAGGAAGAATGACATCGTTATACGGGAGCGTAATAGTCATTACATGTGGCAGCGCAGAGCTGATAGGAAGGATAGGAGACGATAAACCTTTTTTCAAAGAGATAACGTGGACGTTTCTTTGTCACAGCGGTTTGGAGCGGGACAGCGAAGTATGACAAGGTTGTTAGGGTGACTCAAACCAATAGACTTTATTATACCCAATAGTAGTGATGAAGATGATTGTGTAGCCCGTTTATAAGATTTGGATTTAACTACTGTAAATACAGTTGTGACATTTTTGAAAAGTTATTTTCGAATGTATTGACTACACTGCTTAGTAAAGGTAGTCATCAAGTCATTACGTATAATTATTTCATCGTATTCGTTTAATGAGCCTCTTAAAACCGGAAAAATCCTCTAAAACTCATCATATTCTCTGACTGAGTTTCATATTTCAGAGTGCATTTTAATATGTACAGCGAATTGTTTTTAATACAAACAGCGAATTTGAGGCGAATTGCATTGGTGAAAACAGGTTCATCAATTTTTCTCAAGTAGCGTTACTTCTCCTGTATGAAAGGATTTTATTACGTGATTCAGTAGGGTTCAAAGGGGTAAATATATACAAATTTATTTCAATGGCGCTTTGCTAATATTTTGCAGTGGAATGAAGTACTGTGGTGTATTAATCATAACATTGCAAGAATGCTTGTCGTACAAATAAAGAAGGCATCGTAATTCACAATAATTGCTCACCAAGCTGTAAAGTAGTATGCATTGAAGTATATCTTACATATAAACCGTTACAGCCTTCGCATCGAGTAAGTTGGATGGGTAGAAACATATTCATTTCCCTTCGTTGAATTGAACTCAAACTTGAATACAAAAAGAATAAGTTTTCCAATGAAATATTATAATTTAGTATTCGATTTTCTAGTTAGTAAGTTTAGTTTCTAGTAGGAAAAAAATATTGATTTCCGTTATTTTATAAAGCTGTCTTCCCGAATGATCAAAATTCTTCAGAGTTATTTTATCTTAACGAAATATTTTCCTTAGACGAGTGTTCCTTGTATGGGAGTCTTTCTTTCAGAAGAGAAAAATATATTCATATTATTTCAATTTCAGATCAAACACTTTAGATTATTCTGTTTCTTGGGCAATTGGAAATTAGTGCATAGAGCGATGAAGGAAAATTCAAACGACAGGAAAACTAGAATAAAGCGTCATTGAAGAGGGAACGATGATTTGTATTCGTCAAAGAAATAAGACAGGAATATTGAGCCAAAACTCCAAATAAGGAAAAATTTCTGTAATAATACCGGTGCATACGTTTCGTGATGTAATCATATCTGAAAGATATCTCTGTCAGTCGATAAAAATAGAAATACCTACTGGTGATATCGAGTCAGTAATTCTTGGTATACTCAGTATACTCAAAAGGGTACTTAGCGTGTGGCGCTCCAACACACCACATCCCCTGAGTCGATTAATATACAACCTGTAGTCAACCCATTATGTCATTAGAGATAATGCTGCTAATGCAGTGCGACAATGTATTAACTAATGATTAGTGCTGGATATCGTACTGTACAGGTCCCAAAATTCTCGGGTGTGGAGCGTTAATGCTAGTTGGGCCAGTTCTTCTGTGCATGTAGACTTATGAGAAAAAACGCCAGAAAAAATAGTTTTCTACTATGTGAATGACAAAGACATAACTCTAAAATATATGTGGTATTGTACGCGTGTTATGGTTGCAAACAATGAGCATGTAAAAAAGAGGACACTCGATAAGCAAAACACACACACACACACACAACCGCATCAACAGATTTCTTTTAAAAAATATTTAATTTAGACGAACATCTGCTCTATTTCTTTCTTCTCTCCATTTGCGATTCAAGTGGAAAGACTTGTCCACAATGCGCAGATTTAGATGATGTGGCGTCTGTTTTTCTATTTTAGGCGCTAGACAGAGGCATTATCATGCATGCTTGTGTCATGTGCGTATGTCAGCGTTCAGAAATAAGGATTTTCATGTTTTCTATTCTCAATTAAACAGTAAACAATACAACGTAGCAGATATTAGTCACGTAATAAAGTAAATAACAAGAAATGTTAAAAAATTACTAAAAGGAGAACATTTGTGATACAAAGAAGAACGAGAGGACAATTATCGTCAATGGAGACTGTCCTCCCGAACGGAGGACGTTCGGCAACCCCAACGTTTGTTGATATTAAACAACAGAGTAAAGTTCTGAAAAAACGAAGATTTTAATAGTTTGTATTATTTGTCGTTTTGCCACTAAACTGTTCAAATCTACTTTCACAAGAAAAACATTTGTCTACTCATTCTCACTCTAAACTTTCATCTCCGCATCAACAATTGATACTTTATTGTCAGGTTGCCAATATATTTCCTTTCCGAATCCATGAAAGTTCATTATTCCGACGCACCTTTCTCAATCTCATGTCCTCAGCACATCTTCCTATATCAGTTTCCGTTACTAATATAGAAGCAGTAGTTACTCTACCTTGACTACAAAAAATATAAGTTTTATTAAAAAAGCAACGGCGAAAATTACCTCTTCATCAAATCGAATTTGTTTTAATTATTAAAAGGTATTCAGATTAGTGCAGGAAAGGCAAATCCTCAGACCCTTTTGGGTTTGTGGTATTCTTTACAGCAAATTCAACATTTAATATCTTTTTGAAATTATAAAGCTATTTTTGCACGAAACATTTAAAGCTTATTAGATACTCAATTTTGGAATCAATTATACAATAAATAACTGAAAAACAATTTTTTGAGAGTAAAGGTTTGTTGGAGGCAAAGTTCTACCCATTTTTTATTTCTTTTCAATGTCTCGTTTGTACCCTTTTATTAGCATTCTAAAAATATTTCTTTTAAAAATGCCGTCGATGAATAGTTGTGTTAAAGTAATACGACCCCCAACCCTGATTATTCAAGAGCCTCAGCGCCTCCAGAATCCTCCGCCCGCGTCTCTGCACCGGGCGCCACCGCTGCCGCTCACAGTCGCTCACGTCTTCTCCCGCCCACTTCCCACTCTCCTACATTCTCCTCTCCAGACCCTCATCCTTCGCCTCTGCCCTCCGCCCTCGCCTTCCGTTCTCCCCATCCCCCGCCCTCACCCTTACCCTCAGTCTTCGCCTTCGCCCTGGCCGAACCCAGTCTTCGCCTTCACCCCGAGCCTCAGTCTTCGCCTTCTCCCACCGGTCTTCGCCTGGTTCTCACATTCACATTCTCCTTCTCATCCTTCTCTGTGACGTGTCCCGTTTTCTGCCATAGCCACATCCGCTTCTAAGGTCTTCGCTCTCTTCTCCGACTTAGCTACTATTCTCCCTGCTATGGCTGTCACCACCGTTCCCGCCGCCTCCATCGCCTCCTCTTTCTCTTCCGCCCGCGCGGCACCCCGACCTACGTCGCCAGGCGCACTCCGCCTTCGCCTGCACCTCCGCCGCCGCCGGTCGATGGCCCGGGGCGGGCCGATGCAGATTGCGCCTGACGTGGGCACGTGAAATATTAAATGGAAATGACGAAGATAATGCCGTAATGTTGCGTTTCGGCGCCCGCGCCCGCCTGCGCCCGGTACCAACGCGCGCACCTCGCCGCCCTCGTGGGACCGGCGGGGCGGGCCGGAGGCGGGGCTGGGGCGGGGCGGGGAAAAGTGCATCGTTGTCGCCGGTGTTGATACTCCCGAAAGGAGGAGAAAGTGAGCCTCGCTTTCCTGAGACGTTGGAGGAAGTGTGAGGTTACGTACTGCAAACAATTTGTGCTGTATGTTCATACGAATTTTTGAGAAGTAAATTGCCGAAAATATTGTACACGAATGTAGGTGAATTTCGCATTGTGACATCAACGATTCATTAATTGATCGGAATGAAATTATTGACACGAGCTTTTAAATGTTATCCTAAGAACTACATTCAACATTATTTCGTATAGGACGCCCATACATTATTTTGTATACGACCGGTGTACAAATGTTTATCATTTCTACTCTGGAAAACACTGCAAAAGTTTTGAAAATTAAGAAGATTTATTTTATACATTTTGATAATATTACTTACTACGATAGTGACATTCCCGCAGTTAAACCTGTTAAAATTTTTAACACAGTTTAGACCTTCAAGTAACCATCGATATTACGATTTTAGTGTGAATAATGGAATTTTACTCTTGTTTTGATGTTCTAGCATTTCTTCACTCGTAAACTACATTCTCCGCCCCATCAGTTGCAAGAAAAATGCAAACTGCCGTGACCCAAACTCGAAGACAAACATCGAAACACCAAACTAGCATGAAATCATCGACCTCCAGTCTGAATGTAAAAACGGCGAAAGAGCAGCGGAAAGCGAACAACGGGTGCGCGGGCTGTGGGGCGAGGTCTACCGGAGGGCGAACCGGGGCGTGGCCTGGCGGCGGCGGCCGGAACCGGGGCGCAGGCGGGCGCGGAGACACCGGTCGGAAGAGCGCGGGGCCTCCGGCGAAGAAGACGCATCGCGTCCGCTTCCTCAAAGGACGCCCAACTTGGAGCGTCGGTCCGTCGGCCGCCCCGCCCCGCCTCGCCCCGCCACGCGCGCCGCGCCGTCGCTCCGCCGCCGCAATTTGTGCAAGCAGCGCTGACAAATCGCCAGCCAGTGTCCGCCAGGTCACGCGACCTGCCGGCCGCCTGCTGCACAGGCCCCGCGCTAACAGGGACCGCTGCTGAGTTGGGCGGTAATCGCTTACTCCCCGTCACCTCGTGAGTTTCGGGCTCTTTCTCATCTGCTGCTTCGACTCCTTACCCCAAATTTACTGTGAACTTGATATCTTCGTCCTTTTCTAACTTCATCCTCACTTTGTCTTCATCAACATTCACGTTTGTCAAAAACGAATTATCATCCTGTGTTGTCTTCGCGAACTATTTCTTCATTTCATTTATATGGCTGTTCGACTCCTCCTTGTGTCCCTTTGCATAATGGTCTTCCGTGCGCACCCTTTTGGTGTTCGTAATACCTCATTATTTTACTCGTTTACTGTCTGGCGCTAGATTACATCATTTATTATTTTTTCTGCATTTGCTTTTTCTCCTCGAGCCTTAATCCTCATTGTAATGATTGTACTACACCACCTTTTTACTTTTCCACTACTATTCATTTCGCTCTCTTGGTCTTCTGGATAACTTTCGGTCGCATCCCTTGGTTAAGGCAAGGTTGTTAGCTTTGAACAATCAATTATGTGGTGAGATAATATTGTTATTGTTGTTGTTGTTAATATTATTATTAATATTATTGGATAGGGTGATGATGAGAGGTGAAAGGACTAGGATGATGGTGGGAGGTTTTAGGTGGGCTTTCGTTAGTAGGTGTTCGTGGGCTTTTGGAACCATCTCAGCATTCGCCTTATGACCAAGGAAAACTACGAAAACCCCGGTCAGGATGACCGGCCTTGGGATCTGACCCGGACCTCCCGATTGGGAATTTAGCGCACTGAGCCATTTCGCTTGGTTAATATTATTATTTCTATTATCTTTTGTACAATATTATATATTATCTTTTCTGTTATTTCCAGGAAAAAATCATCAAAACTCCCTTTTTATCGAAATGTACTATACAAATTCTGCAGAAGAATTGTTTTTATTTGACTTTATTGCAGTGAGTTTTGCAATCATCCATTTCAAGCAAGTGGTCATGACGACCTCTGAAGCTTATCTATCATTCCCTTCCCACTTCTTCCTTGCAGGCGTTCCCTTTATTCCAATTCAAGGTCTTAGCGTTAGCGATGGCCCTTTTCTTACGACCTCGTATCGTCTCTTGTTCCACTGGCTGTCGTCCGACGCCACTTTCGGCCTCCACAGAGTTGTACATGGCGTGAGTGGCTTCCCGTGGGAATTCTAACGCAGATGTTGAGAGTGCGATTGCGGTATCGAACCGCCAACTCGATTGCAACACTTGTTTCTTTTGAATGTGTGACCAAACGACGGCCGGGAAATTCATCGCTTTCGCGTGAGCGTATTGCCACACCAATCCACTCTTGCGTCATCTGTTGAATAATAATGGAGACGTTTACTATATCTTCACTTTTATCTTATATGAAGGAGAATTATAAATTGTTTTGTTAGAAATTCAAAATTTGTCGAATATTATTTTTCCACGTATCTATTAATATTTCGGTTCACATGATATCCAATATATTAATAAATTTAAGAGATAAGGAGAAAAGTGAAAACTTCAGTATATTTGCTTTACGTTCCTGTTTATTTCCTGCTTATTGTATGCAGGAGACTTCAATAACATCTTTTTGCCAAGGACATTTTTGTGACGTTATGACGGTTTTGTTATGTAACAAAAAGTTGTTTTAAAAAGCGGCGTGAAACCAATAGCGAGGTACACGACTGCAGGCCAAATACCTACCGAGCAGCCAGGATTTTTTTACTATCTTAGGATAAAATAAAACAAATTTTATTACCTCAAAAAATGTTTGGGTATGGGTTTTGTTTTGAAGCTACTTTACTTTGTATATAATACCATGCCAAAAACGTCGAAAACAAAACACGAGTTCGATCACCACAGTGCTACAAACAGGACAAACGAACATCACCACAAACAGCTCCATGGTCAAGATATCCATCATCACCGCAACTACCCTAAAGCCTACTAACCTCGTCGCGTCGACCGCAGACAATTTCGCCACCACCGCCACCCGCTTACTGGTCACGCAACTCGCTCCCGCTGCCCGCTCTCCAGAGCGCCGCAACACGCCCGTTGTATTTAATATTTATACGGCCGGCGCTTCGATCGGTGACAGTTCGTTTCAATTCCTCTGTCGCTTATCGAGTGTTATTCCGCCTCGTGCGCAAAGAGCAACGCGCGATTCACGAGCGCCCGCCCTCTCCCTTCCATAAATTTACGCGCGAGGGAGGGCGGGGCGGAGTCCCGCCAGGGCCGGCTAACTTTCAACAACGCGCGCAACAGCTCTTCGCGTGCACCCAGAAGTACACGCGTGTGCGTGTGTGTATAAACGCGCGCTCGAGCGAGCGTGTGCGCACAAATTTACCGCTTCGCAATGCAAATAACACGCCTGCGCGTGTGTGCAGAGGAGCAAGCGGGCGTTCCGCAGGGTTCGCCGATCGGAGCGGATCGCAGCCGCCGCTGCTTGACTTGCTCGACTGGCCAATCAGAAGGCTTCTTGCGGGACGTCCCTGGAGACGGATCGTTTTAGAGCGGACGCTAGCGGATGGGCGGCAGGGCGAGCGGGCCTGCGCGGGCGGGCGCGGGGGGGGGGTGCAGGTGGGCGCGGGCGGCGGAATGTGTGACGGCGCCCGCGGGGAGGGGGGAGGTGGCAGACCCATTAGCAGTAATTTGCGCGCACAACGGGCGTCGGCCCGCGCCGATCCGCCTGATAACATTCAATATACGCCTCGGGCCGACGCGTCCCGCTGGGGGCGGGGCAGACGGTGGGATGCGGCGTCGGGTTGGGGTGCCGTGGGGATGTGGTATGCTGAAGGAGCCGAGGCCACCAGTCTCGCAGCATGTTTGCTGCATTGCTATTCGACACAAGAAAGTCAATTGGACACATCATGATGCTCCTACAATCGTGGGTTGTGTGTTTCTTTCAGTAATGTAACTAGTTTTTGAAACTAATTTATAATAGCAAAGAGAAATCCATCAATTATTTTGCGAAAGGAAACCTACTTCTGATTTGTTAGATATTCCCACATTTATTCGTTTGTGTATCCTAAGAAACTTAGAAAAATATTTTATTCACTTTGACGCTAGTATTACGTTTGATAGCTATATTATTAATTCTTAAGTCAATGGTATTTTGTACACGTGTGTGCAGAAGTGTTGAACGATTTTTTATGTAATTATAACAAATTTCGATTTAAGGAAACGTGTAAACTAATTATTTCCTCTTCTCATTTCAGGTAGGTTGTGTGTTCGAAGAACGGTTTCCGATTTTAATTTGAAGAAACGTTTTGTTTCCGACTACGATCAGGGTAAGAAAGAAATAGAATATTACATCATAACGTAAATCACACGTTTATTTACTTCCAATTATTTGCTGTATAGGTCTCTTAATGAATATATCCTGTTTTCTGTGCGGTGAAAATAAATGATATATTTTGGAAGCGAGATTGTTTCCTGTCAATATCTTCTTCAATTTTTAGAAAAAGGTATTCATATTTGTTGAGTTAAAATCGTCTCGTAAAAATTGCAAGTAGTACCAGCAGTACTACTTACAATTAGCATTGTAGCATTGTGTTAGTCTATTCTCAAAACTCCTTATGCTCTGTCAACTCTTGTGTAATTGTTAAAAGAATAAGTACTAATTTAAAAAACAAAATATTGTTCAACATATTCCAGAGTTGAAATACTCCCATCAATAACTCTTTTTAAATTTGAGTAAATAGGAAATTAACTAATCGATATACGGAATATATTCGTTACAAATCCCTCCAGATATTCACCCAAGGTTACCTCAGTCCTTGAACATTATGTTGGTGATTCTCTGGCGTCGAATTAAGTTTGGAATATGTATGTATATACAATGGAAATATCCAATACTGTAGTATCCAATGGAATCAATTGTACCCAATGGAATCAGATGGTGTTTAAGATTTTTTAATATCCTTGTTCGTCTTAAAATTCCTTGCTTCTTCTCATCTATACTACATATTTGTTTTTGTTATTATGTAATAATTATGCTTGAAGCTCAGTTACATTAACGCAACTCTAGCTTTGAAGTTACACTGAGAATTTCGGACGTACACGATATTAACAATGCATCCAGTAATAACGCCTAGGACGACTAATAGGAACTTTATCCATTTCTTTATAGCAACAATGAGATCCATGTTATGTTAAGATTTTTCATATTTTGCACGCAAAGGATTTTTTATGTTAGTAGAGTACTTTGATCTTCAGAATTTACAAAACTTTATGTTTAAAAACCTTTAAAAAATACTATTTCCAAATGTAGTACAATTCAATTGATATTTTTGTTTTGAACATTTACAAACGCCATTCAGGTAAACAGGTCTGTCATTCATCTGCATAGATAGGCGGAAAGATTGTAACGGACCAACAAGTAAATGATGCTTTCAATGCAGCACAGACATTGGCAAAGGATTAAGTGTGATAACACAATTTGTATCTATTTTATACGTCCTAAAGTGCAGCGTAACTCCAAAGTACACAAATGACCTTCCCCGAATACAGTATCACTTTACGCTACTCTCTTCCTGTTATCCCACTCCCCACGACTCGATCAATACACACGTGAACAATTTAAAGTGTACTGCGACTGTAAAGAACGCCAAAGACCACTTCGAACGCAATATCACCTTACGTGGCGCCCTTTTGCCCGTGCATTGCAAGCGCGGGGATCGATACTCGCAAACAGATCCGAGTCGGGGAGGGCGACATCGCTGTCGACGACAGCGTTCAATGAACACATAAAATTACCCCGTACCCCGCCCCTTAATTCTGCTTCCCGCTCCACCCAGCGCCCCCTCACACCCTTCTCTCCTGCGCTCCGCCCGCGTAGCACCGTCCTTCCCTGCCCCACTCCACTCACCATCCCGGTCCTCATCCCTCACCCCCCTTTCCCCCCCTGCCCCGCTCCGCCGCGCCGTGCCTGCCCGCCCCCCCCGCATCCCACGCCGCTCCGCCCTGACCCGGTGGCGGCGCCGCGCAATTTCCACGTCGAGCCGCCACCCCCACCCCACCCCTCCCCCCGCCCTCAACCCGCCGCAATCGGCGCCGCGAAAAATTTGGAAATTCCGCCGCCGCCGCCAAAGGCACGCTGACGACAGAGGTAACGCTGCCGCGTCTCCCCGTCTCTTTCTCCTCCTCTCTGCCTGCCACCCGCCATCGCTCTCTTCGTCATTCCCACGGGGCGGGGGCGCACTCTACATATCGCCGCACTTCGTTGCCAATATCTACCCTGTTTTTCGCCCTCCGATGGCCGCAGTAGTGAGCAGTTGCCCCTTTCCTGTGATTTTAGAAAGCTGTTACTGTATATTGTTTTGGGTGTCTCATTCTTATTTGGATTTGCACCCACAGAGGTATGTTGTTTTCATGGCATTGTCAACAACCAGCGTTTAATCCTCACCGTTGCACTTTAAAAGCACTTTCTTTCGCGATTTTTACTCGCGCATTGTTATATTAAGCTTACCATGTATTAGGTATTAATTTTTAATAATTGCTTACCTCTCCCTGCTTTTTTTGTAGACGAATCAAGTACATTTTTCTTTTTACTAATTTACTAAAGTTTTATTTTGTTTTCGCACCTTCCCTTCAGAACTACGAATAGAAATTGTCTTGAGTCAGAATCATCCTTACCCTTCGTTGACCTGTAATATTTTTTCAAAGCTCTAATTTGTCTCTGCATTCCTCTGTTTTAGTATAGAAAGAGAAATACAATGATGATACTAAGATAAATACCAACAGGTCCAAATTAAATAATTCTTGCTCTGTGTTTCCATTGCTCCACATTACACACAAGCCCTCGATGTTTCTCCATCTCCGCTTCGTCAAAACACGGTCATAATCACACGCTCCTCAGCCTCCGCTCATTTTCCCAGAATGCGGAAGGGAGCGGAGTGAGAAATCCCCATGGACCGGAAAACAGTGTCGGGGATTGCGGAAGCCTGGGACACAAGGGCGGCGAGAACAGGCGGGGGAGGCGGCGGCGGCGGCGCACCAACCCGAATTCAATTTTGAGTGACAATGGCGGCGGGGGTGAGAGCGTCGGAGGGAGGACGTGGGAGGCGGCGCCAGGGGCGGCAGGCGCAGCTCCCGATTTCAGGTTAATTAATACGTAGTTCTTTTGACCGAGCGGCGCAGCTCCGGCAGCAAAGTGCCCCGCCTCACAATTACACGCCCACCTCCCCCCCCGCGCGCCGCCGCCCGTGTCGCGCCCCTAGTCCCCAACCCCGAGCCCAGCCTCGGCCCGCCCCCCTCCCCCTCGCCACGCTCGCGCCCGCACCCGCCTCGGCGCCCGCGCGCGCGCAGACGAAAAATAATTACAAATTAATTAAGAGCATAATAGGGCGCGCGCAGGACGAAGCGCGTGCCGCGCGCCTGCGAGAGCCCTCTAATTATCCGCGTCCGGGGCTGGCACCCGCCTTCCGCCCCCGGGCCCCGGCCCCCGGGCCCCGGCCCCCGGCCCCCGCCCCCGCTGCCACCCGCCGGGTGGGCGGGTCCCGGCCGCCGCGCTGGGCCGCCCTAAAGCCGCCCTCCTCAGGGAGCGCCGCGCCGCGCCGCGCCGCACGCACAGACGGAGGCTGAGCGGGGAGAAGGACGGCCCGTCACGGCCGGGACACAAGCACACCCGTGGAACAGATGCACGAGAAAGGAGACGGCGACGGCCCGAGGATGGAGGCGGGGGGCTTGTGACGTCAAGGTGGCGAGGAGGATCGAGGAGGGGAGTGAACACAGACGAAAAATACAAAAGTAAAAGAAACTGAAACAGATGGAAGCCGGAGGCGACAGAAACGGACACGACTGACAATGCGTGATGAGTCGCAAAGGCACGAGGGGAGAACACGCAGACAGAGATGACAGGAGTAGTCTAAATTAACGGGAAGGGAGCAGGCATAATTTGAGGAGAGTTAATGCTGATGTTGTATTGGTCTAACAAGCAGTTTTCCGAGGGGAAAAATCGTGATGTAGAAGAAACCGCAATGCGACTTTTATGGGATTCATTGCATAGGTAACAATAAATAGATCATATTTTAAAAGTTCCAGTCACATATTGAATATGATGACTTTGTTGCTTAAGATAATTGGAGGAGTGACATAATGAGATAAGATATGAAGAAATGGTAGACCAGTCCTATAAAATGCTAGACCAAATAGTTTTAGTGAGTAATCTTACAGACATATATAATCTTATAGACATAAGATTTCACAGCTTAATTACCCACTAAAACTATCTGGTATAGCTAATATACTTGTCGTATATTTGAGAATTTCACAATCTGGTATTACATTTTATAATTTCTTACAATGTTGAATTACTTGGTATTCTCTATCACCCAGGCGATTAAGTTGTACGCAACACATATTAATTTTTAATTATATTTCCCGGATAATTACTGTTATTTTTTAACATTTTTATTAATAAATATTTTCAATAAAACATTTTTGATCTCAGATATATTATTTGAGTATCCATCTCGAATGTAAGAGTAGTATAATCAAATAAATTAATTAGCTATCATGGATGTAAAAGATTGGTTAGTAGAAAATAATGAATTCATTAACAGCATATTTTGAGTTATATGGCATCCAAAACAATTCACACACATTCTGTTGTTGCCCAGAATATAATTATATTTTGAACAAAGCTTCACTGTATTATTTTATCCGTTGTTCGGTATTTCCATTTATTTGGCTTCCAGAGAATAATGGAGACCATAACAAAAGTATTACAATGAAAATTGATAAATTTAACCGGGCATTACTATTAGTAGTAAATTATATCTATGGCTTAGTGTAAGAAGGGCCAATGTCAATTTAGTGTGATTTTCGGTTTATATGGCAAATAATTGCTTTTATAATCCCTTCTTTCAATTCAAGAAAGGCCAAAGTCAAAACTCGGTCCTATCTCCAAACTTCTCATTGAATTACATTGGATTACAATACGATTTGTCATTTCGATGGTGTACGAAAACTACCCATTCTGTAAACTCTTCATTTTTCTTGAACCTTTCTGCTGCAACGGAGGTGTGATCGAGTTCACAATGTGTAATCGAGTTGCTTTCAGAGGGCGCATGGCAAGGTTCCACTCAGACAGCAAGACGGGGAGTAGTCTATGGCAACCGCGATACGACGGCAGGGAGGGACCTCTCGACCACGCGCCCGGCCTGCGGTCGCGGCCAACCGCACGCTCCCCACTCCACCCTCCAACCCCTCCTCCTCCCACCGAACGTGCAGCCGCTGCCGTCCCCCGCACCGGATGCATTTGGCCGGGCGGGGTGCATTGCTGAGTTGGCGCCTAGCGTCACGTCTTGCAACGCCGCAAGTCAATGGTCGTTCCAGGGGGATGAAGAGGTGAAGGCGGTAGAGGGAGGTGTGGTATTATAATAATTGTAATTGTCTGCGGTTTGGGTAATGTTTTCAAAGAGACAATGGATTTGTTGGTGGGGTGAGACGATAATGTGGTGCTAATGGCGTAATGAAAGCAGGGTTTTAGAAAAGTTTGTAGTGTTTTAAGATTGTTGAAATATTAGAAATATTAGTAACGATGATGTTGCTGGCGGTTGGACGTCCGGGGGTGAGGAAGGTTGTATTTGTAGTGCTGGTATCGTTCTGGTAATTGTAACAGATGAGACTGTACAACATATTGATGAAAACCGCAATAACATCAAGGGGATCAGTGGTATCGTCGCTCAGCTGAAGTGGTGATTGATTTTAGAAGCGATGATAGTAGGAATATTTCTGACAGAGGTGAATGGGTGATATTGGTAATGACGATGATAACTTAGAACTTAGAAGGTGGTTGCAAGAGTACCTCAATTGGCAAGCCGTCGCCTTTCGTTTTGTCATCCAACATCAGGTACGACGCGAGTGGTCGCGTTTGATATACGTTACTACTCAAGAGATTCGTATACGACGCCTCTCAGCCCTAGGCACATTAATCTAACATGCAGATAGCGTGGACCCAACGAGAGGCCCCTCGCTCTAAAGTGTTTCCAGAATACAGAATCACACATTACCAGCGCGCAGTACTCGGTTTATCGTTCACACGTTCGGATCATTTCCTTCGTGGCCCTTTCTAAATGGAAAATAGCCTGTTCGTTCTTGGCTCTTGCTATTACACACACATTGTCTCTTAAGGTAGTGTAATTCTTCTCTTTGTCGAGCAGAGCGTGCTCCATCCCTTTCATGCCCTGTTGCATCAGGTGAGATTTCTGCGTATGCGTCGAAGTCGTTAAAAAGGTGTATTTTCATTTCAGGTTGAAGATATGAGTGTGAGATTTATTCATGTAATGAAGTTCCTTCTGGGAAATTCCTTCATTATCAAATTATGTTGGTCCTCTCTCTCGTTATCATACGCCTTCAATAATAAGGTATCAAAACATGAAAAACATACTTGTATCATGATTTTCATACGAGAACTTATTCGATCGTAAAGCAATAAAATTCTCTGAGACGTCGAAGGATACGAATATTTCTGATATTTTCATTTCAGTATTAATACTCAACCATTCTTGCATTGAAATTAAAAAAGTACTAAGATGATAGGAAGAAGCAACAGATATTGAGAGGTCGATCAAATTTTCTGACATGCATTTCAAGAGAGATGAAGTACTAAGTATTCCTAAAGAAACCAGCTAAGAATTGTGCCAATAGATTTGTGTTGTCGAGACTCATCGAATAATCTATTGGTCACTTCTGGAGGTGCCATAAGTCACCTAAAACGCTTTTTAGTTGCTTAAAAGAACAAAAACCATGCAGAGTTTTAGAGAAATTTCTTATAATTTTCCGAATGGATCTGCAAAGCAATAATCAGTCCCCCATTACGAGACCAAGACGCGTGAAATGACATCTCATTTGTCTCGATTGGTGAATTGGAAGTAGTCTTACCGTGAGCGACGGATGGACCGTACATTACCCATTTACTACATATGAATGTGCCAACAGTGCAATGGTTATTACAGTAAGAAAACATTTTTTTTTAATTTCAAGGTACAATTCTTAAAGCAGCACCTTCAAACTATCGTTAACGATTGTATAATTATTCGAGGCGTCCGCGTGCACGTGTCGTGATCAGAAGCAACAAATAAAACATCGCTGTAAGTAAGACATCGCCTGTTTGACGTGTTTCCTCCAGCGAGAAAACATCGCGTTACAAGAACGTTCTCCGGAACTTCAGGCGGACGTGCAAGTCAACTTAAGAAACTTATAATTATAAAATTAGTTTTTTAATATTCTTTTCATAATTGCTTGCGTTTATTAGGCCCTGGAAGACGTAACAGAAAACAAAAGGGTAATAAAAGCAAAAAAGAAAAAAAAAGGAAAAAAACGCCGCGTAATAAAGCGTCGGAGGAACACGTTACGCTCACGCAGCGTTCGCTCAAAGGCGCGGGAGCGGCGCCGCCCGCGCCGGCGCGCGCGGACACCCCGGGGAGGCGGCAGCGTCTTCGGCAGGCGGGAGACGTCAGCGGCGCGTTGCCTCGCCGGAAGAGGGTGGGGGTGGGGGGACGGGAGGGCGCGGGCGGCTGGGCTTTCAGGGGGAGACAAGGCTTGGTTGGAGCGAAGTCGATTCATATCCATCCCTCGGGACATGAAAGTGGCGTGGCGACGAATAAAATATGGATGCCGGGTAAACAACTGAATTTTGTTTTCATTTTTCCTGTTGCTATTCGTGTTTTAAAATGCGTGGGTGGTCGAAGTTAGAATGTACTTATATGTAGATGAGTTGGTGACAGTATTTCCCCCTAAACATATATAGTACTAGATAGTGTATTAATAGAAACATACTTTTAAAAAATGGATGTCCACTTCTGAAGGAAAACGTTGGTGATACTAAAACGCTCCCAGAATATTGACAAGTTTAATTTAATTTAATTGCGCAATAGTTGTATGTTAAGCATCCTAAAGGACGAAATATATCAGCAATTTTTAAATTTAATACTTTAAAGTAAGTAAGTCTTGTAAGTAAGTGTGAAGAACGACTTAAAAACGGAAGGAATATGAATGTGTATGTTCCAATACAGGATTTAATAGTTGTTTGGAGAGTGGATGCACCTGAAATTGATAATAAAAACGGTTTGTTTGATAAGGATCTTATCCATTATTTTAGACAAATTAAAATTTTAGAAAGAAAAGTTAATTTTATATCCCTATTTTGAAGAAATTCAAAAATTAACAGTTCGGTTCAAAGCTCACTATTGTTATTTTATAATTATCAATTATATTATTTCTATCTACTTTTAAATTCATTGTGCTTTTCACAAACGTGTTCAAACGTCCTTTTCTTTCTTATTCATCAAAGACCTACACAAAGTCTACATCTTAAAATTAATTGAACTTTCTACAGCTAACCCAAATACGTACACGTAAAACCAAAACTAATTCTATGAAAACAAATCCTAATTTTTAAAAAAATAAGATGTTTTGATTTTCTTAGTTATTAGTTTGACACTTCATCTGAAATACATATGTAGGGAATATACAAAATAAAGTTATGTATTTGCAAATATAATGTCAAGAAAGGAATGGTTATTTAATGCGTGTTTCTATACGAACCAACTTACAATACATTAATGTTTGATCTTCCCTTCGCAGATATAATTTGGAATGCACAACCAGAAATATTAATACCGTGTGAGGGAAGTTTTTTTTTATCTTATAGGCATAACCTGCACATTTACCTATACTTTTGAATTCTTTCCACTTTTGTAATTTATCATTCTTTGTGTGTGTATGTGTGTGTGTGTGTGTGTGTGTGTGTGTGTGTGTGTGTGTGTGTGTGTGTGTGTGCGCGCGCGCGTGCGCGCGCATGTGTATTTTCCTGTCCACGGAACTGGTGCACTCACCACAGATTCATGCCATTTCTCTCTTCGTATCTACTCTCGTGCCGTCTTTGAAGCACAAGCCCCACGCCATGATTCAGACCCCTCTCACCTGTCATGGGCACCTCATATCTCACTTGCATTGAAGCTCTCACACTCCCGTCTATTCCTATCTTCTTCGCCCAACTCCCAGACCATTGAAATACTCTACACGCGCCACACAATCCCTGACCTGTTTCCTCCAGCAGCAATGCTCGCCACCTTTCTCTACAAGCTCTTATTCACTCTTTTTAAGTGCAGCGTTCAAGTCAGGAACCCTCATGTCTCATCAAGGTCACTATTCAAGCTTATATCTCTGCCGCTCGACTACGTCGTATGACCGTTTGCGGAGTCCTCTTACCAACGGTGGAGGGTCCTCGGTCTTTTGAAGTCGCAAGTGACCGCTGTCACTGCGTTCACTCACCACATCCGACTTCCAGCGTGTCGCCCTCAATCTCAACTACTTCTGACACCCCGCTCCCGTTGCTCGCAATCTCTTGCCTTCCCCGTTTCCCTATCTTTCGCCCTCTCCACTCCCCTTTCTACCCCTTTACTGCCGCCGTCGTTCACGCCGCGCGAGCGGCTAGCTTCATTAATACAACGGGGCCGGGGCGGGGCCGTTCTCATTAAAAACCACTTAAGTGTGGCCTGCCCGCGGCCGCGCCCTTCCGACCGCGGTGGCGCCGGCGGGGGCGGGGGCGGCCCGGTCGGGCCGCGGAGGGCGGGAGAACAGCGGGCCCGATTTGCCGGGCCGTCGCGTCCGGAACCACCACGCTCTCCCACCGCCGCCATGTCCGTCGCACGAGTTTCGTTCTCGGCAAGACCGAGCAAGCTCGAGCGCGCGGTTTCCGGTAGGGCACGTGCTGCACTGCGAGATGTGGGCAGACACGCCGCACCGTTCCGTTCGTTGTTCGATCTCCTTTGAGACGTTTTTCTCAAGTTAGCATATCATTTAGAGATAATAGTGGGACATTTGTGGCCTTTCTAGGGATATTCTTTCACAATACATCCCAAACTCGAGGGATTCTCGACTCTGGACACAATTTCAGGAATCTATGAAAGTACGTATAGATATACTTTCAGAGATTCCTGAAATTGTATCATATTGTATGATATTGTCAATATTGGGTCACAGTTTAGGAATACGGCATGTAAGTACCATTGTCTTCAAAGAAATGAATGCAGTTATAGTCATACATAGTCTTACAGTCAAAACAGTCATAATTAAATATTACTTACTACTAAAATAGAGAATATAGGTAAATGAGGTTCGACAAGGGACCATGATTCACAAATATCTTGCCTAAAATATATTGATCAATTTTTGGATTTTCATTACATGATCGTTCTCCTTTCATGCCCTTCCTGCCAGCGTCGCCCACGCGGCCGAAAACGTCTGGCACCGCCCGTGAGCCCGGCGGCGCTGGCTCGTCACGCGTGTCGCCTCCGTCGCCGCGCAACGCGCATTGAAGCCTCGCGCAGCAATTTCCCTGTTCCGGGAAATCGGGCATTGTCACGTGGACAATGCGCGTTTTATGTTGCAGCGAGCGGCGTTGGCGTCGGGGAGGAACAGAGCGTAGGGTCGGATGGGGCGAGTGGGATGGGCGCAAAAAGAGAGCCCGTGGAATGGGGGCCCGAACGAGAAAGGGATAAATAGGGCGGAGGGATGGGGCGAACAGCTCGCCATAACGCAGGGGGCATGTTCTGTTCGTAAGGATTGATTCTGACTGATCCCTCGCGATGAAACGATTTTATTGGCCACTCTGAAGGACGTGTTTTGTTTTTGTCGTATTAGAATAGGTGGGTGTGTTAATTTTACTAGGGAAATAACTCGTAATTTTCTTTCTAAACATAAAACATACAAGACTGTATACTTACTTGCTTTAAATCAAGACTTTTGAATTCGATGCTAACTCAAAACTAATTACAAATTTTGTGCATATTAAGATAAAAAGTTTATTAAATATTAATTCCACTTTGGATTTATAGTTGCAACTACATCCTTGTGATTTCTATTATGTTTTTTATTGTTTAGAAAGACCACAGTGGCTATAGTGCTGCACGCACAGCGTTACAGTAAGTGTGTCTGCTGTCACGTTACGAAACAGAAGGCGCCACTTCTAGAAACTTGTAGGCTCAATTCTCACAGTTGCATGTTCACACTTCCGTACCATACTTGCACAAATTTAAAGAAACTCAATAGTAATTTTCAAAAATAATTAATGCAAAAAAATAACAATGGAATAAATTTTGTAACTTGCATTCGGATTTCAATGCCAATGCATTTTTTGTAGGCACTTGATTAGGAAAACAAGTTTTGGAAAAGTTATTATTTACCGACAATCAAGATATATTCGTTTTGCATTAAAAAAAACGAAATAATGTTGGGACTCCAACAAATTCTGTAAAAAACACGCAGAGCTATCTAATTTAGTTTTCCAACATACTTCATTCTTCCGCTCAGGAACATTTCTTCGTAGTATAAATATTGTTCACATCATTATGCAAAACATTATTAGACTTTTATGTTCAACAGGCGCCTGGAACCGTTCTGGAGGGAAGAGAAGTTATATGAAGGAAAAGGAAATAGAAAATCTTGTATTAAGATTCCAAAAAAGAACGTGTGATATAGTTTTGAATTGTTCTGTGAGGAAACTTAATTATTTTGTTTCCTTCTCTTCAAGATTTTAGTAATGTGTTTCAAAGACATTCATGTTGGTAATCAACTATTCGATGAAAAGAAACATATGAGAGCCTAAGATTATTGAGATACCTATATAAGGCAAATAATTCTTGGTGAAAGGGGCGCCATAATTACAACATAGATACAGAATCCATAATGGACATGGGAATTCAATTTCTTCCTTTCCTCTTTGTGTATCACACTACGCAAACAAGTTCCCAGAAGTGATTTGCACGATGAAACATTTTTATGCTGCTAACCAATGCGAGCAAATTATTCTGAAGTGCGTATTTGTTTTTCACAAAGTGCTTTGAAAACACTCGTTATTTCAAAAGATTGTAATCAGTTTGTTTTCACGCCTTTCATATTCAGCACAGACGTTAACATACCTGTTTACGTGCTTGTTCTCGTTTGATCAACAACTGCATTTGTTTTTAAGCTTTCTTGTTTTGTCAAAACTGTAATTTACATTTTCGTTGAATTCATTTTCAAAATATAATGAGTTCCGTTCTTTAACAAAGAATACAAGAATATGAACAAAAATACGTATTTTCTCGGAAGCTCACGTATTTTGTAAAAATAAGTATCTTTTTCAGAATATTAAGTGGCTCACCACTAAAGGGCACGATATTTGAAATAGTGTATTGCCCAAAACCCATTTAAGCAAAAATAAATGTTCGAGAACTTTTTCTGTTCATTTTAGTCTTTATTTCTTGAATTTGCAGTGTCTCAGAAATCTTCATGCCATTGGACGCTTTAAAAGTGTAAATAAAACACATAACACATAATCATTCATAATTGCATGCATTACCACCACCATAATCAATAAAAAATAAATGTCTGAAATGAAATAACATGAAAACTCTGTGAATAATATAAGATTTTTCACAAAACTCTCTAGCTGTGGGTAGAACTCTAGACATTCAAAACATGTTAATCTAGTACAATGTTTGGGAAGTACGTTGCAGCTAACTGTGACTCGATCAGAATGTAACACTTGCTAACTACCAGTGCAGAATGAGTTATCTACCAATCAGGGCCGTGCTTTTCAAAAGTGCTTGTGTAACTTCATTATCTGAGATTTACCTCATGATCATTGGAAAAAAAAGTAGCATCTTAAAATTTCCCTATATGCCCTAGAAGTGTGTAACTTTCTTTCTGAACCATCTTCAATACTCTTACGAGCATTAGCTTCATTGTCATCAGAATAACTGGTTTTATGAACTAAAATAAAAATTGCACACACACACACACACACACACACACACACACACACAACAGCATTTCAACCAAATCTTGTCTTGAATAATTGGAATTTAAGAATTACAGACTTAAAGGGGAGGGGCAGGAATGTGAGATCACTGCAGTTTACTTAATTCAGAATAATAAGTAATAATTATATGGTAAGAAAGCTACTCCAATGAAAAGTAATTGTTTAGCAAATACACGACGATGACAGGGTAACTAGGTCACATGGTGCCGGGTTGTTGATTGTAGGCAGCGCGAGGAGCTGAGAAAAACGGGATTAGGCAGTACGAGCAGAGCGAGAGCAGCAGTTCGGGGGGGGGGGGGCGAGGCAGCGCGGCGGACAGTCTTTTATGATGCTGAATGGCACAGCTTCTCGTCAAGTACGCGCCCGCGCGCTGCACCTCGGCGCTCGGCGAAGGTTCGTTATGCACTGGGCGGCAGCGGCGGCGGGGATAGGCGCGGAGGGTCAAGGCGGGGCTGGTTGCGAAGATGTGGTGAGGGTGATGGTGGGAGAGGAGGGGGTGGGGAGGAGGGAGTGCGCAGCTGTCGGCTGCCTTGGAATGGCACGCGGACCATACAGCGCGGTGCGGTGCGGGATGCCACACCCCACGCCACGTCACGTCACGCCACCCACGCCACGCCATGCCATGCCACCCACGCCACGCCACAGTACGCCACACTACGTCACGTCACGCCACGCCATGCCACGCCACGCCACGCCATGCCACGCCTGGAGGTTTTAAGTGATTGTGCGCGCACTCATTTGAACGTTGAACTCTGGGAAGTGGTAATATTAAAATTGCGGCATTTCCTTGTCCTTGCTCTATAGACCCAAGTAAATCTTGTAGTGAAGGTTTTTACATTTAGAGTTTTAATAATGGATTCTGTAATGTTTTCCTAGTAATTAAGCGCTTTATGTGTTTTGGCAGACCTTCAATGTGACACTTTCATCAAAGATTTTTTTAAAATTATGTTAATCAACTTTAAATTAAGAATTTAAAAAATAAAAGTTTCTAGGAAGAAAAAAAATTAGAAAGCATGAAAGTTCTGGCCGTTTAGCTTTTTCTAAAGTAATGAATACAGTTTCTGGTGCCACATTCAATCATTAATGTAATTCGTAAAAACTTTTTGCATTGTATTTGTATTTATAATTGATATAAAACGCAATTCCTTTTAGATGTATGAATAATGACTGACATTTACCTCAGTTTGTTAACTGTTTATTTCTATTCACAATTTTCTGAGAAACATTTTTAAAGGTTTGTCTAAAACTAAAATTGCTCAAAAGCATAAAAGAAAAAGTTTAACGTCTATCATGTAAGCATATTTCAGTGGAAGTAATTTTACATTAAAAACTCGATTTATGAGATAAAAATCCGTGTTGTTGCTTTCTTTATCGATGAAGTTTTGAGAAAATTATATGTTTGTCAGAATCAGGAAACTTTTCATCCGTTGGTGGTGCGCAGTATCTGGCGATCACTGCAACGCGGCATGCGAATGCGTGCGTGAACGCACGTCACCTCCGTGGCGATAATTTGTCAGACAACATGTCATGTTACTGATGGACGCCATTTCCATTATATTGTCGCATGACGGAACAGGTGTTAGGTTGTCTCCTGTGTCGTTAAGTTTGATAACTCGCCGTGTTTCTCTGGCATGATAGTTCACGACAAATAGTAACATGAAAACGATGTCGTGAAATGTAAAATAACCAAAAGTAATCTTCAGAAACCCTTAACACCAAAATTAAGAAAGATTTAATTTAGTATAAAAAGATTTTATTAGAAATATTGTTTTGAGCAATCAAAATCCTTTACGTGTTAAAGTGTTGCTATTAAAATGAACCAGGAATCAAAAACCTTCAGACAAAGTAAAGTATTACAACGTACAAAATAAATTCATAGATGTTGTTTAATATATAGTAGTAATTTTAGTTGAATATGATTATATTAAGTGATTTAGGCGTTGCCAACACTGTAAACTGTTGTAAAAATAATGTCATATGTTGAACTACTATGCAAGTTCTAAATAAGAAGTGAATTTAAACATACAGTTGTGTGATTCTTTTATCGGAAGTAGGAGTTACGTAAAAATATAATACATTTAAAGGTAAAAATTAAATAAAAATAATACCAGAAATTTGATTTTCAAGTCTTTTAAGCTACGGCTACTACCCACCGCTAACACAGTGGTGGTGAACTTAAGCCGAACACTTCCAGAAGAGTTTTCTTGAAGAGTACATTCTTTCAGTGTATCATCAGGCGATTTATTGAAGAAATTTATCCATTTGTAATGTCCTATTTTAGGACATACCGTTCCATTTTTATAAATTTTTATTACGTAGATTATAATTTTGTGTTGAAATTATTCTACAAAAGGAGGTTATCCCATTATCACTAAAGTATAACTACACATAACAAAATTATCCAATAACACTATTATCGTACTCGAGGCATTCAGCATGGCAAATTCAACACTGATAATGAAACTTTTCCTTCTCAGTAGTCGAAGCCCTGGACCGCATATTGTTAACAGCAACGTCAGGAGAATTCTAACAACGACCTGTGTCATTCATAGTCTGGGTGACGTGAACCGCCTCACTGGCGGCCCATTTAGCTTTCATCACAGCCGAGGCGCAGAAGGTGTGTAGGTGATTCGTGCGGCCACCGCTAGATCGCAGCGCTAAAAAGCGCATAACACAGGTTTAAGGAGAAATTTACAAGAATCTTCTAGAATCCAAAAGCAAATCATCAGTTTCTCACCAGAAACCAAGAGGCTTCAAATGACACCTCATTTGTCAATTTGTGAACGGGAAGTGGTCTAACCGTAAGCGACGAACGTAAGTTACTGGATTATCATGTACCATAAAGATAAAAGTATGACAATAATAATAGTAATAATAATAACAATAATAATAACCACATTCATTTTACTTCTGTATAGACTTGTATATTCACTTTTTGTTCATATGTTATCTCCTGTGTTGATGAAGAAAAGTGATCGAGCAATTTCGAATTCGTATTGAAAACTGTGAGTCTCATACCTTTCCTTATTTAAAGTGCAGTAAACGAACGTCGAATGTTTCTATTAAATACTAAATTTGTTTATTAAACACAATGTTTTCCTGTTGTTTTTTGAAAAAAACTATGCACTGAATTAAGAATATTCGCTTATTACATTTCAACTGCATTTTAGTTCACATGGGAGGGGAGAGTCACATTTGAGAAGATTCAAATCACGACGATGTGAATTCATTTTTTAAAAGCATTTTCAGCTCCATAATCCCCCCCCCCGGCCCACACACTGCGTGGTCGCCAACGAGACTTCTTCGGCCGGAGGACAGACGTGGCAGGCATCAGATGGCGCGACACGCCGACCGCCGTAACAGGATAAGGCACCGGCACGCGCACTTTGCCTCACGCCGTGCGTGATACGGCGTATTATCTGATGTTATCAGAGACAGCGGCACAACGCATGGAGCTAGGAGCCAGTAAAAGCTATCATATCACTTCCGCCCATTCCATTTCTATAGAAATACTCGGGCTGATTGAATTTGCTATTGTTATTTGATATTTGCATGTGGAGGTTGCCAGGGAACGAGCTCACGTTGATCTGAATTTGCGAGGTTGAAATGGAAAGAAAATCTAGTTATATTTCAACGCATGTATGAAGTGGAAGTAATTATATATGAAGTCGTACATTAACATAGTGTGTTATTTTTAAAGTAACATCTTGTGAAACCATTTTCAATCTTTATGTTATATCATAGAGCTTATAAAGCGTTCTTTAACGAACTGCACTTTGTTATCGATCTATATCTCGATATGGTATTTTATGTAATATGTTATTATTTGGCATTACTAAAAATGTAAATAAAATTCTTGTTTTGATTCTCCTTTTCTATAAATGTTTTGTGATATTTCGTGATGAATTGCATTACTAAAAAGTATTTTTACCTTGATATAAAATACAATGAGGTCATTTGTTTCCAGCATATTTCATCATGTATGTTTCATAAAACGACCCGAATCTTGAGTTGCCATTTTGTATGTATTTTGTCCTTAGTATTTTTTTTAAAAAACGTTGTTTATTTTGAAATATTGGAAATTCGAATAAAATAAGTATTTAGCTAACTATAAACTCACGGATTCACTTTCAGAGAACATATCAAAGAGAGAAACTTAGCAGCAGTTATTGTGATTTCTTACTTATGACAAATTTCACTTTACACGACAATAAATTTATTCAGATTGAAAATAATTCGGTGATTACATATGGTCTTGAGGTTGTTTGGGAACACCTGAGCAAGAGATTCTTGAGAGAATTAAAGTGAAATCTGAAGAAAACTATAGGGCGTCCAAGCTTACTCTTTCACGACTAGTGTATGAGTTGACAAGGGAAGCAATTTATGTGGAAGTACTGTGATGCCAAATAGTATTACTAAACACAACACACCTCGAAGTATTAATAAAGAAACTAAGAAAGAGGAATATGACAAGAATTTTATACATCGGATTCAATGATTGTGAGAGAGCGAGTGGGAAGAGGATCTGATCTAAGACATTCGGTGGCATGGATTTCTCCATAAAATATGCAAAATGAAAAGTTTCCATGAATCAAAAATCAATGTGTGTGAGTGAATGGTGCGAAGAATTATGTGATAGGTATCATGTCTTGGTGATTTAATAGCGAAAGTGTAACATTTGATTTCCTCCATGGTTTTATATCTCGGTCCCTCTCTATCTCTGTCTCTCTAAGTCTTTGGGTATCTCTATCTCTTTCTGTCTGTCTCTTTCTGCCTCTCTCTATCTATTTAAAAAAAGGAATAGAACTATGCACAATGTGCACTTTCCAGGACTATTGTTTTTATTTGTTATTCATTCTATATACATGTTTTTGCAATATTTTCTGCTATTAAGAACACGCCATATTGATTTGCAAACAAGAGTAATACGCCAAGCTTAAAGTAAATATGATATTAAGAATGTCACATTTGTAGTATTTTTAATTTTTGTTTCTCCTTTTGCTTACTTTCGTGACATGGCATCATATTTTCAAAGAAAAATTACATGATTTATTCTCTACTATTCTTTACTAATTTCAGTGTATGTGCCAGTTTGTTTAACGTTCGTATTAAAGTTTAAACCACATTCAGAGTTTCTAGCAAGCCAATATACACTCATCGTCATAACAAATCTGCACCTCGAAGGACCTAACTGTTCCGCTGACAACTCGGCGGGTATTTTGCACACCATTAGCTAAGCCAATGATTTCGTTTTCCCGGTCGGCCGCGCACTGGATGGTCGGGGGTAGGGGCATGACATCGCGCCCACCGTGCGGGATAAGAGGGCCTCAAACGGCCGCGCCGGCCACTAGACATCGGGTAACATTGCCAGAGCGTCACCTGCACGTACACTATGCCTAGGCAACGCGTTCGACAGCTGGTTGGTTAGATAGAAGCTTTCGAGAGGGGCCGCATCGTGGGTCTGCGGGAGGATGGTTGGTCCTGTCGCCGTATTGCGCGCCACACCGGTCGTGCGGACACCACCATCGCCCGCTGTTTGTGGCAATGGATTGAAGAAGGCATACACACACGACGTGCAGGATCTGGAAGTCCGCCACGCACCACGAGGAGGGAGGACCGTCCGACGGATGGTCCGTCACGGGCAAACAACAGCAACCGTGGGTGCTATTCAGCGGGCTGTACAGCCTGCACTGTCACATCCTGTAAGTGCCAGTACCATTGGCAGGCGGTTGCACAACGCAGGACTCGCCGTTACGAGGCCTGCCCCTCACACCCCAGCAACGTTGCTACAGACTCGCCTGGTGTCGGGAACGACGGACCTGGGGCCATGCAGACTTCCAGTGGGTCATCATCAGCGACGAGTCCCGCATCTGTCTTAATGTCGTCGACCAACGGGTCCGTGTCTGGAGGCGGAGTTGGGAGCGCCACGACGAGCGGTTTGTGGGATTCCATCATACGTCCCGCCAGCCTGGTGTGGTGGTGTGAGGCGCGATATCCTATAGTGTCCTTTCACCGTCAGTGTTCCTCAGGGGCATCGTGACAGCCGGACGGTACGTTCAGGAGATCGTTCAACCGGTGGCTCTGCCGCTCGTGAACGCCCACGCCCATGCCCTATTTCAAAAGGACAACGCTTGTCCACATACCGCAGCCATCTCCCGAGCATGTCTTGCCGGGATACCCTGCCATGGCCAGCCGCATCGCCAGTCCTCTCCCCGATCGTGAATGTTGGGAGTGCTACGGAGCGTGCAAACTGGACCCCACCCCTAATCACCAATCGGCAAGAACTGCGCTCAGGTGCAGGCCGCATGGCATGGACTAGCACTGTACTCCATTAGAGACCTTTGCAACTCCATGCCACGACGTACGGACACGTCTGTTTGCCAACATGGCGACCTCACGCCAAACTAACATGTACCGTCTGAGGGCGTGTAGCGCTGTAAATATTGGTCGTACAAATGTGAAAGTGTAATCATTTCGTATGCGTGGTACCCTCTCTCTGCCTGCCATCAATAACCGCAATCCGCCTCGTCCTTCTGGGTGCAACTTTTTTTATGACGATGAGTGTAATATGGTCAAATGAAAACAAAAGTGTTTAATTTTTAGAATAGTAAGTACATTTCTTAGAGTAGGGTCAAAGCGAACCTATGGAATTTCTAAGTAAATGATACTAATCAAAAGTTGTAATTCTCCAACTAGGTTATAAAGCATTTGAGATAAGTGAGTTGGGGCGCTAGTTCATTTTGCAATCTGATTCTGAGGGTATATTTATTAAAGGACGCCAAAATGGCCAAAAGAACGACCTTTCAGTGTACTTAGTTACCGTCCATAGCAATGCCAGTTCCTAGTTATTCAAACAAACAGTACTTCCACAACCAACGTTTTTAATTCTTCGCTTTCGGCTGCACATTTTCTACATTTAATTATGCACTGTATAAATTGATGTTAAATATAATACTTCTATTCAATAATTGTTCTATATTATTTTCTTGAAGGGATTAAAAAATTATAAACGGTCACGCTGAGAGACATTAAGACAGAGAGAAGAGGAGGACTGTGCCTGTGGAATTTTGCCAAGAATTTATATCAATCTCATTTCCGGGAGAAACTAATGAGAAGCGTTAAAGTAAGCTCCCCGCTTGAAGTTAATTAGGGTTCTTTTATGAATCGGATACCGCGGAACTCTTGAGATGTGATGAAAAGAGTTCCGTTACTCTCCGAGCTGCTTAAACCAACCATTTTGAACCTTTTGAACAGTTATAACTTCATACAACCTGATTCTGAAAAAAGTACTGAATGTGAATATATTTTACACGTTCATTACCGTAAGAAATATTCTACATGTTTCATGTTTTCAACAACAATCATCCATTGATTTCTTCAAAATGTTGTGAATTCCCGTCCTATTTTATAGGTAGTAAATTAAGCCGATAACCTTATTTTAATTCGATAGTTAAAAATAATAACTATAAATCACAAAAATGTACTGATGGAATGATTTGTAATAAACATCCACCTTAGGAAGAATCAGATGTAGAATATCAGAACCAAATGCATAAAACCATTAACTGAATTCCAAGTGCTGGAGTAAGTAATAAGTAATCATAGTAGTTTGACAGTAGAAGCACCCACAACAATTGAGAAACCAGGTTAATTATTATATTTTCTGCAACCTCGATTCGAGTAAAGGTTATTAGTCAGTAAATATTAGGTACGCATTTTGTATATTCCAGCAACTCGTTCCGAGTCTGGTTAGAGAAAGGGGGAGGAAAGCGAAGAGTGGGTGGGGATGCGGAGGACTGTAATGGGCCTTCTCTAACCAACGTGATGCACGCCGCGCCGGGCCGTGCTGCCCGGGACGGGGGAGAGGGATTGGGCTGGTTGATTGGATGGACTCTGAGTTGACGGGGTAAATTAATGAAGAAATTGACCTTGCAGAAGTTTATTTTCCTTTTTGTACAGCTGTGCGGTCCTTCTGACTGGAGTGACCTGCTTTGCCTGCGTTGCCGTCTGCGTTGCGTAGTGGAGATGTTGCAGGAATACAGGTCCCGCACAGTGTGGTGTCGGGCCCGTAAACAGCCTCCCTGCAGCGCACGCGGCCCTCCTGAGATGGGTCGGACCAGTCACGGCACCCTCAGGTGTGAGAGGCACCGTTCGGCGAAGCTCACACCGACGCACCGCACCCGCACCGACAAATGAGCATCGTGCCGAACTGCCGCGGGCAGCGTTACGCGTTGCGCGAAGCGCAATAACTAATGGGATGCTTGATCCTCTACTGCCGAGGGCAGTGTTGCGACACGCGCGAAGCGCACTGGCTCAATACGTGGATCTTCACTGCCGAGGGCAGCCTTGAGAGATGCGCGAAGCGCACACTCGATCACGCGCAGAGAAAAATGTGAAAAACGTTGTTCCCGGGCTCGCGGAGCGTCGACCAGTGCCAGTCTCCCTGGGAATGTGCCGTTAGAGGCTGTATAGCAGACACGGGGGAAGGGCCTTCTGGAGGGGGTAGCAGGCCCTTCGGCGGCCTGTGGGTGGCCGCCGGGGAAGGGGGAGGCGGCGGCCGTGGGCGCGCCGGCTCCGTGCGGCGGGTGCATGAGGAAAAGCCTGCGGGGGCTTTGCGGAGTGTACGGAACATAGACTCCCGGGCTCGAAGCCGAAGGCGAGAATGAGAAGTGGGGGGTGAATTAATTGTTTCGTACACGACGCGAACGCCCGCGTTACATTTCTGATGGGAGTGGGCATAGGCGATGCACTGCGCGTACATATTCACCTGTGGCAGTTTTCACTTTAACTACTCTTACACGATTGTCTGCCCCAGGCATTATCTGTGTAATTCGCCCTAGGCGCCACTGACAGGGCGGGAGCTGGTCATCCGCAAGGAACACTACCGTGTCTACCTTTAAATTCTGAGACTTTGATTGCCACTTCTGCCTACGCTGTAATGAACTGATATAAGTTTTTGACCAGTGGTCCCAGATCTGCCGTGTCAGTGCTTGAATTCTCTTCCAGCGTTGCAAGGGCATTGTCCTTTGACAGTTTTGCTTCGAGCGCGTAAAATTGGGACAAAGCGCGCGATCGCGAACTCCCTAGCTTCGGCGCGTCTTTTTTGAAAGGAAGGGCTACAATATACCGCCCTTCTGGAGAGCGCGACGTTGATTCTGCATACACCTTCTCGCAATATTGTTCCTCGGGAGATAATGGAACATTGGTTGGTACCTCTTCAAGTTGCCAGAATTTCTGCAGTTGCTGTGAGACCCTTTCTATAGAATAAGTGAAATTAGATCTCACTGCGCACTCACGCGTGTCTGCGGTGGTTAATGGCACGTTTCCGGACACGATCCATCCCAGTTCGGTGTTCTGGAGAATAGGCATTCCCTTTGATAACGGAATTTTGCCTGTTAACATGATTTCTGCTGCAATGGCGGCGCCGAGTAAAATATCAATCGATTTTTTGACATTAAACCGCGGATCCGCAAGCGGGAGGTTTGGAGGTATTTTCCACTCCCCGCAAGCGAATGAGACCGGTGGAAGGTCTGTGGTGATGGCGGGCATTACAATGAAAGCTTCTTGACAATGCCATTGGGTGACACGCGAAGCTATCATGAGTGAAGCGATGTTTCGCGAGCTCGTAGTGCCTGTACCAACAGTTTGGATCTCAACCGATCCCGCTGTACTTGCAATGTCAAGCTGCTTGATTAGTGCCTCTGACACTAGGTTACAATTCGAACCACTGTCCAACAGGGCAGTGCATGCATGAAGGTTACCGCAGCGGTCGCTTACTAGAATTTCAGCTGTCGGTAAAAGACACGGTGTAAGGCGGCTCGAAAAAGAATTTACATTCGCACTAAACGAATTTACGTGCGTCGAGGGCGGGGATTGCACCGCGACGGAGCTATTAGAATTGTTTTCTACAGCTCTCCCGGGCAAGTCGGCGACACTGTTTTGAGCACCCCTAGCATTCCAGAATTCCTGTGAATGACCGTCGGGGGGCAATGTCTGGGTGCAGGTACTTGGGCCCGGTGGCCGCGAAACAATAGCCGGCGAGAAGTTTCCTTCTTCGCGGACTGCGGGCGAGCGCTGTTGGCTGCACGTGGAAGTGAAAGGCGCGTAGTTTCCTAGCGCCGGCAACTGAGCGTTGCAAATCGCAATATTTACTTTTGACTCAAAATACCCGTGCAGCAGTGTATGGTGATTGGCATTACACTGACGACATGTGAATGATGAGCAATTATGTGATTTTGAGTATTTCTTAAGGCAATTATGACACAGCCGCTGTTGACGGACATGAGAAAACCTTGCCTCTTGTGATAGTTCGCGGAATTTGTTACATTGATGAAGCATGTGTCCGTGAGCACAAAAGGAACATTTATTTCCGCTATTGTTGCTCGCATTGTTAGGTGGTCCCTGCCAATTACGGGCCACGACTTGTTTGGGTTCAGGGGGCGGTTTACTGTTTTGGACAGGCGTACCGGCACTGTTAATTGCAGCGATTTTGTACTGCCGTTCACAAAAGTTGTAAAAGTCCTTCAGTTGAGGATTTTTATCTAATGGCGCGTTTCGTTCCCATTCTTGCACCACTGCGGGAGGACAATGCGCAAGAATGCGATGAAGAATGAGTAATTCACTCAAAGGAACTTCTAACTCTAAATTGTCGAGAGCCGTGGCATGGGTTTGATAATGGTCAACGAATTGTCGCCATGTTTGTGGATTAGTAGAATCCAACACAGGAGGGCATTCTAATGCGGTGATGTGGGCGGTTGCTAGCAAACGCGGATTTTGGTATCGCAAATTTAGAGCGTGCCACGCTAATGCAAAGCTATTCGGCCCACTGGGGAATTGTAAAACAATTTGTTTGCATTCTGCGGGAAGAGCTTGGACAAGGTAGTGCCATTTTTCAAGATCGGTGGCATTCTTATTTTCAATTATCAGCGCAGTAAATAGATCTTTGAAACCTTGCCAATCTTCATCACGGCCGGAGAACCGAGGACTAGGAAGCTCAGGAAGCCTGACTACACTGGACGGCATTTCATGTGAAGAGCGATGTGAGTCTGCCACAGATGGTGTAGTCTCACGGAATGCAGAATGTTTCCGTAATGAAGCATTTACCTTCGAGATTAAAGCGAAATAACGGTTTTCAAAATCGAATTCTTGTTCTGCATCTGGGAAATTGTCTGATAGCTGTTTGGAATCATCTTCGTAGGTTTGCCAAACTTTAAGAATACGTTCTTTACGAGAAACTAATTGTTCGTACGTTTCCTCATCGACTACTTCGAAGCTTTGAATAAAACGTGCCTGGTTGTCTATGATTTTAACTGCCGCCGAGCATGCGGCTTCAAGCTTTTTCCGGAGTTTTTCTGCCTTTTCTGCCATATTAAATTCTTGTTTCTAACTATGATTAATAATTAATTTCTGGACTAAGATTAGGACTCGTGCGGTACGCTAACACGCACCCGAACACCTGGGAATAACCTTGAAAACTATGATTAAGAAATCGATCAATGACTGTGCGGGAACCTGCATTCCTGTAACATATTGAACACACGCATGCCACACACCTTAAAACTAAACTTACTCACTAACACAAATTAATTGCATCATCAAACATAAATTAATGAAAAATTTGTTTAACACTGAAGAGAAAAAGTATCATTGAATTGTCTTTGCACAAACCTAAATTAACAATAAATAGCGTTAACACTGAAGAGAAAAAGTATCAATGAATTGTCTTTGCACAAACCTAGATTAACAATAAATAGCGGTAACACTGAAGCGAAAATCAACTCTGAATTGCATATCACATAACATTTAAATTAATAATGAATTGGTTTAACACTGAGTTGAAACATAACACTGCATTGACTTTGCATTAGAGCAAAGGAAATACTACTGATTAGAATGATTACTTACAAATTAAGCTTGCCCTGACGATTAAAAAATGAGTGTTCACTAACAAAGTTAAATCATATAAATAAATTGAACTACACACAGACAAGCAATTACTTTAAGACACAGAATTGAAATTAAAGATTATATCTGACTACAATACACAAATTACACTGTTCAACATAGAAAACATTATTATCCTTTGAAACTCTGCAAAGTAAATAAGCATGTGCAATGACTAGAATTTAGCAAAAATTGTCAACTCAGATATCCCGGACGGAGGACCAACTTGGTTAGAGAAAGGGGGAGGAAAGCGAAGAGTGGGTGGGGATGCGGAGGACTGTAATGGGCCTTCTCTAACCAACGTGATGCACGCCGCGCCGGGCCGTGCTGCCCGGGACGGGGGAGAGGGATTGGGCTGGTTGATTGGATGGACTCTGAGTTGACGGGGTAAATTAATGAAGAAATTGACCTTGCAGAAGTTTATTTTCCTTTTTGTACAGCTGTGCGGTCCTTCTGACTGGAGTGACCTGCTTTGCCTGCGTTGCCGTCTGCGTTGCGTAGTGGAGATGTTGCAGGAATACAGGTCCCGCACAGTGTGGTGTCGGGCCCGTAAACAGCCTCCCTGCAGCGCACGCGGCCCTCCTGAGATGGGTCGGACCAGTCACGGCACCCTCAGGTGTGAGAGGCACCGTTCGGCGAAGCTCACACCGACGCACCGCACCCGCACCGACAAATGAGCATCGTGCCGAACTGCCGCGGGCAGCGTTACGCGTTGCGCGAAGCGCAATAACTAATGGGATGCTTGATCCTCTACTGCCGAGGGCAGTGTTGCGACACGCGCGAAGCGCACTGGCTCAATACGTGGATCTTCACTGCCGAGGGCAGCCTTGAGAGATGCGCGAAGCGCACACTCGATCACGCGCAGAGAAAAATGTGAAAAACGTTGTTCCCGGGCTCGCGGAGCGTCGACCAGTGCCAGTCTCCCTGGGAATGTGCCGTTAGAGGCTGTATAGCAGACACGGGGGGAAGGGCCTTCTGGAGGGGGTAGCAGGCCCTTCGGCGGCCTGTGGGTGGCCGCCGGGGAAGGGGGAGGCGGCGGCCGTGGGCGCGCCGGCTCCGTGCGGCGGGTGCATGAGGAAAAGCCTGCGGGGGCTTTGCGGAGTGTACGGAACAGAGTCGTTGTGTTGTAATTTTCAGATACTGACATGATATTACAAGGCATTAACTATGTTGAAAATCATATTTTGGCATGAAAACTCTTGATGTTTTCTTTAATTGTAACAGCAATCGACAAATATTAAGCCTTTATTTTTCACTCAGACTTATTAAGTACATTCAATTTTACTTTAAATAACCGATATTACAATAACAATAACAAGACAGCGTTGATATAGTGAGATTTTTGTCATATGTTCAGAAGAAAGAAGAAAAACATCATTTACGCAAATGTGATGATAACATACTCGTTCGCATTATTGAAATGAGAGGCTTAGATTTACCGCATTCTCCACCCGTTGCTAACCACGGCTCTCGCAAGCGGAATAGTGCGGGTTGAGGGGCACTAGGATGAAGTTGATCTCTGCAGTGAGGCGCGGCGGCGAACTATCCCTGACACTTCAAGGCTTGCTCGCCACCTGCTTCTAGGCATGCACAGTATGAAATAAGAGAGGGGGAGCATGTCTTTTGCCCTCCCAGAAAAAATTTCGTTAAATATTTTTATTTACATATGACATAGTTTTCTAATAAATAAATAATATTCCAAGAGAAATGAAATAATATATTTAAAGATACAAGTAGAAGTAAAATTGACTTAATGTTGAACCATTAACAAGTTGACATATGGTTTGGAAACTTTATCTTCCGAATTTTGAGTATCAATTATCCAAAGTATTAAATTAAGATTAAAAAGGGAGACAATTAGGATGCTGTTAATTACGTAAATGAAAGAAAGTTAAACTCAGATGTTTTTTAAGGAGGAATGTTGATTCAAATTCTCAGAAAGAAATAATATAATTCTAACCTTTAACTGCGCCTGTGGGGTCTGCAAGACCCATAACAACATATTTTTTAAATAATTTAAATATTTTTTAAAATAATTTCTTAGCGACTTTTGTATTCCTTTCAAATCGTGTGGTTTGCGATCTGACGAACCACCATCTCCTTACATTTGTGAAGTGATGAGTTATAGCCAATTTCAACGTTTCCGGGTATCCTATTCCCCCATCAGCATAGTTACGTAAGATTTTTAAGTACATGTCTTCTTATATAATCGATATTATTTAGCAACGTCATTTATTATAATATGGAAAGAAAATACATTCTGTATATTGCAAAGAGTTTATGTACGTGGACTGGGATGACATTTGTGTTTGTTACGTAGTGTTAACATTTCACTCAATACCTAGAGTTGAAATTGTCTTCATCTGCAAATATTGGAAATACCCTCTTCTGTCTCATATATTTTACCTTGATAGTGTACCTTTCTTTCGCATTTGCTTATCGAGATTATTATAAGATCTTCGTTAGCCTATTTGCATTGCGTTGCGTACGCACATTGAAATCACGGAAGTTAAGCAACTTGAGACACCAAGGATTTCTGGACGATTGATCGTTTGTGAACCCCAGTTACTAACAGTGCCGAGTCTGGAATTTATCCGAAAACGTTCACTGACAGAAATTTTACGAGACAAAGACAAAAACTAATGGCGAATTACTCCAAATTTATATTCGATTCATGCCCAAGAAGGACTAAGAATAGTGTTTTGATACAAACGCAACTTTTTTTAAATTTCATTTCACTTGTCATTCTTATCTCCATTACTTTTTCAATTCTTCTATAATTGTTACTTTTAAATATCGTTTCTCACAAATTAATTATTTTTCTCTGCTCTTATGTATTCCTCTCCATTTTTTCTCTGTATTATCGTCTTCTACATCATTCCTATACTTTCAACTCTGTAGTTCAATTCCATCTTTCTTTGAAAGTTTTGATAATATCTAGGACAATAAATAACGTCTCCTCATAAGCACACATACAGAGACCATTCTCATAATTAAGTGGACACTGCTAATTCGTTTTCACTACGTAATTTCTTTTCTGAATATCTCAGATTCTGCGAAATTATAGTGATTAAAGCTGTTCTTACCCTCGTCGACTCCACATCCATCACAGGTCGTTGCGATGTTTCTCCTTTTCATTCATCTCCTACGCTGCTGTCTATTTCCATTGTCCGGTCGTTACACGTTT
Organism: Acheta domesticus; assembly: GCA_031308135.1. Lineage (NCBI taxonomy): Eukaryota > Metazoa > Arthropoda > Insecta > Orthoptera > Gryllidae > Acheta > Acheta domesticus. The sequence continues at coordinate 109,309,729 of JAHLJT010009436.1, forward strand.
TCCATTCTTAGAGAGCGCCCTTAGCCGCCGACGCGACGCGACGCGACGCAACGCAACGCAACCGCCTCCTGCGCAAGAAACGCGCGTGTCGAGTTTCTGTTCTTTGGGAGTGAGCGAGCTCTTTTATCGATCCAGTTACGGCAGCGCGCGCTTAAGAGGAATATAAAGGGCGCGTTTTAGTACGCATGGGATACGCCGGTGTATTGCTCGGAACGCCAGCCGGCGCGGCTAAGCTCGCCCCGCTTTTCGAGCCCCCCCCCACCTCTTCCTCGTCATTCTTAACCCCCTCCTCCCTTTACCTCACCCTTCTTTCCCTCTCTTTCTCCCACCCACGCTGCAGCCTCCCACGCCTGTAGGAGGAACGGAATTTTATAATAGAGACTTCTGTGGAAAGTGACAGCCATGGCGGAGGCCCACCCTAATCTTCAGTTTGCCTATTGGAAGTTCTCGAGAATTGAGAATTTTAACGTCGCACGTCGCATTTAGATGTACTGCATTTATTATTGAAATAGTTTGGAGGAACAGTTTTTGGGGATTGGATACATTGGTAGAGAGAAGGATGAGCAGCTCGTGTTCCGGAAAGTTAGTCGAAGCTAAGCCCCTGAAACCTAGTTCCACAGTTTGACACTTCCAGAAAGGAAATTTGAATGTCTTAGAACAAATAGTGATCGGTTCTCTTTTAAAGTTTTGTTCTTAAGAGAAATGTCAGTGGTATTAACAAAATGCATTCTCATTTTAGTTAATTTGCATTGCAATAATTTAAAGTACTGACCTCATAAAAAATACGTTTGTTACTTCAGTATACTACGTTGTGCGAATGACATTGGTTGTGTTTCCAGCTTCGCAAATTTGATTATGCATAAGGATATTTGAGGTTGCGTATTTGTTGCATACTTGAGGGGTTACTGATATAAGGGATGTTCAAAGTGAATTTTAATCTCTAAATCTTTTAAGTCTAATTTTCTTTGGTTTAGATGTTTTATTCTCTTATCGTTGGTAACTTGTTTTAGAACTGTAAACTTTCTCCTTCCGTTAGTCGTCTCGTTAACTTAACCCAAAATTCTTCATTTGCAAATAAATATATAATTTTGTTTTTTAAGACAGTATACAATTATTGCGTGTTTAAAGTCACCAACTTTAAAGTTACCATGGCACTTTCGTCCTATTAATTGTAATTGCCTAATAATTCCCTATGTATTTTACTTTCATAGATATACGCGTACTGAAAAATAAGATCTTACATTATTTCTTGAAAATTTATACTGGATTAATATAATTTTTGACATAAATATACTAATCCCTCTCTCCATCTCTCTCTCTCTCTCTCTCTCTCTCTATATATATATATATATATATATATATATATATATATATAGACCTACGTGACCTACGTGTTTTTTCAGAAGGTTTATGTTTAGTTACTTCTTTTGTAACCCCACTACATGGTGTTGTAGACCAAAATTAAAAATGTAAATCAAATGCAACCCGCAACGTAATCGGCAGGATTTTGAATCTATATCGTTAAATAACCTCTAAACGATGCGTTCTAGGGCCTTAAAAACCAAGTATCATTATGAAACTGGTTGCAGCCTTCAAATGACATCATTATACAATGGGAGGAGAAAAAATAAATTAGAACTTATTTCAAAACCAAATAATGCAACTGAATAATTATCCATAATTATCCTAAAAACCTAAATGATATTGACCAATCTATTAAAACATTCGAAAACAACATAAAAAATGTAATAAATTTGTCAACCTTTAGACAACGCAACACGAGCAAAATAAAGGAAATGCTCTTGCCAACTGACAAAACAAATCTAATTGCCTACAAACATAAAATACGCATAAAGTGACAAATCAGCCGAAGTTCCTCGATTAAAACTATATGAAATTATTAGATGCGTAGATGGTACGAATAAATATGAAATTTGACCATAAAGGATCAATCAATATTAATTTCAGGAATTAATACTTTAGTATAAATACATTTATTTCTAGCTGAAGGTTTTGCACATTTAGTACATGCACATGCACATGCACATTTAGTACATGTCAAGAGCAATACAATGGTAACGGTTGACAATGGTTTACAAATTCACATGAAACAATGAAATACAAAATTATTGGGATAAATATTTACATTGGTTTTACATCAAAGCATAACATATCTTACATATCATACATCTTTCTAGTTTCGATATTCTGTAGGTTTTGTTATTGAATTTAAAATTTACAGTGTGTAAGCCAGCTAGCCTAATTTGTGCCATTACTTTGGCTTGTGTTAATGGTATTTTCGAGTAAAAGTATGGTTCACATTTAGGGATTCTGTATGTTTTATTAATTTGTATATTGGACTGTAAGATGAGAATGATACTCTATTATATCTTTCTGAAAGACATTATTTGCGTAGAGGTTGCAAATGCGTGAAATCATCGTCTCAATCTCACCCGACTCTAGTAGATCATTAAACTTGAAAAACAATTGCCCTGTCTTTTAATCGTGTATATTAAACATTATATTTTTGGCCCATAGGCAATAATGGGCCAAAAATATAATGTGTAGGTCTTTAAACATTTGATAGGTACCGAGGGACTCGAGATTAGTTTTCAAAATGCTAACCCAGTTATATTTTCGATTGAGAGCATTTTCGGACGTATGAAATAGTTTGTTTAATAGTTTGTAGCATCTTTTTGGGAATCTATTTCCAGGTATTTGTATCAATTTACAGTATTGCTCTCTTCAGAATTTGTATACTCCATGGGGCCGAACCTTTCTCCATTCTTACCATGTATCCAGGAGTGCATTTTGTTAGTCCTAACAGAAGTTTAAAAAAACCTACTTGAAGTTAGTCGGGTATATCTAGGTGCCGCAGTCCCCAAATGGATGAAGCGTACAGGTAGACAAAGTTCACTGTTGAATTGAATAATTCAAGTCTAGATTGCCAATATATTGCAAATTTTCTAGCAATTAGAAATCTCCAAAGCGATCTCCTGGCAATCCTAGCTTTGGACAGAAACTCGTCTGCAGTTGTGTTAAATAATCCTGAGCTGGTGAATGTTACCCCTAAATATTTATATGAATTAACTTGCTTTATAACGTGTTCCCTGTATTTAAACTGTCTTGATTTTTTCTGTATACCTCCCTTTTTATAGATAAGCAGTTGTGTTTTCTTCTCGTTGACGTCCAAATGGTTTGGAGTACCTGGAGTACCTGGAGAGAATGTTCATTTTATGTTGCAAGTCGATAATGTTCTCTGAAAGTATTATTATGTCATCAGCAAAAATTAGCATTTCTATTTTACCTTCGATTTTTTCATGCCCGTTTCGTATAAAGATTTTAGTGACGTCGTGTAGCAGTATAGAGAATAGAATCGGACATAGGGAGCTCCCTTGCAAGAAACCTTGCGTCACATCTATTTCTTCCGTCTTCTAATCATTAATAGACACTCTCATCCTAGCTTTGGTGTAGTAATCTTGTAGGATTCTAACTATTTTAGTACTAATTCCTGCCTAAATCAACATCTTTTATCAAAATCGGGAGGCAAACATTCCGTTGCTTTCATCGACTTCCGAAGAGCTTTCGAGTCTGAAGTCCATACCATTCTACGGACCTCCGTAAAATAGAAAAGAAAGCGGTTAATACCAACAACATAGAAAGCCAACAAGCATAGAAATGAATTCGAGTGGTTAGAGAACCTTCCCTGGACACACCCATGTAATGAGTTAATATTTAATTGTAAGAAAAAAAATGTAATAAATTTCATATATTATCAATTTTGTATGGAAACATTATGTATGATTCAAAACCTTGGAAGGCCTAGCAGACGAAATAAGGAATAATAAATTATTAATAAACCACTATTAACTGAGTGTAATAAGGCCATAATAATTACGCTACATTTAAACGTTTGAAAAATTATTTGATCTATGTAAATTATTGTCTCCTTTCTCTGGCAAACGCTTGTCAATCACGTTTAGTTAATACGTTTTTCTAGAGGTAATACGTGTTTGTTTTAACTAACCTTCCCTTCCAAGGTAATAAAGAATTTGTTAATTTCAAAAATGTCATAGTTGTGACAATAAAGGAAATTAACGTTTACGATGAGTCCATTAGACTTAGAAAATGTAATCCAACACTACATCACTTACTAAAATTACCCATTGTTAGAGTTGAATTATATTATTAACCCGATTATAAATTCTTAAAAAGTTTTCTAAAAATTGTCCAAAAACACAAATATTTTGATAAATAAATAGGTGCACAATCTTAATGCAGTATATTTTACTTTAAATTAATAAAATATAGTAATGAAAAAACTGTGTGTTTTGAAAAATATTTTTTTTTGTAGAAGAGAGAATGTTCGTACGAAAATTTTGTAGAGCTGACTCTCATCCATTTATTTATTTCCTTGTTAAAAAGTTTACTTAAAAGATCTACGTCCGGTATTCACGTTTCTCCGCAATGAAATCGAAGCCAGCGATCAAGGAATTACGTTTCACCCAGTGCACTATATTTTGGGTGATGAAGAACCCCATTCATTGAGGCCCTTATTGCCGGTTATCGTATTCCCTGCACCTGCCGAGTTATCGAAGATTCTCACATTGATCACGATAGCGTGTCGTTGAGACGTGCGGCGGTAATGAAGAGTATTCCCAACAGGGATTCTTCTGCTCGGTCTAATTCCTTTGCAAATAGGGGCAGGAAACAGATTTCCTCTGCCATTTCGGGCCTTCCATCTTAAATTATCACTATCAGAAGCGCTCAATATCTATTTATCCAATCCCAAGTTATTTAGATAAGAAAATAAAATGAATCACACACCGTTAATGAATTCTCGTTATGTGCAAACATTAAGCATACTGTCAGCAGAGATCAATGTTGATGCATCACTGTTCATGATTCCACGTTTTACAGGACATTGGCATTGAAAGTCGCAGTGATATAACCATTTTACATCTAACATCATTTTACCATTTTACATCTAACATCAGGAAGTACCCCTTAAAAAAGTATAATTGTTTTCTTTCAGTTTAAATACCCACTCTCCAATCACAAACACGTTCGATGTTGTTACAATATGCCACATTACAAAGCCGGCAAACTTTCCAGTGGCAGTGGATCCCGTCTCTTGCTTTGTGTGTCTATTCAAGGGCCAGGTTTACCTTTCGGACTCGTATTTTGCGTGCTGGTTCAGATTCTCGACCCTCCTAGCACTGTCCCTACGCTCGTGTACCTGCCGTCCGCTCCACGCCCACACGCCCGGCGCTCGCCCCGCGGGCCATGCGGCGGGCGATGCGACAGACGCGCGGGGCGCGACCTAATTCCAGAGAGATTCGAGGCGCGGCGAGGAGCGGCGGGGCGGTGGCCCCTGTCCGCGCTGCGTGGGCCGGACACGCGATCGCCGGCCCTCGTGTCGCGCGGCCTCGCCGCTGTGAATTTTGCATCGCACGCCCCGCCCCGCTACGCCCCGCCACGCCACCTCCCCAGCTCCGTCACGCCGCCCCACTGACGCTGCACAGCCTTGTGCTGAGACGTCTCTGCCCTCGGACCACGCGCTACAATAGCCACGTGGGATTCAGCCACTGTCTGGAGGCAGATCCTAGTGGCCCGCTGCTCTAATCCGTAGCTTTTCTCCGATAAGTACCAGGTAAATACCGGAGCAGTACCTTCACAAATGAGCTATGTACCTCGCATCAAGTTTCTTCAAAATTTGGGGGTACTTTACATGAAGCACCCGGACATTTTCAAAATTTTCTCAAAAACGGGTCCAAATGTTTTCTTTAAGTTTCTTGTAAGAATAGAGTAAAATACACTTATTAAGGTGTCATATGTCTCATTTTCACGGTTATCTCTAAATTTTCGAAAATTGCAAAAATTTGAAATTTTTTCGGCGTCTTTCTAGAACTACAAAATTGAAGATAGAGATTTTTCCTTCAAATAAAATTTGTTGTCCTTGGCGCCGTTACTAATGCAAACCGCCATGCGAGCCGCGGTCAATCAGTGCTGCGAATCGAGTGTGGAAGTGTACTATGACGACTTGTTGCTAATGTCTAATGACCCCGCGCAACTGACTACAGATCTCGCGGGCGATCTCTCATTGACGCGGGATTTAATGTCAATTTCAAGAAATCTGTGATTACACCGTGTTTATACATTAAGTTCCTCGGAGTCTACCTCGACTTCAATAAGAAAGTGGTGCTTCCCGATCAGGACTATTTGCGGAACATCGCCGCCGTGCCTTCACATATGCTGCACCACTCCCGCATGGCCCGCAGCATCGCAGGAATGGTCGCCTGGCTATCCGGCGAGCCTCCACGGCGACCTTCCCTTTGGCCCGTGTCATCCGTCTGTGGCCGCATCTCGCCGAGCCGTGGGTGCCCCCGACCGCCAGCCACCGGCTTACGTCACCCCATCGTCGAATACTCCGATGCTACCTTGCAACATTGCGCCTGGTATCAGGACGGCGCCTGCCACACCTGGCCTGCCCTGCCGGGCGAATCTATTTTCGACAACGAAATGTACGCCGAGCTTATTGGGCTATTGTATTTTTCCTCTTAGGATGTTTTGTTACTGGTGGACAAAACCGCAGTCATGTACAATCTTAAATGACGTGTATGTCATTCTTTTGTGCCTTATTTATGTGTTCTTAGTCACATTGTATTTAATTTGTGTAATTTTGAATGTAGTTATGTGCCCAGTCTTTTGAATAAAGCAGACACGCCGTCCCGCCTGGCCTCCGGCGGAACGCTGGGCCCCTGACCAATCAGGGGCCGCCGTTGCGCGTTCCCACGCTACGGCGGCCTTTGACTTGGGTAGGGGGTTACATTCGTGCACCGGACCCACTCGGGAGCGGATGTGTCAAGCAGAACGGAACATTTCTCGCTCGGAACATACTACTCGTTTTTTTTGATAATTGCAAAAAATATTTTTAAAACTACAAAATTGTAGATATCGATTTTTACCTCAAACTAACTCTCTTTAGCTCTTTAAAAAAGATTATGTAGAATTTTCTGACAAAACGAGTCGTTTTTGCGTTATCTTCGCTTCAAATTTACAAAAAAAAATTCTCAAAAACCGCTCCAAATTTTTTCTTTAAATTTTCTCCACGTGTGTAATTAGGGACGGTAAATAAATAAATAAACTAGTGGTGCTATAGAATGGCACAGACTTTCTCGCAGTAATTTTTCTAATGTCGATCGTCGGATAAGGATTTGGAATAAGCCGTTCACCACTGCCTTTCTCTGTCGCCCAAAAGACGTTTTTCGCATGTTCACAATTACCGGCTTCCTAATGATTGAACTGATACAATTACGTTTTGACTAAAATATAAATATTTAGTCCGCATGTCACTTCAATGGCGTAGGTGGTTAAAACGCGTTGGGACTGAGCGTTTCACTTCGGAAGATGGCGGGTTCGAATTCCACATAGGGATTTTACTTTGATGAATGTGTTGTTGCAGAAAAAAAAAACATTGAAGGGTGTAGAAACTTTATTGAAAATCATTTGAAGTACTTCTACTCACGAATAGAATCAATGCAGATAAATATACAAGACTGGTCTGTGTTTTCCCAAATTGCATCTTTTAAACAATTTTTCAACTCTGTTTTCGATTTCTGAAACGTATGTCATGTCAAATCAATCGTCTTGTGTATAAATGTATGAACCAATTTAAGTAAAATTAAAAGTAGTTCAAGGTTAAATTGAAATACAAAATAACCGGAACGCATGCGATCAACTTACATATACCTAACGGTTCCGAAATGGCACAGACTTTCTCGGAGATCTTAGTTTTTAAATCTCTAAATTGAACGTGTTTTTGTGTTATGAATGATGATCTTCGCAGATACCTTCTTTGAGCGCCTAAAGGTCATTTCTTTACATTCTCTGAATTTTTCGGTTTCCTAATGGGGGAAATGAAACCACCATACTCTATTACTATTATATATGTGTAAATGTCATGCATATCGATTGTGGTCGCTGTCGTTAATCAGCGAGCATTGGCACAGCTCATGCGAGGGAGGCTTCGCCGGTTCGAGTCCTGGTCGGGGAATATTATTTGTCAAAATTCTCTGTTGTCATAGGAAATAATTGAGAGTCCTAGAAACTTTATTGAAAACCATGTGAAGCCATTTGAATCACAAATATTGGTAATTATGATAAATGAACTGCAAGTGTATATATTTTTTCGAATTATTAACTTTTAACGATTTTTCATGTCTCTTCTTGGATTTGTAAAGCGTACGTACTAGCGTATCAATTGTTTCTTTACCATGCATTTACCATTTTATAGCTCGGTTCGATTCTTTTTATGGCTCTGTTCGACCCATACGGTGCTAGTGTGGCGTTGTGATATAAGTGCCGGTTCGTTAACTTTGAGTAGCGGATTTCGGGTCTCGGAACGGAAAACGTTTGCTGGTAGAAAACACTTTTGCTGGTTTATGAAGTAGTGGAATAGCATTTAGGACCATTTAGAAGCAGTGCGAGGAAGTATGTGCGTTGGAAGCACCACTAGTTTTAATTTATGGTCCCATACTAGGTTACTAGCAACTACTATTGGATGAAACGTTTTGGTATGAGAATGAAACGATAGGGGGTGAAAGGATGAACACATACAACCATGCCCGAGGCGGGACCCGAACCCGCGACCCCACAGTCCAAGATCACTATGGCATATATTGTCTTCGCGATCTCGGCCACGGGGCCGTCTCACATTTTTTGTCTCTCCTCTACTTTGCGCAGTACTTCTTCCGCCTGATCATTGAATTTGGTTATTTTTCTTTCGCTCTACTAGCGACCGATAGCAGATTTCTCGTTAAAAAACCCGTAAGTAACACACGGAGGACTTAGGTATTATGGAATTTTCTTAGATGCGTCGTTTATTCATACTATTATTTTTACTTTCGCAAATTTGCGACACGCAACAATTAAATTACTCCTTCTAACATGTTAAGTAGTAAGATTTTACGAATAGTGAGATATTTTTACGAAATGTGTTTGTTTTCAAAACGTCCACCCGCCTGTATGTCTGTGAACACCACTAGCCCCTATAAGTAGAATTTATTTTCCAAAATTGTTATTCCCAGGTCGAGATAGCTGGCCTACAAACTTTGACATTTGAAAAACATTCTTTAAAATTTGGGGATACTTTACATTTAGCCCTGGAAAAAAAATTAAAATTTTCTCAAAACTGGCTTCAAATGTTTTCTTTAAAATAGTTAAAATAATGTAGTAAAATGCATTTATAGAGTTGGCATATGTTCAATTTTCACTGTTAACCCTGAATTTTTGAAACTTTCAAAAGTTTGAAATTTTTTCGACTTATTCCTCCTATAACAAAATTGAAGATTGAGATTTTTCTTCAAATTAAATGTGTTCTCCATAATTAATTCTTTCATTAAGGTCATATACATTTTGTGAAACTTTAGTAGCTTTTGCGCAATATTGCATAGAATGTGTGCAATATTAAAAAATATCAGCAACAATCATTTCTCAAAAACGGCTCTAAATTTTTTCTTTAAACTTTTTATACGTATAGTGCTGAATGTACTGCATATTATCACATACAAGCCATTTTGATGTATTCTTTTGCTTTTTAATTAGAAAATGTAATTTTTCACTTGTCTCTTACGTCGTTAATATTCACATTAGCGGAGATCTGTGTGTTGTTGGATTTATCAGAATATGTGCTTCAAATGATTTCTTATAAAGTTTCTCGAAAACTGAGGAGTTTTCTGTGAAAACGATCTCAAAACTCCGTATTTTCTGAAACGCGCCAAAGTCATTTCATGAAAAACGGCTTCAAATTGTTTTCTTTCATATTTGTTCGTAGGGATAACGCTAAATGCTCTTTTAAAAATGACATAAGAATTATTTTGCTGTATTCTTTTGTTGTTGTTTGCCACACAATTTTAAAAAAGTACCATTTCTGCCATTAGTACACACATTTCCAGTGATTTGTAAACATTTTTACATGTGCGAATGAAAGTGTATCAAATAACAAATTCTAGTGAAGTTCTTCGAAAACCCAAATGTTTTCTGCGGAAAAGAACTTCAAATATCGCATTTACACTAACGCTTAAAAGACATTTTCTGAAAAACAGCTCTAAGCTTTTCAATCCTACTAGGAGAAGTCGTATTCTTCCTCAATATTCTCGAAGTAAAATTTTAGTTCTACCATTAGGAAACGATACAATTGAGAAAAATTGTAAAAAAGTGTACTTTGGGCGGCGATGGATGGCAGATGGCAAGAGGATAGAGCAAGATCGAAAAGCTAGCTCAGAACAAATAAATTGGAAAACTAACTAGCACGATAACGTCTCTGTCATTCTGTAGCACTACTGGTCCATAAATGTTTTCCTCCAATATCAATGTGATTTTCATTTTTCGATTTTCCCCTAGCATGTGTATTGAGCTCAATCCTGATGGTTTGTGTAGTGTTTCTGGCCGCGACAACCATGTTCATTAGTCCTGTAAGTAAAATTAACTTTATATCCCGGGAAATTTCAGTATTCCCTCTTCGCTGCAACTAGAGGATAGGAGTCGACATACATATCAGTTTAAACACCTTTCCTCCTCAATCACGGTCAATTTTACCAACCTTTTTACTGCTTCACTATACAGCACTGTCGTACTTCCGCGCACCTTGCTTCTATGTATATCCTAATAATTTTCCAATGCTTTTCCCTGTTTGCTTTGTCACTTTGTAATTTGTAGCATTATCTTGAGTCTTTCTTTTTGCCTTGACATCACATGTCACTCCTTTTTCTCTCTTTCTCATATTTTCTCTTTTGACATCCCTCTCCTTCTATTCGAATAGTATTTTCAGACACAATTTTTTTCCATATTTTCTTCTCTGTAGTGTACTAAGAATTTTGTATTTCACCCTTCTACCCGGGCGTAACTGGTACTTAACAATGTCCACATTTTTTATTAAATCTTTCTTCGCTATTTAGATGTTGTAAGATTTGTGGGTGTCTAAGATCTCTTTCAGCATAGTGTCTCTGTAAACGCATATACAGTTTTTTTCATCGCTTGACATGTTCCTTTTACCTTTATCTGCCAAGCTTCCCACTCACCTCCCGTTTATACGCGCTGCTTCCAACATCCGTCAAACTCATTGCACATTATTCTTATCATCTCCATCGTATTTGCCATAAATTGTTGTTTCTGGGTTAAAGGTAATTCTACCTTAGTATTTTCTAGCATATCGGCAATCGGCCAGCTAGAAAACACTATGACGTTTACCTTAGCTGTTACATCGGCGAACGATCACTCTATGTATGCTATTGTACCGGTAATTTCAGTCTGTTATTGAGACTTCTCCCACTGACCTTACTCTTTCGAAATAATGAGAGTAGCTCAACGATCACATGCTATTTGTGCAGCGAATCAGCTAACAAAGCAAGCATCGAGTTCTGTGCAATATGATTGTTCGTTTGATAACGAACGACAGTACGCTGCACGGAAATCTAGGATGACTCAACGGAAAGCAAACGATACAGCCCTGGATGTGTGCACTCAAGATAATAACTTCGCGGCAACTTTGTTTCGCGATATGACTCCCCAAAGACTAATCGCTGACATTGAATAACGTCCGTTTGACTCGGTCTGAGAATGTAGCGTTGTTCACAATTGCAGATATGTCAATCGTAATAATTTTTTATTCAGTTATTGTGCTGAATAACGACAGTGCCTGGTTTCCTATCGTAGTTCACGAGACGGACGAAAAACGATTCACGGAAATTACTAGATCAATATTTTCCCCTAGTCCCAGACACATATCCAGAACAATGTATTGCTACAAAGGCAACATTTAATAGAAGAGGTAAAAATATTCTTGAACGTTTGTGTTAATGTTTCCATTAATCTATTAAATTTGTACGCCAAACTAGGTTATTGCTTCTGACTGAAAGGAATTCTCATTCTATACCTCTCCATCTTATGTCTTAATCTTCTTCTTGCTCGATGACTTCCTCTCTACACTCACTTAATTTTCTGTTTCTTCCTAATAGCTTTCTTGCTTCCTCTTTCCCCCTCACCCTCTCTTCTTTCGTCCTCTCTCTTTCTGTTATCTCTTTATTTAACAAAATCTCTAACCACTAACGACTTCTCTTTCCGACTGACAGATAACGCGAATGTATCGATAAGGCCTTGAATTTGAATTTTTTACTGAATCTTAAGTACACACACCAGCCAATATTGAAGGCTTTTTTGATAGACTGAGTGTATGCGCAGATTCATATAATCGGAAACGAACCTTTACAAACATTCTTCGCTACACTCGCACAGTGGAATGGAGTTTCCTTTCAAATATTTTCTGAGAAATATCATTCGCAGTAGGCACTGACGTATAATATAAATGTTCGTTTACTTCTCCTTTCTCTCGTTTTGTCTCCTCAAATTATTTCTGACATTGCCTGATATTTGTTATCTAAGATTACAAATTTACATTTTTTCCGTTACGTTTATCTTTGTAGTTGTATGTATCATTTGTGTCCTGCCTTACAATAATTTTTATTAAAAATAATTATTTTGGCACAAGTCTGTGGCTGTAATTCAGAGACGCACAGACACTATAATGAAGTTCGAATGTGGAATTTTAACTCTTGTTTGTAGTTCCGACAGATTTTTCTGTTTTTATTACTACCACCACATCTCTTTCATCCTTCTTTGCATGTAGAAAATACTTTGAAATGCAGACCTACGCTGTAACGATCAATCTCAGTTTTCTCGGTAATTGTATTTACCATAGCAGCTTTTATTTCAGTATTCACAGATAAAAGCTATTGAGTAATAAATAGGTAAAACATTCATTTCCTTGTCTGGACGCTCCCTGAATTAATATACGCCATTGTAGAGCTCGATCAGTCAATGTGATGGCAGATCGTCACATTGCCTGTAGTTGTTGCTGAAACAGCTCAGTCGAATCTAAAATGTTGACTTTGTTATAAGACATTGTTTTAATTCCTAATATTGTATGTTACCGAGAAAAAGTAGCTCACAAAGAATAGAAACTATATTATTCTACTAATTTTGACCTTACTTTTTTTCCGTAATTTTATATGAACATGAAACATTTCTTGGAAGTCGTTCTTCTATCAGAATGTCCTCTTGAATATCAGACGACCCTTCCTCACAGAGACACGCCCACTCTCTTTCTCTTTTGCCTCGCGCAAACTCGTACTCTGCATGTACGTTGTTTTTTTCCACAGCCTCGTCCTCTCCCTCCGTCGCAGCTCTTTTTCTTAGCTCTCCGTATACCTAATTTTTTAACGTGTCTTTAATGTTATCCCCCGCTTTATCTCTGGATTTGTCTGGATCACCTTCGCCCGCCTTCACCGCATTTCTTCTCGACGCCTTCGCGCCCCGTCGACTTTGCCACCTTCACCCCCGCACGGCCATCAGCGCCACCTCTCCTCGTTAGAGCGTCGGGGTGAGTCCTCTCCCTGCTCAGCTTTCACCACTCTACCACCCCCACCCCCACCAACGCTGCCGACGAAGCCGTAGCCAACGTCGACGGCCTCGCCGCCACCGCTGCCCGTCGCCGATTTGCCGAATTTTTAGTCTCAAATTGTGGCGTGCGGGTGGCGTATTTGCGATGGTGATCGCGATAGGCGGAATAAATTTCCAGCGACATAAAACAGAAACAGCGCGCCTCGCTTGCCAAGGCGACGCGGCGGCGGCGGCGGGACCGCGGGCGGCGGTGGCGCGGGGAGGTAAAAGTTTTTCAATTTTCTCCCCAGGGGAGCTACATTTTCCTCGGAACTACCGTTATTTGGAGGGACCTGTGGCGCGGGTTGCGCGCTGCGGGCAAGCGTCGCTCTCCTGCAGCACGCGTGTGGTGAAGGCGGCAGCCGCAGACGCGAAGGCAGCGCCACTGCGGGGGGGGAGGTGAGAAGGGAGGCCGACCACCACCGCTGCGTGGGAAGTGGTCGCTCTGTAGGGCTATCGAAGACGCTAATGGCTTCCGAGTGGAAAATAGTTTTTTTTAGCCGAATTGTGAGAAGAATGATGTTGATGGGTGCGGAAATGGCGCATGCGGTTTTGGTTGTAGGAGGCGTGAGATTGTATTATGGAAAGGACGATGTTTTGAGGCTAGTAAATTAGGTTAAGTTACAAGTTTGCCAGTCCGTGACCTCAAGTAATAGCTTTAGGCTCTGTCAGCATGGAAAGCAGAATTGTGCATGGGAGTATGCAGACACATTATGAATTCACTTTCGTTTACTTACATTCCACAGAAAGAATGACTTCACTTTAGGTCAGTCATTCATTTGTCTTTTATCCATGCCTTTCATTTGTACAACCAGCCCAAAATTAGATCTGAGAGTTGTATCGTCTACGTTTCAGGAGTAGTGTATCACGGAATGAACACAATTATTTAGTGTTGAAGTAAGAACGTTTTAAACGGAAGTACATTTAATTAGCAGAAAAAAGTTTCGAAAATTTATTGACATTTTGTTGTCAAGACGTCTTTGAGGATATCGTAATTCAAAATTATTTACTTATTGGAATATCTTAATCATAATTAATAACATGAATTACTCTGCTAGCCTCGTCAGAAAAGATTAGTTATAATGTCAGCTACTGTGCAGTTTCGTTGCATTTCCTTACTAATACGAATTTCTAGAATAGGTTTGAATGTAGGATATAATTATTATATCAGGAATTCGGTGTCAGAGAACCGTAAAATGAATGTATATAAAACAAGATTAAGTATTTTAATATTTATTTTTTACAAAGAACATGATTACAATTATACCTGCATTAGTAACCTTCATTATTTTGAAATATGTTCATAGGCAGAAAGGAAGTTTCTGGAACTGACTGCCGGAATTTACAGTTAAAAAAATAATTATGTGCTTTCAGTGTCAATTTGTGTTCCCTGTAGCTTTAAAATATTGTATGTCAAAAATATACACTCGTCATACACATATTCTGCGGTTCTTTATAATGTATTCACTAAAACAAATATATACGGCAGAACAGGATAAATACGCATCCTAATGCACCATAAGTCTATGTTAAATCTGTCTCCTCCATTTGAACACTTTCCGTACTACGATATGAGCTACTCATCTAATAGGATAATTACCTAATGAAATAATTATCTGAATATATATTTTTGTAACCGCGTAGAAGCTAAAATACATCCATTAGTATGGGACCAGTGCTAGGTTGTACGTGAGCGAAATCTGGTGCATTATTTCTTGCGAGTATATGGAAAAAAATATTACCCGAGTGGAGTTCACAATTATTCAAACTTATTTTGTATGTTATTTTATTTCAGTCCTTTTAAGAGAACTTTCACAGAGTGAACATGCAGTGAAATATTTTGCTCAAAAATTACTTTTGTCATTCTAATAAGAGTTTTTACTCGACGTAAATGCGTTCCATTACTCACACTGCCATACGGAGGACACGACTCTTTGTATTGCGTTTCCTAGAACTGTTCGTGGCGACGTAAAAATCTCGATTCAGAAGCACGCTATTGGTCTCTTTCTTCCCTTATCCATAATGCCGGTTGGCACACGGTGTGTAGAGCAGAGAACACTACATCAAGGCAGAGTTACTGATTTCAGTGTCAATAAATACCATATCCCATGAGGTTCTCATCTGCGTTTTTAAATTGATTTTGCCTTTCGTAAAAGCAACCACCAATCAAATCTGCCGCATGTGTGCCAAGAGCGCCGTAATCGATTGAGGGTGCGGAGAGGCTTGGCAGAAGCGTTCCGAGAGGCCAATGGTAACAGTTGTGAAGAGCTTTGATAGATATGATGTTTACGCCCAGATGCTGGAGTGTAGAAGGAAAAAATTCTCGGAGATGATGCCCTTTAAAAATTCCACAATCTCTGAAGTAGGTGTTGTTTAAAATGGATTTATAAATGTTCATTTTTTTCTATCAACATACAGATTGAAGTTTGTTAAGTTTTCTGAGATAATGTACTAACATACTCCAAAGAAAAATATGGTTATAATATGTTAATGTTAGATTTTTATCCCTTAACAGAATCGAAGAATAACGATGTATGTATCTATTTATTGATGTTTCCGAGCATGTAAACTGCTGTAGTCATTAGTCCATTTAGTGTAGTGTACTTTACATGACGGAGGTCGCGGTGTTCCCGGTGAATGGTGAGATCTAGAACTAACTTGCATGTTGGTTTCCCCAACCAAGGGAACACCGTCCTATCCGAGACAAGCTCGAAGCTCTCAGTGATCTCCTGACATTTGTAGTAATGCAGTTCATGTAAGTGAAGTGTGTATGAGTAAAGGGAGAGATTAGGACTAGAAAGAGGAACGAGCGATTATGCGCGGATCGTGGCCCATTTGTTAGAGTACTGTTCCGGTATTCGCATAGTATTGACCACAGAAAATACGGAAAACTACCGATCACTGCAACAGATCGCAAGAATTCTCTTCCACATAGGGGACGAATTCGACCTAGCTAGCAAGTCGATCTAACTATATAGCCAGTGCCAATAATCTGCCAACGACGGGACTCGAACCCTAGGACCATTCGGTCAGTGTCACTGAAAGAACAATGCTAGGACTGAATAACTCAGCCGATCTGACAGTTCGGATTAATTACAAAACAACACACTAGGTTTTAATGAGATAAAAACAATATTGAATCAGCAAAATTCAATTTTCAGTACACGTACACCAAAACTACTATTTTTTCCTTCACTGTTTATTGTTTGAAAACTGTTACTTGACGGTTCGCGTATAGCAAAATAAACTTCGCTGTTCGCCTACCACAAAGAAGTCATGGCCTTGTATGACAACGGGTTCTGCAAAGTAAACAAGACACGGGGGCGACATAAATGAACATGGATGTCGCCTCGGATACTGAAAATGATCCCAGGAGTGTGAAGGTGTAACCTTCGATGATTTCGTGATTATCAATGATGTACATTTCAATTGAAGGGTCCTTGACGTACTTACTTCAAAATGCCGGACTTGGCTCGTATTGGCACCTCGTCCATCAAGATTTCATTCGTACGCCAAAGACTCACCTTCGTACAAGTTACGTGAATATTCTTCGATAAATGAACAATTTCTATTTTTTATGATTCAAAGTTCACAAGTTTAATATTATCGCAAACGCTTCCGTAATACATTTATTTTTTCAGTCGTCAGTTTAAAATTACTCCTAAATGTAGTTGAGTATGTGTAATTGCTTACGGGCTGTTGTTGCTTAAGAGGATCTTGCCAGAATAAATGGCTCCAAAGTTTGCAACCACATTACCAAGACTATCGTTTTGTAATTAAACCGTTTTGATGCATAGCATCCGCTGAAAATGAAGCACAGTCGATGCGCTTAAGTACTTAGAGCAAATTGATATACTTGAAAGCCATTATTTACAGTATCAAATGTGAAATAATAATTATTAAGAATTCATTTACGTTTTGTTTCAAAGAAAGTATATCAAAGTTAACATGATCACAAACATTTTAACGACGTTTAGAAACAGAAAAATGAACTATCAATTAATGTCAAAACAAGCCTGTTAATAGTAAAGAGTGGGTTTAAAAATATGTTCATCATTACGTACTGTGCTTTTTTAGTAGTGTTGGCTGATATTGAAGTTGGAAGAAGACCAATCGGATCATAAACAAATTGTCGTAGAATGCTTTCATATAAATGTTTAGGTATGTAAACTCCCAGGCGCTGAATTACTAGATATTTCTCAACTTAAGATCTGTTTATGAAGTCATTGCCTTTGTTTTTCCTTCACAGATCATACATTTTGAGTACTCAATAATCAGGATGAAATTCAGGCAACAACGCAATAACTGAGCTTTTGCCTACAGCCACGCAAAATAGAAAAGGACTGCCTGTTAAAACAGAAAAAAAGTGGTTCTGATGTTAAAAAAATTTCTTGAAGACGCACAATCTATTGTTATTACATCCCAAGCCCATCGAGAAGTGTCCTCTAAAAGATTCCTATCTGAGGTCGTGTCATACAAAATGAACAGAAGTAATAACGCCTGTATTATCTTGTGGGAGATAAGCCCTTCCAACAGACACGAACCCTCGGAAGCAACGAGGTCTTCGCAGCGGACAGCCGGTGGCGGTCGCCGCGCACAATGCCGGCTGTCGGGGCGGCGGGCGCGGCCACTTCTTCTTCGGGGACCCTCACAAATTGCGACTCTGTTGGGGCGGACGACTCGCGCGCGTGCCGCAGAGGTGCGGCGGCGAGGGAGGCGGCCCGTGTTGTGTGTGACGTATGTATTTCCGGCGCGCTGCCCCGCCCCCACCCCCGCCCTCGTCCAGCCGCTGCCGCCCCGGGCAGATAAGCAGTGCCGTGACCCGTCGCAGTGCCTCAGCCGCCGCCGCCGCCGCGCGCGCCTCCTCCGCGCCTCTGCCTTCGCAGCCGCCAGCGCCGCCGCCGCGGGGGTCTGCGCCTCCGAGCAGCGGGGGAGAAGGCGCGCCGGATTGGATGGCGCATTTTTGGAGACGCACACCACAAGTGTATCTTTGAATAATTCGTATAAATCGCACACATTTTCCATACTTCATTGTCTCATAAGTGACGTGTACTTGTGTATCTTTTATTTATTAAGACTTTTTTTTATTTTAATTTTAAAATCTTTTAAGTAAGTTGAAGGAAGACTTTTTGAGGACAATCGGCGAGAAAATATAGGGCTCAACATAGTGTAAAATTAATGGTACAACATAGTGTACAATACAAACAAAATCCTTCGATTTAAATGATAAATTGTTATTAATTTTTAATTTATGTTAATAATTGTATTGTAAAAGTAAAAAAATGTTTTTCTAAGATCAACAAGCATTGTACGGGTGTCACAACTGCTAACGATATTAAATAACAGTACTTCATAACATTATTCCTACCATTATTCATACTTCTGATGATACTTCATAATATTATTCGTATTTCAATCATTGGAGCGAACGATCAAAACCCCAAGACAAGATATGTTTCTTAAGTGGTCATGTAAATATATTTAACACACAATAATGTAATATTTATATTTTCTCTATTATTTGAATGACTTTGAATTTTCATTGATTTCGCGTATTTTTGGTGTACGTTCAGAACATTTAAAATGTATTTTTATTTCTTTATAATAAATTCAAATAAAGTTTCCAAATCAATATACTCATAGATTGCTCCACAAATATTTTAAAAACATCTTAAATATAAATGAAAGGCTTGATGCAGTAACAAGCTTCACCAGTCACAGCAATTATGGCAAAAAGTTTCGTTAATGATATTGTCTCGTTTTCGTAAAATTTTGGTTTATCTAGTCACAATAATTGTTTTGTTCATATTTATGAAGAGATTGGAGCAGTAACAAGGGGATACACTCTGTGACCAAAATCGAGATATTAACATACAGAGGGGCTTATCTCGTTACTGCTTCTAGCACTTCAAATATTAAAGAAATAAAAAACAACAACAATTGTTTGAAAAAGGTTTCGCTTGTTTTAATGTTATATATACTCGTATACACACAATATATTTAAAGTAATAAAACGTTTCAACAAAAGCATGAATGTCAGATCTTTATCAAAATGACATTAATTTAGCTATTATTAATTTTGCTGAAATTTCATGATATCATTTATAACCCGTAAAATAGGAAGTTCGGTAGATTTCGTGAATGCCACATGCCACTAGAGTAGCTACGACACTGTCACTAGCTGGTCCGCACCCGTAGCCAGATCCAGATTCTCTCGCGTCAGCCTCGTGGGCAGACTCTTTGTCTGCTTGCTCCTGCCGCTACAGACTAGCCACTCCTGAGGCATATGCGTACCCTACTGTTTTAGCTCTCTTAGTCTCTCGGAGTCACTACAAAGTTTTCACGAAAACTCATGGTATTTGTGAATTTACATTCGTGTTTAAACGATTGTTATTCCTCAATCAATCCTTTTGGTGTGGATATTTCCTTTTCTCGCACCAGTATCAGTTCTATACATTGCACTATCATCTGTCAGTTTTCTTTTCATAACCATTCACCTCTTCAAGAAGTCATTTTGATCTAACGCTTCGTTGCTAACTAATTTATATCTTTGATCGTAACGATACTTACATATGTTAAAGTTTCTGTAACGTAATTTCCGATGCTGTCTTCTTCTTCCTAAGTCTTCTCAGTTTTTGCCAACTCCCTCGCGGTTTCAAGACTTTTCATGACAAAGGATAAGTAAAAAATCAATTTTACATGTAATTAAGAGAATTGCAATTCTTTGTAGATAAAATGTACAAGCAAATTCAGAGATAAGGAGCACGGAAGTGGTTAAATTAATTATGTTAGCGAAAAACACAGCGAAGAAAGAATGAAACAAACAAAAGAAAAGCTAACATTACGCAAAATACAAAATTGAATAAAAAGATAATGAACAAATGCTTTGTCTTCAATTTCCATCCTGTAAAGCACCCTGTGTAGCTATATCGCCTTGCAACCTCCATATCTTCTTTATTTATATCGTTCTCCGTTACTACTCCATATACAGTTTCCGCTGCCATCGTCTCCCCTGCGTCGGCTTCCTGCGCATTCATTTTCCACGCGTACGATCCAAATCTTTTCCTCGTCCGCAGAGCTAGTTTGTGTATCGTCGCACCCTCTGTCATTCCTCCCTTGTAACCTATTCCCCCACGCATTGTCCTTTCCCCATGTAGCGTATTCTGCCTCCATCACACTTACATGCAACTCGGCTTCTCCACGACCGCGCGTTACTCCTCCGCCGAAGTCACCGTCTCCGCCACCATTACGACAGCTGCCTACGCCACAGCCGTCACCACATCCATCGCTGACATAACCTCCGAGTCCTCGTGCTTCTCCCCTCCTCCTTCTCCACCGCCGCTGCCTTCCCCGCTACCACCGCCTCCGGGTGTTTCCCCTCCGTCCCTGGTCCCGCCCACGCCCACGCCCTCCCCCTCGCCCTCGCGCCGCCCTTTTCCTCCGCAGGGAGGGCGCCGTCGCCGTGGAGGGCGGCGCACCCGCAACGAGATCGCGTTACCGCCGCGCGCGTCTGCATAACCGCGTTTGCTGCGGCCGATCCGGTTACTCGGGTTAACCCGGCCCCAGCCGCGGAATCAAAGGCGGCCGCGGTCGAGACTGGGGGTGACTCGGCGGCTGCGGGGGCGGGCGGGGGTGCCTGATTCGGTGCGCGGCGGAGGCGAGACGCGGGCGGCGGACGCCGCTCCCCTCCCACCCGCGATCCCCGTCGTCCGCCAGCCAGCCAGCGCGGCTTTGTGTCGCGCAACGAAATTACGACGAATGTAAATACGCGGCCGCTCCGCAAAAAACGCTGGCGCGCGCTTCCTGTGCTGCCGCCGCCACCGCCGCCGCTGCTGCTATCTGGTCCGGCGCTGCGTCCCAGCGCCCACCCTCCGCGAGTACATATTACTTTTAAATCACGCCGCCGGAAATTCCCAGGAAATTAAATAAGCGCCGCGCACAGCGCGAGGCGTGGCACGCGGGGGCGGCTCGGGGGCGGGGCGCCGGGCGCTCGAGGCGTCTTAACGCGTGGGGCCGCACCTGCCGCCGCCACGCCCCCGCCCCCGCCGCCGCACCCGCCCCTGCCCATGGTAAGCAGCCTGCGCCGGGCGAGGCCGCATTGGTGGGGGCGAATTGCATAGATGCTCGGGAGGCTGTGGCTTGCAGCCGACGACTTTACCGTTGACGCCGACTGCCACGGCTCTGCGGATCGTTGTTCTCGGGAATTCACGGATCCCGTTACGTTGCCAGTCAACGTCGACTATCCATCTCCTCTGGTTTCTCTGGACCACCTTGTTCTCTTGCCTTGGTATTTCTCTCGCAGAGATATTTTTCAAACACAACTTCTTGTGTTCAATTTTCTTTTATACATCTTGGGATGGGAAATTTGAGGTTGAGACGACAATCGACCACCTACATTTACAAAAGCAAAAATTATTTATAGATTTCACCCAATTACCGAGTGCAACATTACTGAACGAAATTTTGTTAAATGTTCTAACATCTCTCGAGTTTTAATTACTCAAGAAAAATTCCTTGTCCCCGTGACTCAAGCACGAATGAATGCTTGACACATGCCATCCAAGCAATTGTTAGATTTCACACAATATCTACAATTTAATTTATGCAGAAATTATGATCACGGTGAAACGATTAGTCTGTCGAATAAGAAAATTAAAGAAAGTCTAGTACTGATTTAGGAAAGAATTCAGCAAGTATTATTGTTGTAAGTAAAAGAAAATTGCTTGTAATACAATAATTAACCCTGAACTAAAAATCTGAAATAAAAATCAATAGACACATATGCAAAAAAAACACAATACTATTAGCATAGAAGTCAAAAGTACAAAAATGTCCTAAATGATAGTACACTAATCAATTACACACATAGAAAAACATCCTTTACATCCCCTTTCACCGCCGACCCTCACCCCCACGTCCCACTTTTTCTCGTAGCATTCTCTCTTTACAATCCGCCTTCCACAGCCCGCAAAGTACTTTTAATTCCATACTGTGCAATCTCAACTCTTCTCCGCCATCTTTCCTCCCTCAACTCTTCACTTTTTACTCTTTAAATTCCACTATTCACATTCCCCAATTTTTACATTCCACCCTGAATCCTCCACCACGAACTTTCGACACTTGATCTTCCACTTTTATCACCCTACTTTATCTTTAATTCCGCATCCTCTCCCTGCACCCTCCCGCTCTCTCATGCTGCACTCTCCTTCCCTCCCTCTCTTTCTCACACCCTCCCCCTCTCTTCCTCCCTCCTTTCTTCCCCTTCCAGCATCCAAAGATATAATTTACCTTCCACTCACCATCCTTCACTCTTCCCTATATCCATGTATCCTCTGCTCATTACCCTCCAGCGTCCACCCAGCACTCTGCACCTGGTCTGTGCCTTGGCCGCACGTCCCACCTCCACCACCGCGTGGCGTAAACACCAAGACAAACACGGACGGACTCCAGGCGCTGCGTGGGCAGCGGAAGCCGCGCGCGCGGTCTTCACCATAGGAGCCGCAGCGGAGAGCCTTCGCACGGGAAGGCACTGGTCGACCTAGCGCCGGCGGCGGCGCGCGCAGTCTTCGCCGCAGGAGCCGCGGCGGAGAGCCTTCGCACGGAAGGCACTGGTCGACCTAGCGGCGGCGGCGGCGGTGGCGGCGCGCGCGGTCTTTACCGCAGGAGCTGCGGCGGAAGCCTTCGCACGGGAAGGCACTGGTCGACCTAGCGGCGGCGGCGGCGCAGCCCTGGCGCTCGCGCGGCCGCTGCCATTCAGGCATTCACGGAGGAGCTGCCATCCTCTCTCATGCGAACGCAGGGTTATGCAGGAGAATGTGCTCGATGTGTTTGTGGCATGACAGACTACATAGAAAAATAAATACAGCTGTATGAGAGAAAATTTGCAATACCGTGAATGATGTTGAAGCGTAAAATTAGTGAAAAATACGTACTTTTGGATAAAAAGCGATTACCGTTGGATTATACAAGTAGTGAATAATATGTACATTTCGTCCTGTAAATTAAACTCTGCTGATATTCTTTTCCAAGCTAATAATAGAAAGATTCGAATGTGTATATTACGTCAGTAGAAATGTTTAGTACTTTTATTTTATTTTGGGTTAATTGGAAAGATATATATATTTATTTTCTGAAAATATGAGAGACGTGAATAATCTGTATCAATTTTGACACATAACGTGTATATTCATGTACACATATGTGATCTTCATGAGATCTTAATACAAGGAAAACTCAATTAAAGAACGAAAAATCATATTTTCAATTGAGTGGAAAACTCCAACTCTCATTTTCAAGCTGAGAAGTTTGAGACATTTTCTCCGAAAAAATGTAATATTATTTCAACATGATATTGACAATATAATAATCAAAACTTTTAATTTCCATCGTAGTTTCCTTTTGTTTAAGATTTTTTCACCTAGAGGGCGTGTAATGTGTCTCGTAAATGCTGTTTTCTTAGAGATATGTACCCTTTTCTTTTCCTGAAAGTTGTAATTCTGAACACGGATGTTTCTCGAACTTTGATGTCCTGTTTTCTTGGCTCCTTCCATTTCTTAGGAAAAACAGTTTAGGCATCTTCCTTCAAAAAACTGGTAACAGACGAGACCATGATACACATTGGCATTAAAAGTGGTACTTTCAAAATTGTATATTTATGCTTGGTCTTGCAATATTGAGGCAAGGATGAAATATTTGCATAATCTAAATATTTGTGTGCAGAATTGACGTTTAAAAAGTAATTTAATTTCGGTTATGATTTGCGTATGGTAGTTGGTTTGATGAGAAGATGAAATAGCAACTTGCTCTTCTCGTTGTCTCGTTGCTGACCTCCTTAAAGTAAAAGGAACGTGTGTAATTAAACGTAAAATTTTACATCTTTTGTTGATATTCAAATCGGACTCCTTAAAGCTCTCTCAGAACATTTTTGTGTAAAAAATATTACACTGAATATTTGTAAAATAATTGTATGATCTAAAACAATTAAGAAATCATCTTGAGTACTAATTCGGTCTATAAAATGTGTGTCAGCCCAGGAATATAAATATTCCTGTGATTCAAGCGCGTGAACACTATAATCGTGGAGATAACGTGATAATATAATATCAGAATATGTAACCCGACAGTTGCAGTGCTTTGTAACAGAACTGATTGTGAGTAGAGAGGGCATTAACATTCCTCTAGTTCATCGGTTAAGTGAAATGATGGTAATATTCAATCATTGGTGACATTAAAAAAATGTGTGGTTGATAATAGTGATAGCATGCAAGCAGAAAGTGTAGTATCGCAGAAGTGTTCGGTTGTTTTTATTGATTCACAGGAATTTATTCCCATAAACAATTCAATGTATCCTCGCATTACAATATATTTTTGTATTGTTCTTTATGACGATCCTGGAAGAGCTGTTGGTAAAATAAATTTACCTTGTACGAGTAATTATAATCTATTATTAAAAATATTATCGATGTTTTATGATTTAAAAAATAAATTTACGCATGGACACAGAACACAGTATCTCTTCTGTTCCATTTTAAACATACCTCATACAATATTGCTTTCAAAAGATCAAATGATTATTCCTAAGAATGAAAAGAAATCTCTTTTTCCTTGCTCGAGATTTGTCAAACCAGAAAATGTTCCTGTTAGAAAGCCTAAAACAAAAAACATTCTTCAATCATTCATGTAAGATATTAAATCTTCACATATTTCATTTATGATTGAACGTAGATCGTGTTTTACATTATCTTAATAAAATATTTTTTCTTTATGTTGAACGTTTTGTTGTTCCAAGTAACTTTTTTAGACATTAAATACGAAGTATTTGTTTTACATATTAATTTTTGTACAGCGTGATTCGTACAGCAGTAAAATACCATTTATTTAGAAAATTTATTTTCAAGCGTTATGGTGACGGATTTTTTTACAAATCTGAGATTAGCTTGTATCTTTAGTTTTCGCATTTTCAGTTCTATCCAAGACTTAATTATACTTTGTTCATTTGTTATTTCTTTGCTTTTCCTTTCGCGTTACACTCCTCAAATACTTTCCATTTGTTCCGTTTTCTCGCACTTCCTGGAAAATCAAAGCACACCTTTGAACTGAGATCTTTTGAAACCAGAACAAACAGGCTAATTCCCGGCAGTTGTGTTTCCGAGAAGACCCGCGCCGCGACTTAGGCCGCCCAAGCCTCTCGCCTCGTCCCCGAGCGAGATTGGATCCTGAGGGCGCCGGGCTCGACGAGCGGCTGGCGCGGGGGGGGGGCGCCCGCGCCTCCACAGCGCCGCATAAATACGAAAGGATCTTCGTGACTGCAGGGGAGAGGACGCGGAAGGAAAGGGGGCAAGGACGATGCAGAGGTCACGGCCAGGAGAGGTGGGGGCAAGGCAAGAGATGGCGGTATGTTCGAGAAAGGAAGAGGAGGCCAGTGCTCCCCTTCCCGCACTCCTCTCCTCTTCTCACCTCTTCCCTCCTCCCCTTCATATGCTCCTCCTTCCTCTTCGCTACTCCATCACTTCTCTCCCTCTCCCTTCCTCTGCTCGCACCTCTTTTCTCCTTCCTTTGCTCTCTTTCTACCTCTTCTCTCCGCTCCTTTGTGTACTCTCCCCCTTCCTCCTCCGTTCCCTCCCCCGACCCCTCCTCTCACACATTCTCTCCTTCACCTCATTTATCTTCTCTCCTCACCTTACCTCTTCTCTGGTGACCTCGCCCAATCTCGTCTTTCTTAGACTGTCCGTTCCTCCCGTCAACTCGTCTTCCCTTCACTCGGCCCTCGTAACCTCACATCACCTCGTCTTTCCACTGCTTTCTCCGTTCCCTTCCCGCGGGTCACTGAGCGGAGCGGAGTGGAGCGGTGCGGGGCAAGGCTGTGCGTGAGTGCTTGCCGAGCTCGTTCCGTGTTCGGGAAGTCCGGAGTTAGGCTGAAGGGCTCGCCGCACGGGCCGGCGCTCCCTCTTGTTTCGCTCGATCGTCCGCCGAATTGGTCGACGGCCTTTTTTTCAACTCGCTGCGCCCTAGTTGAGCTGAGGTTTCTTCCTGACACGAATTCAGTTCGGCACCCGCTCAGTAACCCAGGTATTGCAAGAAAAGTAGTTACACTCTTTCAATATTTAAAAGACTGTTCCAAAACTCGTTCGTACTTTGTTGCTCTAAGTGTCTAAAACATTCGTGTGAACGTGTGACGTGTGAGAATAGTCTCTTTGCCTACTGCCATCCTGCTCTCCACGTACGTTTGTATAACACGTACGTTCGTACAACACACAATGATTAATTGAAAGTTGTTCTAGGACTGATTTTGAAATGATGCACAGAATTATTTTTCGTTTCAGAATGTGATGGAAAAGTTCAAGAAAATGAGGTGTTAAATCTGTCGCCAGCGCGACGAGCCATTCATTTTCATGTCAATATTTTTGATTCACTGGCTTGATGATTCCTAGAATGAATTATAAGAGGAGGGAAGGCGTTTGATCAGCTCAAGGGATAAGTGCTGCTGCTGTAGGTATCTGAATGCCGTTGTTTATCCTAATTAATCGTCTTATTTTATTTTTGACTGAACATAAACAACAATTGCCTTCGGAATATTTTTACTATTTTTAATATTGCGAACTTCGATGGCATATTTTTAAATTTGAGTTTAAAATTAGTCAAGATAATATAGTTAATATTCGGAGAGGATGCACCGGGAAAGGTTGCTCAGGTAATCAAATGATGTCCCTGCAGTGCCTCTTATCGGGCGGTCCTAGGTTCGAATCCCGACTGTGGCAGTATTTTCGACATTTGCTAGATAGCTAGGCCGAATTTAGTCGTCTGGAGGAGAATTCTAGCAGCCGGGTACTCTGATCAGTAGTTTTCCGTGGTTTCTTTGACCAATACCAGGCGAAAGCTGAAGCATAAGCAACCAGACCAAGCGCAATATTTCCTTCCTCTTCCTTTTCCTATCCTCACCCCTTACTTACACACTTGCACTTACATGCACTGCACTACCACACATGTCTGGAGACCAACCGGGTGCTTAGAGCTTGTCCCGACTGGGGAGGTGTTCCGCTGATGGGAGAAACCTGGTTGCGGAAACCCCACTAGCCGATGATAGGTCAGCGACAGATCTCACCATCTAGCCATCTCACCAAGATCACCACCAATTCCCAAGCAAAATATCCACTACACTTACGAGACTAAAGACCTAAGCAGTTGCCGCGCCCGGAATCGCTAATCAAGCAATCAATAGAAAGGATGCGAGATGTTTTCGTTTTAAATGAATAATACTAGGTTATATTATTATTCAATCATATTTTTAATTATTTTTTATCGTAATACTTTTAATTACTTTTTTTGCAAGGATAGCTTTTCATAGCTATTTAATAGATGAAGCGTACCATTCCGCTCAGTCCGCTTTGGTGTAGTTACAATGATTAGCTACGTTACAAATATTAGTTGAATTTGTATTACAAATTTTTAAATTAAAATGTTTTGTTTTATCTTTTCATCATTTCTAGTTATTTTAATAATTATTATTTTTTGGAGAAATGACTACGAGACATACGAACGACTGCTTCTAAGTGACCTTCTTTGCAATAATTAAAGTGGGGAGGTAAAATGAAAGGAAGGCTTCTTGCCCCTCAGTTTTTAGCTAGCTAGAGTTCGTGATCTAATCACATTAGTTGCGAACCAATTGGATTGTTCTATGAAAAAACGTAAAATAACATATCAATAAGCGAATTTAATGCGACATTTACGTCCGTTAATGAAAATGATATTCCATTTGACGATTTCCAAAAGGTACCGAGACGCATTTATATTTTAATCACGCAATTCAGCGCCCAAGCTATTCATCAAAATCTATTAGTCCCAACCAGATTGAAAGGCTAAGACAAATCCCCGCCTCTCCAGAGCACAAAGCCACGAGCAGCAGCATAAGAGAGACATATCCCCAAATCCTAGCGGAGCGCGGCCGGTACTGCCCTGGCATGCGCGTTTTATACACGTCCATAAAGACGCGCGCTATACGGGCGGGCGCTGGAGACGCAAACGTGATCCGGGCGTCGTTTCAGCGCAACGTCGCCAGTTATCCCCGCATTGGCCGACGGCCTCCTCGCGTGGCCGGCGAAACCTATCTTTAGAGAGCTTACGACCAGCATAAACCAACCGCAACGCGCAGAAATATCTGAGCGCGAGCGCGCGTACCGCAGAGAGCGTTGGAGCCGCCCCCGCCGCCGCCATCGCCCCCGCTGCCGCCGGCGGCGGCGCGCACAAAGCCCGCCTCTTCATTCATCTTCACCCCGAAACATGATTAACCCCCGACTATATATCACTTACCCTCGGAGGAGAGAAGTGGAAGTTAGTCGAATTCAAATTCCTTTAATAGGAAAAACGAGTTATTTCGGCCCTCGTCGCCTGGAGACCCCCTCCTCCTGCGCCGCAGCCGTCGCGGACTGTTCTGCGTCGCCGTTGGCCCTTTTCCGAGAACCGCCGCTGCCGCCTCCGACTCCGCGGAAGCCCAGGGACAGACATTTGCGAAATGGAGAGCGCACCGCGCAGGCGGCGGGCGAGTTGGAGATCACACGCTTTGCCTTTGGGAAGTCTCGTGTTCAAGGGCCAGAGGGAGCAGATTTTCTGCTCCGAATAAATAATCTAGCTGAGTTAGTGGATCGAGAAGGGAAGAAAGGAAGAGGGATACTTTTCGGCTACGGTAGTCCTGGAATGTTTTTTTAGAGTTGACGATATCGTCTCCGTTTTGAGTTGGAAACTAGCTCACGGGTAGAATATCCACATAATATCGAAGTACTTTCTTTAAAATTATGAGTGGAGGAGTATTGGCCCATTTAACTAATAGCTGGACTACACATCTTCAACGCTTCCGATGTGGTACCCTTGTTAATGTGCTGGAAAGTGAGCTGTTACCTCCCCTGCACAATGTTCCCTAGCGTAAGCGTTCGTACCACGGTGTGCAAGCAAGCCTAGACTTCAGGGTTGAATTCTGGGGTTACACAAAAATAAACCCGATAAATGAATATAATACCGACCTCATGTAAATTGAAAGAAATATGTTTCTGTTTTTTGAGCAATTTCAGAGATATTGTTGAATTCTCAAATTCAGTAAATGAATCTAGACAAACAGCTCATATGGATGCCATACTTATAGGTAATTAAATATATTTTCTTTCAGATGTAACCACGAAGACAATTTTCTAGTATCAGCAAACTCTGAAAAAGTATTTTCAGAAAACATTCACGATGATCACTAAATACTCTTTAAAAACACCTTTTACGTCTCCCTACCAATAGATATCTCCCATTATTCTTGTACTTGATTTTCTTCGATGCCTAGTACGTCCAATGGATCGAGATTTAAATATTATTCTTACATAACACGATTAGTGATAGGGAATCAGTGTTGTTTATTTATTTTGTAACAATTTAATTTTATGCATGAAGGTCCTTCGGTGTGACGAATGATGTGTTTTTAGCTTCAACAAACATTGTACAAGTTCCAAGAATATTTGAAAATAAAAAATCATCCCTTTTTTGTTTTCGATTGAACTGTTTTCCATTTAAAAACTGAAATATTTAGTGTTTTTCACGAGATAGTGATGTGTGATGTGTTTCATAGATTCTTGTATAACGAGTAGATGTGAAACGTGATAACCTTTTCTGAAAAGATCTATTAGTAACAATACTGTTTATCTAGCTATATTATTTGGCACAATATGAACAAAAGGCACGAATTAATTCCTTCGTGCATCCATTATTATGATTATTATTGCTAGTAGTCTTAGTAGTAGAATATTAATGTTCTGTATTAGGAATAAGGGATGAAAGGGCTTGTAATAAAATTTCTCTTCTAAGAATGTAAACAAATATTCGGTTCCATGAACTTATAGAGTAATATTTCTCATGAAAAGAGGGAAGAAATAATGTCGGTTGTGGCTGTAGTAAATGAAAATTACAATAGAGGATTAAGCGAACAAATGGAAGTGTGAATTTTCATTAAACCACTCACGCAGATTTTAAAATTATGCTTCTCTGTTCGCTAGTTCCATTAATTCATTCCGTGTGTGATGTGCTAACGGATTTAAGTAAATCAGATTGAATTCAAAGTCGTTAATTATACTGATGAATCAATGATTAATTCTAAAATGTTTTGAGAGCAATGTATGCAAAAACGTGTATTTACAACTTTAATACAAATAATTGTGCCGATTAATTATTGGTAGAGTTTGATTTTCACTTCGCTTAAATCGCAACATTTTTCAACAGAAAATAGAATACTATAGTAATACATTGACACTGTATATACAATGTATTAATCATTACATACTACGTAGTGTTCAGTTTTACATTTAAATAACCATGTTAAATCTCTGAAGTACTTTTATAAAATCCTCCAGTTACGTTATCCCTCCGGAGAGCGCAGGCCGGTTGCTATTCCCTTTAGATGGCTGCGGTGGTCGGGATCGTTGGAAGAAATGTCGGTGGTTTGTCAGATGTCAATGAGAAATGCATAGATTAATGTGGCGGTTGCAGCTGCTATTAATGTTGCGGTTGCAGCTGCTCTTTATTCCCATTTCTCACACACCTATCAATTTTAATATTTTCTACTACCTTCAAGTCTTCCAAAATACTTTCACCTTATGTTTCATCAAGCATTGTGTTCTCCACTAGTTGTGGAGGTCCCACTGTAACAAATCACATAAGGGTGAGATATTAATTATTTCTGCAGATTTCGTAATTTGTGGGAATTCAGTAATGTGCAGAAAACTTCAGTAATCAGAAGACGTGACCAAACATTAACTGAACCTTGTGGGGGCAATTAGAAAGGATAAAACTGAAACCCCTCAACATCTTTTGAATGCAAAGAGTCCTGTTACATAGAAATTATTTGTTTATGAACCTTACAGAATGTTGGTTTCATATACTCCAAAACTCATGAAGAATGTGATTTTATTGCCGTTCATGCACTCTTCAGGTTATATCGATCCCGAGACGGAAAAGCCTGAGATACTTTTATTTTATAATATCACCAAAGGCGCGCCTAGGCGGGGTGGATGTTTTTGATAAATTATGAAATTCAAAAATAACTACTTGTAAAACCAAACATTGGCCAATCTGGTATTTTTGGGGATATTGGATGCTGCAGCTTTGAATGCACTTATCATTTACATGCTAAGAGGAGCTCATGAATTGCAAACTAATTCTGACCGAGCAACATTTTTGATTGACCAGGCATTCTCTTTGACAAAACCACATTTATAGAAGGGAATAATGAACACATTCCTTCCTAAATACGTTTGTAGCGAAATTACAACTATGCTGGGAGAAAAAGAAGTCAACAATCCACGCATCTTGGCCTATCAGAAAGGACAGGGAAATGAGCTCTCTGCCCAGTGGCGGCTCTTGCTTAGTTTGCACAGTTGCACAACCTCCAGATAATTCAAAATTATCTTATAATATCTTAGGAATATACATTTATCTTTTAATGAAATTAAATATTCAAGATATTGCAGCAATATCGATGTATGTGAAATCAGTTTGAAACCAAAGAGCGTCCAGCTGGCGCTCTATTCGGCGTCTGGTGACTCCCAGTTATTGCTCCACGCTCTTGGCTCTGTTACTGGGTTTACTGCACTACACTTTGGCCCTTCGCTTTGACACGGGTGAACATACGGCCTGTGGTGGTGCACCCAAATGGGTGAGAAATAGTGCCGCCGAGCGCTGTGGAGCGCTGTGCGGCGACCCAGGGTGTCCAAGGGGAATACCACATTTTCTATCTTCGTCTGACTAGCTGCAACTTAATTTTATGAATTCGCGTGTTATTGAAGGTAAACATGTTCAGTCAATTATCGACGGTATTCAATATATTGTTTATATTTGTATTTTTCTATTTGATATTAGGTTTGTTGATTCAAAACGTATCTTTGATGAGTTTTTTGTGTAAAGGTTGCTGTTCTGGATGAAAGTCCCTTGGTGTCTAGCGGAAGCCAGTATGCCTCGAGTAGGCCGGCCAGCATTTTGGCAGCGTTCTTGAGAATACGAATGTGTGTAGAAGATCTTTCATTATTGCAATATGCACCAAGGTAGTGAAGTTTTCGAAATTAAATAATGTTATTTGCATTAAACGTCTCCAAACAATAGTGCTTGTGCAACACTAAAAATCAAAGCCATAACTACGTGCGCGGGAGATGAATATACTTGATTCGGACTCTACGCATAAAAATATGTAAGTAATATTCCAATGTATGTATGTATGTATGTATGTATGTATGTATGTATATATGTATGTATGTATGTACTTTGGCGCAATAACCTCTGACGAAGCCTGAACCTAACAGCGGCATCCCGTCCTTGCGGGCGTGGGTTAAGGGATACGTATGGTTAGCACATAGACATCCCTATGCCGTATTCTGATCTCAACCTGAGAAGTGAGCTTTCTTATCACCTCACAGCAATTTATACTGGGCCATTGCAAGGAAACCGCACACTATAATCTTGCCCGGCCGGGAATCGAACCCGAGGACGCGTTATGGAAAGCTAGCAGGCTGACCAAGCCGTGAGGGCAATATTTCAGTACAGATTTTTATTAAACTTACTGTTAATTACTTTACATGAATTGCTTACATTTTATTATACACTAGGCAAACCCGGCAGACGTTGTTCTGCCCTTCATCTCCCTCTTCCCTTTCCATCTCCGTTTCTCTCTGTCTCTCCCTACCTCCCTCACCCTACCCTGTCTGTCTCTGTCTCCGTCGCTGTCCGTCCCTCTCATTCACATTTACTTGCAGATTCCTCAGGTCTCTAAGCAGGTGAGGTCATATCGCGAAGCGCCGTCCCAGCAAAAATATAAAAGAATGTTCAGAAAGAGTTCATTCTGTAGATTACGATGTGAGAAACGTTTCTTTGAGGCCATAGGCCTCAAAATTTTAGTTTTTAAGGATCTAGAACAAGCGTTTAGGAGTTAGTTAACAATATAGATTCAAAAGGCTGCCGAGTGTGTTGCAGGTTGCATTTGGCGTGAATATGTAGTGAATATACAGCGCCATGTAAGGGAGTTACAACAGAATTAACAACACATAAAGCTTTTCGGTGAAGAAAACACGTAGAAGTGCCAACTTTCATGGAGATCGGTCTAACGGTGTTGGAGTTTTGCTCTAGAGAGGGAGGGAGGGAGAGAGAGATTAGTTTTCAATTTTAGAAATTACTTTTCCGTCATTCGATGTAGTTTGATCGAGCACCAACCGCCACTGCTTCTGCCATTACATGAAAAATCGATGAGGCACAAGATACTGTACACATGAGGCACAAGATGCTGTAAATGTGCTAAAAGTATCTGTAGTAAACACACAGTATAATAAGGTTGTCCTGATTGTTTTTGTGAGGAATCAAGTGAATAAGTTACCTCTCATGTTATCTTTTTCCGTGAAATAAATTTTACTTATGCATATATTTTTGTGAATTTTTTAATCTATTGACATAATATGTACCCTTCTAAATGTGAAAGGTCATATATCTGATAATTAGAAGTAATTAATTCATTGAAATGCAGAAGAGATGCAATAAATGGCATGTATGACACAGCTACGAACTCAACTAATATACTCATGTTTCAATCGTTTCTACACTTCATTTGATTTATTCGAAGTTCACAATTGCGTGGAAACAAATGTCTGTCAACACCATTCCAAGATAGCATTTACATGTCTATGAGCCTGAACTGAAAAGGTCTGTGGAAGAATATCTGTTAATTTATTTTAAATTATTTGTTAAATTTGACAACATAACAATTTATTTCATAACGAAATCAATAATATTAATTTCATCTAAAAATCAGCACTTAAATGTATGGGCGTAATTGTTAAACCAATTTGCGTCTTACATCTTGAAGTTAATTATAAACCTAATTAATATACACTCACTTTTCTAGTTGTGAACCTAAAATATTCAAGTAAATTGGACTCCTAATAATATTCTATCTCACAAAAATGCAGACATCGACAACTTCTTCTCTTATTATCTGTTTCCTTCTACTGATTGCTTATTATTTTTGTCTGTTTGGTATTGTGCATCAATCATTCACCTATATGTTGAAGATTTAGATATTTATAAAGGGAGTTTGACTTTTCTCTTCACAGTATCATTTAATGCCAATAAAACATTTTGAAAAGTTTATTTCAACATATGTAAATGCAAATGAATTTTTCATTATAATAATATTTCCTATTTCTTTTAAAATAATGAATCATATTTTAAAGTGATGATGTCTGGCATAATTTGAAGTACCGAATGAGTTAATTGTGATAAGGTATGTGTTTATGGAGCTACATACAGTATCACTGCATTGCATAGTAGAGCCAAGAAGATCACTCGTATTTTTCCGCCACCAGAAGAGAAGCCGAAATGTCCCCAACGAACGAAGAGGATTGTAGCAAGAACACACTTCCTTTTTAAATCAAAACAAACAAACTTTTTTGGCAGCTCTCAATGGCACCTCAAGAAGATGTCAATTATTTAGCAAAATATATTTTTCCATAATATATTTATCAATTTATAGTATAACTGGCAAAGTATATGATATTCTTAATTTTATTGAAAACAAAATTCATATATTCTTTTTCCTCATCTATTTGTTTCACTTTTTGACACTCTTGTGAATACTTTCATAAGAGTACGCTCTCTCTTTCACATTTAATCACTCTCTTTATTGATAGATTCTGCCATTAGCGGAACTTTTTTTCTAAAAGTGACATTTTCCAAACAAAGCTTCCCCCCCCCTCTCTCTCTCTCTCCTCCTTTATCAATATTTTTGTTCTTTATTCATGTAGTACCTAAATATAAACAGTGCATAACAACTATATTGTTTTTCAACCACTCTTGTTCTCCCCTTTCAATGTAGTTCCTTATGCATTCTTTAATGATTCGTTTACTCTTACTATGTAATGTTGTGCATCCTGCATTTTTTACACTTTCTTCTCTCCTCATCGTACGTCGACGCTTTCCTTTCGTGCTTATTTTATGCTGTTTCACTTCTCTTTCTCTTCTCACCTTCCACAGTTGCACTGATTGCCGTGTGGCAGCCGTGCGCCTCACCGTCCGCGTGACATCCGCCCATTTGCTCTCTTGGCCGACGCTCTGTCCTCTTCGCCCTCTGCCGCCACTTCCTCTTTCCTTTCCTCTTCCCAACGACGTTTGTGTTCGGTTTACTTCTCAGTATTCTGTAACTTTGGCAAATGGATTTGTCACCTTTGTTTACAGTACAGTTGTATCATCGATGTCTCCGTTCACTGTTCCCGTACTTCGAGTTACTTCTTTGTGTTTTTCAATATTCAAAAATCGATACATATTTTCTGTTTACTTTACAACAAAGCTATCGTTTGTGGTTATACTCTCTTGAGTCCATCAAAATTACTACAATCATATCTCTCCAATTCACAATCCGAATCCTCTATTTTCCCTTAAATCAATAAAAAACGCAATAAAAATGTTGGGAGACATTGCTAGAGTAATGGCGTTTATTTCTTATTGATTATACATGTTGCACCATAAACGACGTTTCCACTCAAAGTTGAGGTCCTTTTCAGGTTATAATCTGAGGAAACTCTCGTATAGGAAAATATATATCTTGAAGTTTAGAAACAACGCAAGTTCAAGTGGATTGTTTTGTTTTCGCAGAAGTTTTAAGTTTGTTAATGTTTCCAAGTCACTTCAAGAGGTCTTCAAACTTACGAGTCGATTCGTATATTATTATGCACCATGAATCACTATAACATACACTTTAATTCTATCTACCACACATAGAAAGTCTACCAATAGTTTTGCCGTTAACATTTATACCTTACGAAATAACATAGACATTAAATACCTTGCAATTGGCAGTTCTAATTATCTTGTAATGACCAGTGCCTTCTTAAAGACTGCTTCTTTGCAATTAATTGCAATAATTGGAATACAATTGCAATTAAATCATAATCTATGCTTATGATTTAAATGTATACTTATTAAATTAATATAAATAATTTTTAACTAAACCATAAAAATTATATAATTCCAACAATAAAATTTTCGAACTACTAAAACAAAGAAAACTAACTATTAATTTATAAAATTTTTAAGTAAATGATTTAAATTATATAATTCCAATTATAAAATAATTTAATTGGTGTCACCCCTAGAATGGTGTCACCCGGGGGGGGGGCCCTGCCCCCCAGCTACCCACGGCTTCTTTGTATTTTTCAATATTTAAAATTCGATACTTCCTGTCGTTTATACGAACAACAGCACTCACGATCTTCATTGCAATAACTGCATTTTCAGATCCTTGTTTCCCAGCAGACTTCGATTGCTTCCACAATCACTACTCCCTACCATCACGACAAAGGCCGCAATCCAGTACCACTCTAATTTCCTCCAGAATTTGAAACAGTCTATTTCCCTTTATAACATGTCGCACACTTGCTACCTCCACAATTCATATCATCGCCGTTTTCATACACACTAGAACTACCAAGCACTATCGACATAAAGCAATCGACATCGCCACCATCGTGATTATTACTCCCACTACTAACCTTCTTTCTCCTTTCCACCACTCGCTTCTCTTTCTTCACTAGCACTGCGACCACCTCCTCCGCCCTATTTCGAACCTCCCTCTCAGCTGCCTCAAAATGGCGCGCAATCACGATTCCCGCACCCCCGCACGCAGGAGGAGCGCGTCGCGGGCCCCTACCCCCCCCGCTGCCCCTCGCTTATCTTTACGGCTTCTAATTTATGTTTAGAAAGGAGGAACTTTTTTGTGAGGAAATTACTCTTGCACCTAACTGCCTGGGTTATCGACGCGTACCTAATGGTCTTTTAAACAGCGTGCGTGCGCGCGCCGGAACCCGAGCGCCCTGTCAATACCCTCGCCGCCGCCGCCGCTCCCCCCACCCCACCCCCGCACTGACGGCGCCACCCCCCCGCTGCCGCCGCCGTCGGTACCTGATACAGTTGCGGCGCCCTTCTCGCCTCGCTCGACGCCGAGCTCACCTCCGTTGACGCAGCTGCGATACTCTTTCCACTATTTCCGTTATTGCTGGATATAGTTGTCAGAAGTTTGCGTCCTCCTTCGCCCCAAATGATATCGTTCGCCCTTTACGAATATCTTCGATTCTCCGTGATTTATGTTGTCAAATTCGTTTTTCTGTTTGCGGCGTTGTAGTTATAAAGTTACAGTTTCAAGCGAGTAGAAAACCATGCGCTATAATGTTCTTTTGGTGGTGTATGTAATTTTTAAATATCCTTCTCCTATTACACTCACACTACATTTCTCTCTCTCGCCCTTCCTCTCTCTTGTATTTGTTTCATCCTTGACTAACTGTTTTCATCCAGCCTTCTCTTTTTCTGTAACTGTATTACCTCTGTCCACAAGTCCCCTACGTCTGTCCCCTATAAGTAGTCTCTTAGGTCGTTCGTTGGCTGCCTTTCGGTTTTCCCGCCTGCCTCGCTTCGTGGTGGCTGCTGAACCCACTGCCCGCCGCCCGCCGCCCGCCGCCCGTCCTCCGCCGCCCGTCCTCCGCCGCCCGTCCTCCGCCGCCCGTCGTCCGCCGCCCGTCCTCCGCCGCCCGTCCTCCGCCGCCCGTCCTCCACCGCCCGCCCCAGCTGCGCGTGACGCGTCGATACGCTTCAATACGGGAAGCCGTTTTTATTAGTACAGGCCTAATGGAGCCGTCGCGTCGCGTCGGGCGGTCTGCCTTGGCCGCCGCGCCCGCACGCCGGTCTCGCAAGCCCCACCCTCGCTTGCACGGCGCGACCCGCAACTTCGCGTGAGAAACTGACGAGGAAGAATATGGGAAATGGTAGATGCAATTGGTAAAAGTTTGTCTGAAGGCAGCAGAGCAATCAATAAAAAGTAATTGATTGAGTTCTATTGAATGTATGTAGCACTTACGAAAGTAAAAAAATCTTGACACGAATAATGCGAAGCATGCTTCAATATATCATTTACATTAAGAATAGTAAAATTATTATAGATAAATAAAATTGAAGAGTATTTTATGGTAACAATAAAACATTCTTTTTTCGTGCTCATGCACTAGTTATTTATATAGTATAAAAATAATTCGATAGATTTAACAATTTACTCCGAGATAATCTCAGGAACGATTAAACCGTTTTCGCCGGATTTGCATTGAAAGGTAGAGTATTTTGTCCGGCATCATTTAGACTATTTTTAGGATCATTATTTTCAGTTATTTAAAGAATTATTTTATTCAAATATGCATTTGTATTCCGATCACATTTAAATTTTGTACACTTGGCACTAAAAAGAAGAAAAAAGCTACTGTAAACATGACATGTAAAAATTATAAAACATAATACAGAAACGCACTCTTTCAGTATAGAATACCTCCAAAACGTTGAGTAATTTAATTTTTTTTATCTACGCTTTTTAAGGCCCGTTACATTCCTACCAAATACACTTTGATTCTTTCCGAAGACACAAATAGGCCCGGAGAAATTTAAAGCCAAAATTGAGATTTAGTTCCGACGGAGGTTCAGGGTAGCGGAGATCGGGGAGGGCGTGCGGAAGGGCGCAGGAGTTGAGGAATAGGGCGCGTGGAACGAAGTTGAATGCAGTAGTGCGGTAGTTTCTAGCATAGAGTACGGCGGGTGATAGGGTGGAGCGGGGCGGGTGGGACAAGGCGCAGCGAGGCGGAGGGATTCAGGTCAGAGCACGGCAATGGGACAAGTGCAATCGAGGCGGGTGGGACAGGTTGCAGCGCGGTGGATGGATCCAAGGGAGAGAAGGGCGGGTAGGACAATATAGAGCGGGACGAGTTGAACAGAGTGGAGGAGGTCCAATGAATAATTGAGATTCGCTTTCAAATTAAAGGGAGAGATTAGAGATTTAGAGATTATTTGTTGGCATTCAAATTAATATATTGCAAGTACAGTGTTTGACTCTTTAAAACTTCATCTACATATTTTCTTAATCTCACGGTGTGCAAGTCGCTCGTTAGTGACAAGTTAGTGACCGATTTTGAGTGTTCTTGGAGGAGTGATTAGCGAAAATCAACATTTAGAAAACCCTTGTCTTAATTGGACAATATCTTGCGAGTACAAAGAGGCGTAAATGGAAATGAACTGATTGTATGAACTGTTATTCTTCTAAGCATGAAGTTTATAGGCAACACAAAGTAATTTGTCACAATCGAACTGCGATTATGTAATGAACCGCATGAACGGTATCGTTCTATACTTTGCTTTCAATAAAAATATATTCGGAAGCTTTTGATTAGAGAGTTCTGAGTTATATTTTTATTTTAAAATGTCGGGAGGCCGTTACTCATTTGTACTTCCCCTAACTGTAAACTATTAACATCGTGTTTTCGGTGAACATTGGTTTCGAACAATATTTTTACATAAAATCAAGAATTAAATCTTTGATGGGGGTACGAGTACAAGTGGGGTACGAGTACGAGTACGTATGGGGATAAGAGTACAAGTCATTTTTTGGCAAAATCGAGATGTGTACAGTTTTCTCATCATCAGTTCGATGTCTATGTGTGTTAAAAATTGCACAACTATAAACCTACTCTAAAACATTGTATTTTTCTGCATGTTAGAAATACTTTTAATATTTAAACTATGAACTGAAACAGTTTTTACGCTCTAATGTAAAATAATGATTGCCCATCAAAGAAATGTTTTAAGTGGATTATCTTAACTTTTTTTAAGTTTATTTTGGTCCAGTTATGTATCAAGATTGTAGCAGTTGATTGCACTGACACTCGCAGACTGAATTTGATAGCAAACTTACATCACCTCCGTTGTTTATATACATAATCACCATTGTATTACCGACAGTATAATACACACACTCCGTATTTCGTACATTTTTATGTTGACTGTGTTCAAAAAAGAAAAACCAATTGGAATGACGTATGAATAAGCACAAATAAATTGGATGAAGTTTTAGAGATTTACTTTAGTCTATAGAAGATCTATAGACATAAGTCATTCATCTTAGAGCTGCGAGTGGGTAAAAAATTCGATCAAGCTTTTTTCGGCACTAACCGAGGGATACGAGTAATACCAACTTTTCCTGTTGTTAGTTTTACGAAATTTGAATATTGTAAAAATTTTGACAAAATGTAGCAATTTAGATAGAACAAAGGTTTCAGAAATATGAGAAATATAAAAGGGGCATTCGTGAATAGAAGTAAGGTTCAGTACTTTCAGTACTCGGAGTGGATAGTTCAGGTTCAGTACTCGGAGTGGGTATGCATGATGTAATCTTCTTCCCTTCTCAGTCTGAATTCAATTGTTCCATCTACAGTAGGGCAGATAACATAGAAGATTTTTTACTTTCTCGTATACGTACGTATACACGGAGTGATATACGTAGTATAGGGAAAGTTATGTAATGCTGCACGAAAAAATGGCCAATTTTCGTCGAAAAAACATTCATTGCCGGGCCGTGATAACGAAAAAGTGGATAAAACCAGTTGCTAAATTAGGAAAAAAAATTCCCTAAAACGTGGTGTAGCCAGAAACCCTGTTTTGTGGGTCCTTGATTGAAAAAAAATTGAAAGGAAAACGTCCGTCTGTCCGTCTGTCCGTCTGTGAACACTGCTAGTGCCTAAACCATCCGTACAATTCCAAAATGGATATTCCCCGGTCGATCTGGTTCTAGTCGAAGCTTTGAGGTTTTGAAAAAGATTCTGTAGAATTTGAGGGTACTTTAGATGAAGCCCCCCTGGACATTTTCAAAATTTTATCAAAAACGGCTACAATTTTTTCTTTAAAATTCTTGTAAGAATAGAGTAAAATACACTTATTAAGGTGGCATAGGTTCGATTTTCACGGATAACTGAATTTTCGAAAATTGCAAAAGTTTAAACTGTTTTCGGCGTCTTTCTGGAACTACAAATTTGAAGATAGAGATTTTTCTTTTAAATTTCACCCTAGTTGACTAATAGAACCACGTAATAGAAGTTTACATTAGTAACTTAAATAAATAAATATACAATATTGGTTGTAAGAATATTACAAATGTGAAAAATATAAACGTCAATTTTATTTACCCGTTCTGAAAAGTAAGCTAAAAAAACTTATTCAGTATTACATGTGACGCGCTTAGCGATTTTCCTTAATTTGTATAAATTGTATTCTTTTTCATACAAATCTTTACTTTTTGAAGGGAGCAATACATTAATTGCCTTTTCCGCTTCTTTTAGTATTTCATCCTGAATATTATTAAAGTCCTCCAATCTTTTTGAATTCACTAAGTCACAATGGTGATTGTAAATGAACAATAAAAGTGGACTTGTTGAGATTGAAAATGACGTCATCGAATGTAAATATGGAATGCTAAAGATATATTTCTATTTTTCAAAAACAAAAATATTTTCGAATGTAAACGAAAAAATACTGAACGTAACACGTATATGAAGGTGTAGAATTGCACTCGTGGTATATAAAGAAACTCGCTCCTCTCGTCTCGTTTCACATCATACCACATCGTGCAATTAAACGCCTATTTATACACTCGTTTCGTTAATTATACATTATGATGTTATAAATCGATTTTTTCATAGGCGCACTTGCTTTGTAAGAAGAGAAAGTTATGTAATTGTGCACCGGAAAACGGCGATTTTTCGGCGGAAAAATTATTGACAGGCCCTGGTAACGCAACTAAAGCCCTGGTAACGCAAAAAAAAAGCAGATTAATCCTCTTCCTGTATACATATTAAATTACTCCTTTAACATGTGGTGTAGCCAGAATCCATGTTTTGAGGAGTCTTGATACCGACTGAGGGCATAAAGTTTATCTGTCCTTCTGAGCGTCTGTGGTCAACGCTAGCGCCTAAACCGTTCTGCCGATTAATTTCCTAATAATAGCAAAATCCCAGTCGCACGGGAGAAAGGAAAATCCTTGATCTCGAGAATCTTCAACGCTTTTATTTCCCTACACAAGCAAGGACTGGCATGCCTCTCAATACTGAGTAATTTTTATTTTGACCTCCACAGCCGTAGGAAGTCATTTGAAAGTTTCCGAAGTTGGATATTGAGGTACTTTCAAATTCCATAATAAATTTCGCCATCTCGGTAGATCCTTTAGGCCCCATTCCTTCATGATATAAGGAGAATGTGGCAGAATCATCCTTCAGTTAATGGACTCAAGTATTTACTGTCGACGCAAGTAGAATATCTTGGACGGATTGTAGGACGATTGAAATTTTGCGTCAATGCAAACTACAATTACACCGTCCTGTAAACTTAGAATCGATCACCTGTTTGAAATCCAAAGAGAAGTCGCTTCTTGCGCTATTGCAGAAAGAACACAGGTCACTGACTTATGTTGTATCTGCATTAATTCCCATTTACGTGCTCTTCGAAAACTAGTTGAAGGAACTCTCATGAATGCCACATTTGATGGGTGAATACATGGACGTTAAGGACCGGACGGATAGCGGCACAGTATAATCGTGCCTCAATCAAATATGTGGAGATGACA
Organism: Acheta domesticus; assembly: GCA_031308135.1. Classification (NCBI taxonomy): domain Eukaryota; kingdom Metazoa; phylum Arthropoda; class Insecta; order Orthoptera; family Gryllidae; genus Acheta; species Acheta domesticus. The sequence goes on from JAHLJT010009436.1 coordinate 109,352,705, forward strand.
TATTGATAACAGCAAATAAAGTATCTTTGGTGCATTTTCGAAATGATGAATATAAAATGTTAAATGTCTTCTTAAACAAGTAATATAAAGACTTGCAACGCAGATACGCGTCGTCCGTGCCAGATACGTTGCCTTTTTGAGTAAAGGATTTTAAAAGTCAAGAATGGTGTAATTGACTCATGGAAGAAAGAAACGTATATTGTTGGTACATGCCGTCGTATCCGCAGTAAGACTTAAGAAAATATTGCCCATCAAATCATCAATAAGGAAGTGGCATTCATGGTGTTTGTGAATAATAATAAAAATAATTATTATTAACCATATTATAAAAAGATAACAGAAATGAATGCCATTTTATTGTAATGAAAAGCTTTTGATGTAAGTAAATCGTGGATGATCTTGGCTGTCCGGATGACCCCGCGTCGAAGGCTGTGTTGCCGACGTTTCGACCATCTTATCGTGGTCTTCCTCAAGGCTGGTATGCGCCGGGATGGTCAGCGCTCGGGTTTATATATACCAAAGAAGATGGATTCAGATGCACTTAGAATTTTTTTTATCGAATTTTGTAAACTTTTTATACTCTTGGCTGTATTGCATTTGCTTCATGCTATTTTCTATTTGATGTCTACATTCGACGGGAACAGCTCAACATAAAACTACAACTTGATTTGATCAATCTACCAATCCACCATTTTCCTTCACGGGCCAAACATCGCAAACATTACAAGTGTAACTGCCTGTTCGATTTATATCCCAGATTCTTTAGAGTGAGAGAGAAATTATATATTTTCGCAAGTAGTTTGCATTTTGCTATTATTTTGTGGCATACAATAATTTAGTTTGTGAAGCAAGAAATCATGTATAGATATTGAACAGCGAAGACAGTCACATGCTTTGCAGGATTAACTTAAGAATTTGTCTAATGAATGAGACTAATAAATTTAGTAAATACATTTTTTCTAAAGGCAATCAAACTCGTTTCATTAACGTAATATTCTTGGAATGAACTACTATAACCGACTGGCACCCCGATTAGAATGTTTGTAAATACTAGTACTTTCCCTAACACACACCATTGGCATGTGTTCATGCTCGTATGTGAGGTAGCATACAGACCATTTCTTTTTTTTTCTCTTCTACCTAATACTAACATTCAGGCTTGGTTTTCATTTTTCTTTTTTTCTCTCTTCTTCATTTCCTCACCGCCGCCCTCCCCAAATTGAAATGATACGACCGCCCTCACAAAGTGTGGAGTTGCGGTTGGTTTATTGGGGCACCGCGGGCCGGGTGGCCGCGACCCGGTTCTTCTGGCGTGGATGAATGCGCAGATAGGAGAGCCGACTGAATGGGGCGGTTGGCCAGTGAATCGATTCATAAACTGTGGGCGGCGCCCGGTTTTTGTGGTCGAGTGAGGAACGATTCAATGGCGCGTCCCGCGGTCCGAATTGACAACGGCCGTCTGGGTCGTCCACCCCCGATGCCGCCGTACGCTGTGCATTCTAAGTGCGATGGCGATTTGCGATAGAAAATGTTCGGGGTGGGCGCTGTGACGCGATCGTTTGTAACATGCGCCGGGCCTCCTGGGTGATTGATGCGGCGCGTTGTTGTGCTCTGGAATTTGAAGGGCGCTTTGGCTCGTTGAAGTGGTTTTGTCTTCACAAGAATACGGCTTACCTTGCCCCTTTTATGTATCAAGAGTCGTGTAACTTAAAAATGGAATCACGCAACCATTAACATTAATAGTTGCGTCAATTAAGTTGCATCAATATTATTGATTAAATATTGTTCCGATTTGATAAATATTCTTAAATAATGAGATTTAAATTACTGGTAAAGAAGAAACCGCAAGAAAGATAACAATTAAAATGGCAACATCAAAGAATATTAAAACAGATGTTATTGAAATCCGAGTAGTTTAAGTTTCTCAATATTAACTTTGAATTTTACTAGTGAATCAGATTGTATAGCGAGTAAATGATTCGCAGTTGAAGTTTCCATATGGCATTGTAATGTATCATATTGTATGAAAAGAAAATTAATTCCTCAGCAAATACTCTTTTAATAAGTTCGTTATGAATAATTTGAAAATCCAATATGAAACGGTCGAATGATCATCACAGATTGTTCATTTCTTTCCTTAAAATTAGCGCAATTTTCCGAGTCCCTTCTCAGGCAATTTACTTTTCTGTCTCGCTTATTTCTTCCCTACGACATCAGTCGTGAATGCAGCGGGTACAGTCCAAGGAGAAAAGATCGAATGGCTTTAAAGAGCTATTTCCTTCGCAAAGTTGAAGTCGTCTCGCCAAGCCATTACCTCATATTTCATTATTTTATTTCCCCACAATTGACTTAGCACCAACTTCGTTGCAGTCGCCGTAACATGTACTGTCGACAGTCGCTCCAATTACGGGTCCATTAAAGAACTTGGTAGGAGTAATTTGCCAGCGGGTCACGTATTGCTGGATGAGGTCTCCCCCCCCCCGCCTCCCAGTGACTGAGCGGCAATCGAAGCTCTCCTGCGTGTACTGCGCGCTGTTGCAGCTCTCGCTTCCCCTCCACTCCCCTCCACTCCCCTCTCCGCTGCGCGGTCCAACTTTCAATTCCGCAGCGGCCACTTCGCCCTAAAACGTTAAGGACCTGTTTACGCTAACATGCGCCTCATGAAACGGAACTAAACGTTGCGTTATGGGACCATTAGCTCACATAAAAAATTTTACGTCCCCGCGACCACCGTCGTCCTCCCAGGTCGCGAGCAGCAGGAGAGTGAAGGTACAGCGTTCCATTTCGCCGCGGACCGTCCGGGTCAGTGGTGAGAGTGATGGCACTGATTGTACAGTCTGCTAATAGGACGTGAAATTTCGTGGGGTTTCAACCCAAGGTTGATTCAACTATTGATGGTGTAATAGTCATAATTCGAAAGAAAGATATGTTTGGAATTTCTAAATGAATGTTTTATTGATTTAGCAAATCATTCAAAATGAAACTGCAGAAATAAGAGGGTGAAATAATTCATTTCATTCATTGGAGGTAAGGGGGAGTTCAAACAAAGGTATATGAAAATTATGTTATAAAATATCATATTATCGGAATGTACAGAAACTGATTTTTTCTTATTTCAGAATCACTTCTCGTCTGCTTAATCCTTCATATGATCCTTCACTCGGTCGTTCATATGATCAATCCACAGTAATTCATGTTACTTAATATTCCACATTTACCACATTCATTAATTAATAGTCATTTTTTCTGGTAATTTTCAAAATAGTAAAAAATTACAGACTAAACAAATTTAAATATTGCAATGACGGATAATGGAAAATTAAGTTGAGTCCAATAATTGAACGATACTAAGTTTTATCGAAGCATCAGATCTTTTATTCCTGTTGAATTTTTCATTATTTCCGCAAATCATCTACCTGCAAGCGAACTGGAATCGGTTGAGTGTAAAGCTACATTGCCTTTAGCGTCAGCTACACCTCATGTGACGCTTCATACGCGATCATGGCGACAAAAAAGGAATTACAATCGATTATTACCGATTGCTGCATGGAAGCATATGCAATTGTGATGGGGGATTAATTCCCTCGCTATAATTTCACGCAGAGAACATAATCCATCCAGACTTACAGGATTCCGCATCCAATACGTTACGTTATATAAGCACTCGTGTATTCGAAAATTCTGCGCCATATAGTACTACACGATGCACTCGAAAAGTGATCCATTCGTTTAAAATTCTTATATATGTGGGAAACGAAGAAATCACCACATTACTTCGCTTGGAGATTAAAACATGTACCGTCAGGCTGAGGAATAGAATTGTTAGGAGCATGCACTGCTGGAGAGAGCAATAGCATCTAAACAAACTTTTGATGACCCAGGGCTCCACTGCGACAAACAAAGGAGTGCAGTGGGAATGGGGCTGAGCTGCTTCGCTGCAGAGTGGGCAGCACGCTTCGATTTTCTTCTGTCGCCAGGAAGCGGACTCGGGCTGTCACGCCGCGCTGGGAAACAATGAATAAAATAGGGCGCCCGCGGACCTTCGTAATTCGTCGCCGCGCGCACTTCATCACTGAATCCGCCCTCTCTCTCTCTCTCTCTCTCTCTCTCTCTTCTCACATGCACACACACATACACACACACATACACACACACACACATACACACACACACGCGCACTCTGAAGCTGTGTTCAGCTGGTGTGAAGATACCTACATGGGGAAAACACTGCAAGGATTGCGCCAAATCTCACTATCCAACAAGGGAAGAACACCGTTACCTCCAGAGATTAAAAACACCACAGTTATGGGAGTAAAGACGTTAGCAGTTGGTGCGCCCGTATACACGAAATAATCAATCTCTCGCTCTTTCGCTCTTGTATTAGCAGTAGCTTGTTCGTGTTGCTCTCGGCCCAAACCCGATTTCGAGCTTTTATTTTGAGGATGGAGTGAATTTATATGCCACGAAAGAAATTCGAAATTTGGATGAATTTATGATCGGTATGAATGAAAAAAATCGAGTTGACACTGCAGTGGACCCAGTCAACCTAGGGTACTCAAAGTTTTAGTACTAGTAGAAGTAGTAGTAGTAGTAATTTTAATAATAATAATAATGATAATAATAATAATAATAATAATAATAATAATAATAATAATAATAATAATAATAACAGTAGTAGAGTGAGGCAACACAACACAAAAATTACGTTACCAAACACATTAGTATATTTATTCACACATTACAAACTGTATTACTGTACATATGTTAAAGACAATAAGAGTCGTACGTTGTAATAATGCAATCGTACTTGCTGTTAATTCGAAGTAAATCCTTTTTATCTGGGTCGCTTTATGGCGTGCGCTAAGTACACGGGAAGCTTCGATTGCTCGTGCGTGGCGCAATGTTAAACTATTAGGTTATCCAAATGGTCTTGAAAGTGAAATAAATCTTTTTGACTTAGACTTTCCTGATAAAGTAACAAAATACCTTTGCAAAATTAAATCGTATCACTATTGATGGAATAGAACTTCAAAAAATACATTCACATTTCTAACTGCTATACTTAAAAATGTGAGCGTCCTCTTCCCAAGAAAGCGAAGTAAGAATATAATAATAAAGCGATAAGAAAAAATTAATTAATTTATTTTAAAAACATTTAAAATGAATATTTTGTAAATACATCACATTTACTCCAAGGAGGAAAACTTTGTTATTAATAAACAAATTATACTTGTGAGAGACTAGAATTATGTATTAGAACTTGAAATTATCGTTTGCTATTTTTAGATTTGTGAGTTACCCTGAATGATTACACATTTCCAATATAAATATTTACTTCACTCGTCAAAAATCACAAAAGGATATTAAGATATCTAACATACATCCGCTTCTTCATTTCGAAATGAATACACACTTCAATGATTATTGCGATTTCTTCTCTCTTACTTGGCGCGTTCAGAAATGATTGGCAGAACATTTATTTTGTGTTCACAGGAACCATTTACTATATGAACAAGTTTATAGAGTGTCCGCGAAGGAAACATCGCAACTTCGAAAAGAAGCTCTTAAGACAATTTTGAGCATATTTTGTTTAATAAACTCTTCGGATATTCTGAATGGTTGAATCGAAATAAGCACTCAAAAGTTGGTTTGAAAAAGTACTTTCTATGCAAACATTTGCATTGCAGAAACATATAACACTTTAGAAACATGTAAATTGCTAATTAATTACAAAAAAAATGATTATATTAGTTCAGAATGAAAAAAACTAACACAGACATTTTAAAAAAGCAGTTGAATTGTTTAAATTGAGTGCTTTTTATTTCTGTGTTATGTTTCTTTCTGAACAAATATATTAATTTTTTTTGTAAATAATATGTTGCAAACTCGCAGATGAAATGTTACGTTTCGACGTATAAATAAATTAAAATCTAAAGCCATATGTAAGAAATAGATGGTAGTAGGTGAAAACCGTAAAAATTAGTAACAAAAAGTAACAGTAAAAAAAGCACAGGGGGGGGTGAAGGTTAGGCTCCATCTTTTTGTCGCCGTCGGCATAAGGAGGAGGTTGTGTGGTGATCACAACACTCCGGCAAACCTGATACTAGTAAAGGAGGCTGAATCCGGTTCCAGAGCCGCCCTGAACGGAAAGAATCAGACAAAAATCTCAGCCTAGCCGGTATTCGAATCTGGGTCCTTTAAGTCAGGAAACCAGTGCCCCACTTCTGAGTCATAGTAGCTCCACATAAAAATATGTGATTATGGTAAAATATGTAAAAAATATGTAAAATAAAAATAGTTCTAATTCATTCAAAATATCTTCTAAACTTAAAAAAGGTATTATTGAATGCAGATATCGTCTTCCTATAAAACTATGTAATTACATGAAAACCCTAGTTATAACAATTTACTACATAAGTACGTATCATATCATATTACAACATGAGATTGGAAAATTACTAATCAGAACGATTAGGTCTCGACACTGGTCTCAGTTTCGCAAATTTTTACCTCTAGAAAAAGAAAGTGGTTAAAAATATTTGCGTTCATCTGTATTCAAATTAGAATTTGATCATGTTCAGTATTTTTTTACTCTAAAATCATCAAATGGAGGCTTATGAAGTGCCATTAAATACGTACTCATATCCAGTTTACTCGTCTAATCCGTAACAGTCTGTGCTGGTTGGCTGCGTTAGGATATCAGAAACAATGCAGGGATTTGATGTTTTAGGAACACAAAATACTCTCTATTTCCTGCTTTGATTAACTTGATAAAGTAGATATGATCGAAGAACGGGATAGTCCGTTTTCCAAACCCAATAACACCAACAACAATATCTCAACTGCTCTGGTAAACCTTGTGACCTTTCAACTTATCTACGTCGCAATCTTCCATCGTCGCAGCCCCAGTAATATATCGATCGGCAAACACTCAAACTTCCTAAGACCAACATCACTAAACTCCTAATACCTCATCACCCAAGCGATTAGTGGTAGAACCTTTTCTTAAGCAGCTGCTCTTCTCTCACAGGGTGCAATCCCTGATCGCTCACCTCAAATTTCTTGAAATACTTGGACTGGCAAATCTTGCCGTTAATAGTTTTCGCATTCATAGTAACAAATTATAAGTTTGCAGTGCTCTATTTTGAGAAATGTTCCTTCAATAAAAATACACATTTCCAAAGATTCTTCTATTCAAAAGTATTTATCTTGGAAATATAATTACTTTTCATGAATCCCTTAGTCGAATATATGTCTTTGCAAATTTGCACTCTCTTCCCCAAATCTAACACGCGTATAGATTTTAAGAATTAATGCGATATCTTTTAAAAATACTAAAACAAGAAAAACTGTTTTTTCATGACTTTTATAATTCTTTTAGTAAAGTATTCCATTTTAATCATTACAAATTGCGCATGTTATTAATTCCTATAATAAGCTTTTGCAAAGATATTGTAATATTCCAAAGCAGCAAACTCTAAAAATACAGAATTCTGTATTTGATAATATATTCAGTAAATGAACTGGCTGATTACCTCCATTTACGTTCTTACAGATCAAACGATTTTTTAGACACGATGAATAAAATTACTCGTTAGTAGACACAATAAATAAAATTATTTAATCACTTATTTAAATCACTGAAGTAATTTTGATGGTTGCTGAAACTGCATGTAATTTCCACTTAAGGAGTATCTTCCAAATAACCAAAGTTTCCAGAATTTTCACTTTAAACCATCAATCTTTTGCTCTCCACATCTCGATAACTCAGTTTAGTTCTCTGTTCACTACTTTCATAACCCCGGTAAGATTGTGCATGCAAAGGCCTCCACCGTGTTGTTGAATGCATGGTTTTATTTTTCCAAAAACATGAATTTTGAAGAATAAAGGTCTTTTTGATGATTCAGAGCTTTGAATAAATGTTATAGTTTGATATGCTAATTTTCGAATCCAAACCGGAACTATTCTATGATTAGAAGAACTTTCCATGTAGTAAATAATATACGCATGCGGAAGATCTTTCTCATTGTCAGTAAGATTTATGATTTCAAGTTTATATTGAAAATAAATACAAAGGAATAGATGAGAATAAATAGGAGAGAAATTCAATAATGTAAACAAATTGCTGGAAATGTGCATACATGGACAACAAATTTCATTTACTGGAAAATTATCTATCTTCCATTGTGTAGCTGTAGGAAGACGCCAAAATAAATTCAAACGTTTGCAATTTTCGAAAATTCAGAGCTAACAGTGGAAATTGGACCTATGCTATCTTTATAAGTGCATTTTATTCTATTCTTACAAGAATTTAAAGAAAAAAATTAGGAGCCATTTTTGAGAAAATTTTGAAAATCTCCTGGGGTAAAGTACCCCGAAATTTTAGAGAATGTTTTAAAAATTGCTGTACTTTGAGTCGAACCAGATCGACCGGGAATATCCATTTAGGAAAAAATCTTACGTAAGGTTTAGGCTCTCGTGGTGTTCACAGACGGAGAGACGGACGGATGGAAGACGGACGGACGTTTCAAAAAAACATTTTTTCTGTATTAGGGGAAAACGTGAATTTCCCTTTAAATCTCGAAGCCGATTTTCGCAGCATTGTATACATTTCTCTATGCAACGTATATTACTCCGTATGTACGTACGTATTCGAGAAAATAAAACTTACATCTGAGATTAGATTTCTATATCAACTACTAAAAGCAGTGAATTGATTAACCTAGTGGTGCTATAACAGCACCTACTTTCTTATTCAAAACAGCTACGTAATATTGAACTAGTGGTGCTACAGAATGGCATAGACATTCCCGTATTAGTTCTCTATTTCCTTGAGTCTGGGCTAACTATTCGGAATTGCCACACACTCGGGCCAGCTCCCATCTATCGCCGCCTAAACTACATTTTTTGACATTTTCTTAATTTTTCGGTTTCCTAATGGTAGAATGAAAATATTAATTTTAGAATATTAAAGAACAATAAAACTTTGCCCTAAATGGCATTTTTAAAAAAAAAATTGAAACCCCTTTTAAGACAATGGCGTTTAAACGCTACTAAAAATTCGAATTTTGAAGCTCTTCTTCACAGAATATGTTTGAGTTTTTCAAACACTTCATTTTAAGTTAATTAAAGCACTTTATCTTACAAATAAAATGGGGTTTACAAATTGCCGGTAATGTACATATTAAAGATGTGAGATATCTTTCAAAAAATTACATTTGTGTAATTTTTGAAAAAACAATAAAATAAACCAAATTGAATTTTACGTCATATCAAAGAACGTAATTAGCACTATCCGTATGAAAAGTTTGAAAAAAATTTGAGCCCTTTTTGAAGAAATGGCGTTTCTCAAAAGGCGTAATTTTGAGCCAATTTTCACAGAACACAGTCGAGTTCTAGAGAAACTACTTGACTTTATGTAAAGTATATGTACTCGTGTGTTGTATAATAATGTGAAAAAATCACCGCTAATATAAATATTAACGACGTGAGATACAAGTAAAAAAATCATTTTTGTAATTTTTGAGAAAACAAAAGGATAGAGCAATTTGGCGTTTGTCTCATTGAGAACATTAGGCACTATCATTACCAAAAGTTAAAAAAAATTGAAGCCGTTGTTGGGAAAATCTTGTTTTTGTAGTTATTTGAAAATTGCTCATAGTGCATGCAATATTACGAAAAATCTCTATCTGCAATGTTGTAGTTGTACGAAGAGCCCGAAAAAAATTCTCACTTCTACAATTTTCGAAAATTTAGAGTTAACCGTGAAAATTAGATCTAAGCCACGTAAGTAAGTATATTTTACTCTCTTCTTACAAGAAATTTGATGCAAAAATTTGGAACGGTTTTTGGGAAAATTTTGGAAATGTCGGGGGGGGGGGTAATGTAAAGTAGGCCCAAATTTTATAGAATCTTTTTCAAAATGTCGAAGCTCTGACTCGAGCCAGATCGACAGGGGTTTCTTTCATTTGAAAAAAATACTACATATGATTTAGGAGCTAGTAGTGTTCACATACGGCCGGGCGGACAGATGGATGGACGGACAGACGGACGTTTTGCTTTCAATTGGTTTTTCGGTATCAAGGACCCACAAAAGAGGCATTCTGGCTACACCACGTGTTAGAGAATTTTGTTTCTTAATTTAGCAACTGGTTTTATCCACTTTTTCGTTATCAGGGCCCAGCAATGAATTGTTTTCTCCCGAACATTCGCCGTGCTTTCGCGCAGCATTACATAAATTTCCCTGCACTACCTATATGTACGTACTTATACGGGAAAGTAAAAATTTGGAACTCATTTTTAAAAATTTGGAAAATGTCCAAGGGGCTTCTTTTAAAGTATTCCCTAAAATTAAAATATCAGTTTCAAATTCCAAGGGCCATGACATCAGCTTAAGCCATTAGAGAAAATTCATTTTGGAGAAAATCGGCTGAACGCTTTTATGCGCTAGCGTTGTGCACAGACAGAAGGACGGACGGAGGGAGGGACAGACGTTTTCCGTCAATCGATTTTTCGATATGAAGAACGCAAAAAATATGGATTCTGGCGACATCACGTGTTAGAGGATTTTTTTTTCTTTTTTTAGAAACTGGATTTATCCACTTTTCCCTTACCAGGTCCCGGGAATCAGAATTTTTGAGTCGAAAATTCGCCATATTCCAGCGCACGATTACATTACTTTCTCTTCTTTCGTTAATAAGTGCGAGAAAGTAAAAATTGGTGATGTAAACGTTCGTTTTTTGACACAAAATGACTAATGGAACAACATAATATATTTAACATGAATAAAGTAAATGTTACATGTAAAACATTTTGCAATAACGTAAATGTTACATGTAACACGGGTTTTAAATGTCAAAAATGTAAGTTGGTTGTATTTGCCTGTTCTAAAAGTACGCAAGGGTCATTCCATATTAAATCAACACAGTTTTAATTAAAATTTTACCTCACCATTTTGGATTCAGATGAAATTTAACACATAGGTAGTATGAATGGAGAATAAGAAAACTTCAAATTTTGAGTAAAATATTTCCACCCGTTTCTGAAATACAGCCATGTAAAATTTTGCAAAATTGGGTTTCCGAAAATTTTTAAATTGATGTACAACCTCACCAAATTAAGAGGTGGTAGGGAGCTGGAACAGGTGTCATTTTGCAGCTTTCTTTATGGCCTTTTATATGATATACAACTCAATAGGGGTTGTGTTCAAAAAGTTTTTCAAATTTGAGTTTAAAATTTTGATTTTGAGTTTTTTCAAAATGCTCATCTTCAAAAAAATTGAAAAAATTCTAAAATAATCCTTGTATATATCCAAACAGATCGTGAAAGTTTGAAAATGGGACTACAATGGGTTCATACGGTAATCTTTATTTAAAATGCACAATATTTACTTACTCCAGATTTTACTGATTTAAAATGCATTTTATTTCAAATTATCAGCCCTAATATATACAAATTATTAAATTAGTGTTTTTTATTGGTGAGTGTGTTGTGTTTTATTGCTATGATGATGATGACGATTATTATTATCATTATTATTATTATAAATATTATTTTTATTATTAATATTAGACCGCGGAACTTTATACAATTGCATATTTTTCCTGAGTGTCCATATCGAAGTGTATTAAACTTTACCTATCACTAAAAATAAAGCAAATCAAGGTCACCTTTCAGTTGATGAACCAGATACGTGGGAACCTAAACATTTAAGCGAAATGAATCGTCGAGGAATGAACACTAACTTTGAGCAGCGTCAACCGATTATTTACCATCATGCAAAGGGTTAATGATGCCCAAAATTTTGAAAAATTCCATTAATGAAAAAAACACAGTGAGTGACATAATCTCATGGTACATCAAAGAATAGGCGATTAAACTGCAACCCAGAGGAGAACTTCCAAAGACTTTCTGATCGAGAAGAGAATCTTGTTGTGAAAATAATAAAGAAGGACCTTCGTCTTAATGCACCAAAAGTTACTCCACAGTTATAAATTGGCATTGGCAAGAAAGTAAATCCCGAAACCGTGCGAATAATAATAATAATAATAATAATAATAATAATAATAATAATTATTATTATTATTGTCATTCTAATTACTAAAGTTATTATAATAGTGACCGAAGAATGGGAAACAGAGGCAATGTTAGTGTAGCGAAGAACACCATGCAAGACACGTCGAATTACACAGACACTGAACTTCTGATGCTATGAGACACAAAAAATGCTAAAGAACTCGTGGAGAGACAAACCACTCCACGAACAATATCTAAAAAGAATGGACAAGGTGAAGATCAATAAAGATTAATCAGTTATGTGTCTTAAAAGGGGAAGAATGAAGTGAGAATCGGAAGCAGTTCCAGTAGCTGCTCAAGATCAGGCGTTGAGAACACGACATTATGATAGAGCGGTTCTCAAAATTTCCCAAGGTGACAAATGCCGCATTTGCCAGGGGCAAGTAGAAACCATTGATCATATTGTCTCAGCTTGTTCAATCCTAGCAAAGACCGAATACTTGAAAAGACATAACAGCGTGTGTAGCTACCTCCACTGGCAGATCTGTACCGCCCTCGAAGTTCCAAACACATGCCCCGAGTGGTACGAACACTCCCTAAAACCGGTGAGGTCTGTTGGATTGTGTACGATATTGTACGACCAACAAATTCAAACTGATCGCACGATAGCGGCAAACAAACCAGATATAGTTATCCTGGATTTAGAGAAAAATTCGCGTTTACTTGTCGGTGGTGCTGTACCTTGCGATCGAAACGTCGTTACCAAGGAGGCAGAGAAACGTCTTAAATACAAGAGTTTGGAAATCGAGATCTGCCGAATGTGGGGCTAAAAGCACAGGTCGTCCCGATAGTTATCGGAGCTCTGGGATTTATTCCTCAAAATTTGAGTAAGAACTTTTCTAAACTCCCAGGTAATTCAAAAGACTGGGAAGTGCAAGAAATCGCTTTATTTGAAACAGAACCTTAGGTAGCTGGTTGCGACCTGGAGTTGATTTTATATTCAGTCGAGTGATAATATCTTTAGTCGTGATGTAGTGGAATAATAATAATAATGATAATAATCATAACAATAAATCATAACACACTCGCCAATAAAAACACTAAATTAATAATTTGTATATATTAGGGCTTATATTTGGAAAAAATGCATTTTAAATCAGTAAAATCTGGAGTAAGTAAATATTGTGCATTTTAAATAAAGATTACTATATGAACCCATTGCAGTCCCATTTTTAAACTTGCACCATCTGTTTGGATATATACAAGGATTATTTTATAATTTTTTCAATTTTTTTGAAGATGAGCATTTTGAAAAAACTCAAAATCAAAATTTTAAATTCAAATTTGAAAAACTTTTTGAACGCAACCGCTATTGAATTGTATATCATATAAAAGGCCATAAAGAAAGCTGCAAAATGAGACCTGTTCCAGTTCCCTATCTTAATTTGGTGAGGTTGTACATCAATTTAAAAATTTTCGGGAACCCAATTTTGCAAAATTTTACATGGCTGTATTTCAGAAACGGGTGGAAATATTTTACTCAAAATTTGAAGTTTTCTTATTCTCCATTCATAATACCTATGTGTCAAATTTCATCTGAATCTGAGATGGTGATGTAAAATGACTGTGTTGAATTAATATGGAATGACCCGCAAGCAAAATTACTGAGTTAGAAGGGATTTTCTTTTTTCTTCATACATGTATTTTCTCTTACACCTCACTTTAATTTCCTTGGGAAGTAATATTTTCATGGCTTTATCATCTTCTTCTAATATTTGATCGAGAATGTTTTCAATATCTTCCATTTGAAATCATCTCTTTATCTTCCAATCACTATGTGATCGTAAGTAGGCTTACGCGATGTAAGGCCAAGTACGTCTTGCTAACTAAAGACAACTAAAGTAGATCTTTTTCTGAAGAACTACGACGTCCTCAAATGTATGGCTCAAATGGTAAAGATATACTTAAATTTCTCAAAATTTAAATTATTCTTAGATGGAAAGGAGAAAAAATTGAACCTAACATGTGGATACAATTGCACTCGTAATAAAAAAATTCGCTCGTTTTCTTGAACATTCCACTCGTGCAATTATAATCATTTTTATTCTCTCGTTTTGTTATTTACAATAATTTGTATGAGAGAAGTGACGTATTGAATACGTAATACCTCTAAAAATTAATACGAAGGTTGGGGAATAAGTATGACAACTATTCTTTTGTGAGAATATACCACAGGTGGTAAATGTGAAGTATACATGTGAAAGTACAAGATATTAACTAAGTGCAGGGCCATTTGACGATACATCGAAATTGGGTTTCACTTATTTATAAAGGTATTTGAAATAACAGTACTGATTTCATGTTCCAATGCATTACAGCACACACGAGTTCGCAACATTCCACAAGCATTACATACTGGTTCTAAAAGCCCGATTAGGCAATGCTCGATTACCGGACGTGCCACATCGGTCCGCACACTTCCAGGGCGTCACCTGCGTTGCTGAGTACTAGTTGTTACGCGTCCTTACAGAAACCCTTCTGTTCGTCTCACGAGTTCCCGGTTTGGAAGGATTTTATTCCGTATAGCTTCCACTAATTCCCTGCGACATTTCTCGGGTATTTCTCATTTTCTCGGGCATTTCTCCCATGCAGAACTGCTATCTAGGTGTAAGAACTCTGCTTGAAACAGGTTATATTCATATCGCACGGCGGTTGTCAGACAACTGATTTCACTTTGCTATCTGTGCTAACAGAGACATTCACATAGTCATCAGTTGTTGTGAACACATATTTATTTCACCCGACAAATAAAATTGACATTTCTTTTGATCCGATTACATTCCGTTTAGAAAAAAAATAGTTGTCACGACTTTTGCCCCAACCCTGGTATTTGCGTTGGCCTGCACTGCCTGAAGCAAGAGGGCGAGGGGCATGTACATTTTTGGTCCCTTTTCCATTCAACTGTTTCAGTTCCACATATTGTGTTTTACAAGTAAATAAATACAACATGATGAAGAATGTTATTATTATAATATTAATTATTCAATGAATAAATACAGTTAATTTGATGTTGACTCATTTACAGGTTGCCAAATGATTTGTAACTTATCAATACCTCAAATTGTCAGGTTAAGATAAGGAAAAATCATGGATTGCGTATATTTACAGCAATAAAATATTTTTACGGAGTATAGAAAACTCTTTCAAGATTTTCAGGGGGACCATGGCCACCCTATCCCTCCCCTTCTGCGCGTGTATGAATGTATGCAAATCGTTAGCCAGAAAATAAGTATTCTGCAGCTTACGGGGTCTTGACAGTAAATAAATGCGTACTATGTAGTTTTCCAGTCGCTTTAGCGCGACCCATTTTACTGTCGAACACTTCCATTGCTCTTTCTCTTTGATCTAACAAACATCAAACACAGCAAATGGTGCGCACATTTGAACGCTCGAATCAGCATATCATTCTCATATAATCTCATTTCAATTTTGACAGGAAGCAGTTGGTACAGAGTTTGTACCTTCAAGCGGTTATAATGTTTCCTCAAATGGTTCAATATGCAGAGGATTTCACAAGTATGAATGAAATTATTCTCTCTTTGGACAGCTTTATGACTGGAAATGAAATGTGAGTTGAATTTTGTCTTCTGCTTTGAAAAGAACACTAGTTTTTTTTTGTGGAGACTTCGATTTTGGTTCACAATAAATTTTTTTGAAACGACGTTTATATTAGAGATAACTAAAGAACTTTCAGTTAAAAAATTAAAACTTTTAATTACTTTTATTTATCTTAATTTGCGTGGAAAGTTGAGAGTGCGCCACCAAAAACAACTTTGCAATTTTAAAAAAAGTAATTTTTAATATCACTGGGCTTCAAGGTCAGGGCGAAGAATATCCATTTCTGAAAATACGCATGGATGTTAAAGTGATTTGGAGGAGTTACATAGTTTGGGAGTTTGTTAGTGCTCAGTAGATTGACCCTTCGGGAGCTAGTATTGTTCTCAGACGGTCTGAGTGTAATGAGCAGGGAGGCAGACAGGAAGACAAGTAGGCAGATGGATAGGCAAGTTTGGATATGCTCAAAGTCCTCGTTTTCAAGGAACATTTGCTCTTACTCGAGCAATGATCTATGTGCTTTATCCGTATTATTTTACTTTCCTTTCTGTAGATTTACCGTAATATTGTGTGTATACGTCGTTATTAGCACTCCACAGCTATCAGTTCACTAACTTGTGTTTGTTGTAGTTAGTGTCAGATCAAAGTAGATTTTTCTATTCGGCATCAAGTATGATGTCACTTTGATGTATTATCATCAAAGTGACATACATCCTTAAACTTTCATATGTCTGATTTAATTAGAAAAACAAAAATAGTAGTGTTGAAAATTTGATCTCATAGGGTGCAAGCTACATACAAACGTTTTAAAAATGTATTAGAATTGCACATGCATGATTAATAAAAGTAGCTGATCTTGAGCCATAATATGTTCGTAATTTCCAAAGTTCTATCCGCTTCCTGAATAAATACATTGACTCCATTTTTTCTTCAGAATAATTAACATTGCAATAATAATTTGCATGAAAAGTGCTAAAATATACAAAATGATCACGTTTTCAGCAAATGAGTGCAACGATATTATCCCTTCTTTTGAAGATATTGTCATTTTTTCTCACATCTACATAAAAGTAGACGGACATATTGTCGAAGCAAAGTTTGGAGAAAACAAATACAGTTTCCCAGGAAGGAGCGTAATCTTGCCAGAAACTTCACATGTAAGTTTTAATATTCAAATTTAAAATTTGAATTTTTGGTAGGCAATCATAACACTAAAATATTTTAAGCCCGCATGCTAAAACATGTCCCTGGTGTTCAACCAACCGTCATACAGCTTAGCCGCACATCCGACCCAACAGTGCTAACGCGGCGCAGCTAACACGCGCGAAATAAGGCGCGCAGTGCAGCGGGAGCGGCAACAGCGGCGGCGGCGGCAGCAGGCAGGCAGACAATTGATTTCCAAGGGAAACATTTGCGCTCACTTGTTTCACACCGCACAGGCCGCTCCGCTGTTTGCTTAGGCGCGCAGCGAGCACTGCAGCGGCACCCGCCCGCCCCCTGCCTCTCCACCCTGCCTGCCGTCCCACGCAGTACTGCCAAGCCGGGCTGCTAACTTGAAACAGAAACGGGCTGTTTTAACTCGCGGGTAAATAGAACAAGCGAAATCTTACGTAATATTTCCGCCGGATTGTTTTAACAAGATTTTATCGCCGGAAGAAGCAAAAAAATGTGTTTAGCTTGGCGGAAATTTTTTGAAGATTATGACGCGGAAAGGAGATTTTCGGAATTTCGAGTTTTCCGCCCGGTGTTTGCGCCGGCCGTAAAAGTGCCGTTCCGTCGCTCTGGTCGCCGCCATTCCGCGGCGCGAAGGTGGCTGGGGCGACGCGACGCGACGCGAGGCGAGGCGAGGCGGGGGGTGCGAAGGAGCAGCGAGGTGGAGGGGAGGGCGAGGTGAAGAGCAGGGGATGTGTAACGGGCGAGAACGACGCTCCGCGTGAAGCATGGGTTCAGAAATTCCGCGCAGTGAGCAGTCCCTTTGTCGAAGTGTCGAGGTCGCATTAGGAGATATTGCGGTTGTAAACTGGAAGGTGCCTGCGGAGCGCGCGCCAAGAGCGGGGGAGCGGCGCCGGAGGCGGGGGCGACGGCGGCGGCGGCGGAAGGCGACGTCTGCACTCGCGGATATAAAACGCCTCCCGGATGGAGTGTCTGTCGGACGGGCCCCGCGACGCCGCCCGATGCCTCCACGCCGCCACCGCCGCCGTGACGGCGCCCTCCCGCTGTTTCTCAATAAAGCCGTCGCGACGCGCTCGATCAGCGATGCTCGTTTGTCAGTGGCAGGTCGCTGCGGTGGCGCGCCGGTCGCCTTCCAGTCTGCCCTCTTTTATGCGTGTCGTTGGCAGGCGCCGGCGCGTGTGAGGCGGCGCCGACGCGCGCCCGCCGTCCGAAGGTCATCTTCGCGGGCGCGCGCTTGATTTGTTGCTGCCGTGGCCGCTGCTGGCAAGCCGCGTTGCGGTGTGGCTTCGGCTCAAACCCACCTCTGATGGCAGCGGAGGGCGCAGAGAAGAGGCTGGCTGCGGCCGCCCCAGACCTCCCTAGGCCGCACCCCCCGGCCGGTCACACCGCTCGCAGGACGGGCAACAGCGGCGGCGGCGGTCCGCTGGGGCGGGCAACGCCTTCTGCATGCAAATCCCGGCCGGCCGGCGACCGCTCCCACGCCGCCCTGAGGCAGCGGTGCGCGCGGGCGGGGGCGGGAGGAGGGGGCGTTGGCGGCGCGGTGGAGGCGGCATATCTGTCTATCGACCGGGCAGCGGACAAGTCGCCTTCGCCGCCGCCGCCTGATCCGAGGGCAGCCGCGCCGTTCCCAAGAAACCTCTGCGGCCCGCGCCGCGGAGGGCTGCGGGCGAGCGTCGCATCGCTCTGTCTCCACTCCGCCTCCGCCTCCATCCCCGCCGCACTCGCCGCTGCGTGCACCGCTGCTCGCTTGTTATGTAAACAAATCGGTTTCGGCGGTTTCCATTTTCCACGGAGGCGACCTCTCGGAAGGAGCTGGCAAGCGCGGCCGGGTGCAGATGACGTCCGCTGCGCCCCGGCTCTTTCCCGCCTCCCCCCGCGCCATTCCCCGCCCTGCACGGCCTCGGACGCCATCTCAGCGCGCGGCGATTTCCCATAAGCCCCGCGGCTTCCGATCCTGCAAAAATAGCGCCGAGGCGAGAACATGCCGCTTGCACACTATCTCGCGCTGCTTGAGCTGCCTTGTATGCATTTATGAGCAATTTGTTGCGAAATACAATTTTCGTAGCATAAGTTTCGGGCATACATATTCATAGAAAGTCGTACAATTTCCGGGCAATGTTAGTACTTTATTTTAGCGATAAGGTGCTAAGTGACGTTATCTTTCCTGCCTACTCTTTCCGCCATGTTATTTGGTCGTTTTATTTCTCCTTCATTCAGCGCCTATCTTTTTTTTTATTACAATCAATAATTGAAAGACAACATCTAATCATCATTTCATGTTGCGTGTCAGCACTTTCGCGTCTGTTGATAAAATCTTTTATTATTTCAGAACCTATTTCTGGATGCTAAAAGTCCCGCTGACTTTATAAAATGCAGTGTCTTTCATGAAAATACTAATAATACATTTTAAAACAAGGTATTGCCCTTTTAAGTCCACTGCATGGAGAAGCACAAATGTATCATTGCTTAAAATGAGTCGCTACTATACAGAAATATTTCTCTCGTACCTATGTTTGTTTGCTAACGTGCTCTACATTTGCTTCCTGTTGCAGCGGAAAATACACATTCAGTATTTACATCAAAGTATTAGCGTAAGTCAGGAATTTACATGTTTGTAACGAAGAAGCCGATTCATGTCCACAACGTAAACCAGCTTTTCGAACCTATAATCCTGTTCTTAGCGGATAATGTTCTCGATTGACGTAAAGTAGTCTGACGTCAACGATCGTTTTGATGTAATCAGGTTTCAGGGGATAACAACCCATGAACAAATAATCGATTACTAAAGGATCCACAATTCAAACAAATGTGTATAAATTATTCTTTAATTATAATTTTTAAACTAACAAAATAGAATTCAGTGTTATTCAGTAATGTTATTACATTGGCTTGAATATTTCAAGTCAATGTGATAACATTACGTTGACTTGATATATGTTTCGGTGCCCATCATTTCAGATGCATCGTGTAATGTGTATGAGCTATTTGTTGATTCGTCTTGATGTCACACTGAAAGTAACATTTTCTGGAGATTTTCAAAAATATATCTGTATACAGTTTACGATTTGTGCTCTTTTGCGGACGTACTCTTCGAGACTTGTCCCTTCCAGCCATGGAAAAAAAAAGTCTGAAATTGGTTGCTCTTTCAAAACATGAAATCGGAAGTGTTCTGGAGTTGGCTGGTGAAGCCATCGCCCGCAGACCCCGATACCCACAGCCCCCTTTAACCTCTTGGCGATGCGTTGGACGGGGAATGTCGGGAGCCGGGAAGCACGTCTCTGAGTACAACTCGCCGCGTTCGAGGGCGCCCTGCCCGCGCGCCATTCCGTAGGGGTTTTATGGCCCCGGGGACGGGAGCGCCGACGGCCGCCGCCCACGCGGCGCGCTGACATGCCCCGCCCCGCCCAGCCCACGCCCCGCCCACGCCCCGCCCACGCCCCACCCCCGCCCCGCCGCCGCTCCGTCCCCGCTCCGCCCCCGCCCCGCCCCGCCCCCACCCCCCGCCCCACCCCCACCCCGCCCCTCCCCGCCGCCACTCACGGAACCCCCCTCCGTACTCGTCACCCCTCCCATCACCCCACGTTACTCTCCGCCTCCATGCCTTCCACCGCCCTCTCCAACTCACACCGCCCTCGCCACACCCCGCCGCCTCGCCACTCTCCTCTGCCCTCGTCACTCCTCCCGCGGCCACAGTCGTCTCCATCACCTCTATCCACACTCGCCACCCCTACTCCCGCCTCTACGCTACCCCACGCCACCATGCGCTCCGCCGCCCTCCCCATCGCCCTCACCACGTCCCGCCTCATCACTCTCCTCCACTCTCATCGTCCCACCGCCCTTAATACTTACGTCATCCTCACCACCTCGCTATCCTCACTACTTTTGTTGCAGGTTACCCTCCTCCCGACGCCTTCGCTACCACCGCTCGCCCCAGTATCTTCGTCACATACCCCCGCACTTTCTGTCGTTCCATTTATCCCCGATGTACCTGTTTTGCCGACCCCTTACCCCCATCGACCACGATGCCTCCCCGGTCTGTCTGCCCCGCCACCCTCGCCACCTCACCACATGTTTCCCAGCTTCGCCACAACGACACATTCCACGTTCTGCCCGGGTTCTGGATCTCACAACTATTCCTATAACTTCTTCTCACTGCCCACTTCTGTATTTCCTGACAAATTAAACACCCTTTTTCTCCAAAAATATTCCTCGTCCCTTTCTCAGTGACACTTCAGCTCATGATACTCCCTTTCACTTCTGCGGTCACCTCACCGCTATTCTTTTTCCCCTCCTCTCCTCTCCTCTCTCCTCTTCCCTTCACCCCTCGACCTCCAAGTTCTTTCCAAAAATTAACTTTTAAATTTTAAACTTATAAATTTTTATTGTTGTTAAATAAAAATAATGTTTGCAAGTAGTTTACAAAATTGCTTTATAAACTAGTTGCTTAATGTACTAGTTTAGCCCATTCTACTCCAGGTTTCATATTAATTTGCCCAGTATAGTGTATGCGCTGAAATAACTTCGTATTTTTCGATTTTGCTCAGTTAATGTTAGCGTCATGTTTCGTCTCAATAGAGCGAATACGTTCCAACGCGTTGGCTGCGCCCCCGTCGCCCGCCGCTCCTCCCGCACCGCCCGCGGCGGCTGTTGTCGCCGATGTCTTCATGCCCGGGCGGGCGGCGGCGCCGCGTAGAAGTCCTCCGTCTTCAGCAGCAGCCGACGCCAGGCGACTGAATCGGCGGCGGCAGTGCCTTCGCTCCCCTCCGCTCCCCCCTCCTGCCACGCCACACCCCTCTGCTCCTCTTTCCCCACCTGCTTCCCACAGCCGCCACACGCCTCCCCTGCCGCCCCACCGCCTCCGCAGTCGTCACCATCCCATCTACCCACCTCCGCTGCCCTACCCACACCCTGGCACCCTCCCTTCTACCCCCCTTGTTCTCCATTGGCTTCCTGCGCTCCCGTGATCCTCTGCCCTCTAACTTCTCACTTTTCTCTCCCGCTTCTCACACCTACCCTCAGCCGGTCCCGCCGTCCCCACACCCTCCATCACCCGCGGCCGCTCCACCACCCTTCGCCTCCAACTGCCTTTTCAGCCTTTTCCCCCCACCCTTCCCCTCTGTTCCTTCCGTCCTCTCCCTCCGCCCCGCCAGCACCCTGCCCGCGATCTCTTTACGGAAATGTCGAGGACGTGTTCGCGATGTTTCCCGGTGCTGCTGTCGCGAGCTCCTGCAACTCCTTCCTCTTTTCGTTCTTTTTTCTTTTTCTCCTCCCCGCCATCTCTGTCTCGTTTTTCTCCTCCATGATCTTTTCCCATTTTAGTTTCTCATGTTTGTTTCTCTTGTCGATACTGAGTTAACCGAATCAATAATTTGTATCCCTTAAGAGGAAATGTTGTAAGTGCCTCTGCTCTTTAAATACGGGTATATATTTAGGTATTCTGAAGGATTTATATTTCGAGACTGCATGCCAGTAATTGTGTAAAGTAAGAATACATATTTCAAATTTCATTTTTGCCTGAATATCAATATGGGTAAAGTGCTTCAATATTTTTTAATTAGAACTGAGATTTGTAATGATTACAGCTTTTGTACTGTGTATCCAAAAAGTATCACCAAATGACAAGAATAGAGTGTCAACAAAAGTAAATCAATTCCTTGCTCTGCTTTCCCCTTCCTTCAAACCCCACCCCCTCTAGACGCCTTTTTAACACTTTTTGTCATTTGGCTTTCTGATTTCAATGCTGTAAGTCGATTCTGAAATGGATCGTTTTAATCTCTTTCATTTATTTTGTTTTATTATCCCGTAGTAATTTTTAATTTGTCTGAAAGTGTTTTTAATGTTTTCTTTTTGGTTTAAGTAAGGTTTGTGCTTCGTACTAATAGAAAAAAGTATTCTACTAGATATTTCCTTGCAATCATAGTTCTAATTTTTTTCTTTCATTGATTATATTTTAATTCTTGTTTGTGTATAAAGTTATTCTAAATTTTATATTTGAAGATAAAATACACAATTGTAATTATTTTTAAAACTATTACAGAGCACCTGAAAATCAAACCAATTGGGTCGCCGCAAACGTATTTACTACAAAATGAAAATAAAATATAATTAATTTAAATAGGAATTGTTTGATTGTCTCTAGAACACGAGTATACCACTGTATGCAAAAGTAAACAAAGTTGTGATGCCAAAAAGTTTCCTTCCAATTTAATTTCATAACGTACTTGTATATGAAAGAGATGAAAACATGCCGTAGATTTCCAAATAATCAGCGTCCTAGGGTTATCTTTTGCAAAGATGCAATCAGAAATGTGTTTTTCACGTTTCTTCATCAGCTTCTATTGCTTCTATCAGGCTGAAAAAAAATTGCACAGAAAAATAGAAATTCAAGTTTTTAAACTTGTTTTAATTTGTTTCACTATTGTTCACATTGTTTAATATATATATGGTATAGAATGTTTTGAGACACATTCTAGAAAAAACTAAGACAGTACCTATTCCAACGTTATCGTGTCGAAAATTAATTTCAACTAGTGGTGCTACAGAATGGCACAGACTTTCCCGTATTAGTTTTCTATTTTCTTCGGTCTTCGCTAGCTATTCGAAATTGCCACATACTCTTTCTTGCCAGCTACCATCTATAACCGTCAAAAGTACATTTTTTTGTCATTTTCTTAATTTTTCTGTTTCCTATTGGTAGAACGAAAATATTAATTTTAGAATATTAAAGAACACAAAAACCTAGCCGTAAATGGCAATTTTCTTTTAAAAATTATGTGCCGTTTAAGAGAAAATGGCGTTTTAGCACTACTAAAAATGCGAAATTTGAAGCTCATTTTCACAGAAAATGATTGAGTTTTCAAAATACTTTATTTGATGTTATTTGAAGCACTTACACTCACAACTATAATAATGTTTATAAATTGCTCGTAATGTGCATGTTAAAGATGTGAGAGATCTTTCAAAAAAATTACAATTATGTAATTTTTGAAAAAACAAAAAATAACTCAAAATAAACTTTACGCTATACTAAAGAGTGTATTTAGCACCATCCGTTACAAAAGTTTCAAGAAAAAAATTGTAGCCATATACGAGAAAATGTCGTTTGAGCATTTCTGAAAAAGCCGAAATTTGAGCTACTTTTCACAGAAAACGGTTGTGTTTTCGAGAAACTTTACTTGACATTATTTAAAGCATATATACACGTAAATATAATAATGTGAAAAAATCGCCGATAATGTAAATATTAACGACGTGAGAGACAAGTAAAAAAATTTACATTTTTGTAATTTTTTAATAAACCAACCGATAGACCAATATGGCATTGATAGAGTACATTTACCACTATCCCTACAAAAAGTTTAAAGAAAAAAATTTGGAGCCGTTTTTGAGAAAATCTTGTTTTTGTAATTTTTTAAAATTGCACATATTGCACAAAAACTACCAAAATTTTGAAAACCATTTACATGACCTTTATGAAAGAACTCAATATGCAGAACAAATTTTATTTGAAGAAAAAATCTCTATCTTCAATTTTGTACTTGGAGAAAGACACCGAAAAAAATTCAAACTTTCACAATTTTCGAAAATTCAGAGCTGTACGTGAAAATCGGACCTATGCCATGTTAATGATTGTAATTTACTCTATTCATACAAGAAATTTAAAAAAAATTGGAGCCGTTTTTGAGGAAATTTTGAAATTCCCCTGGGGGCTTCACATAAAGTGTCCCCAAATTGTGAAGAATCTTTTTCAAAATCTCAAAGCTTCGACTAGAATCAGATCGACCGGGGAATATCCATTTTGGAAGAAATCGTACGTATGGTTCAGGCACTAGCAGTGTTCACAGACGGACAAACGGACGGACGGACGGACGGACGGACGGACGGACGGACGGACGGACGGACAGACGGACGTTTTCCTTTCAATTGGGTTTTCTGTATCAAGGACCTAGAAACAGGGTTTCTGGCTACACCACGTGTTAGGGGATTTTTATTTCTTAATTTAGCAACTGGTTTTATCCACTTATTCGTTTTCATGGCCCGGCAATGAATTTTTTTCCGCCGAAAATTGGCCATTTTTTCGCGCAGCATTACATAACTTTCCCTATACTACGTATATCACTCCTGTATACGTACGTATACTGGAAATTAAAAATGTATATATACTTTCTTTTTGAATTTGGTGCCAAAGTTGGTTGACAAAAATACCTTGAAATTGAACTATTTTCTCTGTGTCTGCAATTTGTTTCAACCTGATACATACCATAGAAGCGGGGGAAAAAATAAAACGTGAAAAACACATTTCTCATTGCATCTCTGCAATAGATTGTCCTAGGAGGCTGATGGTTGGGAATCTACGGCATTTTTTGTTCTCTTTCACATGAGTATTGCGATTATCGATTTGGGTTGGGGGCACTTTTCATCTTATTCGGCTATATCCTTTATCTGCAAAATTAAATTTTCTTTGTAGATCTTCTTCCGAGCGTAAAGTTTTCCGTCATCCATATGAAATGTATCTTGAACCATTCAATTATCATTAATACTCGCAATTATCTCGCACCAGAGTTGAAGAGACCGGAAAACCCTTCACGACAGAAACACTCATAAGCAAGAGACTGATATCCATGCGGTGAGCTGAATTCGAACATACGACCATTCGTTCTGAAGTAATATGTTGGTACGCATTCTGTCCACTTCGCCAACACAGATCAGTTATACATCCTCAAATAAGGGAATTAATTCTAGATTGTGAATTTTCTCTTCAACTATAAAAGGTAGCACGTCCCAGAAAACGTTTCTTCTTCTATAAGCTCAATATTTTAAAGGTGTAAACTGTTATACGTATTTTAGAAATACGATTAAAAAATTAAATGTTTACACATATCGATGCCATCACTTAAGGTCTTATAAAATGACAGGTACTAAATTAAGAAAGGAGTTACAGTACTAATTTTATTACATAATACATTTCCTATCAAATTATATTCAAAATTGTCGGCAAAGGAAATGTTCAATAAATCCACTGAATCTGATATGAGAAATGAAATAAACATTCCCTTGGAGATAGCGTTCTTGGTAAACGAGATTCGCTTCTCAGGAGTGTCCCACTTCATCATATCACTAACTTCCCCTTCTCAGTTTATTATTTCCTCTTCGCTTTCATCTCGGAATACACCCTCTTTTTTTATATTCTCCCAAGGACCGACAAGACCCTGCCGTTCCCTCTCCACCCATATTTCCTCGCCTGAGCCTCGCAACGGGGAGCAATAAAAATTATGCCGAATAAGGAGGCTATAAGCCATAATCGTAAACAGAGGGGGTCCCTAGAGAGGAACAAACCTATACCATCGGACGGTGACCTGCGTTCAACCTCAGATAGCAGGTCGATTCCCATTTGTATTTTTGTGGCTCCAAACGAAGACGTCACTAAAATTTTAAAACGGCGCTTCGAGGAAAATTGAGTGCGCTGCAGCCCTCCGCAGTTACCGGCCATCGATATCGCGTTGCAAGAACATCCCACCAAAGTGGCTTTCCTTCTTTGATGAAAGATAGCGTCGGCATTTACGTTTTCCGGATAACGAATATCCATGCATAGTAAAGCAAGAATTGCGTGAATTTGCGGAGACGGCGCTGCGCGGCGCGGCGCGGTGCGGCGCGGTCGGGAATCTATCAAAGCGCTGATGAGCGCGCGCGGGCGGGGAGGCGGGCGCCCGCGAAAGTAGGGCGCCGGAAGCGTTTTCCTGGCGGGGCTGGGAGTAACTCGTGTTCCGCAACGCCCTCGACAGGCGAAGGAAGGCATGGAAGGAGCCCTCGAGGGAGCGGCTTCCGCATTAAACCGCCACGACACGCACCTACGCTCCATCTCATTTTGTCTCTCTCCTTCCCTCCTTTTCTCTCTGACAGGCCAGCGAGCGAGCGCCTACTCGCATACACACACACATACGCTCGTCGCACTCTTACCGGCGGCCCTACGCACGCACACATACAATGGGACTCGCACGAACTGTCATATGTACACACAAACACATTCTCTCCTATGTGCACACAACGTTCCTAAGTAAACACGTGTCGTAACGGTTTAACGTTGATTCATTGCAGATGATTTGTCTTTTTCAAATAAACTTCTTCAGCTATATCCACTTGTATTTATCTAACGTTGGTGTGGATTGCAATATTGTGTTTACATGCAGATGCGTCACCTTTTGTGTTTCTATTACGGCAATTTTTTATGGCAACGCATTATTTTTTATCTGAAAACAGTTGAGATAAAAGATCCTAACATTGCTGAAAATTATTTTTAACCTCAGATAACTTTCAGGTGATTCTGAACTGTTTTAGGGTTCATTTTTAGATTTAATAATTCAATTTTTAGATATTAAGGTACATAATGACTTAGTCATCAGCAAATAGTAGAGTATTAATAAAATTTTCCACGTTGAGTCTGATCCCTTGTTTTACTTTCGGTTTCCATTCTCTAAGAATGGAAACTCTCTCTACGAAAAGGAAGATGATCTCCAAATGGCTCTCCATCAATTAAATCTAATGTGTAAAAATTATAACATGAATATATCAAAACAAAAAACAAAGGTCATGGCTTTTCAAGGAGTTTATCCAATTAGAACAAAGATATGTCTAGAAAACCAAACAATTGAACAAGTAACACATTTCAATTACCTGGGATGTGATATAAGTTATGACCGAAGCCAAGATATAAAAAATAAATTGCATAAGTTCCAATACATATGCGGCACACTACGTAGAACATTAAGAAATAAGGCAAGAAAAGATACTTTGTTGAAGTTCTATAAAACAATGGCAACCCCAGTAGTCCTGTATGGAAGTGAAAATTGGATTCTCTCTCAAAAAGAAAAATTAAATATACAAGCTACGGAGATGAAATTTTTAAGGAGAGTAAAAGGTTGTACTTTGCTAGATAAACAAAGAAATGAAGATATAAGAAAAGAATTAAATATATTCTGCTTAAATGATTTCATACAACAATGTAAACAAGACTGGAAAAAACATTTAGAAAGAATGGAACATAATAGACTACCTAAACAAATGTTTCAGTACAACCCAACAGGAAGAAGGAGTGTAGGAAGACCACGTAGAAGATGGTTTGAAGTGTGAAGACGGAACAGGCAGCCTCCTAATCCTTGAAGTGAAGAAGAAGAAGATATTAAGGTCTTCAATAACCAAAACTCCATTAAAAATTAAAGAATTATACTACTTTTCACGTAACACATATCTTTACAAGCCATTTCTCGTTTATGTATGTGCCTAAATTAATTTATAGATTTCCCTTTGTTGTAACATTGGTTACAAACGTATTCCTCTCATCCGAACATTTTATTGTATGGGCTTCTATGCAGACACTTCTTATTTGCATGTGTGTTTATTTAACATCTGTAGAAAAATGTTATAATTAGCTAACAATGAGGAGTTGCTCGAGTTTTTAATTATCTCAACCATCTATTAAGCAGCCTCACATGCCTTTCCCGTCCTGTCCAGCCAATATACCCGGTCAACCATGTTTATCCCTCCCGCTCCTACCCACAATGCTCGTACTATCCCGGCCACCGCCAACCGTCAACCGTCTGCAGCACCACCAATCTCACAACGCCTGGCAATGGGATTGTGAGCTTGATGTACTTGGGGTAGCAACTTTTCTAGTAAGATTTAGTGATGTAAACAAATTCGGGTAGTTTATTGTGACTGCTAACACCCTAAGTTTTCTCACCTTCGCGATAAAAAAATAAGAGTGGTTCAAACTTTTTGTAAAACAATAACAGACAAATTCATAGAATCACACACAAAACACACACATGGAAATTTAATGAATTTTTTAAAGCTGAAAATTCTTTTGCAACAAAACGCAGTAATTAGTGGTCCGAAGAATTTTGCAAGCAAGCGACGTAAAATAAAATCACTTCGCGACAGAGGTCCACAAATTTCTACATTTTTTTCGCGCGCGCGTGCACGCACACACACATACGTATCCATGCATACCTCTGAATAAAATTTACTTTATAATTATGCAATCCTTGTATCTCCGTCACGGAGATCTCTAAATGAAGCGAAAGAAGAGAGCAAAATCTATTGGAACGATCTACGACTGTTTAAACCGCAGTAGCAAAAGATGCTACAAACGTAATTTTAGTCCTCAGTTACTAATTCTTGGTTTCATCTAGTAAGCAAGTATTGGGTTGGTGTTATCATGGTTACTTTCACAACTTAGGCTGAGAAATTTCTCGGCCCAGCCGAAACTTTTAATGCTGTAAATTGCCCGTGAAGTCTATCTTCAACGATGACCATTTAAATATATTATAAATACTATTGCCTAGTGTTATAACTGTTGTAATATGTTTTATCACTCTTGAATCTTCCTTACTCTCACATTTATTTTCACCAATTCTTTCAGTGTTCTTGTCTGTTTTCTTTCTCAACGTACATTTGCATTTAACTACCGTTCTTGTTTCTGTTAACGTTTAGTGCACCCATCCTAGTGGAATTGCAATCCAGCAATTTCCTTTTTGCCCGAATCAATGAATGCGCAGATTACATACAATTGGACTTCATTTTCCTTCTCTCTCTCACTCCGACTCTCTCATTCTCCGACATCTTCCGTGGAGCCAATAAAACATGAAATTTCACGCGTTGAATGAACGCGTTTGCTAGTGTCCCGAATTTTATATGAGCCGGTACTTTTTGTTCCGATCAAATCGCGTCACTTGAATGGCTTATTTCAGAAACAACGTAAGTCGACGACATTGTAACTTTTCAGTACGGACAAAAAAAACTTCTAACGCGGCTATATTTGTTACAATGTGTCTATTTTTTATAAGTTGTGTTCTGCATCTTTAAATTAGCAAAATTATTGTCTCATTTAGTAAAAAGTTAGTTTTTTAAAGGTTTTACTAACAAACATGGTGGATTGATGTTGTTTCTGAAATAAAACATACTGGGAAAAAACCTTCTGTTATTCCTTAAATGCTCCTTTATCTGAAATATATATGTTAGCAATCATGACATTTATATCAATAACTGGAATGTTATACGTCTATGAAAACAGCTTAATTACAAGATTAACTAATTATTTCCGTAATTAATGATTCACGCACTAGCCAGTTTTGTAATTCTGCACAAAACGAACCTACTTATTCCTCGTAGGGATGTACTAGTACTCCATTAAATTTATGTCATCAATCGATTTTTACATAGGCGCACTTGCTTTGTGAGAAGAGAAAGTTGTGTAATTGTGCACCGGAAAAACGGCAATTTTTCGGCAGAAAAGTTATTGCCAGGCCCTGGTAACCCCAAAGCGGAAAAATCCTGTTCCTGCATATACGAGTATTAAATTACTTTTTTTAACATGTGATGTAGCCAGAATCCGTGTTTTGAGGAGCCGTGCTACCGATTGAGGGCAAAAAGTCTGTCTGCCCGTCTGACCGTCTGTGGTCAACGTCTGTGGTCTACCTAAATCGTTCAGACGATTAATTTCCTCATAACAGCAAAATCTCAATCGCACGGGAGAAAGGAATATCCTCGATTTGGAGAATCTTCATTGCTTTTATTGCCCTATAAAAGCATGGACTGGCATGCCCCTCAATACTGTGTGATTTTTACTTTGACCTCCACAGCCATATGACGTCATATGGAAGTTTCCGTTGGACATTGAGGTATTTTAATATTTCGTAATAAATTTCGCTATCTCACTAGGTCCTTTAGGCCCCATTCTTTCATGATATAAGACGAATGTGGCAGAATCATCCTTCAGTTAGTGGACACAAGTAATTACTTCGACACAAGTAGAATGTCTTGGACTTCCTAAAATATTAGGAAGGTTCAATTTTTGCGTCAATGCACACTGCAATTACACCGTCCTGTAAACTTAGAATCGATCATCTGTTTGAACTCCAAAGAGAAGCCGCTTCTCACGCGTTAATGCAGAAAGAACACAGGTCACTGACTTATGTTGTATCTGCATTAATTCCCATTTACGTGCTCTTCGAAAACTACTTCCAGAATTGCTTAACTTACGTTATCTCAGTCTGAAACGAAGCATACATATACAGAGAATATGATCGCACCAAAAAGTCAAAATGGCGAAATTCCTGACCTATGTTGTTTCTGAAATAAACCATTCTCTTGTCATAGCAAATACAGTTTAATGTAAATTTCGCATCTTAATCAAGTATGCAGACTATTTAATTTTTCCAGCCAAATTGATACAACTAACAGCGCTAAGAAGTTTAGCCGCTGCTTGATTTCTGTTCTCCGCATGCCGTTGTCAACAGTGATAATAAAAAGTAAATTCATGGTAGTGAGAATGATATTTTATAGTTTTGAAACATTATCAATACCTTTGAAAATGTTTGAATGTTAGTTGAAAAGTTTAGCCACCATCCCTTTTTTGAAGTAATTGGAGAGCAAATGTCTGTTTTTCCCCCACAGTTTCATCAACCAGGAACTCCAAACCACCCTTATAACTAAAGACCGGATTTTCGTGCAGTAAAACTCTCTAAACCTTGCAGTAAAAACATCAAAACATGCAAAAATATGCAATAAAAAGATTAAAACAACACAGTGTTATGTAGCCTAAAAATTCCAGTTAATCCATTTATCAACTTAATTTATATTTGAGATGTGATATTTAGGGTGATTGAAATATTATGATTTTAGTTATAATTTTGTTATAATTATAACTAAATTGTTTTTGTTATAATTTTTTACGTATTGGTTAATCAAACCATACTTGGCATTCTACATTTGCACACAAAAAAAATAATTTACCATAAAAATATAAGAAATCAAATACAAAAATTGAAAAATACAAATAAACCTTCAGAAATTAAAAATAATGAAGTTACAGAAGAAATGTTCTTAATTGTTTTCATTAGTGTTTGCATTACAATTTACAATTATGTTTATACTTGGAGCGACAGCCCGTTTACGGGCCATTGCCTTCCAGCAGCGTCCTGGCCTCGCGGCCATGGGTTAAAGGGCTACATGTGGTTAGCACGAACACATCAGTACACCGTATTCTGGTCCTCTCAACCTGCGAAGTGAGTTTTCTCATCGTCACACCAGCAACATATACTGGTCCATTGCAAGGAAAACGCACACTATAAACTTGCCGAGCCTCACTCTGACATATGCAGTAGCCGTACGCTGTAGCTCACTCTGCCGAGCCTCACTCTGGCGTACTTCACGCAGTTAAAAGCGGTCAAAAATGGGTTTATTCTCCCTTGATTTCCCAGGGCATAATCTGTTCCGAGAATTTCGATGAATCTGAAACGCAGTGCGCTTGCCGCCATGCTTCGCGCCGGAACTTAAGGTCCAATGTGACTCGCGCATGCAGTCTCGTGTTGGTAAGTTCAGCGAAGACTGACAAAAAGGATATATGATCCGATGGAAGGAAGGAGGAAGGCTGGAGGAAGATAGATCCCGAACATAGCGTTGGTTGAGCGGCCGCAACAAGGAGCCGAGGACCTTGTTCGAGATAACACAGCGTATCCCTGCTGCAATAACTCAGAAATTTTAATTAGAAACATGAAAGGTACAGAAGTTCAGGACATAGGGCAACAAAATGCAGAATTAATACATATTAAACGGTTTCACAGATCACCCGAATGTATTACTGGGTTATGTCATTAAAACGTTTTTTTTAAATAAAACATTTAAAAATGATACATTAACACAAGCTGATAATATAAAAATTATATTTTAAGCAATAAATTATGAATCTTGCAAATTCATCCAGTAAAATCCCAAAAATTTGCGATTTTACTGGCAGCATTACGTAAAACGTGCAATATCGGGCAGTAACCTACAAAACGTGCAATTTCGTGCAAAATAATACTATTACTGAAAAAAACGTCCGTTTCAATGATTCAAATTTCGGTCAAGAGTTCATCCATTTTAAGTTAGCAAAGAAAAGACGCAATTGCACGGGAATCCGGTCTTTACTTATAACTTATACGTAATTCAGTATAATTGGAAATATACAAATTTAAATTTCCCTTCTGCATATTGAATCTAAGGTGCATATAATATATCATAGAAATATTGTATTTTTATTGTAGGAATTTAACTATTTTGAATTTTTAAATTAATTAATTTGGTTTCTTCACTTACGATGCATAGATCATAAAAAG
Source organism: Acheta domesticus (assembly GCA_031308135.1). NCBI lineage: Eukaryota > Metazoa > Arthropoda > Insecta > Orthoptera > Gryllidae > Acheta > Acheta domesticus. The sequence continues at coordinate 109,385,662 of JAHLJT010009436.1, forward strand.
AGAAACCCAGCATTACTTGGGATATTAATGTTTCAGAAGTAATATTTTGTTAAATTCCATTATTAATGGAGCCACGAATACCTCTGCGACTAGGACTGCTGAAAGGAAATTTTCTAGTGAATGTGTAATGTTCAAAATGCAAAACGTTTCGGTCATTTCAGACCACACCAGTGGTGGGCTGCAATGCAAATTTAGCGAAGTATGGAATTCAGGTGCAGTAATGATGAACTGAAATGAGCGGTTCGTTGCGACGAGAGCGATCGATCCCTGCTCCGCGCGAGCATTTCCTTCTCTCTCGCCCGACGGCCCCTCGCCGCGGATAGCTGTCGCACTGTCGCCCCGCACCATGCCCATGCACCTCGTGGCTGCGTTACCCATCACCGCGCGCCCTCGTCGCCTCAGCCCTTCTTCACCCTGTCAGCCCGTCGCCCCGTCGCCCCGTCGCCCCGGCGCCCCGGCGCCCCGTCGCCCCGTCGCCCCGTCGCCCCGTCGCCCCGTCGCCCCGTCGCCCCGTCGCCCCGTCGCCCCGTCGCCCCGTCGCCCCGTCGCCCCGTCGCCCCGTCGCCCCGTCGCCCCGTCGCCCCGTCGCCCCGTCGCCCCGGCGCCCCGTCGCCCCGTCGCCCCGTCGCCCCGTCGCCCCGTCGCCCCGTCGCCCCGGCGCCCCGGCGCCCCGGCGCCCCGTCGCCCCGTCGCCCCGTCGCCCCGTCGCCCCGTCGCCCCGGCGCCCCGTCGCCCCGTCGCCCCGTCGCCCCGTCGCCCCGTCGCCCCGTCGCCCCGTCGCCCCGGCGCCCCGGCGCCCCGTCGCCCCGTCGCCCCGTCGCCCCGTCGCCCCGTCGCCCCGTCGCCCCGTCGCCCCGTCGCCCCGTCGCCCCGTCGCCCCGTCGCCCCGTCGCCCCGTCGCCCCGTCGCCCCGTCGCCCCGTCGCCCCGGCGCCCCGTCGCCCCGTCGCCCCGTCGCCCCGTCGCCCCGTCGCCCCGTCGCCCCGGCGCCCCGTCGCCCCGGCGCCCCGGCGCCCCGGCGCCCCGTCGCCCCGTCGCCCCGTCGCCCCGTCGCCCCGTCGCCCCGTCGCCCCGGCGCCCCGTCGCCCCGGCGCCCCGTCGCCCCGTCGCCCCGTCGCCCCGTCGCCCCGTCGCCCCGTCGCCCCGTCGCCCCGTCGCCCCGTCGCCCCGGCGCCCCGTCGCCCCGTCGCCCCGGCGCCCCGGCGCCCCGGCGCCCCGGCGCCCCGTCGCCCCGTCGCCCCGTCGCCCCGTCGCCCCGGCGCCCCGGCGCCCCGTCTCCCCGTCGCCCCGTCGCCCCGTCGCCCCGTCGCCCCGTCGCCCCGTCGCCCCGTCGCCCCGTCGCCCCGTCGCCCCGTCGCCCCGTCGCCCCGTCGCCCCGTCGCCCCGTCGCCCCGTCGCCCCGTCGCCCCGTCGCCCGTCGCCCCGTCGCCCCGTCGCCCCGTCGCCCCGTCGCCCCGTCGCCCCGTCGCCCCGTCGCCCCGGCGCCCCGGCGCCCCGTCGCCCCGTCGCCCCGTCGCCCCGTCGCCCCGTCGCCCCGGCGCCCCGTCGCCCCGGCGCCCCGGCGCCCCGGCGCCCCGGCGCCCCGGCGCCCCGTCGCCCCGGCGCCCCGTCGCCCCGTCGCCCCGGCGCCCCGGCGCCCCGTCGCCCCGTCGCCCCGTCGCCCCGTCGCCCCGTCGCCCCGTCGCCCCGTCGCCCCGTCGCCCCGTCGCCCCGTCGCCCCGTCGCCCCGGCGCCCCGGCGCCCCGGCGCCCCGTCGCCCCGTCGCCCCGTCGCCCCGTCGCCCCGTCGCCCCGTCGCCCCGGCGCCCCGTCGCCCCGGCGCCCCGGCGCCCCGGCGCCCCGGCGCCCCGTCGCCCCGGCGCCCCGTCGCCCCGTCGCCCCGTCGCCCCGTCGCCCCGTCGCCCCGTCGCCCCGTCGCCCCGTCGCCCCGTCGCCCCGTCGCCCCGTCGCCCCGTCGCCCCGTCGCCCCGTCGCCCCGTCGCCCCGTCGCCCCGTCGCCCCGTCGCCCCGTCGCCCCGTCGCCCCGTCGCCCCGGCGCCCCGGCGCCCCGTCGCCCCGTCGCCCCGTCGCCCCGTCGCCCCGTCGCCCCGGCGCCCCGTCGCCCCGGCGCCCCGGCGCCCCGGCGCCCCGGCGCCCCGGCGCCCCGTCGCCCCGGCGCCCCGTCGCCCCGTCGCCCCGGCGCCCCGGCGCCCCGTCGCCCCGTCGCCCCGTCGCCCCGTCGCCCCGTCGCCCCGTCGCCCCGTCGCCCCGTCGCCCCGTCGCCCCGGCGCCCCGGCGCCCCGGCGCCCCGTCGCCCCGTCGCCCCGTCGCCCCGTCGCCCCGTCGCCCCGTCGCCCCGGCGCCCCGTCGCCCCGGCGCCCCGGCGCCCCGGCGCCCCGGCGCCCCGGCGCCCCGTCGCCCCGTCGCCTCGTCTTGGTGTTCTGCAGCTGCACCATTCCGCTTCCCGCGTCTGCCCACGATCATGAGCCCGCCTCCACCGTTGCTCACCGTCTTAGGTGGCTCAGGGCATCAACTGATGTCACTGCAATGGCTCTGACCGGGAGATCCTAGGGTTTGACTAGATAGGTCGATTTTAGTCTCTGGAGGAAAATTCTAGAGGATGCTCTGATCGGTAGTTCTTTGTGTTTTTCCGGTCAACACCAGGCGAATGCCGGAGCAGAACCGTAACAAACGGACCACAGACCACGTGCAATATCTTGATCTTCCTTGTCGTATCCTCACCCGTTCCTTTCACACACATTCACTTACATGCACTATACTACAAAACATGTCGGGAGACCCGCCGGAAGCTTAGAGCTTGCCCCACGCTGGAGGAAGATATCTGGTTGAGGACAATTACAGGAGGCCGGCGTGTATGTCGGCGCCGGATCTCGCCATCCAACGGAGAAATTCACCGCTGCCTCCAGCGATGAAAATATGCACTATACTTTCGGGACTAACGGCCATAGTATAGTTCATAAATGTGTAAAGAAGTTTTGTACTTTAACTGTAAAGGTTACAGTTTATTTTCACATTTATATTTTTTTTAAATGATCTATAATTTGAAAACACAAATGAGCTCAAAGGTGTGTTGATTATAATCTTAGAAAACAATTGCTATTATTTCCCTAAGACATTAAAGCGGCCATGAATAAATCAAATTATTTAGTTGCATTTCTAAATTTCTGATTAGAAATATTTGATTTTAACTCCTTATGTATTAGGTGGGGTTCCAAGACTCAGATACTTCATATGTGCCTTAATTTATGTTTGCACAGAATATTTTTCGATTGCACAGAATATTTTTCAAAAGAGTTATCAATTTTGCAGATAGCCATTTCGTGTGTAATAAATAGAGACTCAGTTTTATCTACAAATTATAGTGTTTCTTATGTTCAGGATATATTTTCTTTAATCTTTTTTCTCTTTACAAGGAATGTTGCAATAAAGGCTAGAAGTAGAACATTGATTTCATAAATTCAGTTTTATTGGAAAGAGATTGCAGTTGTACTGATACAAGGGTAAACGCGTATTGTCATATTGTTTGGAATCAATGAGGGAAACATTTATTTTTAATAGCATTGTAAATAAGCAAATATACAATAGAAATGTTAAGTAATTGCATTAATTTAGATTATTTGCTTTCAGAAGCAAATACAGTGTCAACAATATTTTATTTTTTAGTATATTTATTTTGAGTAGCATCAGCGATAAAGTTATTAGCTACTTCAGTACGTTACAAATATATTATTTTTATTCCCAGGATTCCGAAGATTTCTTCATACAATTTAATGAGGCATTAACATTTACTTTGAAAAATAAAACTTTGAATTTAAAAATAAGGTATTAGCAACTTATTCATCACAAACTGGTCATTGACGAAGAAGCCAGGCTCGTGAAAAAAATATACTAGTTTTATTGTGAACAGTAAATTTTAAGAGTTAAGGGTGAACAGTAATTTTAACGACTGGTTGACTCGGTAGCTTAGTGATCAGAGCAGCTGGGCGTAAATCAGAAGGCGCGGGTTCGAATCCCGGTTGGGCCAACCAATTCTCTGAACAAATTTAATTAGTAAATTTTAAGCTCAAAAAACTAAGATCTGCTCTTCATTGCACTCTTTACTAAAAAGTCATTTCACATATATCGTTTTTAATGACTTCGAAGAACATTCTTCCCAAATTATAAGAAAATCGAATTTTGTTTGCGACTGCGTAATAAATTTACGAAAACTAAAGATATGATCAAATGACGAATAGTCGATTTAAAAGACCTCCTCGCAGTCAATTACCCCATCCTTCTTTACCTCAACCAAATTAACTGACAAAAATGCATTGCTGTTGGTATAATTGGAACCCAAAAGAAATGGAACCCAGAAGAAACACTTTAAAATCGGTGGATGTGTAGAAGAGGGTGCCCATAAGAATTGATTAAATTTGCTTAGAGATAGGTGTGCACGTTAGCCCAGCAGCGCCCTCTTTTGTAGGTCGGTTCAGGGCAGTGTTATGCCACACCTTGTCGATGTAGAGCCGTCAAACAACGTGCAAACGTACAAGCACGTGTCAGTATGCCTCGTCGACGCCAAAGGACGCAGTGTCAGCATAAGAGTAAGTTTGATCGGGGCAGAATGATCGGGCTCCGGAAAGCGGGTTTGTCATACCGTGACATTGCGGCCGAATGGGGCGCGCTACTACGACAGTGATGCTTGTGTGGATCTAGTGGATAGAGGAGAGTCGTACACAGCGACGTGCGGGTCCTGGACAACAGAATGTGACCACCGTTCAAGATCACCGCCAATTTTTCCGCATGGCCGTAACCGACAGGACGGCGTCTTCCAGTGTTGGCTCCACTTTGGCCTCTGACACTGGAACGGGTTAGCATGTTTGCGTCGACGATTCTACGCCGTCTGCTGAGGGCTGGACTGGTAGAACGCGTATCACAGCGTCAGATTCCTTTGTCCAGAAACCGACAACGCCTCAAAATATAAATTAAAAAGAATGGGTTACATGTAACACTCCTGTCATACGCCTTAATTTAATATTGTGTATTCATTACTTGGTCTACCTCCTGTATTTACTTTTATACTAGTATCCACATACATAGTGTTCTAGTATGTGGTTCAGTGTTCATTTGTCAAATGACGTGGAGGTAAATTCTGTCATTTCTGTCGAATAATGGCAAATCAAATGCATGAGATACAACCATCTTCTCACATAATTTCCACCACTATTCGTTTATTCGGGTATTGTAAGAACGGATAAATAAAGATACATGGTATAAACCTAATTGAGATGATGAAATCTGTATGAAGAAAGAGTTATTGATAATCATTAACACAAGTTGACTTTTCTACATTTAGTTAAACCTTCTAAATGATTTTCGTATCAAAAATTTCATTTTTAAATCGCAAATTTCTTGTAAATGCATTTTAGCTTATTGGCGGAATGCAAACTATTCAAATATGTATTTTTAGTATATATCATATAATTACTATTAAATGATGCGAACTTATTAATTTCGTTTGTGTTTACGTAAACGAATTTCTGACAAAGTTCATGCCCAGTGATTTACGGTATTATGTCCCACTATGTCGTAGCGATCTCGGACTGAAGAATCGCGAGTTCGAGTCTCGCCTCGGGCATGGTTGTATTTGTGTTCGTCTTTTCACCTCCCATCATCACCATATCATGTCATCTTAACAATTACCATAACGTTAAACCCCAACAGTGGTCACTGATGACCTAAACGTTGATGCTACTTTAAATTTTAAAACCGTGTTTTTTTGATTATGGGTATTCCGATGCAGTCCATTTTATACTCCCCCAATTAATTCTGCATTTTGGAACCATGAACAATCTTACCATGAACAGAACGTTGTCACATGGATTTGAGAGAGAATTCTTTTGGTTTCCTTCCTTTAATTCCATTGCTCCTTTATTTATATTCTTCATTTCATGATTAATTTACCATAAGTATCAAACTAGTCAGAAAAGTCAAAGAGTTACAAAGTAAATGGTTTCACATGTTGGGGAAATTATAAGAAGTCTTAACATTCACCACCTGCTTATGGCAAATATGCGCATAAAATTCGATATCGCAACGAAACCTCGTAATTCGCCAACAAAAGCAACGCACATTATGCAGGAATAAAGCAGTAGACTCAGCGTAGTCCCCGTCATCCATTCCACTTACTACCGAGCAATTTCTCCACCCCTGCGTTACGAACTGAGACCGGCGGGCAAGCGCGCATTCGAGCCAATGGCTGGTGTACGAATACCGAAAATTCCACGGGCCGCGTGTATCGGTTATATTTTCTACGCGTCGGCCGTATAACCGAATGGAGGTATTTGTTAACGACTTGCCAAATTCCCTCGGCTGGCCAACCGGCGAGTGGCGACCGCCCCTACCACTCTCGCCGACCGCTCACCCGCCCCTCCCCGGCCGCCCACAGCATCACTCTCCCGCGCCACCCCCTCGCTCACTCGCCCCTCGCACCCTCTCCCTCTAGTCCCCCACCTCTCTCGCCACCTCGCCCACTTGCCCGCGCCCGTCGCTCCGTCGCACCCTCGTCCACGTACCCTCTTCCACCTGCGCCATTGCCCACGCCCCTAGCCCACCTCACTCGCCCGCTCGCCGACCCACCCGGCTAGCCCACCCGCGTCTCCCATTCGAGCAACCCCCCAACCCAGTCACCTACTCGCTCGCCCACCCACATCCCCCTGTTCATCAGCCGATGTTCGACCTCCGATCGCCCGCCGCGGGCGGCGGCGGCGGTGCTCGCGCCGCTGCGTTGTTTAGGGCGCTGTTTCCACGGTCCCAGAGCGAGCCCCGCTGCGGCGGTGCGCGGCGCGCCGCGGCCGGCGCTGATGCGGTGCGCCCGTGGAATAAATAACCCTAATAACAATAATTGCGCACGTTGCATTGAACTTGCGAGGAAGGGTGCAGAATTTACAATGAGTATATTGTGCCATATCAAGGTGATATTAATTGTCAGATGTATAGGGAAAATGTTTTTGTACAATGTTACTTGTACAAGCGTATCATATACGCATGTCTGGAAGCAAAGATACCATGTTTGCCAATATTGTATAGTCTGTGTGTATATTATAGATAATAAGTACATATACAAGTACTCGTATGTACGGATATGTTAAGTTCTTTCTGACGCATGAGATATAAACAGGAAAAAGACAAGATGCTCTTTCAATCATCCAATATTTAACACTTATAACTCCTTACGGAACGTTTAGCCGAAATTGGGGAAGAGTTTATTTGGTCATTTGGAGCCCGTACGTCACTTCGTTATTATGTCGTTCTCAAGCCGTTAGATATCAACCTGCTCCCAAAAGCAAACCACCTACTTTTCATAAAAAGAAAAAATTGTGGTGCTACAAAATGGCACAGACTTTCCCGTATTAGTTTTCCATTTCCTTTCGTCTCGGATAGCTATTCGGACTAGCCATACACTCTTGCCAGCTGCCATCTATCGCCGCCCAAAGGATACTTTATTGGACATTTTCTTAATTTTTCGGTTTACTAATAGTAGAACGAAAATACTTCTTTAAGAATATTAAAGAAGAGTACAACCTTGTCCCCAATTACAATGTTCTTTGAAAAAGCCGTTTTTAAGAAAATGATATTTCAGCTCTACTATAAATTCAAAATTTGAAGCTCCTTTTTACAGAAAATTTTGTTTTTGAAAGACTTCATTTGAAGTCGTTTAAAGCATATAAACTCACAAATACAATAGTGTTTACAATTGCTGGAAATGTGCTTATTAACTGCTTGAGAGATCTTTAAAAAAATTACATTTGTGGAATTTTTGAAAAAACAATAGAATACAGAAAAATTAGTTCTAAGTCATCTTCAACAGTGCAATAAGCACTATCCGCTCAAAAAGTTTGAAGAGAAAAGTTGGAGCCATTTATGACAGAACGGCATTGGAGCGTTTCTGAAAATGTGGAATTTTGAGCTAGTTTTCACAGAAAACGGTTGAGTTTTGACAAACTTTATCTGACATTATTTAAAGTACATGTACTCATAAATATAATGATGTGAACAAATCGCCGCTAATGTAAATATTAACGACGTGAGACACAAGTCACAAAAATTACATTATTGAAATTTTTGAAAAAACAAAAAAAAAAAAAAAATAGAGCAAACTGATGTTTATGTCATCTTTTAGAGTACATTAGATAGGCATACATTAGGTAGTACATTACAGGGTACATGGTAAGCCATATCCCTACCAAATGTTTAAAGAGGATTAATTTGGAGGCGTTTTTGAGAAAAACCTGTTCTGCGAATTCTTAAAAAATGCATCTATTGCACGCAACATTGGGCGAAAACTACTAAAATGTTCAATAAAACATACAGGACTTTAATGAAAGAACTCACTATGGAGAACAAATTGTATTTGAAAGAAAATCTCTATCTTCAATCTTGTAGTTGTAGGAAGAGACCGAAAAAAAATTCAAAATTTTGCAATTTTCGAAAATTTAGCGTTGACCATGAAAATAGGACTTACGCCACCTTTATAAGTTTATTTTACTCTATTGTTGCAAGAATTTTAAAGAAAGAATTTAGAACTGTTTTTGAGAAAAGTTTGAAAATGTCCAGAGGGATTCATGGAAAATACCTCCGAATTTTGAAGAAGGTTTTTAAAAATCTCAAAGCTTCGACTAGAGCCAGATGGACGGGGGTTTCTTCAATTTGGAAAAAATCCTACGATTGGCGCTAGTGTTGTTCACATAGATGGGACAGATGGACGGACTAACGGACGGACTTTTGCCGTCAATTGGTTTTCCAGTATCAATGAGCCAGAAAAGGATTTTGGCAACATCATGTGTTAGAGGATTTTTTCTCTTAATTTAGTATCTGGATTTATCCACTTTTTCGTTACTAGGGCCCTGTAATAAGAGTTTTTCTGCCAAAAATTCGCCGTATGCGTGCGTATTACTCCGTATATACGTAAGTATAGGGGAAAGTAAAAATTATTTGAATTCTAACCATGCAATTGAATCAAGATACATTAAATGTTAAATGCTGCCAAAATTGCTGTGAATGCGAAAAAGGTGTGATTCTCCGCCAATGTATTCCGGTAACTAAAGATTAGCACAAAATTTGTAAACACGGAATAAACATTTAGAAAAGTCACTTTATAAAAAACATCACTGTAAAATAAAATTCTGCTATTAAGATAATTAATATATACTTATGCACATAAAAATATCAAATGCAAATTATTAAGTTAAATCATTATAAAAATTACAAATTCGTTCTTTTCGTCCATTGACAAGCCTACCGACATGTGCACCGTGCCTCGCGCTGCTGACTCAGGTCGCTGCGGGGGCGCGGGGGCGAAAATCGCGTGGGCAGCGCCGCCTGGGCCGCGCCGCGCGGGGTCACCGAGCGAAACCCCCCTGCGGCAGCGGCTGCGGCGCGGTCCACGCACCCGCCGACGAAGCGTCGCATATGAAATAAATTAACTTCTCCTCCTCGTTTTGCGCAGTTTATGTGAAACATTTTCCGATTTAACGGGGTGTGCCTGAAAGTTGATTTAATTGATATAATTGGCTGATAGAGCTAAAAACTCAATTTGGTGCAATTTATATAATGGCCTCTCGGCGCCGCGACCTATCTACCTGTGCGTCCGCGCGCAGCCGCGTTCCCCTCCCCGGCGCCGCGCCGCGCCCGCTCGCTCCACTTGGCCGCTCGCAGTGCGAGCCATCGCCACGCCCCTTTCGCTCGCACCGCCGGCCTCTGCTTCTATCGCCTCTGCGCGCTGCCCACCCCGTGGCTTTCTTCTCAGATTCTACTTACGTGTACACAAGTCATGCATCGGGGGAAAACGGCTCTTGATTGATTTTTATGACTTCTCGATCATTGTCATGACTACAGATCGGATTTTCGTGCAATAAAACTCTCTGAAACGTGCAGTAAAAACACCAAAACGTGCAAAAACCTGCAATAAAAAGATCAAAACTTTGAAAAATTGTGTTATGAAGTCTAGAAACTCCAGCTAGTCGACTTACAAGATATATAAGGAAAATGAAATATGATTTTATTGTTTTTATGATAATTAAGTTTGTACATATTGTTTAAACAAACGATATTTTGACATTTTAAATATTATTCGCTCACAAAGTGAAGTTAGCATAAAAACAAAAAAGTTAATACAAAAATTGAGAAATTCAAACACACCTTCAGAAATCAAAAATAATTAAGTTACAGAAGAAACGTTCTTATTTTAATTTACAATTGTGTATATTTCCGAATTGTTTCCTAAGAAATTATTGTATCTTCTATCATTAGTGTATGTTTCCGTCAGGAAAAATTTCGGTCTACATTTACACTTGTCTGTGTGCCCAGCCCCACTCTGACGTGCGTGTGGACGTATCGCTTTATAAAAACGGTCAAAACCGGCGTTCATTCTTTCTCGTATCTCGCTGGGTAACGTATATTTTCAGAAATTCGATGAATTTGAAACCATTTCAACGAAGGGCCGCGGTATTGTGGTAACACCATATAACCCTGCTGCAATAATTAAAAAAATTTAACTAGACAATAGATATCATGAAAGGTATAGACGCCCATTTCATAGGGCAACAAAATGCAGAATTGATACATATTGAACGGCACTCGGGTTTCGCAGATCAGTTAAATGCACTGCTGGGTTACATCATAAAAAGTTGTTTCTTAAATGAAATCTTTAAAAAAGATAAATGAAAACAAGTAACATAAAAAATTATATATTTGACGCAATAAAACTATGAATCTTGCAAATTCGTCCAATAAAATCCCAAAATGTGCGATTTTCATACTGCGTTACTTAAAACGTGCAATTTCATGCAAAATAAAACTAGTACTAAAATAATGTCCGTTTCATGATTCAAGTTTCTTTCAAGGTTTCATCCAATTTCAAGTTCGCACGGAAATGATGCAGTTTCACGAGAATCCGGGCTTTAGCCATGTCCTTCAAGTGATGATGCTGAGGACTTCAACTCCTACGGTTACTAGTGGCGTTAGAGAAGTGAATGTTTATCCCAGGATGTGACGGTGTCCTTACTCCACTGGATGGTGAGATCCGGCGCCTACCTACCCGTCGACTTGCGAGTTTTTCCCCATACAGGTATCTTCTACCAGCGGAACACCGCCTTAGCCGGGACAAACACTAATCTCCCTACTGGTCTCCAGGAATGTGTAGTAGTGCTATGCATGCATGTGTGTGTGTGGGTGTAAGGGGAGAGAATAAGGCGAGGTAGAGGAAGGAAAGATCGCGTTCAGTCCGTGTACCGTTTCTTGGGGTACTGATCTAGCTCGTGGTGTAATGTTGCCTTCTTGATCTAGGGCTTTGGTATGACCCGCGGTCTATCCTTGTGGATTTTGTGGTGGACACATGTCTCTGCAGGCGTTCTTTGGGTTCTCCTGCCCCCCTGCCCCCCTGCCTCTCTTTCCGTCACTGCTCCATCATCGTTCACCTCGTCATCATTGCCACTCTGATCTTCTCCGAGCATGATTATTGATGAATCTCAAGTTCTCAGCTGTTGAAAGGCCAATAAATTCCAATAAGTAAATAAATGAATACAAACCATGCTTCTGCTCGTCCAACTTGAATATTTGTTCCGTGTGAATAGTATTTTATCCCTTGTTTCTTTCTCGAAAGATTATCGCATTTCTCTGCCACCATTTTGTCGTTGTTTCTCATGCCTTCATGTGTTTCTCTGTACTGTGGTCTTCATTCCACTTGTCTCCAGCTCTATTAATTTCCGGTTTGACCTCTCAAAAGCTTGGGGTAAATAAATGAACGAGTAAATTACTTCACCTTTACTATTACCATTTTATTTGATCCCTGTCCTTGCCGCTTTCACATTTACAGCAAATTAACTTGCCAATCTACTATATTTTCTTTTTCTTTCTTTGTTTCTTTCTCTCTATTCTTCTAAAATACGTCCTATTCGCCCTCTGTCATTTCCCGGAGCACAATTCCACTCCAACTCTTTCCCCCTCCATTCATTCCCACCCACTTCTTCATTTTGTTTGCCTTGTATAGCTTCCACCGTTTTCACCCCTTTCTAGTCTAGCGCCCGTTTCCATCCCGATGCCTCACCCCCACCCGCCGCCCCGGCCGCTCGATGCAAGTGCGCGTGTGCGTGCAAATGCGTATCTGCAAAGTCCAAACGCGTGATTTATCGAGCGCGGAGAAATGCGACACTATTCCGCTCTCCTTTCTCTTGCCCGGCCTAGTGTTGGCGGACCGTGCAAACGCAATTCATAACGACAGTGAATTGTTGGCCTTTCTTAGCAGCCGCAAAGAGACTATTTTTATAATGGGATAATTTTTTTCTATCTGATTGTTAGCTCTATCGCTATAATTTTCATGCTTTGCGGGAGTGCTGTTCCAAATTAGATATGAATCGGTAAATATTTAAAAGGCATCGGTGCGCACGCACGGAAAAATAAATATTTGCAGATCGAATGAAACATATGCAATGAAAGTGATTGCAGTGCGTAATCTCGGAATATTCAGCTTTCCCTACTAGCAATTAGTAAATTATAGCTAATTGTATTACTTATACCCGTTCAAAGATAATTTAATTACGAAACATTGAAAGTTAAATAACAACAATAATCTGAAAATCTCGTCAAGTCTACAGTCGTCAGGCTTGCAAATCAAAATAAAATATAGTATTATAAAAGTTAGGGAATATAAAGCACAATACTTTTCAAGTTAAAGAATGCTAACTTTCCAATATCACATGATGACAATTTGCCTCCATTAGTCAATTGAATGTAAGTTAATTATATCGTAATTCACTTCTCAGCTACTCATTAATGATAGCGCCGTTTTATTACAGTGTGCTTTTGCATTTCATTGCATTATGAAGTAAGAACTTCAAGTAGCAGGGATGATGATGGAATAATTGCTATTGATTAATGATTATGAATGAACAGTACATGAAATGCCACGAGTTATCAAAAGTAAGGAAGCGGTTTTTTGAAGTAAGGTCATTATCTTGTGGTAATCGTAATATGTGCAATATTAAAGAGAACTTTTATACACAATCACAATAATTTCTTAATAGTGAACTCATTACCGTAAAATACGTCAAAATAAAAAAGAACATTATCATCATGAATACTTTTATCAAATGCTTTTTCAGCCGCTAACGTTTGCCGCAGAATGTTAAAATATTTTCACCAAGTTAGAAACTCCATTTCCTCCTAAATACCTACATGTAAATGACCACTTACTTTGTTGAAATGAATTTTTTTTCTACTCCTGCGTTTTCTTTGATGTCCAAACGCTAATTTGCCGCGGCATTTGTCTCTTTTAAGCTCGTAGGAAATGCAGTAATGTGCACAGGTCGGTGAAACTGGTCCTAGTTCCTTCATTCGTTTTAAACATTAATTTGGTACGAAGTGTTTCTAACGAGGCAGCGAATGTTGTGAGGTCTCTCTCGGAAACAATTTAATTACCCTTTTTTTAGCAATGTGACATTCATGGAATTTTAGTCGCATCCTGTTCATGCAATGTTTCCGTTTCGTTGAATTACTTTCAATGAATGTGGAAGCCGTATTTTTTTCAATATTTCTCTTGGACGTCAATCGCAGTACACAGCCAATATAATGAATATTTGTTTATTACACTATTGTTTACTTTACGCATTATTTCAATACCCCATTCACATACACTCGATTCACATGATTACTACAATCCACTACAAAGAGCTAACTACGCCATGCACAATAAACCCATATTCTATTCTCGTAATATAAACGATGTGTTCACTTTCAACAATAGATAAAATAAACTCTCTAATACAATGCTCCTAAATGGTTTCTATGTAGGGTGAATATGGGGTGCGTTTCTGTATAGCCATAGAAGTACCTATTATCAGGGAAGGGGAAGTCATGACAACTGCTTTGAGGTTGTTTCGGATGATTGTTTTGCAATACAGTTCTCATCACTCTCCCTTCATCCACACCCTATTTGCAACAAAATTCATCACTTTGGGACATACCACTCACTGATACATTTTCCGTATTTGTCACTAGTTAAATATTTCTGATCTGCGGCAAAAGTTCATGACTGTTATCTAGTTTTCCATTAGTCAGCTTATTTTGTAATTTTCAATAGTACACAACCAGATATCACAATAATAAAAGCTTCTCTGTTATCACTCGTCTCGTGGATGTAAAATAGCATTTCTATGTAGTACAATTTCAAACAGTGTTGTGTATTTTGGCGTTTTATCTTTAAAAATGTCCTTCTGAATATTGTAATACAAAAATATAGCTTAACTATCAGCCATTGTCCATGATCTTTGTGACGCCCAATATAATTTCCAGTTATCTTGAGACCCCATCCCCAAAAGCTCTTTTAGTCTCATTCTCTCGCTACCACATCCTTCCCGCTTTCAGAGATCACCTCTTTCAGTTTGCTGATATTCCTTCCAAAGAATCTCTGAACTCAGCCAAACCCATGAGCATGGTTATTGAAACATGAATTTGATGAGGAAACTTATGAGTAGTTGTTTGATTGGCAGACCTTATTAATATGTTCACTGTATGTTGGCTAAATTAACTAATTAACTATTATTATACATAATTTTTGTTTGAATATCTTTTATTGTGCATTTAAACATTCTTAAAAACCGTATATGCGCAACTTTCGAAATATTATTATTGAATAACGTGTACTGACTTGTAACTTCTGAATCATAAAACGAATCAAAAACCCGACTTTCTGTCATTCATTAAAACATGTGAAAATTTGAGAACAGTACACTCACTTTATTCATCTAATTTATTTTTGAACGAAGATTAAATAGTATAAAATGGCATAGACGTTTTAAAAGAATACCTACCAAATGCGGTTACAACTGCACATTTAATATCCTGCCTCACCGTGCAGAATCACAAGACCCGAATTGAAGATTTCATGCGTGCCGGGGGCGCTGCTGTGCCTCGTGGGCCGACTCGCGGCGAAGCACGACGTCACTCTTCCTCTGCTGCGCCGCGCAGGCCGGGCGCAGCACCAGCGCAGCCGAAGCGGCTGAGGAGGATGCGCCGCTGTCGTACACCAACGAACTGCAGCGCCTCGCCCACCTCGAACCCAGCGCCCACGTCCCCTACCCATCCACCCCGACCTCGCCACTCCTGTTCCCTCCTCCGTCTTCACCATCGTCCCCGCCCCGTCCCCTCATTCGTCCTTCTAGCCCACGCCACCATCCTCGATCACGTCCCATCGTCCGAGTCCTCGTTTCCGCCAGTCTTCCTGCCCTTTCCCAGCCCCCACCACCCACTCGCCTGCGCCTGTCCTCGCTTCCCCGTCCCCCCAACAGTCCGCACAGCCCGCGCCCCGCCCTCGCTCACTTCCCGACCCCGTCACCGCCTCCGGCTTCGCCTTCGTTCCTGGCGCCGCTTCGAGTCCCGCGAACGACTTCAGCCGAGCGGCAAGAGCGCGCAATGAGTCGGAAGGGCCGATTCTCGGGCGGACGGCCCCCGCCCCTCCCCGGGGCCCGCCCCGGCCTCTTCCGCGGGCTCGCGGCAGCGCGCTGCTTCTATCGCATGCCCTCTTCTATCTCGTCCCCTAAAATCCAGAATGTTGTAACTCTCTCGTTCATGTTACAACGTGTCCTTAGTGGCTTTGTGTTCAATGCCCACTGGTTTTACATTTATCTCTATAATTTTCTTGGATTTTCTGGAGCTTTTCCTTCTCTTTTCTCTCCATCCTTTTTAAAATTAACTTCTCATTTTTCTCTCTTTCCACTCAACGGCTCCCTTTCTTCAACTTTCACTTCCCACCTTCCTCTCCATTCCTTAAACTCCATTATATCCAACTTCTCCGTCGAATCGCATCATTCCTTCGAATTTTTCTCCATTGTTTATCTCATATTAACTCTCTTTCTTTATCTTAACAGCTCTCATTCCGATAAACCCTTCTTTATTCCTCACATTTTGTCGAAAATATCTTCTAAATATCAGAGGAAATATTGTTTTCAAAATGAAGACCACATATTTTGTGAAATATTACCAAACTGATTCCGTCAACAAAATCTTTACCCATCCAGCTATTTTATCTTGGCTTAACAAACAATCCCTCACAAAACGTTCACCGCATCCTTAGCACACTCACCAAGTCAATGCTAGATGCCTCCAATTTTCTGCTCTCGTCATCTTTCCTTACGGTTCTGCCGCACTAAAATGGACTATTACTATGCGCTTCCATTGACCCTTGATCGTTCTCTATATTTCTTTACTCCCGTACTCCCATCTTCCCCATCCATACGCACGTTTACTGCAACCCGCACTGCATATATGTAGGATTGCGTTACAGCTGCGCGGACAGGGGCTGGTGAAGGTGCGGGCGGGTGGGGCCGAGCGGGACGAGGCGGGAACAACTAGGAAAAGAGCGGGGATCGACAGGGAGAGAGGAGTAGAGAAGCTAGGTTTGGCAAAGGCAACGGGCTAGGGGCGGGGAGGAGTGAAGCTAGCGGGACAGAGCAAAGTGAGGCGGGGTTGAAGAGAGCGAAGCAATGTGGTGCGTAGGGGGTCGCGGCGGGGTATAAATAAAATTACTTCCATTTGCCCCTACAGATAGAATTTTATTCTTTTCCGGTCTAATAAATTATTGTGTTAATTAAAAAATGTGCAATCAATATCGGTGCACTTCCACTAGTTTTACATAATTTTGAAGATAACCTGGTGTCTCAGTCTTCTTTGAGTGCCACGTGATGACTGCGCCACTGGTTTCGTTCCGACGAGCTAATGCAACAGCATCTCTTCTGACGTAAATTACCCATTCTGCCGAGGTGGAGCACTAGTGAAGGGAACAGAATGAAATCCGCATGCCAATGAATCCGAGCGCGCATGTATCAAGCTCGTGATCAAGATGGGAGTGCTGTATTTTGCGAGGTTTAGCTGTTACGTTAGCTAAGCATAGTTTGTTACTATGAAGAAATATGTAAGAAACGCATTCCCTTGGTTGCACATGCAATTCCCTTGGTTGCACCAATGTAAAGACAAGTGAAATTTGAAAATCATGTTGGAAAAACGTGGAAAAATATTATTGAAATAATATTTCAACATTTTGTGAAACCCTTGATGTAAAAAAATGTTATTTTTTCTTGAAAACGTCCATCCGTCCGTCCATCCGTCTGTCTGTCGGTCTTTCTATCTATGAACAACATATGAGCCTAAAATATGTGTAAGAGTTTTTTCCAAAATTAATACTACCTGGTTGATCTGGCATCACTAGAAGCTGTGCGAGTTTGAATAACATTCTTCAATTTTTGGAGTACTTTACATGATGACACTAGGACATTTTCAAATTTTCTGAAAAATAGTTCCAATTTTTTCTTCAAACTTCTTGCAAGATTAAAGATACGTAGTTTTTCTTTAAATTATTTTTTTTCCATAATTTTTTCTTTCATCGACGTCATGAAGATATTTTGGGAAATTGCAGTGGTTTCCTTGCAATTTTGTGAGAAATAAGGGGAAAACTTTTAAAAAAATATTTTAAAAAATTTCTCGAAAACGGCTCCAAATTTTTTCTTCAAACTTTTGGTAAGTATAGTACTGTATAAATGATTTATATAAGATGACAAACGCCATTCTGCTTCATTCTTTTGTTTTTTCAAAAATTAACCCTCCAGCGGGCACGCTGTCGTAAATTTTACGACAATAACAGATTTTTTTTGGTTTGATATCAACTCATTGTTTTCAAAGACGTCTGCGTTCTTGGTATTCCTTGCAGGTATCTTTAGTGATGCATTCCTCCAGCCACTGTTTAGTTTGCATGCTATATTCAGATTTTGTGACGCTCTTTTCGGGATAAGTGCATAGTGACGTAAACTTTACGCTGCGCGCTGGATGTTGTGCTAAAATATTGTATAATAATTTGTCCTAATCGAAATTTTCTGTAAAATATCCAGATAAAGAATTAATGTGAACGAAACTCTTGCATATTCTTCAAGAGCTGTCTGATCGGAGGAAGATCATGAATTGGATAGTGACAGGGACAGTAAACGAATGTTGAAAATATAGACGAGCATCAGAACGACACTGGATCGGAACAAGATATTTTTGACACTAAATACGAACGTTTATCAACGGATATGTTTTTTGGTAGTAAAAATCTTTCTTAGATATTACAATGCGACATAAAATTCCATTGTTCTACAATTTCTTTGATTTTTTAAAGAGTCATTGAATGTCGTAAAATTTACGACACGCGCCTGCTGGTGTGAACATTTTACGCACGCTCTGGAAGGTTAAACTTTCAAATGTAATTTTTTGACATCTCTTTGATGTATTTAATATTTACATTACTGGGAACTTGTAGACATTGTTGGATGTGTGAGTGCATGTGCTTATATGATGTTTTACAAAGTTTCTCATGAAAATGAAAGTTTTCTTAAAGTTTTTTGGGTGAAGGAGCTCGAAATTCAGCATTCTGCAAACGCACGTTTCTCAATGTCCGCTCCAAATATTTTCTTCATACATTTTGCGCGGATAGTTCTAAAGGCACTGTATAAGATTACATAAAACCCATTTTGATACAATCTTTTTTTATTACACAAATGTATTTGTTTTTCAATTCTCTCTGACATCCATAATATTTACATTTCATGCATTTTGTATAAATTATTGCATTTGCGAGTAGGGATGTGTCGATCGCGAACGAACTAGTTCAATTTAACTATTCTTGAAAAGGAACGGTACGATACGGAACGACCATTTAGTGAACTATAGTTCATCTGTCACGGGTCAGCGTTCTTAGTTCGCCGGTCACCGTTCCTAGTTCTTTTAGTTCAGTTAGTTCATTTAGTTCAGTAGTTCATTTAGTTCTCTTAGTTCGCCGGTCATCGTTCATTAGTTCAGTAGTTCAATTAGTTCTCTCCCGTAGTTCAGCGGTCACATATGAGAGATACAGCTAGGGTGCGCATGAGCTCACTGCGCAGGTTTCAGCATGCGGTGGTCGGAAATCAAGAGACTTTGGGGATACCGGCTGCTTGTATTATAATATGTAATGTACCTTTGCGTGCTGTTTGCATTGCTGGAATTGCATTTTGATAACTTGCTGTATAAAAATATCACTGATCTTGATTATCAATGGCAGAATGCCTAGCATAGAGTAATAACAGCAACTTTGATTAATGTTTCCCATGGAGTTACTTCTTTTACAAATAAGAATATTCTTTATGTGTAGTCCAATGTAATTGTACTTATAAAAGGGTTTAGTGAAGTGCAGAGTTGAGTGTGACAAGATAGACAAAAATATGAATTTTCATGAACTACCAAAGAGTAGAATTCACTGTTCTGTAAGCAACATTTTCAGGATTGTTTAATAAATGAGAAAATTTGGCTAGAATGACGCATGTTAAATAATTATCAAAAGAAATCATTTAATACGAGACGGGTGTTCTTGTAGATGCCACCTAGCTGTCCCTAAGTCTTGCGACACGGGCACGAGAGAACCTACAAAAAGAAGTTACTTTTGGGGTAAGCAAAGCGTGCTGAGTGTGAGTTAAATTTTTAGCACTAGCGCTGAAAGTGGCATTTCATTAGTGACATTATATTCAGATAATACCGTGAATATAACAATGAAAGCAAAATACTTTCGTCTGATCGCATGAGCAACTGCTGACCTTAATACAATGTAGATTTGATTTATATGTTTGAATAAAAATATAATGGAACTCAAAAAGGTTGTCTACAAATGGTGTATGACATACGTGGTAAAAGTGATTTTGTTTAGTTCATAGGATTGCGTCACTCGGCTTATCGGCCTCACGTTGCAACATTTCACGCAAAATAAAATGAAACATTTACCACTAGTGTCATAAAAATCTAATTCTATATTTCTGTCTACAATAAAGGCAGATTCTGTGCATTGTTAACAAGACATGAAATATGCCATTTTTTATACCCATTAAAAAAGACGGTTTCCAAGACAACTGTCTAGTTACCATGAATAAAGTACTTCATTCATTGGAATTTAACGAAGTATCCCTTGGTAATCCTCTCTAACCTATTGCTATTCCCCAAGATATCAAACACCTTATTGCAATATAAAATAACGAACTTTTCCATATATTTGTATATTATAATTTTTATACAGATGTAGAACCAAACAAGCACTAAAAAATTACTTAATTGAAACTTGCCCTTATACACTAAAGGAATTATCATAGACAAAGAGAGCAATGCTACAATAATTATATATTTCTTACTATATGATTTATTTCTTTAGGACAAGCAACAAGTTGTAGTAACTTGAGTTTATAATTTATGATTTAATTAATTATTATTACGGTTAGTGTTAATTGTTTGTATCTAAGAACAATGACATTGTTTGAAACTTGTAATCCAAGTATTATAAACAATAAAATGAAATGAAATAATCCAAAAAATGAAATGAAATGTTCTTATTTCGTGAGCTAAATGTGTTTTTTCATGGTCTTGGTTGATTTTTTAGTTTCGACCTACGGTGTCGGCATAAAGGTCAATTTCACGCTGAAAAAACAACCAGGGTCCAGATTTGCCAGATCCCTTCTGGAAAAATCCGCCAAATAACGTCGTGGGGAAGAAAGGTTACCGGTGAATAAAGCTTGATTCTGACACTGGGGCTGATCATTTCAAAATAGCTGCACGTTCACAAGAAGTTTAAAAATAAATACTCTTGTGGATCAAGCCTACCTATTAAGCCTAGCTTTATGACTTAAATACTTGTTCAATTTCTAGAAAAAGGGGCAAAATGTATGTCTAAAAAGAAAGGGCTCAGACATTTTCATAATAGCTGCATGGTGTTCAAAACTCAAACTTTTGTGCATAGGCCATTTCTCTCAGAAGCCATAAATACTTGTACTTTTTGTGGGAAAATGTGAGCAATATTGACGATTTAAGTAAGCAAAAAAAATCATACCGTCCACAGCCCTTCTAGGATACAAAGAATTTCGCCCAATGGACGGAATCCCCCAAAATACATTTTCTTCCTGCAAGTCGACGCTTGCTTTTCGCCCAATTGGCGGTATTTTGCTCAATATGGCATTCCTGTGTACGTGGCAAAAATAAATGAACTATTTCGTTCTTTTGAACTAGTTCAACGAACTAGTTCACTAAAAAGAACGATCGTATAAAGAACTATTCACATAAATGAACGACTTTGCCCATCCCTATTTGCGAGTAGAAGTGTTTCAAATGATTGTCAAGATTCTCGGAAACTGAAAAGTTTTCTGTGAAAAAGAGTTTCAAATTTCGCGTTTACAATCATGCTTATACGACATTTTTTCAAAAACGGCTCCAAATTTTAAACGAAAATTTCCATGTAGGACAAGGTTGTACTCTTCTATAATATACATGAAGTCGTAATTCAGTTCTATCAATAGGGAACGGAAAAATTGAGAAAACGTGAAAATGTAGTTTGGGCGGCGATAGCTGGTAGCTGGGAAGCGGATAGGTCAAAACCAAAATGCAAGCCTAGACCAAAGGAATTAGAAAGCTAACTTGTACAAGAAAGACTGTGCCATTCTGTTGCATCACAATTTTTCGTAGAGTTGTCGGTCGCCTAGTGTTAAGTCAGTTTATAGAATTGAATGTTATATTGTTCAACTGCGTGGTCGATTTCGGCGGGAGAATTTAGTACTTGGAATTTAAATGTATTTATGAATTCGGTCCTGATTAGTGTGTATGAGTTTAGTATGGGAGTGAAGGAATTGGGGACAGGGATCGGATTTGTAGAAATTAATACTGAGAGGTGATCTGAGTCGAGGTCAAAGTGCGGGGGGGAGGGTGTAAAAATTGGCAATATTTTTTATTGGAATGTCGAGTATATCGGATAGCTTGTCTGGTCATGGGGTAAATTGTGGGTTCTGGATGGAAGATCAATTTCATTCGCTTTGTCCAATGTAATTTAGTATATTGAGAGACTGATGCATCAGTGATTCCGCACCCCACTTGACATGTTTACCATTTAGATTTTCTAAAAAATGTAAAATGATAAGAGCGATAGTAACTTCATAAAAACTGCAAAATGCATTTTGAATATTACCGTGTTTATATGTAGAAATGATAGTTACGAGTGTCATTCAATAATTAAAGAGACAAATTGGTCTGGAGAAATAAATTTTTATTTTTGAAAAACAGGACTGTTCCGACTTTTCAATAAAATCTCCATCAACATTTATGCACAAGTCCCAGCGGGTTACCAGATTTGTTATACCCGCTGCAAAGAACTTTCAATCTCGGTGTTTGAACCAATTTCCCAGAAATTGTAAGACATCCTCGTTATGCAGGAACTTCTTCCAAAGTAATGACTCCTTCAGTGGACCAAACAAATGGAAATGAGGTGATGCTACATCGGGACTGTAAGGGGAATGGGACAGTTCCCCCAACCCATTTTGTTGATGGTTTCACGTGTTTGATGAGCAGTGTTAGGACGTGCGTTGCTTTTCTGGAGAATCACGCATCTCCTCAGAGATTCACGGCGACTCTCTCATGGCTGGCTTCACCTTCATCAAAAGAATATCTGAGTAGTATTGGCTGTTTATTGTACGCTGTTCGTTGACATAATCACAAAAAAACGCACAGGGGTGGTAGGGTCCCAAAACACCATCAACAGAACTTTTCCTGTTGATGCGGCCAGAACGATGATTGTCAGTCCCTGGATCTCGACCAGTTTTGAACTGTTCTACCCATTTGTAAAAATTCCCGCGATTCATACCACTTTCATCATACACTTTAGTCATTCTAGAGTATATATTATCTGATTCTTCACCTTCAGCATGTAAAAAAAGAATCACAGAACGTTGTTTAACCAATGTGGAATTTTCAAATGGACTCGGTATCTATCAACTTAATTTTGAGGTAATTAACATAACAATGATGATTTTCCAGATGGTCAAGGCTCATTCCAGTAATGCCAACTTAAAATCCTAAAATTACCAAACTTGGCATATCTACTGTTTTTTCTCCATACGAATTTGTCTCTTTAATTATTGAATAGCCCTCGTATTTTTGGCTTGGAATGTAAAAGTGTAACTGCTATTGTTTCAATGCCAGATAAGGATGTTGAATTTTATACGCAGTAGGTAAGTGGTTTTGAATAAAATAACTCCGCAGCCTGGAGAGTTGGCCCTATCAATTCTTCCTACATTTTAATCTGATAGTTTAAATGTAGCTGGAACTTTTTAAGGGCTATTCAGTAATGTATGTAATGTCAACTTTTATTGTTTAGAGAAAGAAGTGAATTTTTTAATTACTTAAGCCACATGCGTTCCAATTCATTAGGATTAATGTATGATTTGAATTATTTTGTGCCATTGGTGGCACTAATATAGAAAGTAATTGCTTGTTGAATATTTACAATGATGGCTGGGATGATTGAGTTTATGATGTTGATAATGCAAGTTATTATAGAGTTGATAATATTACGGATGAAGGGAGTGTTCAGAAAGTTGTTTTGGAAGGGGCTACTTTGTGAATCGTGTGTTGGGGCGTTGGTAGAATATTTTTCTAAAATATTGAAATTAGTCAGTATTTCAGATGAAGGATTAAACACTTGTGAGATAAATTACTACCCTTTTATCGGAAGAGTTTTCATCAAACCACACTGTTTGCTAGTGACTTTCACAAGAGTTATCGAAACGTTATCGGTATGTTTGCTTAAGAGTTTCACGAAAGTTATTCGATAAACCAGTTGTTAACACTGTAAATATTATGAATAAGCCAACAAAGAAAGATACATTTTATACTCAGAATAAATGAAAAGTTCTTTATAACAAAACTTCAAGCCTTACTTACTTGCTTGCTTACTTTCGTGGAACGTCCCATCAAGCCCCTCTTTGAGAAGATAGCACGAATAGTCTGGCTTGTATAATAAACCTGACTCTTAATAACGCCATCTGGCAGAGTATCACCTTATTATTTACCTAAAGAGAACACGCATTCTTAGTAACGGAAGTACCATCTTCTAGAACGCCTCGGCCGGTCATTGTTTCCGGGTCGTCCCTGTGTGGCCATCGCGCAGCCCACCCCGCCAGCCTCGGCCGCCCACGCCGCGGCACTCTGCCCCGCCACTGCCCGCCCTGCCTCGCTTGCGCCCCGCCTTGCCCCGCCCCGCCCCGCGCCGCACCGCATCGCGTCGCCCCACAGAGCGCAGTCCCAGCGTCCCTGATTGATCCGGCCTCAGCGTGGGCGGACAATGCCTCTCTTCCGAAAATTTCATTAGCGCCGGCCGCCACCATAAAAATTTCAGGAACTTTCCAAAACACAACCTTTATCGATTATTTTAAATAATTACGTAACGCAAATTTTATTTCCTCTATTTACTTTCTCCATTAAACACAGCATCACCGGAGTGAGCACCTTTAAAGCTATTGATGTGAAAAATGCGAGTTGAGATATTTTAGTAGAAATATTTTTTTAGGGGGATATTCTTGCCAGATTGCTTATGGGAAATACGTGGTTGAGATTCCTTGTATGAAGAACGTACGATTGAATGCATGATTGTTACCAAAAATGTTACACGAAAAAAAACAAGATAATCAATATCCGCGAACCATATAAATTCTCGTTCTTTTATTTTTTTTATTACTTTATTGCAGCACAATTCAGGAAACTAAGTATTCAGAGACGATTTTGAAGTTCATTAAGGCTGTAATAAATGTTTTTCAAAATCTCAACGCTTCATCTACGTATCTCATTTCAATAAAAGGCTCTTAAAATGCAGGCAATGAAAAATAAAACTTTTGAGGAATTATATATATATATATATATATATATATATATATATATATATTTATATACATATGTATATATAATTCTATAATTTATGTATATATATACATATATAAAATTTACAGAATAAATATTTTTATATTATATTCTTATATTTTGATCACTAATATCCTGTATTTTTAATTTATTAAATGATCACCCGGCAATCAGGCTGATGATGAAAGATGCTTTACAGTTTCAGTTGTTTATCATTTATTTTTATCTCGTCATTCCGTTAAACGTTGTTGATGGGTTCATTAACAGGAAAGGAATTTGCATAATTTATGTTTTCAATAGTTTGAACTTCTCTGAAAGTGTGTTCGCAAACAATAAAATTAAAATACACATCATGAGTATTTCCGAATGAATGTTTTCATCCAGTATTCTACAAATAAGAATTAGAAATTGTCGAGTTGTAAAATGAAAATTCATTTGCTACGAGGTAATTCACAGTAGACATACTGCGTCTTAGGAGTATTTAACTTACCTAGGATAATTTAATTGGTGTCTACTTTTATTGCTAATTTAAAGTAAAATTCTATTTAGTTGCCTCTCAAATGTATTTCATGAAGCTTAATGGATAATACATTAGGGTCTGAGATGCACTTACCACCTTTAAAAGGTATATAACATAAAATGTAATGCAATGTGAAAAAAAAATTAATATTCAACAACACAAATAGAACACATTAACACATTTTACGTAATATTGAAGCGTTAACATTTCATCTGACTAATTAAAAACAAAATTTTGCATTTTTCATTACACGTGTGTATACTTTTTTTCTTCCTAAGGCTCTTTCCAGCTTCAGGGGTTTTTTATTTCGACTATTCGCGCTGGGTACCCACTATGTCTCTCATGGGGACACATGTGAACCTTTACACTAGACACACTTGCGAACTCCTCGGTCCGTGGTCAGCCGACTCACAAAGCCTACCGCGCTAACTCACTTTCATGACAGCCATCCCATTAAATGTATGACACACCATTAAATGGAGTAGAAATAACAGTTTTTAGTATATAGTGATGACAATTCCTAAATAAAATCCTTCAACAATTTAGTATGATAAACATCTGAAAATGAGGTAAGATGGAAAAGAGAGTTATAGAAAAACTTGCAACAGTTTTGTGAAACTTTGGAATACGTTTCGTATCTTCAAATATTTCGATCAGCTGACCTTGCCCCTGCACGTTAGCAGGGGGATTAGAGCACATTTGAGCAATGCACGCACGCACGCACGCATTTGTCTACTCAGGTCGTCGGATATGTTCATTAATTGCCCGAGCGAGAAGTTGAATCACATGGGCTGGGAATAATACAATCAGGCTGCTCCTTCGGAATCACCAAAGACTGTAGTTCGTTTGCGGTGGAGTCGTGAAGCGATTGGCGCAGACTCGGGGGGTGAGGACGCGCTGCTCCTTGATAGAACCAAAAGTGAGTCAACCATAATAGCATTAGTCACGGCGTGAGCGTAATAACACGAACCAATTGAACCTGCAGAGCTTTCGTCTGAGCTTCCGCGGCGGCTGGCGAAGGAGGCGCTGCGCGGAGCGGCGCGGCGGAGGGCGCGCCTCGCGGAACGCGCGATAACTCGTGGGCCGCGGCGCGGCGCGGGGCTCCGATGGCGGCGGCCGTGAAATTGGGGCGCTAAGGGGCGCGGCGCGCCGGGCGGGGCGGTCGGCGGGGTGGGGGGGCGCAGCGGGCGCCGCGAACCGCTCCGCCGTGAAATGCGCGCTGCCTGCACGCACGCCGCCCGCCCTCTCAGCTGCCGTGCCGCCGCCACCGCCGCCGCCGCCGCCGCGCCCCTCCACGTTTCCTTCTCCGTCGATGTTGCGACCGCCTCCGCTGCGTTGTTTGCAATGCCTCCGTCGATTCTTCATTCAACCGATTCCTGTCACTCTCGATTCCCTGCTGCTTTGTGTTACTGTTGCTTTGCCCTTCTGTGTTCAAGTTCTTGCGTCCTTGGGAGTTGAGTGAACTGATTTTGCTTACGGAGGATAATTTGTAGGAGGGCCTCATCGTGCTGTATTAGTTTAGTAACGCCGTAAGTCACGTTTCGTTTTCGTGATTTCGTTGAATGTTAACATTTGCATTTCATTATTTTCAAGTAATTATTTCGAACCCTGCGGGCTTCTATAGTTATAATGGTACTAGTTGTAGTCTGCGGTTTTATTTACTGACGACTTTTCCAAACACCACATGCACTAATATTTTCCTTTGCTCTTTCTTTTCTCTTCATTATGTCCTGGACGCCTTGCGGCCCCCTCACCCATCTGTTCTTGACTCACCTCTTGAGCATTCTTACCCATTAGTCAACCTCTTCTTGCAGTAGCATTCCTTCCTCCTTCCCCGTCTCCTCATTCCCTTTCCTCGTTCCCCCGCCACAGCGCTTCCTAAACCTCTTCCATAACTCGCTCACTCTTCTGCGCTAGCCCCTGGCCCCCCACCCGTCCCCGCCTCGACGAGACGGCGCGGCGCGGCGCGGCGGCATCGCATTCATATGACGGCGCATTCATCTGCGGCGGGCGGGGCGGGGCGGGGGCGGAGAGCATTGTGAAGTGCGCGCCGCGAGGCTGCTTCCGGGCCGCGATGGCGGGCGGGGCGGCGCGCGGTGCCATGGGGCTCATCGACCCGCGCGCTTCAACCCGCGGTCACCGCTCTCCTCGCTCGCTCGAACGGGGGTGCGTTCGGTTTGTCTTTAATTAATGGAGATGCATCCCTTCAGTGCCTCTGTGGAATATTTTTGTATTAATGCACTAATATTATTGGTAATTATTAACTCGCTTTTATTGTAAAGATGAATGAAATGCTCTTGGCAATTGAGTCTCTGGGGGAGAATTACTCTTAATAAGGGTATATAGCCGATTTGAGTGTGAAATATTCTTGACTAAATTGTTAAACAGTGTTTCAGTATATTAGGATCTGCACTAGAGTGTTTCCATGTGAATTTCTAATATTATGATATTCATTTATTTAATATGTCTAAACATTTTCTAGATATTGGTGGATATGATTCAATTCATGTAGTTCAAAAACTAGATTATTAGGAATGTTCTTTACTTAAGCTGTCAAATTCTTGGTAAAGGCAATATATTTCATCTAAGCCATTCGAATGTCAAAAATACTTCACTAATAAGCGATATTATTCGACTTAGCGCTATACTATTACCCAATATAATGTGGAGTGAGAATCGCAATTCATAAATAAGTTATTTTAGTGCCAATAAAACGGAATAATATTGAACATCGTGGGCAGAAACGTAGAAGCGCAAGGAAACTCACGCCAGTTCGCGCAGGAATTCGCAGTGAAGAGACAGAACGAGAAAGGTGATAGCGGCGATACGACTGAAACGAAAAAGAGGATAATATAGATTTAGAATTGATCAATTGGTTATTTCATTTTTCATGGTGTATGAACTGCTGTCATTAGTCCCATAAATGTAATGCATGATTATATCACGTTTTTGTGCATGGTGGGATCCGGCGCTGACGTACACGTCGGCCAGCAAGTTTTCCCATCCAGGTATCTTGCAGCAGCGAGGCGCTGTCCTAACAGGGACAAGCCTTAAGCTCTCGACCGGTCTCCCGACATCTGTGTGTAAATATGTATTGTCTGTGTGTGTTTATGAAAAGGATGAAGATAGGACAAGGAAAAGTAATGAATGATCGCACGCGGTCTATGATCCGTATGTTAGGGTACTGCTCTGGCATTCACCAGGTGATGCTCGGAGAAACCTCGTAAAACTGCTGATTAAAGCAACCGACCGTTAAAACACCAAACAGCGGCTGAATCCTCCAGATATCGGCTGAATTCGACCTAGATATCCAGCTAGCGTCGAAAATTCTGCCACCGTCACGTCTCGAACGCCAGGGCCTTCCGTCGAGAAGCACTATGGTGATATCAGATGCTGCCCTCTGGCGTGGAGCTGTGAAATATTGGATTGATAAGTGGTCAGGAGATGCAATGCGAAAAGAAACTGGAGAGCTGGTAAGAAACCGCTACTCAAATAGGAAAGACAACAGGCAGAGTGGACAAGTTGTCAGATGGTAGCAGTCAGTAGATACGGCAAGCCAAAGGCCTGAAAGATGAACGGGTTACACGAGCTGAAATGAGACTCTGGACTATGGCAACGTGCGAACGCTTTGATTGATTGATTAATGATAGTGAGAGCGACAATGGAGCAAGTCGTTCGTCCCGTAAGTGTAGTGCATGTATTCATCGCGGGGAAGGGGAGGTGAAGTTGATCTTCTTCCGCTGGTTGGCGATGTCCGACGACGACCTTCGTCGACTTACGTTTTCCCAGTCAGGTATCTTCCAAAAGCTGGCACCGGTCCAACCGGGGCAAACTCTTTTAAGTTCCCGACTGGTGTCCCGCCAGGTGTAGTCTTATCGTGAGTGTGTAAGAGGTAAGAACAGGACAAGGTACAAGAAGGAAAGACCTTGCGTGTTTCATGGCCCGTTTCTTACGGTACAGCTTTGGCGTTCGCCTGGTGTTCATCGGAGAAACAACGGAAAACTACCGATCAGTGCTGTCAGCCGATAGAAATTTTTTCCAGACAGCGGTTGAAATCAACCTAGCTGACAAGTAAGTTCAAAAATTCTGCTATCGTCGAGACTCAAACCCCAGGACCCCCGACCAGACGCACTACATGACATCAGTTGCCCTAACATGCCTGAGCATAAAAGATATGCGCAATGACGCATGCCCATGAGCGTGCGCAGAGTAGTAGAACCCCCTGCAAATATTTAAGGGGCCCCTTTAGCCTTACGTAATAAAACATTTTATTTCTGTAATATATGTTGAATCCCTGATTTTCCTCTTTTAGGAGAAACTTGACGATTTGGAAAACTGTTACACGGCATAAGAGGAAGAGGCATTCTAAGGGAACTTTGTAATTAATTTAGTATGAAATCATATGTATTTATTAATTGTTTCATTAAAATTATATTTTTATTCTCCTTGTGGTAAGTTTACTTATAACGAGTAAACTATGTCATGTGCACATTTTGAAAAAATGTTTAATAGGAACAGGGGGGTCGAAAATATAGTTGGCTCCTCCTTGTGATCCACACTTTCGTGTGACGATGTAAAGAACGGAAAGTCAGCAAGATTTGGAATGATGAGGAAGTGATGCGTATGGAACAGTGAGGGTTTGTAGCTGTGGTCTCTGCGCTTAGCAAAGGGAGCACGATGTGCTGTGCGGCAGGGAGGGCAGCAATTTCAGGGTCGTGGCGGCGAGACAGGAGACTGGGACGGCCCCCACGTTGCAGATCGATCCGACTGGTTCGACCCGCGGTCAGGCCCTACCCACACCTTCTCCTTCGACCTCCTTCCCATGCTACTGACCTGGTCGACGGTATTCCGTCTAATCGCCAAGACCAGCATGTACCGCGCCGCGCCACGTCGATTGACAAACAGGTTGATTGACTGGTTATTTCGTTTTCACCGGCGCGTCAACTGCTGTGGTCGTTATTGCCGTATGTGAAGTGCATATTTAAATCACAAGAGGTAACAATGTTCTTTTCGTGCTAGATGGTGAGATCTTGCGCCGACCTACATGTGGACTTGCGGAGTTTTCCTAAGCCACGTATCTCCTACCAACGGGGAATCGCCCCAGGCGAGACAAGCTCAAAGCTCCCGATTGGTCTGCCGATGTATCTGGCAGTGTAGTGAATGTAAGTGGATACAAGTAAGGGGTGTGGGTAGAGCAAAGAAGGGGAAGGAAATATAGCGCTTGGTCCGTGGCCCGTTTGCTAGGGTACTGTTCTGGGATGCCCAATGGTGTTGATAGGAGAAACCTCGGAAAACTATCTATGAGAGCCGCCCGCAAGGATTCTTCTCCAGACAGGGGCTGAATTCTTCCTAGCTGATAAGTTGGTATCTGAAATACTGCCACCGCCGGACATTTCGGACAAAGACAGTACAGTGACAGCAGTCGATCTCGGCCGGTCCTACTGACTCTTCCTTGCGTCCTTCTCCCCCTGTGTTGACCAGCGCGGCGCAAGTCCCGCTCACCTGCACATCGACTGCGTGCCGCGCGCCGCCTC
Organism: Acheta domesticus; assembly: GCA_031308135.1. NCBI lineage: Eukaryota > Metazoa > Arthropoda > Insecta > Orthoptera > Gryllidae > Acheta > Acheta domesticus. Next base: position 109,416,470 of record JAHLJT010009436.1, read on the forward strand.
GTCGATTGACAAACGTGTTTCATTTTGTGCCTAAACGGAGTGGCGAGAAATCGCGACCGCGCCAGCACCAGCTATATTTACGTGATGGAAAAAATTACGTTGCTCATTACGATGTCGTTATGGATTTATCCCGCGCTGCGGCGGTGGCTTCCGCCGCCACCGCGGTTCGCCCGATCGCCCCCTGCGGCTGGCTGGCGCGGTGGGCGGCTCGTACGTCATTGCCGGAGGGTATTTGCGTGCTGCTGCCAGGTTCCGGGCTGGTCGAAGCTGTCGATGGAAGCAGTTTTCGTAGGATGAATGCACGTAGTGTGTTTAGAGGGTTTTGCATGTGTTAAGGTTGTGGTTAAACGTTTACTTGTCGCGATAGGTGGCCAACGTCCGGTATTCCATTGATGGATATTTTTACGTATCATCTCCCCAACATTTAATACAATTTGGTATCAGCTAACTCATTTGGGCTAACAGATCGATAATTGTTTTAGAGAAAATAATAAAGAGGACAAACATCAGTGATGTCGATACGCGAGTGTGTGTATTTGTGAATGAAGGAAGAGGATGTCAAAAGTACTGAGCTTAATCTAAGACTCGAATATGTTGCTTCAACCAGATTAAAAATATTAAGTGCGTTTTTTACACATGCATATATAGTTTTTAACCTCGACTTATTTTTATTTTCTCGCGCTTAAGAAGGAACTTCTTAAGAAGAGAAAGTTATGTAATGCTGCGCGAAAAAAACGGCAAATGTTTGGCAGAAAAACTATTATTACAGGGCCCTAGTAATGAAAAAGTGGAAAAATCCAGTTGCTAAATTTAGGAAGATAATCCTAACGTTGTAAAACTCAGTAAAATATAACGTTAGTGAATGAAATTAAATACCAATATTCCAATATAAATACAAAAATATACCAATTCAATACCAATATAGTTTAACTTTATTTCATATTTTATGATTGTGTAATGCTTCCATATGTATAACAGTATGCATTTATTAAAATATTTTGTTTGAATAGAAAATTATCTAAACTGTTCAGCCGCTTGTTTTGTAAAATCATTATATTTTAATAACTGAACTGTTTCATTTCGACATGATTCACATAGCTTGTTTGTTACTTTCTCGCTTTACTTTGTAAGAATAGAAAATATTGTAATCGTACGTCGGAAATCGGCGAATTTTAGGCAGAGAAAGTGTCTACGACTGAAACTTGTAATGTAGGACCCTGCTTACGAAAAAGTGGATAAATCTTGTGAAAATCATTGTTGAAAGTGGGTGTTTTGGAAAACTTTTGAAACCATTCGTACCTCACGAAAGTATGCCGTGCTTTGGCTCACGCCTTTGCATTTGGCTTTAACATCTTTAGAAGTACAAGCTTCAATTTTAATTCCAAGGCTTCTTCGCCTTGCTGAAGAGAACCGAATAGTTCGAAAACAAATTGGAGAACTGGATCTACATCTTATCCCATTTTGCCTCATATTTCCAATCACAAAAGCTTCATCTTTTGGTTCTGGAAAACGACAAACTTCGTCTTCGTCTTTGTCCCTTGACAAACTTCGTGTTTGGTATAGCCGAATCCACCGAGAGCGTTTGCTCGTGAAGTGGTTTTGTGAAAAGAATATCACATTCTTTGGCCTATGCCTATGTCATCTTTTCCAAATTCTGTTTCTACTTCAGTTCGTCTCATCAGCTTGGTAAGTGCACGAAAAAAGCGACATGGCTGCCTGTGCTACCCAAGGACAGAAAGTAGGTGTTTAGAAAACTTTTGAAACCATTCCTACCCCACGACGTTATGCCGTGCTTTGGCTCACGCCTTTGCATTTGGCTTTAACATTAATACAGACGTTTGCTAGGCCAATACATCCTTCAGTAATTCTTAGAATGAAAATGGTTAAATTTTGTACAGAGTTGTAGATTTTATTCATTCTGCACATGTAATAACAAAATGTTCCATTCCAGAGAATTGATTTGCAATATAAAAAAATATGTGTATAATCTAATTCAGAATTTTATCTCTGTTCCTAGAAAAAAAAAACACACCTACAACAGTTAACAACATATTTTTATGCATTATTTCTACAAAATACTTGGATAAGAGTGTTTGGCATCACATAAACTTACATTGAAAACAAATATTTAGCTCTGGTAAAATGCGATTTAAGAATGAGTAGTACAGTTCGAGAAGCATAAGGCTTCTGAATTTGTGCTGCTTTTTTCTGTCGGCTAAAATTTTCGTATCTCTAAAATTCAGATTTCCAATATACATATATTATTAAAATGGAAAATTCTGCTTTTGAGTGCAAAATATTTGCCATTGTATTACCGCATGTGGATAATTATATGATAAAAACACACATTCAATAGCTTCTACCATTTTAATCTGTCTGTATGCTAAACTCGGGAAATAGAACGGCGAAACCGATTTCAGTAGAGTTTTCTCTGAAAATGTGAGTATTTTTATTGAGTAGATTGCATTAGATCAGACCTGCACAGCATTTTGCACTTTCACTGATGTCAGGAGCTGCGCGCGGGCAACTCGAGGGCAAATGCGAAAATCGATGAAGGGTGGGGATGAGACTCACTCTAGGAGTGGGGATCACCAATCAGAATGCGCAAGTCGAAAGATAGCACGTAAATTTAAAGACCAATCGATAAGATCATGACGGTTATATACAGTTCAAGTAATATTGCCTTTTGTATTATATTCCAAATGTTTGATGTCGGTATACGACAGGGCGAAATATGAAACTACAACGAATTATACATATAAGATTCGGACACCAAGTATTATAATTGCTTGTAGGGCTTATATTGTAATTCGCTTTGCTACGATGTGATCACAAATTAAGTGTTGTGCTAAACACAAAATTATGATACTGATTTTTTTGTTTAATGATGACACCAATAAACTATATTTTCATTAATTATGTTTAATTGAATAAAACTGTTCTATTAAAGCAAAAACATATTGCTCTAGAAAAATTATTTTCTTCTCTAATTTCTGACAAGAGTGTAGAGTCGTTACGAGATCGTACACAAATATAAAGCCCTTTGCATTCTATTTAACAAAACCCATGACAATCTTATGATTGTCCGTAACATATCACAGAGGTTTGCTCGTTGATCTCTTTTATTCAGTTTCATAATTGGGAAAATGGTCACAAATGTGCTGTTAAACATTACCCTTCTTGGAATTGCATATTCTTTTATACGTCAATCTTGATGTGAGCGATCACACTCATGATTTTGTTCATTTTTCTACTATTTGGAGATTATAACATTCCTTGTGCACAATCAATTATTAAAATCCAATTTTTGTTATTTAGAATTAAATAGTATTTTTCTTATATATAAGTATATATTTTAAAGCTATCGCTTAAGAGTCACAATGAGCATGTTATTTTCTTTAAAAAATTAGAAAAGGAAAATACATACAGTGGTGGATACAAAGGTGGATATACAATAGTGTACAGAACGTAAACAGTGAATTATGGTCCTTGTAACTTGAAATACTAGACATAATCCATTTAAACAAGTTGGCAATGATTTTGCAGCATGAATCATTGTATTAGACCCTCAGGCATTCAATTTACGCGCCGCGTCGTGCCACGTTAGGCCTCTCCCCTCCCCGCAAAGCTTCCTACTCCCCACCACTTGCACTTTCGGCACTGCCGCGTGCAGACGATCGGCTCGCAAGTGCAGAATGCCCGCGGGAACAGGTGTTGTGCAGGCCTGCATTAGATAATGTACACTAATCTTTTTGAATATTTTATTTTATATCATCAGGACTTTTAGTTTCTTTGCTTTTACACAAATTACAATTCTAGTTATATCTTAATCAAGTTTTGCACACTTAACTTCATAACAAGAGAAGAGTTTCTCTCTGCAAGAGATTACGTGAATCTTACCCTCAACGCCCCTTTCTCACCTCCTTAAAACAGAATTGAGTAAGTATGAACTTTTTCAGTTTTGGAGGTTATCTCGAAAACGGTCATAAAATCTTAATGGATGAAACAATTCTAAAAGCGCATAGAATGTAGTACTGAATACATTTAGTTCCGAGAACGTAACCAGGCTTTGAGTTATTGAAGGGAAAAAATGAAAATTAGTACCGATGCAGCGGTTAAAGATAACGCTGAAATGAAGGGGGCTGAGTTGTGTGGCGTAAAGCGAAACGAAGGGAGGGGCATGGATAGGGTTAAAATTTTTTTACACTATAGATAGAATTCATTGATTTTTCTGACTAATAAATGCTTGCGATAAATAGGCGGATTACTTCCTCTATTATTAACTTTCTCTCGACTTTTACATTTTCATTAAATTAAAGCAAACGTGCATTCGTATTCGAGATTACAGGATAATTATGTCTCGAAAAAATGCATCAATGTTAGTTTCACCATCATTAAGTAATACACAATGGCCAAATCACATGTACTGGTTATTACAACTAGGAAAATGAATTTTTGAAGTGCAAAGCTGATCCAGAGTCAATATCGTGATTACATTTTCCTCGAGCGCTTGGCAGGAATTTGATTGAAATATGCATATTTATTAACTTCACCATTTTCAAACGATAATTCTCCCGTTTTTTGTTGCGATAAAAAGATATCCATAAACGTTATTATCCACATTGTAAAATACACATTGGCGTTTTGAATTTACTAATAAGAGATTAATTATTGAATTATTGTACAAGTTAATTTACTACGATTATTATGAGAACATTACAGAATATTGTCGTATTGTTTTGATTCGCAAGAATTTGGCAATAATTAGATAAATATACGCTCCAAACCTTTACCTATTTAATTGCAATTATTCTACCAAAGAGATATTCTTTATAATTTTGAAATATATTTATATAATTACAAAACACTTTTCAAAGAATAAATGCGCATATTTTAATTTTCCAAAATTTCCATCTTTGAATTTTTATTGAAAATAAAATATACTTTGTCATTGTTACAGAAGCTTTTCCTTTCCCGGCTTTATGAAAAATGTCATACCTGTTTCGTAAAATAGATTCTAGCTGATTAGGTATAATATCGTCGTATTACCTTGAGTAACCAATATTTTGACTTGCAGCATTTATGAACATCTCAAATTTTCACAATGAAGTAACATGAAACTGGGAACCTGATTTATTTTCTTTGCGGAATGAACAACAAAATAGTTCTAATTAATACGCACTGCTGTAAACGTTCACCTTTTTCCACAATCTCTGTAGGAACAGACTCGCATTCCCTGCCACGCCTGAAACGCTCTTGAATCCGCTTCACGAAAAACGTTTTTGTTCACTTGCGATCCGAACAACAAATGTATTTTGTAGGTCATTCTATTTACGGCACGTGTAGCCTGGATCGCCGACCTTTTGTTCTATGTGACACGGGCCGGACGCAGGCCCGCGGGGCCTGACGCTTTGCAATGGGCGACCGCGTGCCGCCAGCCAAGTTGACACATGGAACTAATGTACCTTTCGGAGACAACGGACGAGTGGTGTGAAATATATTGGCGTTGAAAACTGGTCAAATATTTTTGCGCGGCGTGCCCCTGCCCACGCGGCGCTTTCGATTCCGCGTGCGTGCACGTCCCGCCCCACGCGGAGCGGGTGTCATGGCATTTGCACCTGCTTTCACCGCCAGCTCTCGCCACTGTCGGCGCAAAGAGCCCGCGCGACGCGACGCGGCCTTTCACTTGTCGACATACAGGCGACTCATTACGCGACGCATGTCGTTGAATGCGCGCGACGAGCGCTAATTAAAGCACAGGGGTGGAAAGAGAGATTTTGGCACCTTGCGGCAGGTGTGAATGTGTGTGGAAGCTTCTCGTGAAATCATGAATATTCACACAAAGCCTTGTTATCCCTGGAATTTGCGGCGGGGCACGCTTTAGCGTTCATCCGGTACATTTAAGCATTTAGACGTGCTAGGTGCTCTGTGTTCACTCGGAGGGGTGCAGCTGTGGCAGGAAGTGTTAGTAACTCAGGATATGTCCAGATAGTTTAATAGAAAACTGAGTATGTTGTCATCTTCATCCGTTGAATAGTACGTTACAGCAACGGCTTTACCAGTAAATATTCTCAAAAGATTTAGTGTAAGATGGAGTAAATAGGTTGAATTATTGTTTCAATCAGTGCCATATAAATTGCAAACTGCGAGTAGGTGATAAAGGGTCCCCCCCGGATAAGATGGTAAAAAGTTCCCCTCAACCAAATTACATATGAGTGGTTACACTATAATTCTAACATAAAAATAATATTTTTTAAGGGTTTCTTAGCCCCCGTCCCACCACCCACACCCCTATACAGCCAAACACGTGTTTTTTTTAAATTTCAATTTGTTTCGACAACTTAACACTATTTTATCAGACTATTTATCTGTCCGGGACACGCCGCGTTCTAGGTTCAGTTGTCAACGTTGCAGCTGCTATTCTTCCTTCCTGTGGCCTTCCTCCTTGAGCAAGGTCGCACGTGCCTAGGACGCGGCAACTGCCGATCAGCGAAGTGGTTGACTACAAATGTCTTGTTTTTTTTAAACTACACAACCTAGCTATTAAAAAAAAATGAAAAAATTCATAAGCATTCTGAGATGAAATTTTAAGATTATTATCGTGCCAGTGTCAGTGTTTTAAGACAAGTAAAACAGTTCTTGTAAATCTGGGTCTAAACTATTTCACTTCATTTTTCCACATGTCCCCCAATGATCTCTCAAATATAACCGAATTATTATTTAATAAACTGTCAAACTATTATCTTTCCTTGGCGTATGATATTTTTATACAAAGGATTAGAAAACTTTAAAAAATGATAATTTGTAAGTACATTCCAAAATCAAAACTTTATTGGGTGATACAACAATTTATACAAATGTATAAAAAACACTAAAATAAATGCACAGAACCGGTGCAGTCATTTTCAAAGTATATTGAAAGTCCAGGTGTTTTAAAGGCGGGAAAATGGTTTTTATTTTTTTAACTGCAGCGCAGCGATCAAAAAAATCTGAAAAAATACACAACAATTTGTGCTTTAAGAGAAACCTTTGACATTTTTTTCGAGCCTGTTTCAGGCTTCTAAAGCACAGTAAAAAAATATTTCTTGATATTTTTTCAAAAATATTTTTTGTGTTTGAATTTGGGCCTGAGAAAATATTGAAAAATGTTTTTCTGACAGTACAAATTGTGTTCTTATTTATCATATTTTTTTCAGTCTGATAAAAACAAATTGAAATTAAAAAAACATGTTTTTGGCTGTATAGAGGTGTGGGTGGTGGGACGGGGGCTAAGAAACCTTTCAAAAATATAATTTTTATGTTAGAATTATAGTGCAATCACTCATATGTAATTTGGTTGAGGGGAACTTTTTACCGTCTTATCCGGGACCCGGAAAAATAATGCGAGTGCTGCTCCTACAACTAATTTCCTTGCATTCCTGTAGTCTATCCATTTTTCAAATGAAAGATTGTATTGCTTTGTTGTCATTTAATTTTTTGGTTAAAATATTGTATATAAACGTTAAACAATACTCTTAATTTACCATTGAAGGTGTAAAAAGTTCTATTATTTGAAATCCCAGTATATTCATTCATTATTTCCTTGATAATGTCCGCTGTACCAGTTAACGCGCATCCCATCCAAAGTAAGCAACTAGTGCAGTACGCCCAAATGGCAAGAGCGATTGGGAAGTTACCGCATAGAAGAACTGAAAACGCCGCCACTTCAAAAACATGTATGGAAGCATACTGTTATTTTCTTCCTCATGCCGACTTTGTTAGTAGAAATAGAAAATGATTTCTTCTGTCAAGGAATAAAATTCGTTATACGACAGTACATGATCACTTTAATTACAAACTTCATTCTTCAATCTTATTAAGCCGCCACTATGTGTGTGTGAAAAAGCCGATGAAACCGCTCATATTTTATATAAATGTATAAATTACGGTGAATGCCGATCGCACTTTGAAATTAATACTCTAATGTCCTGAGTAAACCTGAGTAACCACAGTTGACCAATGGGGCGTCGCTAGCCGATTCTCTAGGAAGAGCTTTATTTGATCTGAGGGACGCAGGATATTTAAGGTGTGAGAAAGAAGTAATTCCATAACACACAAATCAAATAAACGATGCTTGTGTAGCCATGAAACAAACAGATGCACGTTAAGGAAGTACGTATTTCACATAGATCTACGTCAGGGGACGACTTTTTCGAAAACTAAGAATTATCCTTCTAATTGAGTTACTCTTTGAAACTCAATTCGTCATCTACTTGCGTACCGTTCACGGTTACGACTTTGCTAGTACCTGACACTAATTTGCATTTACATTTAACTGAACTTCAAAATCACAAGCAAGACTGGTCACTATTACACATATAATTTCTAAGCTTTAAGCAAAACTGTTACAAAATATAAGGCGTTATACAGGCTGACTAGAATTTATGTTTTTACTGTTCTTTCTATTTCCCTTACTGAACCTAATCACAAATCTTCTCAAGATTTCTTTTCACATTACACTCGTACAGTGATTTTCAATTACAGTAAACCCTCCTCAACACAAATTCAAAGGGACCGAAAAAATCGGTGTTCGTTTCATAAAAAGTGGTGTTATCCGAGTATTATAAGTCTCCCTTCTAACGTATTCCTTTGTCGGGACCGACGTTTTGTTCGTGTTACGGTGAAAAGCGAGTTCGTGCTAACGAGGGTTTTCTGTATTTAAACAATTCACGTCTTCCTCTCGAGAACTAGGAGGTCGTGATCTCCGACCTCCAGAACCACGGCATGCTTTTCAATTCCATTAGAGAAATACGTGCCCTTTTACCTTGAATGATGACCGCGTCGCCTCGGCCCGAGTCACACCGTTGTGGCTTTGGCCGCCCTGTCGTCTCGCGGTGGCCGCGCCTTGACGCCGCCCGTGCCAGCGCACTCGCCCTCGTGCACCTCGTCTCGGCAGCTGGCTTGCGCTGTTCCCAACAGCGCACGGTAGCCTCCACGCCGTCCAACGCAGCGCCTCCAATCGCCTAGTGCCAGCGCACGTCCCGTCTTCTTCGCAGTCACGTTCGACACCGACTCGCTCGTACTGTTCTCTTGCACTCCAAATAATAAAATTCCACGGTTTTTATATACAGTGGCCCACAAAAATATTGGGACAGGGGCAGTTTTGTAATATATCCTTCAATAAAAATCGCATTAATTTTATAAAACACTTTAATGATGAAACCAAATAACGAAGAATAATCACATAAATGATAGTATTAAAAACACTAAGAAAATATAAAAAAGAAGGCCTGTATTTACATATCACAAAAGTATTTGCTCCTTTGGCAATTCAACAAAATTATTGGGACACTGGCAATTTTTGCCACTAAAATTTGAATAAAAAGCATACTAATATCTTGTGGGTCCACTTTTAGCTTTAATGACATCTTTTAACCATTTTGGCATACTTTCAACTAACTTTCGGGTATAATCCGAGGAAATCTTCCTCCACTCCTCCCGTATTCGTTATTTCAGATGTTCTTTGTTAATAATAGGGCTCTGGCGTATTTCAGTTTCTAATTTTGCCCCCAGATGTTCAATGGGATTTATGTCTGGACTTTGTGGAGGAGGGTGGAACACTTTGGGACAATTATAAAGAAGCGACAGCTTCACAAGATGGGCAGTGTGCTTTGGGTCATTGTCAAGGTAGAATTGAAATGACCCAGGAAGTCCCAAATTTTCTGCACTCTTCTTGAGATTGTCCTTTAATATGTTTAAGTACACATGTTGGTCCATAATCTTGTCCAAAAACACTAATTCCCCCACTCCACTGGTTGCCACCCCCCCCAAACCATTACACTTGCACCGCCGTGTTTTACTGTCGATTTAACATTAATCTTTCGGAGCTCCTCATTGGGCCTCCGCCACACGGTACTTCATCCATCCGACACGTACAAGTTATATTTTCTCTCGTCTGCAAATATTACCCGTTTCCACCAGTCTTCGTCCTTAATAATGTGGTCTTTCGCGAACGCTATTCTTATCTTGATGTTAACTGCACTGATGTGCGGTTTTCGTCTGGCGATTCTGCTGTGGAAATTGGCTCTATGCAAAACACGCCGAACAGTTTCGGGATGCACACGTTTTCCAATTTCAGTTTCCACTTCAGCAATAATTTGTGACGCTGTAATAAAAGTTTTTTTCTTAATTTTTTTTTAAAATGGGATTTTCTTCTCTGGAAGAAAATGTTTTAGGACGTCCGGTTTGACATTTATATTCAATCCTGTCTTCTTTTTTGTAGCGATTAATAATACTGTTGTTCTTTTGATTCGAAACATGTTCTCAATTTTTCTGATGCTGTTTCCTTTTTCATGCTGGAATATCGCCGACACATATTAAAGCTAACATTTTTTCCTCTGTGCACCATTGTCCTTCCTTCTGGTTCCCCGCAACCAAGAGAGAAACTGAGCCCTTTTCAAGGTTTCAGAAAGTTGTACCGTTTTTCCACGCTCACTCAACTCCATATTTTGCACTCAAATTATCCTGATATTCAGTGTCCCAATACTTTTGTTGAAGTCGAACTTGGTCCTTTCATATTAAAATCACTCATTTTGATGTAATATTTTGTGAAAATAAATTATTTTACATGTTTTCGTACTCTTCACATTCTACTTTATTCAAATTATAGTTTACATGAAATAAGTATTATCCTCTTGATTCGTGTTTCGGCATAACATTCGCAAATTTACGGGTGTTCCAATATTTATGTGGACCACTGTAGTTCTGTAAACCTCCATGCACTCAATTGATTCGCGGCCTCTATGATAATTACAGTTTCTTTTGCACTTCTTTCTCTCTAATGTAAATCTCTTCCACGTTTACCCTTTTCTGGTACTACTACAACTTAGTACACTTGAATAATGATTCAGTTTCATGTTTAAGTTCGAAAATTTTAACACGTTGACTGCCACGGGATTTTCGGATATATTTCGCCCGGGGCCAAAACTTTTTTCTTCTTCTAATTTTATCTAGGCTGATAGACAATGCATTTGGTTCTGATTTCTTATTTTTTTCTACATCGGTATCTTTTATATGAGCAATGGAAAATGTCAGTTATATGTGACTGACGTGGCCTCTTGATAAAACGTTTCACTGCAGGGCCATGTCAGTTAATTACGTCTGACACTTCATTTCCTGGTAGCGCAATTTTCATCGATTTCATTATCAGTTCAAGGAATTATACTGTTCCCTGCCTTGCTTTATTTCCTCGCGTTTGCAGTTGCCTCGCGAATACTCGCGTATTGTAGTTGACTTGCGAAATTAGTGCAAGATGGCTGGGAAAAAAATGACGACTGACGAATTATGTGCAATTTTGGAGAATGAAACAAGTGAGGAAGATTATTCTTCCGATGATTCATTGTTGGATCCACTGTGGAGTCCTGTGGAATCGGAAGATGAATCCGAAGGAAATCTTGCAGCCGTACTACAGCATCTTGAATTGGAAGAAGTGGAAAGTCTGAACCAGGAACAAGCGGAATGCCTGAACCAAGAAGAAGCAGAAGGTGAGGAATCTGAAAGTAAAAATGAAGAATGAATGGAATACACGGGCCGTCACAAATCATTTCCATTTACAGGCAAGTCTGGTTTATAAAAATGTATTTCTCCTGACATTACGCCATTTGATGCATTTCATTTTTTCCTGGATGATGTTGTGCTAAATTATATCGTAACTGAAACAAACAGGTATGCAGAACAAATTATTCAGTGTTCTCGAATTTCGCTACATAGTAGAATAAAATCTTGGAGGCCAACATCAAAGGAAGAGATGCAGAAATTTTTCGGATTACTTATGTGGATGGGGTTGAACAAACGTTGTAGCATTCAGTCTTATTGGTCAACAAAACAAATTTACCAGAACACTGTAACAACAAAATGTATGTCTCGCAACAGATTCGAGCTTCTTTTACGGATGATTCATTTTTCAGATAATGAAAAAAGTCTACCAGGTGACAGACTTGCCAAAATAAAACCCCTGACCGATATGTTACATGAAAGGTTTCAAGGAATGATTTATCCTGGAGAAAATTTTGTGATAGATGAAACGCTTGTACCTTGGAGAGGCAGATTGGTGTTCCGGCAGTATATTCCAAATAAAGTTCACAAGTACGGAATAAAACGGTTCAAACTGCGCTCTTCTGAAGGATACACATGGCTTACCAAAATTTATTCGGAAAAATCGCAATCTTATGACACGACGGTAGGACTTGCTCATAGTGTTTGTCAGGAATTATCACATGAACTTCTAAATCAAGGGCGCACATTGTATGTAGACAATTTTTATACAAGCTATGAGTTGGCACTGTCGTTTCTCCAACAAAATACTCATGTTGTTGGTACAGTTCGACCAAATAAGAAGAACTTTCCAAAGTGTGTAATGCTCACAAAATTAGATAAGGGAAACGTTATATCTAAGGAAGATAAAAATGGCATTGTTGTGCTAAAATGGAGAGACACCCGTGATGTGAGGCTACTGACTACAAAGCATGCACCAACAATGACAGATGCTTCTCAACCATCGACGAGTAAGAGATCTAGAAAGAATAGACCAAAACCTCATGCTATTCTTGCTTACAATAAAGGGAAAGCTGGTATTGATTTATCTGATCAGTTGGGCTCGTATGCAACAAGTTTGAGAAAGGGTGTGAAATGGTATAGAAAATTGGCAATGGAATATATCCTCGGCATATCTGTAGTAAATGCTCTTATCTTGTACAAATCTGCCACAAAAAGGAAAACAAAAGTCACATGGTTCAGAGAAGAAATAACAAAGCGCTTGCTCGATTTTCAGGATGTGCCTAAACACAACAAGCCTCCTTGTCATAATGTGCATGTCTTGACAACAAAAGTGGATCAGAACAATAAGAAAGTGAGACGATTGTGCATATTGTGCTATGCTCATTTGAAGGAAACCGAAGGAAGAGCAATTGCCAGGAAAAAAGTGAAACAAGTAAGCACCTACTGCCCTGATTGCGAAAATCAACCTTACATGTGTTTGGAATGCTTTGGAAAACACCATAAAAAGTAGAAAAAATTTAAATGTATTTCTGTATCCTATGTTTTTAATAAAAACAGTATCTCTGAATTTGTTGATTATCGTTTCTTGTGTACGAGACCGGCCAAGGCCATATTTACCAAAGATGCATAGGAGGCCAACCTACCTCTTCGCTACATAAAATCGCATTTAACGTCAGTTTCCAGTGACTGACACGGCTACAACCAAATTGAGGACTGTCAGTCTTATGTGTCTGACATGGCCTACGAGAAGTGTCCAGTGTCAGTCACATACGACTGACGCGGCAGTCAACGTGTTAATTAACACTCCGTCTAACGGTTTCTTCACATGTCGTTACTCTAACGTACGGTAACTACATATAAGGTTGCTGCTTCAACCCAACGTTTCCTAACTGTTGAAAGCTTACACGTCGGCGATTCGGATGAGAAGAGCAAACTCTCACGGCAGCGTTTTGCAAGAAGTTCCGTTTCGTTTTTCCTACTACTTATGCACTCGACTTTTCTCGTTCGTTAAGAGAAACATGACGTCAACGACCCGTTCAGGACGGAACCTCCAGCCGTCCCATCCCCTGAAAGTCCGTCACGGCGTTGCGGTCAGCATAGAGCGCTCTTTCAATGACCAGTCTCTCGCGCATATCGCAACTTCGGGATTCACATGACGTGGGTTGAATCTGTGTGCGTACTGAGATGTTTGGAATATAACGAAAAGAAAAGATCGAACTCGTGCTTGAATAATCAAAATTATTGCAAAGATACGAGACCTTGAAAATAATGGGGCATTTTTGCCCAACTTAGCGGGTTACGATCGACTGCAATCTCGATCTTCTGCACTGATTCTCTTTGTGTTCCTGAACTAATTTGAATGGAAACACAAGTTCCAATAAACAATGTTGAGATTTTTAAAACTATTTAGCCTCTATTTTCTAAAAATACTGTTTCAATGCAAATGACATTTGGAAACTGAATCTAGGGTAGGCACAATACAAAAGCAATAGGTCAAGCTGATAATAACAGCGAAGGCAATATTGCTGTTTCTATTGCAGAAGATGGGTTACCCACATCAGCGATTAATCCTTTGGAAATCAAACCTTTTCCTAAAACAAGACCTCGAGGAATAACCGTAAGAGAACAAAGACTTAGAAATTTGCCATTTCAACTAACACTCGTTTTAAAGAAGGAATTCTATTACAGCAACAAGGAAGATTAGAGAAAAGACCTACACTAAAAACAGAAGGAAAAACAAACAGGAAGCTGCTGTCAAAAAGCTATGTTTCTGAGCAAAGATTTAGATAAGACCATTCTTTTAATCGTCCTGTACGTTGCAGACAAAGGTTGATTAAAAAAATGTCTTCGAACGTATCAAAAGAACACTGCAGATACAAATAGATGTTCATAGAAAGATATGAGTGGCGCAGTGTATTACTGAATTTTCCACGAGTTAGATAGCAAAGGACCTGTCTGATAAACGAAAAATTACATGCAAATGGCTATTTTATTTATTTTGGTATTATTCAAATTAATCTTCACATACGGGTCATATAAAGAATTTTCTTTGGATTTTCAAAATTAGCGAATATTTTAACATTGGTGAAATATTTATTAATTATTTAATCATGTTACTTCCAAGACCTTCCAAAATGATCAATAAACATGACAATGACTTACTTCTAAATAGTACTTAATCTATCAAAATAAAATATTGTGTAACATTACTTTTTATTCTAGAAATCTTATTTCAAAAATGTTAGTAATATAATACAAAACTAATCTGTTATACACTATAACAATAAAAATAATACAATACAAAACAAAAATAAGTATAGATTAAATTAACATAGTGAATATTTTACTATTCTTCAAAACAACTGTGGAAGGGAAATATATCAGTTCGGTGTAACGGGACGTTACAAGGCGTGGACCGGTAACTTACGAAAGGATGTGCAAATTTCCCGATTCTCACTATTATGTTAATAACCAATTCATATTTTTATAGCCGTTCTGCAAATCGGGCGTCACATAGTTTCCTTCCTCGAACTTTGTTCAGATTTTCGTTGGTTTGGAAAACAGTTGCTTCGGCAGCGCAAGAAACGTTATACTCGTACAAGGTCTATCAACCGGTGTCAGATTTCTAGCGCGGTCGTTCTTTCACGACTTGTATCAAAGACCATATTCGTTGGTCTCTCTTTAGTTTGAAGTGCAATGACAAGCGTTCTTAATGATTCGGCCGACGCCAGGGGTAAGCCAAGTGTAAGGGTATTATAAACCAATGCTATTATTAAGGAAACTGAAAAAAAAATTCATACGGTGCAACTGGTGACATAGTGTTACATGCAAGTACATTTTATGTTTAAACATTTATTACTAGACCCCATTATTGAAAAAATTTGTTTCCAAAATGCAACGTATGTATTTATTGATTTATCGTAAATTGAGGCTACATTTTAGGGGCCCACATCTTTACAAAAATTGTATTTGCATTATTCATGCATGTGTTCGACCTCCTGGTCTGTCCGAACCTGCGACGTAAACACAATTTTTTGCCGCCATGTCTGGCCTTCGAGCCAATCGACACTGCCTACAGATGGGCTTATAGCCGCAGCGCGGGTCACGAGTAACGGCTGCAGTGAGGTCATGAAAGGTCTCAATAAGAATGTTCGCCAAAACACTTTTTTTTTTATTTTTTTAATTTTTTTCCCCTGAAGGTAGATACATAGATAGTTGTTTAAACTTTACATATGTAATTTTGATGCTTACTCACTAACTTATTCTAAACTTACATACTATACAAGGGGGAGGTGTCCCATTATGGGTCCTCTAGTCTGGTTCTAGGTTGGCGAATTTTATTTGGAAAACATGGAATGGGTATTTATTTTGGATTCTTGTTCTATGGATTGGGTTTTTTGCTAGTCTGAATTCGGAGAGTGCTGGAATTTGATGAATGTTATGATAGAAATTTGTAGCAAGGTATGTGATGTGATGATCTAATGATTCTAAATTGAATTCCTTGTGAAGCTGTTTATTAGAAATGAACCATGAGGCGTTAGTAATGGTTCTCAGAAATTGATTTTGGATGATTTGGAGTTTGCAGATATTGGTCTTGGCGGCATTGATCCATATGGGACAGGGCCAAAACACTACTTGCAAGTTATGTCACTTGGAGCGAAACTAAACCTTTTTTGTGACGTCATGAATTGAAAATAAGAAATTGAATCTTGAAAACAATCCCTGTACAGAAACTAAACTCCCAAGATAATATAGTTTCGTTCCTGTAATGAAACTATATTCCCAGCCGCAGTAAAGTTTCTTTCCAGAGGCACTTTCGTTACTAGTCAACGGACTTCTTCCCCGCGCTTTGGAGTTTCGTTTCATTACGTACTTTAGTTTCTGTGCACATGAAACAGTAACGAAATGCCTAATTTCGCGTAGTTTCGTTTCTGTTGCCCCCCTTGCTTCCAACAAGGTGACAGGAACGGTGACAATCACATACATACAAGGAGTGATAATTGCGCTCGTGGAAACTGTTTAAAATTTCGGTTGACTCGGCAGCTTAGTGGCTAGAGCAACTTGGCATAAACCAGATGCCCCGGGTTCGAATCCTGGTCGAGGTGACCAATTCTTTCAACAACTTTTGGGACCATTCTTTCAACAAATCTTTGGTGACATTTGTTTGAAAATTTTGACAATGCCCGAGGGGCTTCATGTAAAGTACCACCTGAAAGTAAAGTATCAGTTTATAAATCCAGGGGAAGAAACATTAGCCAGATCGTTTGCAGGGTATCAGTTTTGGAGAAAATCGACTGAACAGTTTTAGCGCCAGCGGGTGACCGCAGACGGACGGACGGACAGAGACGTTTTGCCGTCAAACGATTTCTCGGTATCAAGGATCCACAAAACATGGTTTCTGATTACACAAAGTGTTAGAGGAAGTAATTTACTATGTGGTAAGGAAGTAATTTACTATATACAGGGGCAAGATTTATCCACTTTTTCTTTATCGGGGCGCGCCAATAACAGTGTTTCTGTCGAGAAATCTCCATTTCTTCCCGCAGATTACAATATTTTCTCTATAATGCGTAAGCAGTCGTGAGAAAGTAAAAATACCCGTACTTATAATATAAAACGAAAAGTTCCTTGAACTAAAGGAAGTACAAAGGGTGTTTATTAGCTTTCATCTGCGTTATGTAGATCAAAGCTCGCGCCACGAGGAAAGACATGTACCCTCAACATTCGCGAGAGTTAGGTTCCCAGAAAACCTCGCGAATGTTAAGTCTATCTTTTAATGAAGAAAGGTTGGTTAGGTGTTTATTAGCTTTCATCTGCGTTATGTAGATCAAAGCTCGCGCCACGAGGAAAGACATGTACCCTCAACATTCGCGAGAGTTAGGTTCCCAGAAAACCTCGCGAATGTTAAGTCTATCTTTTAATGAAGAAAGGTTGGTTAGGTGTTTATTAGCTTTCATCTGCGTTATGTAGATCAAATCTCGCGCCACGAGGAAAGACATGTACCCTCAACATTCGCGAGAGTTAGGTTCCCAGAAAACCTCGCGAATGTTAAGTCTATCTTTTAATGAAGAAAGGTTGGTTAGGTTCTGGGATGATGATGATAAAGGAAATGAAATGTGTTCGCTTTCAAAGAAAATGTATGACCAAAAGATCCACTCGCGAATGTCGAAGTCGCGAAGGTCGAATGTTAAAACCGGGAGAATTTCTCTTATCGCGAATGTTCGGAACTCGCGAATAGCGAATCCGCGAATGTCGAGGGATTACTGTACAAAGACATCGCCAAGTAGAGTTACGTCGACGACCGTTAAGACTGTTAAAGCGCAAGCGAGGTAGACTCTGCTCATGCGCAGTAGACACATCTACGTGCGCATACTATCGCTGTTCAGAAAAAAATCTGGTAGTCTAATCCACGCTGTGGATTGGAATCCAGAAAGGCCCATAAATTAATTATCGCTGCGTTAGTAATTTGCCTTCTTGGCTGCTTTCTTACACAAAATGTGAATGCATTTTGTTTTGTATCGATACTGCATGTCAAAAAGCTAGGCAGACGATGTTTTTGAGATGGCATTCAGTGGTTCATCCTCTCATCTGTGACTTCAGCAGTGTGCATAGGTTTCTTCCACGAAGTCTTGACACGTGGCGCTGGCGTTTGAGCCGCTGCACTAGCCATTTTGTGCGTTCAGATCCGAACCGGCTGGATAATTGCTTCAGTATGTAGAGGAAGAGGCACAAATATGGAATCCTATTTTGTTTTCTGTTGCTTGCAAATACGTAAAGCAAGAAATTATTGTGAAATTTTTCACAATGAGAAGATATATTAATACTGTAATCACAGATATGATTCCAACTGCATAATACAACTCGAAGTGCGCAAAAAAACGCATTTTTTGACGAAAATGAACTCTTTCTTGCTTACAAAATGGGGTGCAAATATGGAATACCACTGATAATATGCAATAAATGTTTAAGAATTAGTTCAAATTACAAACTAACCGTTCTATTTGCTTGAAATCTGAGAACATTGGAATAAACGGCAAAATACTGTACAACGTAGATTTTCATTTACAATAAGCACAAATCTAATTTTGTGCCCTTGGCTCCCTTTGTCATAACCGGCGCAGACTGTGTAAGACCAAATCTAACATATTTCACTCATAATCCATTGTTCCTCATAGTGTTTGCTGAAAACTTTCCAGAGCAGAACAGGTGCTCTGTATCTTGATTACAGTGTCCAATCATTTTTGGAATACCCAGTATATTTCACACTTGTGATATCTCCATCTAACCTCAATGACTCAACTCCAACCTAAAATATATTCCACATTCATATAAACAATAGTTTATACTTGTATATTAAATAATAGTTTATCTTAACGACAAAAGTTTTGTACACCTCACAAAATGTAAAATTTCTACCGCTTGTAAATCACGGCCTTCTCCAAAACAAAGTTGGATTGACGCAATGCTTAGCGGTGCACCGTTTCGAGTGCTTTCCGCCACAGAGTAGCACCTGAGAAGCCAGATCATGCGGTATTCCATGTTTCCTCTACTTTTAAATTATAAACTTTTCTATTATAAATGTACAATATGAAAAAAATGTGACATGCAATATGAAAAGAATCACGTTTGATCATCGATTTCCACTTTCGGATTCTTATGATATTTCTCCTACTTTTAAAAAAGAGATCCAAAATGGGCAAGATGTCATGCGGACCATCTACTTCCCACTGACTTGAGTAAGGCAGTGAAGTTCGGGCCTGTCTGAGTTTTTCCACCAGCAGGGAAGAGCTGTGTTGAAATAAAATCTAATGCAGTTGAAATTTATATATACTAAAAGTATAATAACGAGAGAAGTTTCTCAATTAATTGATTTCAATTAAACGTATTCATGCCACTTGAACGCGTTCGTTTGAACAAAAGAGTTTACATTTTACATGTATTGGAAAAAAATGTTCAAAAGTTCTCTTTATTTTTTTACTCGATTTGTGATTCGAAGTAGTCGTTACATTGGTGTATTTCATTGAATATCATATTTTTAGGTTCTTTCCGGGAGTATGAAAACATATTTTATTTTTAAGCATGCAATTGTAATGCTGTAATTATTATCTGCCTTTGTTATCGTATTTGTGACACAACGGACTGTGATCGCTCAGTTCACCAGCCAAGGAGGTGTATGGAGTAGTGAAGGAGAGAGTATGTAGAAACATAGAATAGATACATTTTTTATTCAATTTATCTAAATGTTGAAAGCGAAATTCACAAATTCAAAGCAAAAGCAATATTTTCTCTATTTTCTTTATAAAAATTAACCACCTTATTGTTAAATTAGAAATGATTTTTCGATAGTAAAAATAAACACTAGTTTGATAAATTACTATTAGGCATAATGATATGATTATCCAAAATTCAGTGTGCAGTAATCAAAACTTTCCTTCTTGCGTATGGTAATTTTAATCTATGATCGAGTCAAAGGGATCAACCATAATTTGAAAAATGCAGTAACGAAATTTTGAAAATAACCGACATTCAGAGGTCTAGAACTCTTCGATTCAAAGTTGCTAAAATTGACTCTATCTGCCTGTGGAACATATATCAAGGAACTCGAATTTGTCATTTTTCACCCCTTTTCTAATTACGCTCCAGGTGAGAAAATTCGGAGAGGAGAGAATTTTTCGATTTGACATTGCCGATCGCTATTGGCGACGGTTACAGCTCCGAAGGTTGCTCTCAGCGATTACAGGTTCGGAAGTTAATTTCATCCTGAGCTCCCTGGATCGCCTGGCACTCCGCGCCCTCCGGCGCTCGACCTGTTCCCGACCCCGTCCCGACCGCCCTGCCTCTGTTCCCTGCACCTTCCCTGTGCCCGCCCCGCCCCTTCCCGTCGCCCCGTCCCGTCGCTCCCTCCCGTTGCCACGTCCCGTCGCCCCGTCCGCAGCGCAGATCTCCCCTCGGCCTTTGAGGGCGGGCCGAGGGCGGAAGGAGGGCGAGGGCGGGGCCGGCGCCGGCACGCGCGTCAGGAAATTCGAGGCGTCCGGTCTCGTTCCGCGGCGCCCACCCCGTTCCGCCCCGCCCCGCCCTGCCCCGCCCTCAGGTGCGCCCAGCGCCTCCACCACAAGACGCCTGTCCCGCACGCGCGCTCGCGAGTAGCGGATTAATTAAAAATTCCGCAGGAAGTCGCGCGGTGCGGGATGACGAGGAAATTGCGACGGAAGCGGATGGCAGTAGCGACGACGTCGACGACAACGAGGTCGGGACGGGGACCTCCGTTCATTGCAGCGGTGACGTTGGGCCGTGGGGGAGGGGGCGGAGCGGGAACGCGTGCTCCGGGCGTCCGCCGGTGGCGCCGCCCCGCGCCCCCGCCCCAGCGCCGCCGCCCTCGGGGCCTCTGCCGGCGCGCAGTCCCGAACTTGGGCCGCGCAGCACAAAGCGAAGTTGGGCGCGCGAGTTGGCGGCTGAATGCCGCATTAGCGATGATGTATGGGCCGCGAAAACAAAATGTGCCCGGGCAGTGGGGACGGGGCGGGGCCGGCCGGGCGGGGGCGGCGGCGTCGGCGCCGGCGGTCGACGGCGGGCGCCGGGCGCCGGGACTTTCAATTTCCCCGCCTTAATGAACCGGCGAGGAGGAGTCGCGCGGCGCAGCGCGGGCATCGGCGCTTAATTTGCGCCCCGCCCCCGTCGTTCCCTCGCGCCACGCCCCCGCGCCGCGCGCTCGTAGCTCCTCGCCCCGCCCGCGCCCCGCCGCCGCCCAGCACCGGCCCGGCCCGGCCCGCGCCCTTTCCGGCCGGCAGCGGCCCCGTTGTCCTCCGGAGACAGGCGGCCACCACGCCCCTGTGCCCGTCTCCGCCTTTTCCTCCTTCTCCTCCGCCTCCGCCTCCACTCCCCAGCTCTCCCCCGCCGTCTCGGAACTTGCGCCGGCGTTTCGCGTCGAGACTGCCGCGACTCTGAGTTGGCCCTCGCCGTGCCCTCAGGGCTTCCGGCCCGACTGAGGTTACCTCTGCCGGCGAAGCTGCTGCTGCTGCTGGGAGCATCGTCGCGCGGACACTCTCTCGTCTTCGCTTCTCTTTGGAGCGACGCGGGGCAGAGGGCGGAGGGCAGCGGCTGGGGAGAGCTCGGGTCGGGCCCCTGGCGCTCCCGGCGCCCTCTGCGGCCCTGCCGGTCCCGGGTCCCCTTCTGCGACCCCGCGCCATAACCCGCGGGCGCGCTGCCGGCCCCGTCGGTTGTTTCGTCATTCTCGGCGCGCGCGGGGCGAGGCCGTGGGCGCGGCGCGGGGCGGGGGAGCGCGCGAGGACGGCGCCGGCTACTTGGCGCCTTCGCGTCACGTGCGGGACCCCTCGCCGATTCCGGCGGAGTCCTCGCGCCCGTTCGACAAATGACGCGCGAACGGCGTAACTTGGCGGGCGAGAGGGGGCGGGGGAGGGGCGAGGGTGGGCGCAACGGGCGTCGTACTGTCGCGCGCCCGTTGTGTTAACTACTACCGACGCGCGGCTGTCGTGCCTTGTGCGGCGGACGTGTGCTGCGAGGTGCCCTTCTCTGGAGCTCACTTTTATACTTTACTTCGGCGACATGAGAGGACTAACTCGCTTCCCAATATCAATGTTGTTGTCTGCGAATAACTTTATAGCATCGTAGTCACAAAATCATGACTAGCATCACCCCCCCTTTGAAAACACTTCTTAACTATACAAATAGAGATTAATAAACTTTACTGTGAAAAGATAAACACCATTTGCGAATGTGCTGTGAATGATTACAAACACGAAATTTAACAATACAATAATCTGTTGAAGCGAGTTGAGAAAGACCAACGATATTTTTCAAACAGCTTGTAATGAGTTTCGTTGCTTTTTTTTAAAAAAAACGAACGTTAACAGAAAATGAATAATTTTACCTCAAATGATACAAGCTTTAAATCAGAAAACATCAGGAAAAATTTGCAACATATTATCTAGACATAATTTCATTGTTATTTATGATATCCAGAAAATAATATTTTCAGAATGGTTTTACGGAAGTTTTCTATCACTTTCATTTACACTCTTAAAACATTTAGAATATTTTATTGAATCTTACAATGACTCCTCTTTTTTGGTAGGTACAACCAATAAAGCACAAGATGATATAAGAGGGTCGATATCAATGATTGGGTTTTCAGTTTTGGAGATTTTACAATATTCCTTTAAAAAGCAATGTTTTCTTCAAGTCAACTTTCTTTTAAAATAGTTAATAATTAAAAGTAATATTTTTGAAATATGTCTGGAGATACTTCGTTTTTTTCAAAGAAGAAATATAAATGTATTGAAAGCTTTAGATCACAAAACATTCCTTACGATTTTCATAATATAGCATGACGATGCTGAATGTACGATGTAATCGGTGTTAGCATCGTCATTCGTCATCCTTCGTCCGCGTCCGCGCGGCCCCGAGGGCGCGGAGTAAGTGTGACTTTACGATCCACGAGAGGAACAGAGGCCCGCGCTCCGCCGAATCGGATAGGGCACGCACGGCAGGGGTTGGCGGCTCCCTGGAGCTAACTACCGCCGACGGGCAGTGGCCGCGCGCTGCGACGGACGTGAGGGAGACGTGTCTGCGCCAATCGCGGGTTCGAGTTACGCAGTCGACGCCTCTCATCTTCCCGCCACCTCCCCTCTCCCCCTGCAGCTCTCGCGCTACCCGCACCTGCCCGTCGCGTCCCCAGCCTAACACTCTGCGACCCGCTTCGGGAACCCGCGCGGCGGTGCTATCCACCCCGTGGGTTTCCCTCCGTTTCCCCTCCTTTGCCGCACCGTCCATCCCCCGCCACAACTTTACCCCGCCACACAGTTACATATCTCCGTTACCGCACCCTGGAACATCCGTACCTCTCTTCTCTTCCTCTCCCTCCCGCCATGCTCAACCCTCGACCGCTTTACTCCAGCTTCAGCCCACAGCAGCCCCCCTCCCTTTCGCGGTTTCGAGTTCGCCCTACCTGGCGTGCTGTATGGATGGGAGACCCACAGGGTTCTCAAACTCGGCGCTCGGCAGTGTAAGGAACCCTTCGCGAACTTATGTAATATAACTCGCGGTTCCGCGCACTACAGACAGTTTTAACAGCTACGACAGCTTCGGCGTCGTTTTCGGGTGACGCTGGTTGACGTTGAATACGTTCGCGAAGCACAAATTTCTGCGAAAAATAAAATCTTATTATGTGTCCTTTCTACGGACCGCGGTGTTCTTTCGAATTCCTTATTATATTTGAAACACTGTCCCGGTATCCCATTATTATGAATGCATGACCCAACGCTGTGAAACGACTCGATTGTGAGTGGCTGCAAACTTCCACTCATTCACGGGAATCAATTTTCCGTGCAATTCATTTTTTTCTTATTGTTTTAATGCACATTTTATTCAGTGATGCTTTTAATATACATGCATTTTGTATACAAAAAGATCATTTTTGTTTTTATTATGTATCTTGTTTTTAATGAGCTCTATAAGACAATAATTGATATGAATGAACTTTTGGTACAGATCTATAAACA
Organism: Acheta domesticus; assembly: GCA_031308135.1. Taxonomy (NCBI): domain Eukaryota; kingdom Metazoa; phylum Arthropoda; class Insecta; order Orthoptera; family Gryllidae; genus Acheta; species Acheta domesticus. Next base: position 109,440,523 of record JAHLJT010009436.1, read on the forward strand.
CCGTACATTAATGGAATTCCATGTCTTTATCATTTTGCATTCCATCTTGTATAATTATTTATCGATTTTTACCCAATTTTATTTACTTACCTCCCAAATGTACGTAGTATGTCGCTGTTTATAAAATAATAAAATCATTATAACCAATAGGAGTATGATTTAATGCAATTTACTTAAGCCAATATAGGTATATTTTGAAGTTATTCACGAAGATATTTACATTGTGTATGAACATGTATCTCTGTGAAGATATCAAACCACCATACTAAAATTAATTTATAAAAATTGATTAAAACAATACAAACAATTTATTAAGAAACGTTTCGGTCGAACATAGTTGTTGGCACCTCCTTCAAGTGTGAGATGAAATGTGAAACAATAATACAGGTTAAAACAAAGAGTTTCATGTTCGCATGACACACGAAGTATAATTCGAAATTACAAATATATTTTCATATATGATAAAAAATAACCTTTGATCTTTGAAATAATGGCTTGATTAATATTTCGCGACAGCTAGTGAAACTTGGGAAATGGCTCATCTGGTAATAAAGAAACAAAAAACAGTGAAGCACGCTATACTACATTTCTTTATCTTTATTTACTTGTTACACTGATGTATAACACTTTCGAAAACTTAAAAGGCAGCGTATAAGAGTAAAAATTCGAAAACATTTTATTTCGGACTTTTTATTATATAATGCATATTTGTCAGGATATTTTTATACGCTGACGCTAATTTTTTTACGCTTGTGATCTATTTAATGTACTGGTGATCTAATCTAATGTACCTGGTGATCTATTTAAAAAGATCACCACATACATTTAAAACAAAAGATATGGTTCTGTGTATATATAGGTTCTGTGTATATACATTTTTTTTTGTAATTTCCTTTAATGAACGATAATAAAAAATGTATTTTCCTTTAATGAACGATAATAAATTTCATTTCTTATCGTTGAATTGTTTAAGTCGCGCACTCTGAATTCAGCAAAGAGAATCATTTTAGTGTTATGTTTATGAACCTCGCTTCTGAAAAAAATTTTGAGAAAAACTGGATTATTGTAAAACATAGGCTCTGCTAATGTATCAACAATTGTTGGTTTGACATAAGTACAAATATTTTATTTATCGAAATCCTTATTTTCAACTCCGTGTAAACAAGACGCGGATTTTGTGTGAGATCGTTCGCACCACTTCTGAGTAAGTTCTTTGACAGCGTTTCTCCTCTGCAGTCCGAAAGGCCGCCTCCTCAGGCCTCCGACCCCACACTCCATCGCCCCGCTCGCTCCCCGCCACCTCTTGCTCCAGATTCCTCATCCAATCTCTTCGGGACTTCTCGTCCGTCCGAGTCGAAGAGAGTCGAACGCGCCTTTCACACCCCGTCCCCCCACCCAATCCTTCACTCGCCAGTCTCCCTCCCCCCGCATGCAAACCTCTGCTGCAGTGGCGCCGGCGGAGTTAGCCGTTTCGAAAGGTGCCCCGAGACCTTAAGAAGTTTATCGTAAAGAAATCCCATATCTCGGCGGCTGAGCTGGCGGCGCGAGCTGCTGGGAAGCCACGAGGCCCAACCCAGCACTTCCCAAGTTAGTTTTTCTCGGGTCCCACGCACGCAAGGCGGGGAGGGTCTGGGTGGGACGGCATGGCGTGAGATGGGACGGAGCGTGGGGAGGAGCGGGGTGGGGGTCGGGCGGGATGTGGGGAAGCGGGGGGAGCGGAGCAAAGGCGGGGTCGCGGGCGGGCGGCCACCGGCCAAAGTATCCGCTACTCCCGCGAGTCTCTTCTGTGAGAGCGGCCCTGGAGGTCGGTTTCCTTCGACAGGTCCGGGGTTCGTGTCACAAGCAGCTGGCGTGACCCTTTCGGCGACCCCGTCGTAAATCGCGAGAGAAGTCGTGGAACCGAAAGTCAGCAGGTTGTAAATAACGGATTCCTAGTGGTTGTTACTTGGACTTACTGTCGATCGGAAAGATGATTTTGGCCGACTGTCTCAACTTTGTTGTGTCGTAAAGAATGCGATTGTAGCGTGTTGAGCGTATCTCAAGTGCATAAAATCTCCATAAGATCTATTGGGAAAGTTAGGAACTTTTAGGAGAAACATGTTCGATATCTGTATATAATGCATATTGATCATTCCTAATAGCCATAAATAATGGTATCATTATTATTTCTGTATCTAGAACGTAAGTTCCTTCCACTAGTTTTCGACAAATGATATATTTTTAGATCCATAAACATCTTCCTTCTACAGTGAAGTGTTAGTAAAGTAACAGCATCTCAAACTTACTATTTTTTCTGATAAATCAATTATTCACCTTCGGTTCTTTAATACCCAAGATTCGCAGTAATCATGTGCTTTGGATATCGGTACAAAATAGATGTATCAAAAAACGCTCCTTTGTTACGTTGATATTCTCTAACAACCTAACATTTTCCTGGTATTCAATCGTAAATGACCGTTGTTGTTCATTTAAATTCAATTATGGAATAATGAACTTCGTTTAGGAAGCCTGCTATTATATTTCCGAGAAAGCACCAAATAAAGAAATACGATGCTTAATCTCGTTAACATCGAGGATCATGTGGCCGTAAGCGTTCCAACAACCTAATGGCATTACTACGAATACATGCCAACTGAAAATAGAGAGGGAACGCTTTGAAGTCTGTGAATGTATTGCTCTGCAAAGGGTCGCTCTTTGTGGAGGGCGTTTGAGAGATATCTCCCTCCGGGTGGGACACATTGCGGGACAAAGACAGAGAATACCACGATCCAATTGACAACTGACGTCACTCATTTCTGTCCTCACAGTGTCCACTTCCGCATTCATACATTTAATTTTCATTCTTTCAGCCCACTTCTTTCATTAATGCGTACCCTCTTCTCATAAATATGTCATCGGCTTTTTTCTTTTTAACTTCGTCTTATTCTCTACCTAATGTATGCTTTTGTACTTGTGTTGCTTTATTTGACTCTTTTGTACAGTAACGTTCACCACTACCACAGTATACCCCATTTTCATCCCGTTTCCAATATTTTTTTTTCCGTAAAAGCAGCATTATCTTATCCTTTCCTCTGCCTTTTTCGCATTACTTCATCACGGTCCGTTACAATCTATTCCTTCTGTTAGAATATGCTGTTCTATTAATCGCATTCTTTTGAAACTGCAGACCACTTCCCTCTCCTTTAGTTATTGAGCTTATTGTTTTCTTTTTACATTGTTTTGTCTTACGTGCAGATCTTTGCACTGAGTCTCTTTATGAACCGAATTTAATGTATTTCTTCTTCCATCTCATCAATTCCGTTCTCAGCTTCGCGTTTGCACGCACTCGTTTCATTAGGAGCACCATCTCTACCTCTTCGTTCTTCTTGCTCCTCTTCTCAGTAATCGCTCAACTCCTCTCCCCGTACTCCGCAGGAATGTTTATTTCCTTAGTGACTTGCACTCCAACTTTGCTCGCTCACCATCGCCTCCCATTCTCCCTAACTATGTTTCCCTACGTTTTCCCTCTCTCGGTTCCAACTTCACTACCTAAGTCACTACCTGCTTCACTCCATACTTCACTCCGTGCTTCACTGTCTGCTTCATTACCTGCTTAACTGACTACTTCACTGCCTGATTCATTTCCCTTTCGTCTCTCCCACGCCTTTCTTCGTCACTTCTTATACATCACCTTGCTCTCGACCTCGCCTCACATCCCTTTGCTTTATTCTCCGTAAATAAACCACCGAGCTTCTTCTCCACCTCACATTCTCCGTCTCATCCATCCCCCTCCTTTTCTCATTTCTCTTTGCTTTCCCTCTTGTCCTATACATCCATCACCCTCACAAAGAACTATTGCACTCCCTGCCATTCCACTACGTCCCTCTCGCAGCGTTCCGTGTTTCTCACGCTTTCGCCGCACTTCGCCCTCCCACACAAGGCCCCCATCGCGTGAGCCTGCTCTCTCGCGCGGTCCAAACTCGGCGAGTAGCCGTTCCCTGCGGCGCGGCGGTGAGAGCGGAGCGCAGCCGAGCCGAGCCGGGCCGAGCCCCTGCGAGCGGAGCGGCGCTAAAGCGTCCTCCAGCCAGGTCTGCGCACCTGATCCTAGAAGGGCGTGGGCGCTCGCGGCGCGCGCCTGGGCCCAGCTGAGAGGTAATCGCGGGAGAAGTGACGTTTGTGATGGGGAGGGAAGGGAGTGCAGACGAGTGAACTTCAGAACGATTTGGCTCACGCCTTGTGCATCGCGGACCAGTTGATAAGTTACCAGATAGGTGCATGCAAATTGGGTTCATAGTACACACGCATTGGTATTTCATATTATCTTTTATTAAATTATACAATTTTTAGCACCAAAAAAACAAAAAGGTATGCACATTTTTTGTGATAGTCATAAGATAATGGTCTAGCCGTCAAAGACAATGAAAAAGCGAAATAAAGTAAACTTTTTTAACAATAACTTAGATCCAACATTTACAATTGATTCCTACCCCAATCCACCGTAAAAATCAGTATTTTATATTGTTTTTAGTATATTCTCTCTTATGTTTCATACTTAAAAAATAAATACACTTCTTAATATTTTTGACAAATTTGAAGCATAAATTCAAATAATTAAGCATTAAGCAAATTAAGCGTTCATTAAGCAAACGTTTTGGAAATTCTTTGAAGTAGAAATCAAGTCATTGCTTATTGTTTTTAGGTACGAGCCAGTCTGCAAATATTCAAATTCACACCACAATTTTATAATTTTTATTTCCACAGCAAAAGGATTTTCCACACGTTCAACATCATTATCCGTGGTCTTAAAATTCACTATCCCGTTTCCATTGTTTTTTTAATTCTATTCGTGGCTGATTCTTTGTTTGCATACACTGTCCCAGAAAGCATAGCGTTCTGTGACAACATTGTGGTGGTTTTGTGGTAACCGCTCAGCAGTCTTTTCCCAAAGTCATTTCCCCTTCCACAAAGTGACGTCCATCCCGGCCCCGACAGAACGCACCTTGCGGGCGAAATTTCGGGTACATGAGAATCTCCGCAGACCACCGAGTTGAGCAGGCCTGCTCTGCGTCGCGATGTGGTGGCCGCGCGGTGCACCTTGAAACGACGGAGGGCGCTCGCAGATGCGTGATCGTCCGTGACCGCTCCCTTCCCGCGCCATCTCCAGGCTCCTGTGAGCTGTGCCTTCAGCGGCCGCCTTTCAGCTCTGCATCCCTTGCGATCAGCACACCTCACACTCACTCGCCCTGGCGACATCCCGGCCAGGAAATTTTTGCTTGAAAAATGTCTCTGTAATTACGAAGATGCCGTGTACGAGGAAAGTGATCACTTTCAGTTCATGAAAGGATGGTTCCTGTCAAGGAGTAATAAACTACCTCTCTTTGTGGTGAATAGAAACTTTATCGTTTGAAGAAGCGGTTTGGGGAGAAAGGCATGGCTTAAATGTCTGCAAAGTGTTCTCTCTGAAGTTAATAAAAATTGAAATTATGAAAAAATATGTTGTTGTTTCGCCTGTAAAACCGGTCATGTGTAAAGTCATTTTGCAGGAAATGAATGAAAAATAATTAATTATAAATCTTATAATTCATTCTATTTCTTAAAATTAATAAATGGTTAAGGTATAAATTGTAAGTTAAATTCCTGGTAGTTTCTTTTCCTTTAAAGTGTACATAAATCATTTTTGTCAAGAGTGCACTTAACCAGTTGTTGAAGCCTGAAAACGATATTTAAAATATTTAATTTCATAAGGACCTAAGGGCCAAGTACAATTTTAATGGAAAACAAGTAAGACCCGAAGAACGAGATGGTGCAGACAGACTTCGCCAAACGATAGTCAGAGATAGATAGCCCAAACTTTGGACTTTGTTAGAACTGATATAGCTTCAAATGACCTATAAAACGTTGAAATTTATTGGTCTGGGTTCACAGATTGATTTAAATTGCAACCAGAGATATAGTGATTTAGACATTTAGACTCAATTTAATACATACATTTCATTTGTAGTAGTTTATAAGACAATAAAGGGCTAAAGAATCTAACCCTATTTTCATTCCTATGAATTTATTCTACCATTATGAATACGAAAGCTTCTTTAAAATTTAGAGCATATAACTGATTTTGCCGTATGTAGAGATTAACCCTTAACCACTGGCGTCGGGTAAATTTGACCCGAAAGCATTTTCCCTTTTCATTTTCCGAAAACACGGCGAGCTATCGTTGATGCGGGTTCCACGTAATCTCTTCTGATAACGTTCCTATACAGAGCTTGCAATTGAAACTGCCGATGACACATCTGTTTCCGTGAATTGCCCTTTCTGATCCAACGCCAGCATTAGTGTTCCTGTGGATTTTCATATGACGGGTGTAGTGGCGCCGTAGCGATAACTCCGTCTTCACGACTCATTTTAAATTAGTGGCGAATACTACTTTCGGTTGGGATAAAGCACAATTGGCCATTTTTGGAACCTTACGTAAGATCAAGCCGGATACTCTTCTGAAATGTTTGTCAAGAAACAAAGAGAGGTAAACACAAACCTCTTTATATTTACCAAGGAGGTGACACGGACCGTATAAACCAGCCATAACACGATCTGTAGTTATTTCTACTGTTCACAAGGCCAATAAAATTGACGATCGCACAGGCCCTCCGCAGAAGCTACGTACTTTAACTCTTTAAAAATTGTATGGAATTTGAAGTGGCCACATGCGATCAGCTGTGTAGTAATAACAATGTAGGCAGAAGAACAAGGTGTCAATTAACTGTGTTTCTTTATTATGTAAAGTGATGATTTTTATTTTTACATGTGTTTCTACTTTATATATAATATTAAACACCATAAACATCCCTAAAACCATACAAAGGACATTATTTTCTTGAATCAGAATGATCGGATACATATAACCCGACGCCAGTGTCTTACTGATCTCTCCCTAGTAGTTAAGGTTTAACATGAGAATTAGAAACATTAGATTGCTCTTTCAAAAATATATTCTAGCTAATTCGTACAATACCTCAACTCCATAACATGCACTGCTATCAAGGACACTTCTAAAATTATCATCGCCTATCCAAAAAACGAAGGAAGAAACTCCTAATTTCATTACATCATTTCTAACTGCACAAAATTGTTCCTTCATGTTTATTTTCTATTTTTCATCTCCCAAAATTTTTTCTATTAGCAAATCCATGGTTCATTACTTTGCAAAATTTGCATTGTTTTTATTTCTCTCCATCTCCCTCACTTTACACACTGACAGTCACGGTGCAGGCAAGATGCAGAGCAAAAAACCATCTGCCGCCGACATTCCGCCCTCCCTTCCGTCCCCCTGCCTGTCTCATTTTATGTCGCTTCACGCATAGGATGGACGCACATTTAGGACGCTGCTCTAGGCATAGCTCATGTACAATGCTGCGTACGGGCCCAAAAAGTTTTTAAAATAAAAATAGAAATTGCAGCTAAAATTAATGTTGAAAATGTCGATCTATTCGAAGACACTTGTGATATGTATAATCATCATCATTATATCATCACCATTAGCAAATATTAAGGCATGTAAATTTGTTACAGTAATTTCTTGGTCGTTACTGAAGTCTGCCTGGTCTTCCCATTATTTTGGTCTATCATGTTTTCTTATTTCTTATGGTTTCGTATTTCGGGTTCTATCCGGTGGACGGGTTGTTTCCGTTTTTTGGCTCTTTTCATTCCTTTGATACTTGATTACGTCCTGAATTAAGATTTTAGCTGTTTCTTTCTTACGTTGAAACGTACATCTATGAAATTTCAGAAAATTATCTGTGGTATCAGTATCAGAAAAGTGGGGGTCTGTGGGACCCCCACGATCCTTTCTTCCCGCTTGTTGTATTTCTTATGCTGGCTACCCTGACCATTGCTTTAGTACCTTCTCTTTTTGTATCATGATATTTAGTGTGCTCTCAGTTTGCCAATTTACTGATTTTTATCCGTGTAGCAAGCTATTGTTTTGTTTGGGGTGCCCAGAGATCCCCGCGTAACCTTCTACGTTAGCAAAGGTGTCTTCAGTGTTGTACATTCTATTAGTTTGGGAACGTATTGCATGCTGTATTTTTACGTTAGGATTCTCCTGCAAAATTAATACTGAAGTACTACGAACATTTCAGGCCACTTTATATGTTAAGAAAGGTGTGGAAGAATACGCCAACTTTTGCTGAAAGCTGGAACAGAATATCGTTATTCACCGGCCTAGAAAAAGCAGTCTGCACGCAATTCTTAAAGATCAGGAAAATGTTTTCTTTGTTTATTGATTTGGTTTATTGATATGGTTGAGAGAATTACAGAATCCATCAACATCAAAAATGAAATGGATTTAGAGAGAAATAAAAATGATTGCAGCACCTATAAGACTGATAAAGGGGATATGAAGGCAGTAATGGTTTAACGTATTTTGGCTGGGTCTGTGAAATCAGAGCACCAAAATCTTGCTGAATTGTGGAATGTGGATAATATGGGTATTAAAATTCTCCATTGTACTTTGAATTTGAAAAGATTTCAATTTTTGCTACGAAACATGGGCTTGGATGAGACAACACGCGCAGGCCGATAGAAAAATTAATTCCAAATATTAGATGCTTTCCCAATGAATTTTCAGAGTTGTTTAGCAACTAAATTCTAAATAAATTGTTTAATTACACGCAAAAATGGTTAATAATAGAAGAAGAATATTATATTAATTTATTTTTTTAATAATTTAGCATATATCATGAAAAGAGTGTGGGAGTCTGGATACACCCCATGTTACCACTTTTGTTTCAAAAAGTCACGTTACCACTGCAGGGTTAAATAGTGGCTGCGATAGTACACTGAGGTGACAAAAGTCATACAAATATACAGGCATCGTATACAAAGGTAGTATCGTGTACAAAGGTATAAAAGGGCAGTGCGTTGGCAAAGGTTTCGTTTGTCCTCAAGTGATTCATGTTAAAAGGTTTTTGACGTAATTATGGCCGCAAGGCGAGAATTAAGAAGCTGTCAACGCGGAATAATAGTTGAAACTAAACGCATGGAACATTCCATTTCGGAAATCGTTAGGGAATTCAATATTCTGAGATCCACAGTTTCAAGAGTGTGCCGATAATATCCCATTTCAGGCATAACTTCTAACCTCGGTCAACGCAGTGGCCGACTGCTTTCACTTAATGATCGAGAGCAGCGTATCGTTGTTAGTGCTGACAGACAAGCAACACTGCGTGAAATAACTGCAGAAACCATTGTGGAACGAACGACGAACGTATCCGTGTGGACAGTGCAGCGAAATTTGATTTTAATGGGATATGGCTGCGGAATACAGACTCGAGGGCACTTGTTAACAGCACGACATTACCTACAGCACCTCTCCTGGGCTCGTGACCATATCGATTGAAGCCTAGACGACTGTAAAGACGTGACTTGGTTAGATGAGTCCCGGTTTCAGTTGGTAAGAGCTGATGGCAGGGTTCGAGCATGGCGCAGACCTCCTGAAGCCATCAATCCAAGTTGACAAGAGCAGCGGATGGTGGCTCCAAAATTATGTTTTGGAAAGGATTGGACTGGGTTCTCTGGTGCAACTGAAGCGATCATTCACTGGCAAAGGATATATTCAGCTGCTAGTTCATTTGCATCCATTCATGTACTTCATAGGCCCAAACAACGCTGGAAGTTTTTGGATAACAATGCGCCATGTCACCGGGCCACAATTGATCGCGATTGGTTCGAAGAACATTCTGGACAGTTCGAGCGACTGATTTAGCCACCCACCTCAATCGCTCGACATGAATCCCTACAACCGTTTATATGACATTCGAGAGGACAGTTCACGCACAAAATCCTGCACCTGCAATACTTTCGCAATTATGGACGGTTGTAGAGACTGCATGGCTGCCCCTGTTCAAGGGACTATTTTATTCAAGGGACCTTCATCTACTTGTTGTGTCCATACCACGTTGAGTTTCTGCTCTTCATCTTGCCTGAGAAGGTCCGACACGATATAAGGAGGTATACCATGACTTTTCTTATCTCAGAGAATATATAGTAGGGAGGTTGCTTCCGAGACTTGGAAAGATAGGTTCAAGTTTCGAGCCCCAACGGCGGCAAGATCTTCGAAACCAATTAATTGACTGCCGACCAACACTCGGCACTTCCAATTCTGACAATTCCAATGGTCAGCTGTGTTACGTGATTGTTTCTGCAGATCAGTTCTATCTAGATCTTCCTTCCCCAACCAGTCACCAAGCAATTGGCTAATTACCGTCCTTACGTGACCCATCCCCCATTGAACATATTATTTACGTACAGAGATGCTGTATCCATGGGCGAATGCCACGAAATATTGTCTCTGATCGTAGGAAAGCACAAATAGTCAACTTATGGGGCTACAGAATGGCACAATCTTTCTCGAACTAGTTTATTTCCTAATCCCTTCAGTCTGGGCTAGCTTGATTGGTATTGCCTCACCCTCTTTCCATCTGCTACCTCTCTCTCTCTCTGTATGTATGTGTCTACGTGTATATATATAAAGGGAAAAAATTGAAATCATTTTTGGGAAAATGTTGTTTCTGTGTTTCTGAAAGCACTCTGATATGGGCTATTTTCACAGAAAACTTTTGAGTGTTCGTGAAACTAAGAAATCATTTAAAGTACATTTACTAGCAGCAACAATAATGTTTAAAGGAAGTCTATAATGTAAATATTATCGATGTGAGAGATATTTAAAAAATACACTTGTGTAATTTAAAAAAATCAAAACAATATATCGAAATGTTGTTTATGTTTTTAGTACATTTACTATTATCCGAATAAGAAGTTTCAAGCAAAATATGTGGAGCCTCTTTTATGGAAACATTGTTTTAAAAATTATTTACATTCCATGCAAAATATTAAGTTTTAAAAAAAAGTTCTTGACCGTTTTGAATGTCAAATTTTGGAGAACTGATCCTTATAAGAGAAATTCTATTCATAGTTGTAGAAAGACACCGAACTTTAAAAATTTTTGAAAATTCAAAGAATTTAACGAAAATGAGACGTATCAATGTAAATGAGCCATTTTTATAAGAAGTTTTTGTTACATCCGTGAAAAAATTTATACAAAACATTTTGAGCCTTTTTGAGAAAATTTTGATTTTGTTGGGGCATTATGAAAAGTACCTTAAAAATAAAAATATTCTTTTCAAATTCCAAAGGCCACGACATCGGCTAGAACGAAAGGGAATGTCATTTTTTGTGAAAATCCTACTTACTGATTAGCCTCTTAGTGTTATTCAAAGACGAACAAACGATCAAAGGTCAATGAACGTACGGACGTTTCCCGTAAACCAATTTTTCGGTGTCAAGGATCGTGGATTCTAATTAAACAAAGTGTTTGAGAAATACATTTACATATGTGATATGTATATTTTAAAGGGTAAAACTGCGTCATACAACAGTACAAATTTCAGCCCTGTGTCAATAAACTTACAGTTCTCCAATTGGCGCTAAACATATTTTACAAAAATATGCTATGTAATTGGCTGTTACTGCTAAAATGTATTTTATACAAACATTTTTTCAAATCAATGATTAAACGAGAAGTTGGAGAAGGATTGAACACATTTTTAATATCCTCATTTGGAGTGTAAACTAGAAATATTACTTGTTGTGCCATTCAACCATAAATTATGTTGTCGTGAAAATGAAAGTTGAATCCGAATACAGAAACCTCGAATGACAACATAAAGCAAGATATTTTACGTCGTCTTCTTCTCATACATTGCACTCATTCTGACAGTAGGAAACATTTTGCGTGGAAAGCAGAGAACGTTTTCTAGGCGCGCCTGTGGTGTCGTGCCGGTGCACTGGGCCTCCCCTGGCTTCGCGTGGCGTGGCGTGGCGTCGCGTCGCGCCGGTCGCTCGCGCAGTGCGGGCTGCGTTGCACAGCGAACGGCGCAGCCCCCGAGGCGGGAAAGGGGCAGCGGGCGCTCGGCGGTGGCGCACGGCGGGCAGTTGGGCGCGAAAGCGCTCTGGCGGTTGCAGAAACGGTCGTCGCTGAGAAGTAGTTTTGAGTGGTTGAGGAACACCATTTGTTGGAAGGGGTACTTGCGTGAGAAGGGGGGGGGGATAAAGTAATAGTAATAATACAACTGGGGGTGATAGTTTTGATGGATAAAGTGGTGTGTAATATATTTTTGATTGAAGTATTACCATTATTGAGGACATCTTTTGAAAGTAACTTTTGTTGCTGGATTTGAAGTGGGAGTGACAATCCTTATAAATTGGTTTTAGATTGCCCACTGCCACAATCAAAATTTAAAGTGAAATTAGAAACGTAAGAAATATATGTTGTGACTTCTCTGATGGTCGATATCAAAATCTATTTAATATAATACTGTCTTGTAAGTCAAAAGACCCCTCCCCCACGTTAATATAAATACTTAATACGTATGTTTATTACAATTTATTTGTACATGCAGAATTACAAAATGGGCAAGATGGACGAGCAGCTACTGTAACAAGCGTAAACAAACAGAAGGCGCGGGAAATATAAATACTACATACATTTCGTATACAACAATTCGCATAGATGGAAAGGCAAAGTCCTTTGCAGATGAAACTAGTGGTGTTAAAGAATGGCACAAAATTTCCCGTATTAGTTTTCTATTTCCTTTGGTCTCGGCTAGCTGTGTTGTTCTTATACACCAAACAGAGGAAGAGAGAGAGACACACAGACGAACGGACGGACGTTTTGAAAAAAACACTCTTTCGGTAATAGGGGATCCCAAAACGTGTATTTCCGTTGAAATCGATTTTTCGCAGCAATATATAACTCTCTCTACACTACATATATTACTCCGTATATACGTACGTATACGGGAAAGTAAAAACTATGTACACAGAGGCCATAGGAATGAGCAGACGACAGAAAATCTCCCTTTCCTGTCGAACCAAACAGATCGCAGATAGGTATACTCTAGTCTTCGCATTAGATGGGAATTCATTAGAAATTAGGAATGTAAAGAAATAATGGAAGTACTCTCCATACATTTAATTAATTAATTAATACAATTATTTATTATTTATTCATGTAATTACGGAAACAATACCGCATCAGAATTCCCACAAGTTAGGAATGTAATTACTTAGGAAGAACCTGATGTCAAGTTTAGGAGGGGAATGATGTGTTTCATTTTTATGTTCTAAAAATATGAGAATGACGTTCAATATTATAATGACAATATTGTATAAATTTAACAGTCGAATATTGCACAGAGAATCCGATTTGGGAAATTTTGTTATACATTAGAGTTGAGATCGCTACTCTTTATGACTGCGAGAGAATTAATTTATGTTAGGAAGTAAAGGGTTGAGGCACTCACATGCAGTGGACTGATACGGAAATTTAATTTATACGAAATGCATTGATCAATCATTTTTCGGTGAAATTATTCATAAATCAATAGTACTGCGTGTACCAGATTTTCGATAGTATTTATCGAACAGGACGCCTTAGATAGTAGAAGAAATTTAAGTGATAATTAGACGACGGTAGAAGATAAAAGACACCACGGGACATTTTACTTAGGCCCGAGATCTCCCGAGAAGCTAACAGAAGCGCGTGAAAAGTTAGCATAACCAATAAAGATCTATAGATTATTTGATCAATGGATAAGAAACTTAAGGATCCAAAAGAACAATTTAATTGACATTGCGTAAGAACCATTCATTATCAAAGTTAATATGTACTCAGATAAAATTAAATCATAGTTTCATATGTTTCTCAAGTTTATAAATGAATAAATGTTATATTTGAAATAAGTCTGATCAATTGGTGGTGAGTTGCAATCAATCAAAACTATTCTTATTTAGATTAAATTTCCATAAATCGCCGTTCGTACGAATGGCCTTTCTGCATAGGACAACGTAAGTATCTATCAGTCGTATATCGATACCCAGTGTATCATGAAATGTGAGTATTTAAATATCATTAAATGTTACTCCGCAATTCAATAATATTTAAAATTAATAAGAATTGTTGTAGTACTGAATTTACGTATGAGCAACACAGGCCAATAGTAGCAAGAAAATTCATGTTTTCTTTTACGCAAAAATTAAAACATAAATATGAATCTTTATTATTATCTTTAAATATAAATCTTAATTATTTATCTTTATTATTGATATTAGGTATGTTGTGTGAAATAATGAAATAAGTAGAAATAGTTCAGAACCATTTGAATGGTTTGCGCAACGTGGGGCAGACAAAATTAAATATTCATAGATTTGTAGAATTATCTCAATTGTAATGCCCTGACAAAACGGAAGGATAGCAAAAGTGAACTTCCTATTAAAGTCATAAAAGGGACATAATGTAAACTAGTTACGAGTAGAAATTAGAGTAGAAAGCTTATCCTGCTTGCAGAGTAATTGTGACGTGAGCAAAGTAGGTGTGGTATGACTGCGTTTTCATCAGAACTGAATTGGTTGTTTGGAAGCACATGAAAAAGGAATATTGGGGTATAAAGAAAGGGGAATGCGTTGGTCGAGTTGGCGAGAATCGCCCGCGGCGTGGCCCAGAGGCGCTGGCGTCGGGGGCATCGCAGCGATGGAGGCGCGCCCGGCGGGTCCAGGAGCGCTGGCGTGCGGGGGAGGGGCGGCGCCCGTCGCGGCGAACCCGTCGCGCCCGCGGCGACCGCTGCCGCCGACGCGGCCGCAGCCGCTTTTTGTTCTGCGCCCCTGACCCGGATTTAGAAAAATTTTCATCAGGAGCTGTCACTGAAAAATTCAAACCGATCATAAAAAGTCATGGCAATTGTTAAAAATGTTGGATATACTTCATACAAGAGAGACGACGGGGGACTCGGTTTTTGTGTCTGTTAATGAGCGGGTTTTAATCATTTTCAAAAGGCTGAAATCCCGGACGGGGAGCGGTAAAAAAAGAGAACGCGGGAGGGAGAGCGAGAGGGGAGCGCTTTCCATTACTCCACTTTCAACTGCCCGCCGCAGTGCCGCACCGCGCCGCGCCGCGCCGCCGCGCAGGGGGCCACGCTGCTTCCGGCACCGCCGTCACTTCGTCGCTGCGACCGCGCCGCGCCGCGCCCCCGCTCCCCGCACCCCCCGCGCCCGGCACCCGCACTGCGCACGCCCCGCTTCCGCCGCCCCGTGTTCCACTCCCCACTCCTCGCTCCCCGCGCTCCGCTCGCCACTCTTCGATCCCCTCGTACCATTCCCGGCGTCCCTATCCCCGGTCTCCGCGCCTTCCCCGCTCCCCATAACCCTACCCCCTCCCACGCCCCGGTTCCCCACACTATGCTCCAGACGCCACACTCCACACTCCTCGCTCCCCATACCTCTTCCTTGCTCGTTCGCCTATTCGCCATTCCCCGCGTCCCGGTTCCCGCATCACACTCCCAACCCTTCGCTCCATGCTCCCCCCACCTGCCACCCTACTCCTAGCGCCCCACTCCCCTTCCCCTTTTCCCCTCTCCCTAACTACACTCCCGACGCTCCGCTCCACGCACCTCCCTCCACACGCCCCACTTCCCGTGCCCCGCGCCCCGCTCCCCTTGGTCAGTGCCGGACCGAGTGACTCCGCCGCCGCGGCGCCCACGTTGCACCGCGAGAATGTCCCGGTCGCTTCTATTCTCTTTCACTTTTGCATTCCTCGCAACAACCCTGGGCAGACCGAACTTCTCTCGCCCACTCAATTCGCGCTCACATTGCACTGCTGTGCTTCTGCTCGCTGAATCACACAATTGCTTACGTCTGCTCTGTCCGTTTCGCCTGAGTCACTGTGAATTTCGTCTCTTCCATGTAGCAACTTCTGCAAGCAATGTGGTCGTTTCGTCGATATTGGTACCTGCTAATATTCCGCCTTTGCCTCCGGTTCGTATTTCCTAAGCGCTTCGATTCTCCCAAACCTTTTAGATTTTGTCCTCACGTTACGTATTTCCCATTTCAATTGGCTTTCTCGCATTTCCTTCACTTTTACTGTCGAGTTCGCCCCCTTCCCTCTACCCGATGGGTCTCCTTTCCGCCTCCTTGCCGTCACGTCCCCTTCACTCCTACCCCATTATGACCCTCATACTCCTCCGCTTCCGTAACCTCCACCTAATTCCCTGGAGCATATTCCGAATTTCCACCGGCGCTCCATCTCCATATCCGTCACGTGTCTCGCGCCTTCCCCCTCCCGGCCTCGCTGCCTCACGTGCTGCCTCGTTGGGTGCGGGGTGGGGGCGCCTGGCAGGCAGGGCTCGTCTCAGGGCGCGTGCCGGCGCGGTGTCGCCACCCCCCCCTTCCGGGCCCCGCCCCCACCCCCGCCACACGAGTGCCGGAGCGCCGCGCCGCGCCACGCGCGCCGCGGGGCTCGGGGCTGCTGCAGCGAATTAGAATGGGGCGCCCGCGGGGCGAGCCGTACCCGCGTGAATGAGAAACCTCGGCGGGCGACCGAGGGCGCATTGTGCGTGCATGAGATTGCGCGCGTCGATTCGCGGCGCGACGGGGCGCGTTATGGCGCGCCGGCCCCATTGTCTCGCCAGGCGCCTTCTTGCCGGCGCGGCGCCACGCTTGGCGCACACGCCCTGCACACTGCACGCCCCATTAGCAAGCCACTGTGTCGTGTCCATTGATGGAGAAACGGGAAAACGACAAAATTCGTATATTTAAATACTACTTCTAAAATCTCTGTAGTTTCCGTTAATAAATTGCTAGCAATTGTGGTTTGGACCTGAGAATGCTTAAAAACGCTTCTCTAAGACAAGGATTCCAAACTTGTTTCTATTATCGATCTCATTTAAAACAATGGTTTGTTTAATCGTCCCTGTTATGTTTTTTTCTATAATCCCGATTGTTTAATTTAAAACTGGTTTTAGGAAAAGAATGTATCGGATCTCGAAAATTATGTGTAGGATCAAGAAGATGGGGTAATAAAAGTTGTTCTTATCAACTGGACTCATCCAATGATACCAAACTAATTGGGCCCATCCAATAGTACTACGCCCCCGAGGGGGGGAATAAAACGTTAAATGCAAACCCTCGTTTTCATTGCAGATTCGGACGCCATCTATCACGAAACTGAAAACCGTTAAATACAAAATTTACGTATGTGCCTCAGAAAATTTAATTCTGCAATAAAAAATCAAGGTTACTATCAAACTTATTTTTATTTTTCTATTTGTATAAAATAAAAAAGTTTAATGGTAACCCTCGATTTTTATTGCAGAATTGAAGTCTGGGAAGGGGGGGAAGAAATATGTAAGTTTTGTATTTAAAAGTTTTGAGTTTCGTAGTAGCCGACGTAGTAGATCGACCAAAAACAAAATACCCGGGGTAGGGTGGGTCGATTTTGATATTATTGAAAGGGCCCCGTTGATACAAATTTCATTACCCACTTTTCTTGTTGCGATGAGTAGTTTTCGAGATATTTCCAAAACCAATTTTAAATGAAACATACTGAATACAGTGAACTATGTACTTTTAGCACACATAATGACACATAAATGGCTTACAATAATTTACGCAAGAACATGAACAAATGATTTGAAAAACAATTGTTAAAACTGTGTTATATTTTTTATTGTATTGTCATTTTTAATTTTACAAATATAAACAAGTTTTTAAAGCAAAATCACAAATTGTAGTTGCACGAAAGTTCGATTTTCATTCATGTAAATGATAATCTAAAAGAGGAACCGCATTAGGTGACTCAGGGCATCAATTGATGTCGCTGCAGTGCCTCTGACCAGGAGATCCTAAGGTTCGGGTCACGACGGTAGAAGATTTTCGGCACTAGCTAGATAGCTAGGAAGATTCAAGCGCTGTCTGGAGGAGAAATCTAGAGCCCGGCTACTTTGACAGGCAGATTTTCGTGGTTTCTCCCATCAATACAAGCGAATGCCAGAGCAGAACGCTAACCAACATTCTACGGACCACGCGTGATTTTTTCCTATCCTCATCCCTTACTTACACTTACATGCACTACACTACCACATATGTCGGGGGCTAATTAGGGGGCCGGTTGGGGCTGTTACATTACTCCTGGTTGGGGGAAACTCCGGCGCCGGATCTCGCCCTCCAGCGGGGAATGATCACACTCACCTCCCGCGATATAAACAAGCACTAAACGCAAGGGACTAATGATCATTGCCCAATATCACTAATCAATTAATCAATCAGTCGAAAATAGAAACAAATTATAGATTATTATTCGATGCAAACGTAAGAGAAACAAATATTAAATATCAGAAAACAAGTTATTATCAATCTCATTATTTTTTGGTAACCAGTGTTTACTTGACTCCAGTGCCCGGTGTAAATTTTGCTCGCAACCTCCAAATGAACCCTTGATCATCATTGACCCCCCAGGAATATCATCGACCCTTTATTTTATTTTTTTATTTATTTATTTGTCAAAAAAACTGTATATGACGTGTGGGGAAAGAATTTTATCTGCGCACATTTTCTTGAGGGCCAGAATTTTATTTAAAAAAACACGAAAAAAACGAAAAAATGAATTTAGAAAATAATTATTTTGGAAATATAAAGATATTTGAAAAATGTTTTTTCCCGAGTTATAGAAAAGCAATTTCAACTGTAAATGAACTACGAGCGAAAGGAGTGCTCAACAAAACGTGCGCACAGTGAAGCTACATTTACGTCCAGAAGCAAAACAAGGGGCCATCTCAGCATTTGCTCAATGGATCAGGGAAACTGGACAAAAACCTGATCGAGATGGGGGTCATTGACCCGGAAGCTGAAGTACATTACTTGTTACAGGCGTATTAAATATTTTTTTAAATGTATACAATGCAAACATAAACTAATTCATTGGCTTTAGCGGATCGATATCAAACACCTTTAGAACTCTTACTCTAAGACGTAAATTGTTCTACAGGTACAAAAGGTTTTTATCTGGCAATTGTGCATCTTTCTGTATATTTTTACTATTTGTAAAACATCATTATTTCATGATTATTAAAGAAAGCATGTTACAAATTCTTTAAAATCTGATGTAGTATTCATTCCCCTCGACGGTTCTAATAATTATGTTTTGCTGTTCCCTCAACAATTTTGAATTCACTGGAATTCAGCAAATTTTTTTATCACAATAACAAAATAGAACAGTTATTTCGGGTGTTACAAATATAGATATCATTTAACGTCATTTTATTTTACTACATGCCTCAACTGGATAATCTACATAGTTTTAAAGATACATGATTGTATTGAAATATTAAAATAACTTAATTGGCGCATTTAAATTTAAATTTAATTATAAATTAATTTTACAACGAAAAACTGGAACATGTTATTTTCATAATTACACAACGTCGTTATATACAAAATCAAATACATTTTGCCCTAAATGAGGCTATTTTAATGACACTTAAATCTGCAAACATTTTACGACACATAACAAACCCTTACCGTTTGCTCTGCTTTTATAAACAGTAACATGTCATTAGGGAATGGGTTTCTGTCAGAATGTCAAGATAAAAAGTTATGTATTTACTTATGGCCTGCAGCAGCAAAAATGCTATAAAATATAATACATTCACTGTACAACCGTTCCTTCAATATCGGAATATCAAAAATGTTTCTGTTGCCTGTTGCAACGTAGGAATAGTCAATATTTCATGGCGATCTACCCATTCCTTGGAGTTACGCTGTTGCAAGACGTCAGCAATGTCATGAGCACTGACGCATCTAGTATGAGACCGATTATAAGTCGATAAGTGCAGTGTGAGATGAAACGAAATAACACAGTCAAGTATTTTCTTATTTCAGCCAAAATCAAAACTTTCACTTTTTTTGAATTTTTCTCGGGTATTTTGGTTTCTAACACAACGAAATACAATTCACACGTGACAGGAGGTTGCAAGTGTTTTTTCAATTCTGTGCGTATTAAAAATTAGTAACAAGGATATTAGTACAAATGTTCCTAAAAGTACATACTCAACACCTATATTTAAGTAACATTTCATTTTTCATTCATTCTTTAAATTGAAAATGAGCAAAAATAATGTAAAACATATTTTTCAGTGTTCAGTATCTCAGTTTTTTGGAGAAAGAACGTCGACTGGCTTGTTATTACATGAAATATACGAACGTCATATGTCAATTAATATTAACATATTCCTAATTGAAGTAATTAATTTTCACCCATGTTGCGGAATTAAATAAAGCCACTCACGTTTTCCAAAACTTATTAATACTCTTGCCCTGAGAGCTACGCGCACCTCATTTGCCCGAACAGGTGCGGAACGATCGCGTGAACAGCTGCGGAACGATACAGTGACATTCCTTCCCAAAATGTCGAGTGAGTGAGTGGTTAGTGTTTTCACCATCACTCTATACAAATCGATAAACATACCTTTAATGTTATACGCATGCCCCGTTTGGATTAATGCATCAGCTACAACCATAAACTACAAATAACACAAAATATATTACTTCGATTAGCAGCTCACGCATTAAGGTTTATAACGAACAAACAATTACGCAAACAATTGAATATACCATCCATCACTAAACAAATAGCCCATCACTCCAATAACTTTTACTGCAACATCAACTCTGTACCGTATGCAATCCTCTATAACCCCGCCTCAACTTACGTAATTTCAGAACGAATTAAAATCCTATACCCATTTGACGCCTTCCTAACAATTTGCTTACAATTGTTAAGATTAGGCGCTGATTGTAGGTACCTACCTCTTATAGTGATAGTTTTATGATTATGAGATAAGAATCGTTTTGTAAGACAACTAATACATAAGATAAAGTGTACTGTGAACTACGAGTATGTATTAATAAAAGAAAATTAAACACATATTTAAAAAACTTAGTGTTTCCGGACACAACTAGGTCATCAGCCGCGTAAGTATAGTGTGTGTAATGGCCCAGCAGGTGGTGGTGTTCCTCCCTCGCTCGGGACATCCGACGTCCACAAAGATGTCATGGCGGGTTTCCTTCTCAAGGAGGGGGCGCCGCCCCAGCCCCGCCCCAGCCGGACCCAGCTCTATGTATAAGCCCTCGACTGGGTATTCCAAGTGTGGAAAGGTAGTCATATGAGAGGAAGTTGTGTGTGTGTGTGGAAATGAACAGCAGGGATAATGATGAGGAAGGAAAAATCGCACACGTTCTGTCGTCCGTTTATTAGGGTACTGCTCTGGCATTCGTTTGGAATTCTCGGAGAAACTCTTGGAAACTGTCGATCGGAGGAACCGATCGCCAGAATTCTTCTCGAGGAAGCGGCTGAAGTCGACCTAGTTCTACCCAGCAATACATAGCTAGTGTCGAAAATTATCCCCTGTCGGAACACACGAGCCAGGGCTTCTCGGTGAGGAAAAGTGCAGCGGCAACGCGTGTTCTCCCCGAGCCATCTCAGCCGGCGCGGAATGTCGAGTGGCGCGGGAGTGCGCGCGCGTTGATCAAGCTTTATGAGCGCCGCGGCCGCGCGCGTCCCCAAACGCGTGCGGGGCGGCTCGCCGCAGTCACGCGTCGCTCAGCGCGCGGGCGAGAGGGCGGCCAGCGGAGCCCCCGGCGCGGCGCGGCGCGGCGTTCGCCCCAGTAATTTAAGTGCTCGCACGCGCGCTGCCCCGCCCACCCACTCGGTCGCTTCACAGCTGCCCTCTCTGCGGTTGCAGGTCCGCCGCCGCCGCCGCCGCCGCCGCCGCCATGCCGCCCCCGGCGCGGGGCATGGCGCCGCCGCTGGCCGCGTTGCTCTGCGCGTCGCTGCTCATGGGATGCGTTCGCGCCAAGACCGGTGAGTAGCCGCTTTGCGCCGATTGCTGCCTAGAGTGGGATGAATTGGAGATTTTTATTCTTCTGAATTGTTTTACTTGTTGATTTTTGAGATGTAATAACGAAACCCGAACAGCTTCTGTCAGATAGATAAATAGAAAGATTTGGTTTATTTAGCCTTCTTGGCTATTTGTTACATAAAACACATATTTAAATACAGTGCTTACGTCTATAGGGATACTCTATTAACTATTTACAAATTTAATTTTCTACTTTTAGGTGTTTTATATTTTTCTTTTAAATTCTTTATTTTGTTCACAATTTTTTATTTCTAATGGCAATTGTTTTGTATAACTCAATCCCTTTTTCAAATAGTCTATTTTTTGCCTGTACAATTTTACTGAAATTAATTACTAAATGTTGTCATTGGCTTATTTCCCTTGTTTTATCTTTCACTCTTTGGATTTTGTGAACTAAATCTCGCGTTATATGATTTTTTAATTAATTTAAGAATAAAAATTGTCGTCCTCTAGTGAATTCTCTCTTTTATTGACATACATTTCAGTGTCTAGCATTTCTAGCACTGGAGTGTATCTATTGCATTGAATTATTACCCTCCTTCATTTTTTGTATCTGAAATTTTTTAATTACAGTTTTTTGCTCCAACTAATATTGTTGCACAGTAATCAAATGTGCTTCAATTATGGATTTATATATCAAACATCTTGTGTAGCCATTTATACATTGTCAAATTCTGTTTAAAATATTAATATTTTTCAGTTTGCTTTACTCTATACTCTACATAATCCTTAAAATTTAATTTACTATCGATAATTACTCCCAAATATTTGATTTTTTAACCCCGTTGTATTTCCTTTAAATCAGTTGTGAGTCATTTAGGAGGAGAGGATTAGTGACGCGAGAGTGCAAAGTGGAAGTGCCGAAGTGGAAGTCGAAAATGATCTTGAACCGCCTAAGAGCCTTGTCATATACATGTGTGTAGGGCTTCGTCGTAGTGTGGGTTTGGTGAGGGAGAGGCGGCGTGGCGTGTCAATCGGCGGTATCTTCGGCCAATGACGAGTAATGTGGGACCAGCTAAGGGCCGCTTGTTTTGTGTAGTTTTGTAGAGGGCGGCGACGCAGTCAAAATGCAGGAGTTAAAGAGGAACTTTTTTCAGTTTTTCTAATTAATTCCGTAACTAATTCCAGTACTATTCTAGATATCCAAGATAACTTCTAACTAATTCCAGTACTATTCTAGATAATTTCTAACTAATTCCAGTACTATTCTAGATATCCAAGTACAAGTAATGGATTAATGTGACTATAATTTTTCCTCCAACTTGAAATGTTGAATGTGTACAAATACTACCATTTTCTCATTAAATAAAGTGAAAAATGAAATAAACTCATATCCTACTAACATCTTTACAGCCTTTTTGAAGTTCGTTCCTGGTAGTAATTTCCATTTTTCGTTCTTTTTAAATTAAAAATGCTCTCCTTAAATTCTGCATTTTTTAATGAATTATATTTTCCTTATGATTATAGATTTGGTGCTGTTGTTAATAATTCGATAATAGAGAGTTCCAGATTTCAGGAATTGAATATATTAACATGCGATTTGGATATTTTTGTATTTTCTCTCAGTTTTCCAAAAACAACGAATTACAGCCAAATTACATAATAAATCCCGTAATGTTTGGCTTCTGTTAATGATGGTACAACTTTTACACTGACATAACATACAAACTGTCTCTTTTACGCCCTTCTTTAACAATGACTTCATTCAGAAACAGTCTGCGCCCTTGCAATTCAAATGTTTGAAAAACACACCGATATCAAGAAGTAATCATATTTACTTCAGTAAAAATATTAAAATTAATGCCAGGGAGATGGATGCTGAAGGTCTTAACATGCTTGAAGACTTGATGACCTTGTATCTCATTTAATTCCTTGAGCACTGGAAAGAAATTAAGGAAAATGTAAAAAGCATTTCGTAAAACAAAATAACAAACAAAAAAGGAAACAATGGCGTAAAAAATCCTTCTTTTGAAATTAAATTTTTGCATGTCCTGTTTTCTTCCATTGATATAGTATCGCCTTGGCCTAGAGATTGCGGGTTAAAAAGGCAATATATAAAGTTGTATTCAAATGACTTTATAAGAAATACAATTGCAGAGGTGGACAGCTAAATGGTCTTAATCAGTTTCTTCCGTTTTATTTGATACAGAGGTTCTTTTTAATTGAGGTTGAATCTTTTTAAATAACCATTACATAAAGTATTTACTACGAACTGAACTTAAAGTAATAATAATGATAAGAAAAAGAAGACAACAGTAATAATAAAAATTATTTTCTTGACTAAAATATAATTTTTATTTCGTCTCGATTGTAGTTATAGTGTTGAAATTAAATTGGGACTGGCCACTGGAGAGGCCAAAGTGATTATTTTAGCAGTTGTTTACGATACAACAGTTCTGAATCGTATCGAGCGGTTCTGTCAACGCATTATTTATGACTAAAGCGTATATTAGTAGATGAATATATTTGAATAACGTTGTAATTATTTCAAGAACGTGACTAAACAGAAAATCTCTTCCACATAAAAAAGTTGTTTTCATAGAGTTCGAAGTGTTTCGCAGAATGGAGACGTATATGATACACTTTCATTGAAAATGCTTCATTTATATGCATTGTAAAATTATCTGCTATTGCATAAATTATTAAATTTTCCTATTTTCATCTGCAGTGCAATTAATATAAACTCATTTCTATACTCTACCCAACCTTTGGGATAATGGTTTAGAACACACAAACAGAAGAATTTCGCTGTAATTCAGTCCGTCCTTTGAATGTCTCTAATTCATAATGTAACATTTTCAGATAAATTCTGTCAATTTGAGGAAATATTAATATGTTTGGGAAAATCTCTGCAACACATGAAAAATAATCTTAAATGTTTCTGTATTTCATTAAAGTAAAAGTTCGTATCCATTTTACAGTGTGATTGATTATTTCGTGATTTCGAGCCCATCAACTGCTAAGGTCATTAGTACCGTAAGTGTAAAGCATGATTCTTCTCGGTAGGTGGCGTTGATCTTCCCCGGTGAATGGTGATATATTGCGCCGACCTACACGCCAGCTAGCGTTTTTCACAAACAGGTTCTATCCTCTACCAGCGGGGCACTGCCCCAGCCGGGACAAGCTCTAAGCTCCCGGCATGTGTAGTCCATGTAATTGTGTGTGTAAGAAACGGATGAGGATAGCAGAAGGAAGAGGAAGGAAAAATCGTGCGCGGTCCGTGACTCGTTTGTTAACGCATTCTAACATTCGACTGATGTTGATCTGAAAACCTAGGGCAAACTACCGATCAGAGCAGCCGGCCGCAAGAATTCTCGTCCAGACAGTAACTGAATCCAACCTAGCAATGAATTTAGTGTCGAAATTTCTGCCTCCGTAATCGTCGGAACTCAGTTGACATCAGTTGATGCCCTGAGGCACCTAATCCAGTTTTATGACGTGAGACCGTGCTTTGTTGTCGTGAATTAAGACGTGTGAAACTATCTTGTCTTACATTATATTTAATAATCCCACAAACATTTGTCATGTTTCTACGATTTATATGGGTTTTCTTAATCGATACAATTCATTTATAATGTTTGTATACTTCATGAGTGGAATAATATTACAGTTATCTGTAGTTGTATTATTGCTTCCACATAAACTTTCACGTCTCAGTTTTAATATTCCAACCGCGTATTAATTTGACGCATTTACCACACGAGCGTAAACACGACGTGAAATCGTAATAAACTTGCCGTGCCCTCGAGTTCTCGGACTCAACATACAGATATTCATATCGCAATTCACTCTTGCAGTGCAATTGGAGCTTGCAAGTCACGTTCGCACATGAATTAACCACATACCGCATTTTACGGCGCAAGACGCATCGCAAGCTCGTTCACACTACCTTTGGCAGGCGGATGTTTCATATTCGAGGCGCGTCGCCTTCAAGTTGCGCGACTCCACGGCTTTCTGAATGTGTTGGGGCGCGAGCGCCGCGCCGCGCCGCGCGCCGCCAGCGAGTTTTGCGACGGCTGCTCCGGAATGCTTCCGAATGGGGCCCGCCGCGCACACTGGCCCGAAACCCAGCGAAGGCGCGCACGCGAAGAAATAAACAAGTAAATGAACTAAATAATTGAAGAGCTCGGGAGTAATAGATGTTAACCCTCCTAGTTAGAGTTTGTGTGATATTAACATTTTAGCACGCTTCCATCTGTTTTCCATACACTGATTCTTCAGTAGTCAAAATAACGGCGTAATTGTCCTCGTTATTGTTTCTTATGTTGTCATCGTTATGTACCCATTTAAACTCCTTCCAGCAAAAATGTTCATTTATATCGTGCGAACGTTTTCACGTGATTTACCATGTTTTCATCTGAATCCTTCAAATACGTAAATAAGTAAATAAAATGAAACAGTTTCGTAGAATCTAAAAACCTAGTATGAATTTCACTGATTTAAATATCGGTATTGCATTAGTTCAAAATCCCTCATAAAAGATGCATATTTTCTCCTTATGATAATAGAGGCGTTTAACCCTCGTGTATAATATACGAAGGTTAAAAGTAACTATTAGGTTATATTATGTTTTCTCCTTCACATTGGATTAGGTATTTTTATATTATACGTCTTGTAAACTTTAGTTGTTATTGCAAACAATTATTTAGTGTATATTGTAATATTCGTATAAATTATCATAAAATATTGCGCGATTGTTTAGGACAGTCATGTGATTGTTTACGACAGATTATCTGGACTAAATTGCAATAGGATACTTGCTTTCAAAGAAGAAATACGAGCTTCTTATGCTCCTGCCTTTCTTTCAAAGTTATTTGGTAAAACATATCGATAATCAAATACGAGCTTTTTATCAAATACAGTTCGGGGGCTAGATTTCAAAAACAAATTGACAGGGAAGAAGACAGACGGGCTTTTTCTCTTCATAAATTACCAAATGTTTTATTGCACCAAAATATCGAGATTTTATTCACATTATTAATCTTTTTCTATGGTCCATGTATGGACATGGTACGTATACGAGGAAGTGAAAAAATATAATGACCCATTGTTCCAAAATGAAAAACTTTTGGAAAACGAGGGATAGAACGCCTGTAATAATAATACGCCTGTAACAAGTAATGTACTTCAGCTTCCGGGTCAATGACCCCCATCTCGATCAGGTTTTTGTCCAGTTTCCCTGATCCATTGAGCAAATGCTGAGATGGCCCCTTGTTTTGCTTCTGGACGTAAATGTAGCTTCACTGTGCGCACGTTTTGTTGAGCACTCCTTTTGCTTGTAGTTCATTTACAGTTGAAATTGATTTTCTATAACTCGGGAAAAAACATTTTTCAAATATCTTTATTCTCTAAAATAATTATTTTCTAAATTCATTTTTTGGTTTGTTTTTTTTAAATAAAATTCTGGCCCTCAAGAAAATGTGCGCAGATAAATTTCTTTCCCCACACGTCATATACAGTTTTTACTGTTTTTTGACAAATAAATATCTATATCTATCTAGAAGAGGGGCGCTTTGGAAGACGACGTTGGTACGGAGGTGTGATAGGCAACTTGCCTTGCTTTCAATTACTGCAGGATGTAATCATGGATGGCAACCATAAGTGTGCGGCTTCTAAAACAAGAGGAAGGACAACTATTTTTCTGGAACCCTTCGTCCCTCACTGAGCCCCCTTTTTTCTTAAACTTTGTATTTACAAATTACTAATTTTTACTAGTAAATAAGTGAAACATGACGCAAGAAAATTGAAATACATTTAATAATATAATTAATAAATACAATTTTATGTTGAATCATTTGCAGGGTTGCCAGATAGTTTGGAGAGCTTCTTCCCGAAATGTTGTGTATAAATTCCGTAAATTGTCAGCTTTAAAAGGGAGAATCAAGAATTGGTCATATTTTCGGAAACAAAATGTTTTATTACGGGATGGTTTCATAATTTTCAGAGGGGTCAAGCCTCCTCCCCCATGCGCAGTTCTACTATGGCTACAATCAATGAAAGATGTCTTTCGGCCGATACATTAATACTGTCAATAACAGAAAAAATAACTTTAAGCGCGATTTTTAGAATTGCAAATTAATTTCGTTCTTGAAAAGTCATGTAATTAACTATTTTGTAGTATTCGTTCGTTTCTATGTAGGACAAGTGTGAACATACCATGAACTGACATGAAGGAATTCCATTGTGCTCACCTCAGCATCTGCATTGGGTCTGGACGATCCCATTGTATCTGATGAAACTGGGCAATGGCATGCGGAATGATTAGTTGCTCTGACACTATGAGCGACGTTAATGGAGCGTGCTTTGACGAGAGAACCAAGTACATGATGCTCGGTATTCCTAATGAAGGACCTATTCCGATTGTTACAACATCCCTCTATTGGTCAAGTCGCTATGTTACACAGCGCATTCTGCAGTATTGCACTGAAAACCCACTGTCGCAGTGTGGTTTATACCTATGAGTGATGCGAAATTTTAACACTTCTTCAACAACTCCGAGAAATATACAAATTTGGGACGTTAACGGAAAATAATAAACCGACACATCAAAATATCATTTATGATCAAATAGCAAACTAAAATCATAGTTCTGGGTTTTTATTTTATTATTTTATTCTGTTTATTACAATATCATACATTTAAAAAACACCTATCAACATGACTGCAGAAAGTACGTTCTGTTTTAGCACCACAAGTTTGTATTATGTATTGCAAATACTATAACAATTAAATTTAATCATATTTGTTTCATTTGTAAAAGTTAGAAATGACTACTTCTTCTGGCTATCAAAATAAACGCAGGTTTGCACCGAAGGCGCTTCGTTTCAATTGTCTGAATTTGACATTTCAAGGTATAACTGAGTTTTTAGTGTGACGGAAATTACAATATTTCAATAGTATGTAACTATTTCCAATAACGCGAGAAAGTATGTGCTGTTGTAGCACCACTAATTTCAGCGTGTCTGGCACTGATGGGAGAAACGACGAAAACCTGCTGAGTACACCAGCCAGCCTCGAGAATTCTCCTCGAAAAAGAGGCTGAATTCGATCTCAGTTCCTAGCTACTGTCGAAAATCTGCCACCGTTGGGCCTCGAACCCTACAACCTGTTGGTCAACGATGCTGCACAGGCGGCAATGTTGCCTCTGGGCTTTCGTAGAGAGCTTGGAGGCGACGCTCGGAGAAGGGAAGTTACGACCTGGGGTCGTCCTTTCGGACCACTGTGGGGCGCGCTACGCGGGGTAGTGGCGCACGCGCCGCGCTGTGACAGCGCCGTAGTAAATGAAGTCCCCGTCACCATCGGATATGTGTGCGCGCGCGCGGCGGCAGCGACGGCGGCTCGCGGAGTTTATAGAGCCCGTCATAATCCGCTTCGGCGTTCGTGCCCCAAATGCTTATCGTTCCTCGATTGTCACGCGCTCCTTTTGGCAGCCAGGCGGGCCGGTCGCCCACGCTACCTGCCCGTTACGGCCGCTCCCGATGCGAATGGCTGTGCGAGAGGGACTGAGGGGAAGGGAGAAGGGACGAGGAAGACGGCAGGGCTGGGCAATGAACAAGCGCTATGCAAATCCAAGCGAGTCGACTGCTGCCATCCCGGCGAATCGCTGGACGGGACCGGGGGGCGTAGAAGGTTCTAGGCTCCTGGAAGGCCCCCCCTGGGTCAGATCTCGGTACTCGTCGGTTAGGCGGCCAAGTAGCCCCTGAGGTCGTTCGAGAACGCGAGGAAGAAGTAAAAAGGGCCCTTCGGAGATACGTGTGGGACGTGGGAGCCTCGTTGAGATCGGAAGGAGTTCTGCTGTATGGTTTGTAGACGTGGAGAGGTGACTGACTCAGCAACGTAGAGTGGGTAATACTGAATTAACGTTCGCCTGTGTATTTGAAAACAGAATTTCTTTTTCATGATTATTATTATAACTGTATGTATCCTTCTAGAAAAATCAGAACATGGAAACATAAATTAGTTATTTTATGTGGGTTCAAAGCAATCCAAATAACTGCAGAACCGTTGAATTTGCATGTTTTTGTTATGCATTCCTACTATTTACTGACTACAATGTATACTATTTTTAGTATTTGTTCGGCTTTAAATACTTAGTTTTACTTCATTGATCATTTCGCTTTTGGTTCAAACATCGGGATTTTAGAGGGATAATGTGTATTGAAGTCTCCCTACAAAATATGTACAAAAATAATACCTCAGAGACTAAAACCTACATTGAAAACTCTATTGTCCGAAGCAAAAATAGTCTTCGGAATAGTAAGAAGCTCTTCTGAGAAAATATTTGCACTGCAGAAAATTATAGAAAACAAGATATTCACTAAAAATATGCATTTCCTTTTCGCAGATTATGTCTGAGGATTTGAAAAAAAACAGGTCAATATTATACGATATTCTAACACTAAGAATAAATAGTGTAATATTGTATCTCGTAGAAGTGATCATAAATTTGTATGCATAATAATAAAAAAATCAAATTTTGAAAGATGCATCAAAGAGACCAGAAAAAGTTAAGCTTGAGGTTCAGTAAAGCTTTAGTATTTATTTCTCTTCCTTTCATCTTACAACAACTGAACCCGTCTGAAAATTTCGTACATTTTGACTTTATTGCATGTTTTGATAGCCAGCGGCAGGGGCTACTTGACCCACAAATGATTGTCACACATTGACCCACAAATGATTTTGTGTATCGTCCCATCTTGTGAAGTATTTGCTAGAGCTGGGAATTGAAATCAGCAACGTAATTTTCTATGGTCAGCTCAATGAACATTCCGCAGTTAGGTAATGCCCTAACGTATCTATCAAGCAATGTCTTTAATTTTTGAAACTTCAAAACTTGTAAAGAAAAATGAAGTTGTGGAAAAAATTGTTTAAAAATAGTGAAAAAATTCTCATTTCTTTCGATACTATCGAAAACATTTGCACCTTAAAAAGTGTACGTGACATTATCTACAAAAGATAAATTTGAAGAACACATTTCATTCAGAAGGACTCTGTGTACAATAGTGTAATTGTAGAAGGGCGATGAAAAAAGTTGAATTTTGGCAATTTTTTCTGACTTTTGCACGTTTCAAAAATTTATAGATTTTACTGAAAATAATATTCGCATCCTTTTCATAAGGGTACTTTGCTTTATTAAATCTAGAATGAAAAAGTAAGGGTGGAGCGATTTTGAAGAACATTTTAAAAATGTCATAAGAGCTTCAAGTCCCCCCAAAAATTAAATAATCAGAATCAAATTCGGGAAGACATAACTACACTAGATCAATTGGACACTATTCATTAAAAAATTGGGTTCGATTTTGGCGCTAATGTTGTTCACAGACAGATGGATAGACAGACAGTCTTCTTCTTCTTCATCTTTTTAAGAAGTCTAAGACTTGTTCCTTTCCAAGAATTGAAACGAATCTTCTCTTTGGTCTGCCAGCTTCTCTTCTTCCCCTCGGGCCTTCATCTCTAGCAATACTCAAGATTATTTTCTCCTTCATTCCCTCAATATGATCGATCCATTCCTTTCTTCGTTCTGGTACCCATTCAGTAATGGGCTTAATTTTGCACACCCCTGGCGTTTCTCTTTCTTTCCTTATCCAGTAGAGTGTGAATTGTAATTTTTCTCAGAACTCTAATTTCAGTGACCTCAAGTTGTTGTTGGGTACGTTTTGTTTTGCTTCTTGTTTCACCTTCATATGTTGGTCTCATTACTGATTGATGTATTCTAACCTTCGAGTCCTGTTTCAGATGTTTATTATACCATAGTGAGTGAGACAGGCAGCGAATCTATTGCCCTTTATTATTTGCTCTCTAATTTCTTTCTCCGTTTTCCCTGAGCTTGTTAAAGTTATTCCCAAATACTTCATCACTAGACCTGTTTCTATTATTTGATTATTCACTATATGTTTAACATTTTTCGTTCTATTTTCCTCTGGCATCGTTGTATCCATTGTATTTCTGCTACTGTTAAGGACCATGTTTGTGATCCATAAATCAATACAGGCAAGATGCGCACGTCCATTATTATCTTCTTGATTTTGAGATTTATATTTTTATTTAGCAGTATGAAAGAGAGACTCCAAAATTGTTTCCATGCTAATGTAATTCTCCTTCTAACTTCTTTATCTCCTATATTTCGAAATGAAACTAGCTGGCCCAGGTAAACATATTCTTGGACGTAATCTAGGTTACTGTTGTTCACGATTATTAATTTAGGTTCGCTGTTACTCATTATTTTAGTTTTCGATAAGTTTACTTGTAAACCGACCTCAGTGAATCTTGTGTTTACATCGCATAGAATTTCTTTTAGTTTCTGGCGATGTATCAAATAGAGCAGTATCGTCTGCAAAATGGAGATTTATTAACCGCCGTCCGTTTACATTTACACCTGCTTGTTTTGACCAAGTTATTTTATGCAAGCACATTTCAAGCAGACTATTAAATAATTTATGGAAAATTGAAAAAAAACATGTCTTACTCCTTTCATAATTCGAAATATTTCTCTTTCTTGATCTGTTCTTACTTGTGCTTGGCCGTGGGCACATAGTTGATTTAAAATATCTATAAAATTTAGTGGGTACCCCTTGAATCTTGAATGCTTGAAGTATAAATGGGTTCTCAACACAGTCAAATGCTTTCGTAAAGCCAACAAATGCTATACACAATTTTATATTAAAATATCCACTATTAATTTACACCTAATCGTATTCTTAGCAATTGTCATAGCTTTCGTCTTCTGAGCAGATATTTTTAAATTAAAATTCGTACAAATTTTACTGAATTCATACAACACTGTTTGTATGTCATTTTCATTTCCTGCAATTAACAATGTGTCGTCTGCGTAACATGTTATATTTGTATTATATTTTCCCATACAATATTCTTATTCACTTTCCCGTATACTTACGTATATACGGAATAATACGTAGTATAGTCATATAATACTTATAATGAACTTCATATAATACTTATATGAAGACCCTGGTACATTTTCAATAATCAAATGTTCAAAAAATCTCTCCAACGTTTTTTGATTAAATTTTGTCGTTGGATGGTGTAAAAGACGTTAAAGAGAATGGCACAGGTCTAATTTTCGTTAAAAACTCTAATAAATCGAAAATTGAAAAAGTTAAATTTTTTTCGGTGTCTTCCTACAACTAAAATATTCAAGATATAGGTTTTTTGCCTATGTGAAATGTGTTTATGAGATGCACAGTTATTCTGCAAATCCTTTCAAGTGACCATGCAATCAATGTTTAAGCCTTCGATACATACGCGATAGAAAAGGGTCGATCGTGGTTAAAAATGTATTCATGGTATAAGATGCCAGTGATTGTGCATAACATTTTGACTTATAGATCACAAGTTATGAAAAATGTCCTTGTTCCTATTGGACACCTTTCTGAAGAGCTCAGGAGTCGCTGCACAAAACATGAAAATATGCCATCATCATTACTCCAGAAAGTGTAGCCGGAAATCTGCAATAGATGACATAATAAATAACCTATTATTTGCTTCTGATCTCCTTGTTACAAGTTTGGAAAAATTCGAAAAAAAAATTTATTTGTGGGGGGAGGGTATTAATCTCCTTTTTACTGAGAATCAAGAGTCCCTTACACATTCGTCTATTGATGGCTGATTCAGATGGAACCACATTATTGTAAAATATAAATAAATAATGTTGCAAAGAAATTCTGTATGATGTTCTATATATCCAAACATATATTTATAGCCTTTTAAAAAATGATTCCCGTCCCATAATTCTTGTAAATAGGCTTCCGGGAGGTTTGGCCAGGTTTCAGCCCTTTCTGTCCCAGTGTGAGACGGACTGAAGGATATTTTGAAAAATAAATAAATAAATAAATAAATAAATAAACCACTTTTTCGGTATCAGGAGACCCCAAAACATGTATTTCAGTTAAAATCTCGAAATCGATTTTCCGCAGCATTTCACAACTTTCCCTATACTACTTATATTACTCCGTATATTTCCCTATACTACTTATATTACGTAAACGGGAAAATAAAAATTAAATATTCAAGCTACGGAGATGAAATTTTTAAGGATAGTAAAAGGTTGTACTTTGTTAGATAAACATAGAAAAGAAGATATAAGAAAATAATTAATTGTATTTTGTTTAAATTATTCCTTACAACTACATATACAAGACCGGAAAAAACATTTAGAAAGAAGCATACCTAAAGGCTACCTAAACAAGTGTTGCAGTACAACCCAACAGGAAGAAGGAGTAGGTTGATCACCTAGAAGATGGTTTGATGTGTGAAGACGGAACAGGGTGCCGCCTAATCCTTGAAGTGAAAAAGACATGTTTGTTATGCATTATAATTGCTACACCCTCCTTTGCTCTACGATGTTTTGAAGGTTCACAATATATATGCATGTAGTGACACTTTTGACTAATTCCTTGTCCCTTTTTTAGTTTCTGTGAGGCAACATATGTCAATTTCGTTCCTGTCAAGTTCCATTAATATTTCATATTCGTTTGTATTCCACAAACGTGCATTCCATGTTCTAATCCGTATAATGTTCTTCCTTTTCCAATCGCAGTCCTTTTTCTTGCCAGAGTTGCCGTACATATAGGATTGATCCATGGCAAATTCTTGGAGCTCTGAGCGGTATCATTTTTTTACTCTGAGCATGCTGCTAACCTCACTCAGGAACCCTCCTCCTTTATCCGGGCTTGGAATTGCTAAGTTACTCAATCCACCTAGCAGACACCTCAGGCGGAGATGGACAGATATTTCGATTAAAGAAACACTTTCAGGTGTCAAGGACCATACCTCTTCAAATCCAACAATATCGATGAAAATGAATTGCTTTTGTAAAACGAAAGATGATATTAATTGTTGGAAATGCTGAAATTGTGCGTAATAATTGATATCACATGCACGAGCTAAGTCTATATAGTTATTTTAAGTCACTTGCTTTAAATAACCTTACACTGCGAAAATCTCCCGGACCCACTTGCATGGTCCCTACCCGTGAGCGTAGATGAGGTAAGACTTTTTCTATATGAAGATCCAGTTTTGTGACCAAGAAAAAATGTTAATGTGTAAAAAAAAATAATGTAGCCAATTTTACAACTTTGAATAGACGTCATGCATGACTGGAATGACTGGAGAAACTAGTTATTAGTAAGTGATTCGAGTACTTGAAAGTTTCTTAAATTAAATAGGATTCTGTTATTTTCTTTATTGTATTTATGTATTATCAATTATAACTGCTTTTATTTACGTTTTCCAGTCAATTAATACGAAAATACGTTTAATAAATATTGAATCTGATGGAATTCATGATACTCTTATGAATAAAACATGTTACGAAGCAACGTGTTACGCGATGTACAATTGTTTCAATGGTCGAATAAGTAGTTATATCAGTATTGCTAGACCTTAAAATGCATGAAAGTTCAAGTACAATAAAGGAATGAATTACTGAAAGAGTTTCTATCTACAACAAAATGTTCCTTCGTCAAGCATTTTTTTACAATAAATTATATGTTTGTTTTGTTATTGATATATCATATAGTTCCAATCGTATTTGCAGTGTATTAATGCTCCAGATCTTCTCTAGGCCAGATCGTCAACTAACGAATAAAATAAATTTTCTATGAAGCGTTAAACGAGGCTGTAGCCGGAATTGAAATTTTTAATATATTTCAAAAGCAAATGCATTTAAAAGCCATATTAGATAATTCCTTCGCATAATAATGCATTCGCACTCCCAGTGGCGGATAATGTTTGTAATTTTACTCAATTGATTCAAAATAATAATCTTTTATAAATTATTACATCTGATACCTGACTTACTCGCGCGGAGTACAATTGTGCTCCATTGTGTTTAGGAAAGTATTTTTTGTTAGGTTGGGGAGAGTTATGCAGTTGGTATTTACAGTACCTGCCGTTCATGTTCAGACGTAATTGTGCAATAAGTACCATGCTCACTCTTGCACTAGTCCATAAGTTGGAAATGGCTGAAATGTTCTTAGTCGTCGGTGGAGCACATTAGTACCTTGCGCGATTATCAATTGACAATTGTTTTGAGTAAGTAAACATAATTTTTTTGAATTCGAAATGTAATTGAATTCGTTGAATCTAAAATATTAGTAACTGTTGATATGTAGGCATCAGGACGGATCGCCACACTGATGAAAATGTTTGGATGTAATGATTGGATGAAGAGTTGCAGTTCATGATTCTTACGATTGTAAATTGCGGTAATCTCAAATCCAAGAACGAAGAATAAAACTGCTCATTGTTCCCACACAGCTTAAGACATGGAGGACTTTTGTTGTCAGGAAAAATTCCTGAAGAAAGAGACGTTACCCCTTTCCAAAGAAAAGCCAAAGGATGTTGCAAAATTTGTGACAGCCAAGAATAAATCCACACGAAGAACGGGTGTAAAATGCAATGAATGCGTGTGTTGAACACTCAAAAATCATTGTGTGTAACAATTGTAAATTATTTATTATTGTATATTTTTCATTGTGATTAAGTTCATTTTTTTGCGTGTATTGATTAAGACAATTTCCTTCAATATTAGAATAGTGTTAAACCGCCCAACTTTATGTGTGTTTCATAAATCATAGTATACATTATTTTGACATTAAATCATCCTTTAATAATAAAATACAATAATTTAGAATTATTAGAAATAATCAACTAAATTAGACACAATAATATATAATGTACCAAAAAAAAAAGCTTGGAACACATTTGTACTCTGCGCGAGTATCCGTGTCTTTTAAGATCGCACGCGCAGAGGAGGGTTAAACACTATTCGCATTATGAAAATGTTTAATCACTTTCTTACTTCAGGATAACAATAAAAAAAATATTTCAGGGTGATTATTTGGTGCCCGAATTAAAATTGCCTCACTCCCGGAATACTTTCAGAATTTGCCCGTGTGACTGCCTACCGAGGCGGCTCAGTGGCCGGCTCAAGAGCCCATTCCAGAAGGGTTCTCGGCCGGACGTCCGGCCCGTGCAGCGCTTCCCCACCTCGGCCCCTGCTTTCAAATTTCCACCCCGGCCCGCGCACCAGGTATGCGGGGATGCGGCATAGCCCAGTCCCGTTGTCATTTTACATGCGACCCAACGTGGGCCCTCCCACCAGACGGTAGCCCTCAGGTTTATAACCCTTCCTATTTCTTAAATGTGTAACTCCAAAATAAAATCACGTGCTGTTGTAACCTGTACACATGCTTGTATCTACATAGACACGACACTGAGTGCTCCCGCACGATATACCCGCTCACGAACATCGGTTTCCTGGCAGGCACGACGGAAAGCTTTCGCTGTTCGTATTAGAGCGCAGCACTCTACAGGCCTCGGCGGATTGTACCCGTTTCAAATTGCAGTTTTTCAAGATATTTTTTTTAATATTTAGAACAAAACTATTTGAATCAGTTTTTTTGTTATTTAAGGTCATCAATTACTAGGTCATTAGCAACCACTATTGGATTTAACGTTATGATGTGATGATGAAACGATATTATGATGATAGGGGATGAAAGGACGAACACGTACAACCATGCCCGAGATGGGACTCGAACCTTCGACCCCTCGGTCCGAGATCACTACTTCTTTAGCGATCTCGACCACGGGCCGACTTCAGTCAGTTTGTGCACGCTTTGTTAAGACCATTTCTAAGTTACTATGTCAAGCCGATCGTTCTCACAAAAAATGCAAGAAAATCGTGCCTACTATTAGAATCAGGTATCAATAAATCTGTAATAAATAAAAACTAAATCTTAAAAATATAGTTTTGATTTTAATGTCTTAGATTTACAACGACGCTACAGTTCGCAGTTGAGCAAGTCTTAACCCATATATTCCCAACTTTTATTTTTTGTAATTTCATGCTGACATGTTCATTTACTTTTTGTTTTGGTACTTTTTAAATGAATTTGTTCTATTTCACTAATATATCTACTCATACTAATATATCTACATATATTGGGTAGGAGGGGTGTCCCAAAAATGGGGCAATGGGAATGGGAGGGTAGAGGTCCTTTAGAATAATGAAAACCTTATTTTCAAGAACAAATGTTTATTTTTTGAACTAAATAATTAAGAAATATATTTAACTTTTAATTAGAAATGATTTAATGGTAATAAACAAATTAACTATTTTTCAGCATTGAATATTTAGGAAATTTTAGGCTGATACAAAGTTTTTCCCTTCTCGAGCGGAGCTTATTGAAGCAAGTTCATTACAACGGATTCACCCATACCAAAATCAGCCTTTTCGCTCTCAGTAGAAGCTCCCTGATATTGTTCCGCAAGAATGACGTAGCACTACCGACTGTACAGTGGCCAAGTTTTGAAATCAAAACATGGTGTAATAACACGTGCATGATTTCCCATGCAGGTGTTATTTTGTAGAATGGCGACCATGATATAGAACCATTCATCTATGCACAAGTTCGCATTTTGGGAAAAGAAAGTGAGCCATCTTTCATTTTTTTCATGTTTCATTTTTTTCAGTTTCATTGATCATTGCCCACAATGGTCAAATTTCGATAATTTGTCACTTTTTATTAGATTATTGTTGTTAGATACATGGAAGTATCTTAGAATTTCTTCAAATCTAGTTATTGATATTTCTCTAGCCACTCCTGGGTAATATAGTATGTCATTTCGTGTATCGCATGTAGTCAAAACAGTCCCTAGCGTTACCGTAATACACAGTGAATAACAAAAATGCAATAAACGTTTTCATTCCCTACGCAACACATCAAATATAGTGTTTTCTTTGAAAAAAGCTCATTTCAACTAGCAAATCCGAAACTTCACTACCGTAAAATAATTCAAAAAGATCAACAGTTCTCTTTGCAGACAATCTATTTCTTCCCAGTTCGTTCTGCGAGAGGCACTAAGTCCGTTTTTCACCCCAGTTTCGAACTCTAGTCTTCATTGCGCCTGTGCTCAATTGAGACGCGATCCCCTCGCTCATAACATCAATTGTTAATTCTTCAGATGGTAAAATAATTTCATATATTCAGGAGGAAGTAATCATTGTCGCTTGCAGGTCTCCTTACCTTTGTAGCTGATTGTTTACATCAGAACGTCTATGTCTTCGCCAACGTCTTCATCACTAGGATGGTTTTCATAAGCAGATGTAAAAACTTATGCCTCTGCGAAATCAGGTTATTTCTTTTACGGATAATATGAAATACATAAAAAGAGAAACAAAAGAACTACACCGGAAAAAAACTATTTCAACATTCGAATATAATACATAATCACTCCGTGCAATATTGGTATTTACTCAAATGTCAAAAATATACTTGCTAAGAATGGATATAATAACCCGCACCCTCTCATTCTCGTTGCTCCTCTAAAGGGGCGTCACGATTTTATTGGCATTTGCAGCTAAAATATAAGCTAGAATGTTTAGTATTTTGAATATATTTCAAAGATGAGTTTTAGCAGATCGTATAATATTAAAATACACCATTTAAATAATCATAAATTTAAGTAGTGTACTTCTGATTCACAATGCGACATGATGCTCAATTACAGGTAGTTCACGAACGCCTCCCACATCATTGAAAAACGCTGTAGAGTAAACTAGTGAACTTATTCACATTTTTTGTTGTCAATACAACACTGTAGCATACGTAACTTTCCTTCATTCCTTCCAAGAGATGAAGTATTAATAGAAAAATGCCCTGCTCCATTTTTGGGGAAATGGAAATTTCTTTTGGTTAAAATCGCATAGCACCATAAGAGAACCCGAGAGAGTGTATAAACTATGCAAGTCTTCTACTTTGACATCTCTACAAAAACGAAAAGTGATGGCAATTTGCTGAAAATACACTTTAAGACACAAAAATGCAATAGAAAACAAAATAATAGGGCGAGAAAATATTTTTTACATGTCTCTCCATCTTATTTGGAAATTACGGATGAGGAAGAGAAGATAAAATAGTATAATTATTTCAATATATAAGATGGTGTTGGCTAAAAGTTAGAAAAAACACATAAAACGTCACAACAAATGTTTGCACCAACACACTTACGCGGCAATAAACATTGGGTATTGAACAAAAATGTAAAGACAAAGTCCAGTCAAATGAATTACTTTTCTTACAATTATAACAGGGTTCAGACATTTAGAAAAGAACACATACATTAAAAATGAGATACACATTACTAACATTAATGAAGAAGTCAAACATTTAGACCGCATCTCTCACAAATAGGCCGGGAAGACAGCCTTCACTTCTGGCAATATAAACCCATATGTAGGAGGAGTATTAGTAAAAGATTACTTATCCTATGAAGTATGACGATGATGAATATTTATTATACAACTCCATTTATAGGAGAGTACTTGTACAAAGAATAAGCAGTGGTTTATGGTTGCATTTAAATATCAAGTAGTTTTCTTTAAATTTAAAATTAACAAAAGCATCTAGGTTATTAACAGCGGACATATGTTCGTATCATTCATGTTTATAAAATGTAAATAATTTCTATGATAAAATTTTGAACACCCAAGGCACTTACATGCATATACAGTATTGCATCTTTGATAGATATTCCCGAAATGCATGTCTTTTTTCTCAGTTTTCTTCAGTTGTTACATTAATATTGTGTTATCATCCTCTATATGTAACCCAGAGAATTTGAAAAGTTCCCGAGATTTTTTTTTATTGTTTTAGACATTACAACTCTTTCTGCTATCTTGAAGAAACAGAGTAGCATTCAGTGACAGATTATTGTTTTTCATTATTTACGACTGAATTACCATATTCCACTATTTGACATCAAAGAGACGAGGTAAGAACTTTGTTTCCATTAGGTCTTTTTGTCTGATGAAACATTGCGTTGATAAATTATTGATGACTATCAATGAAGATATGATTTCATTCAATTCATCCATACAAATTCCTTACATAGGGCTTTTCATTTGTTGTTATGTAATGTCTGGGTAAAGACTTTACACTTCAGTTTTCATGTGAAAATGCAGACTATCAGTAAAATATTGTGAGACTGTTGGAAGGTAAAAATGTGATACTGTTGCACATCTAACAGGTGTTTTATCTTTTAAGATGTAGTTTTCGCGCAAATGATCTCTTAAAGAACAATATCTTTCTTATGCGGGCTTCTTTAGGGTGTTCACAAATCCCAGTAGTATATCGCAGCAGCAGGTGCTGAATGGTGAGAGTAGAACGCGAAGAAAACTTCGACTGCAAATTCGACGAACTCTAAGAGCAAGTTCTTT
This sequence comes from Acheta domesticus, assembly GCA_031308135.1. Lineage (NCBI taxonomy): Eukaryota > Metazoa > Arthropoda > Insecta > Orthoptera > Gryllidae > Acheta > Acheta domesticus. Next base: position 109,481,548 of record JAHLJT010009436.1, read on the forward strand.
CTAATCCTCCTGAAATCTCCGTCCGGCTTCTATCAATTCCTTGAGATTATCCGACGGCTTTCCAAGTTAATATCGTCATATTGCCTCCCCGCTCGTCTCGTTTCTTTTCTCTTCGCTTTCATTCAATACGATCACGACAAGGCAACTTTATAAATCGTATTTTGTGACAGCGATTTGTGTCTCACTAATCCGAAACTGTTGTTACTAATTCTCGAAATCGTTCTGCATCCATCATTTATATGTTTAGTCATTTATTACGGTTTGGTTGTTATTCAAACACTCAACGTATATTTTCATGTTTCTTTGTAAAATATTTCATTGCCTACGGATACTTCCTGTCTTAATTGTATGTAACCTGTTTGCGTTTTAAACCGTTCACCCGAATCTGAGATTTCGTGACTACAATAAGAATACAATTCTTACTATTGAAGGAAATACACACAGATCATTGGTTTGTGTAATTATCTTCTATATCTCTAACAGTAGCTTCTCTGAGGCTTCCATGAATCATAGTGTCAATATTTACGATGAAAGAATAAATTATTTCTGTGAATATAATGTAGTCCAAAACTGTGTATTTTGAAACATCTTATATTATTCAACTGTGAATATTTTCACTTGCTACCATAGAGCATTTTATTCCTTTTTCCATTTTAAGTTCAATAATTATTTGTTTTCTCCCTTTTCTCCGTTAACATTTCATTTTCACCTCTCCAGTATCTCTCCTTCTGTTTCTTTTCCTTCCCCAACGTCACACTTCTTTCTGGGGAAGTCTCCCCTACCCCGACGTTGCCCACCCCTCCCCCTCCCCTCCCAGCCCCACCTATCTCGCTCCAGCGACCCGCTCGCCGATTCCAGCTCCGCGTGCCGGACAATGGGGGAAATCACCCGACAATAGAAGAAATCGTTTTTCCAATCCCAGCGCCGCAATCTCTCAACGCGGCATCGAAGCCATATTTTCGATACATACAGGCCCTACTCTCTCATTACTCGTGACCTATTCACTAAGAGTGGTTTTCAATGCGTCTTCAGTTGCCGCGTTCGCTCAATGTTCGATTCAGTGGAGCGGTTCTGTTTCAAAAGAAAGAAAGATCAATAGTCTTTCTTTATGGTTGTGGTCGACAACCATTTGTCGTTAATAGGTGGAATGGCATGTCTTACACGTATATGGATATCTGTAAGCTTTCCAATTCTAAACAAATGTTCTTTACATTAATGATAAAAAGATAGCACAAATTAATTAGGACTGTTCAATTTTATGGATATGTTTTTGTCGCATCTAATTAGATTGTTTGTCATTATTTGTAGCAATACATTAATATACAATAATTTCATTACTTCAAAAGGAGTTATTGGATATCGAACGAATACAAAATGAACAACGTTGTTGTTGCAGGGCTTATTAAATGGAAACACAATATATAATGCTGTATGTACCAATATTTGTTCGAATTTCATTTTAAGAAGCAGAAGTGAGAAATATTTGTTCGTACGTGTATTGTAAGGTTATTTGCATTTCACTCAGAAATAATCAGATCTTTGCATCAGAAATAATAAAATATATTGATTGGCATGGCGTATGCCTAATTGCATGCACGGCATGACGTGCTTAATACGTTTCAGAAAGGTGTTCGAATACTTTTAAAATGCAGAGGTTCATACAAATTCTTTATTATCATCAAATTATTTATTCAGTAGTTCGTAATTCTGTATTTTTTGAAGTTTTCAGTTTTTTGAATTAACTTTTCCCACACGTGACAGACGTACGAGAGCGAATCTTTACCAGTTGGAATGAATTTTACAAAACACATTCTTTGTCCTACGTTGGCGCCATCCCATTTTGTAGCTCCTTCGACGCTTTGATTTTATGAACTCTAACAATAATTTCGGCCTTTAGAATACGAAGTAGAACGTCTCAGGGCATCGCTTATGAAACTCAGAGAATTATGGAAACATTCATTCAGTAATACATAATTCAATATAGTTCATTAATCTGTTCTTCGTTCTCCAAAGTCCCCAAGAGTCTCTTCCTACAAGTGTTCAACTATTGACTCGAATGTGAAACTTCTCACGCGTGTAAATGAAACCCTAAATTGGTAAAGCAAAGTTCGACCTGTAAGCTCGAGAATACTGGCCCCTGCCTATAATTACTTCGGTCGTTCGACGACAAAGTCTACGAGATAGAAAAGTGCTTGAGTCGCAGAAATATTGAATCATCCAACCAGTAATTCGTTACTCAAAATTCAATTCTTCTTCTGCAATATGTTCTGCATTCTCCAAGGCAGGATAAATTCATGGATAATAGACAAATTCTTGGTTACTAGCTAATTATTTGTTTCCTTAGTTTTGATCTTGGGATTATGACAATTAATTTGGCTGTTTAACAATGAAATCATGCGCGTTAGACCATCTCTCTGAATATCATTGAAATATTTTGCGAATTGAAAACTCATTGAGTAAATCTTTTAGAATTGTTTAAAATTAATTCATTCAATAACTATTCGCAATTGAGGATTTCCTGAAATATTTCTTTCAAGTGTCAGATTTCAAAATATCATATTCTGATGGCATGATTTCAAAAGCCAAATTCTGTCTCGTGTCCTATGTAACCCTCTCCTACTTTATTGCGGATTTCTGAGCGTACGGACCAGTAGCATCTCCTGGCTAGTAGATGTGGGGATGCGATCATGATATTACAGATTGAACGTATAATTCCAAATATTTAAAGTCTGCGTCATTCTACTTTACTCTGAAGTATTTTAGAACTGTATGTTGCAAATTAGACACATTCTGAATCTTCCTTGAAAATCATCATTTTCTCATTGCATGCACTAACTTACATAAACAAAACAATAAAACTAAAAATATAACCACAATAAAGTACATACCTAATTTTTGAACTCGAGATCTATTCGCGTTGTCTTGGTTGTCCATCACTACCTACCTTAAGTTTTTCGGAATAGGAGAAAGAACTGCACGGAATTTCACGAATCCTATGACACAATGAAACGTTTCACTACTGTTCCCTGCCACAAATAACCCCCATTACCACAAATGAACTGGATGAGCTAGGCATGTCGCACACGCGCACACACACGCGCAAATTTTATTCTTTCGCGTTACAATTTCGAATTCACGTTTCTCTTTAACTTATCACCAACTAGGCAAAGTAGTCTATTTAATGCACATTAAGTAGTAAACAGCATTTACGTTAGAACGCAGGACACACATGACGAACGGAATAACATCGCGCGCACCGTTTCGAGTTCACGGATTGTCTCTGTCATACCATTTCCTTACATGATGGGAGTGATATTCTTTTGTCAGGCCTGCTAACACACATCGAGTTGCACTGAATTAAGTTGAAATGCGCTGAAGCGTAGTTGGCAGACTTGCTTGATTTGTGAAGAAAGACAGTCGTGCCGTCTGCCCCCCGCTCCCCGCTTCCGGGTCACAATAGTGGCCGAATTGATTGCATCAGAGGAGGGGGTATGGAAGGTTATTGGGAGGGGATACACGAACGCCAATGATGTGAGAAGCTATGTCACATCTCCGGCAGTCGAAACCACGGAGCTTGCACACAGTGCATGGCCGTGAGTTCAATGACCTCGCCAACGAAGTGAGGTCGTTCAAGAGATGTTTCTCGGCCCGTCACATCCAACGAGGGGTCTTACGCCTATTGCACCGCGCACGTAAATGGCGGGAGGGAATAGAGAAACAGAGGGAGATACTTAACAGAAGAAAATAAAATACTTTACTGAAAATATTTTTAAGCGATGAATAATTAGGGGATGTAACACATCATTCGCATAGATTGAGCCTACGCCACTGCTACGGACTATTTGCCAGTGCTTCAGTCGCTGCGACGAGGAAATGGAATGCGTTGCCCGCGCGCTTGGCGGCTCACTGCAGGCCCTCTGCGGCAGGAGCGGCGAGCCATCGAGCATTCGGTCAACGCGGTCGGAATAGAAGAAGAGCCCACCGGGCGAAAATAAAAATCGCGCGTCAAAGGAGCGCTTTAAAATCTCCTTCCCGCGACAGAGGCTGCCCGGGAACATTGGAAACGAGTCGCCGATAGACGCGCGTTTAACTACGACCTGGTCCAAGATCGCGAGGAACGAACGGGCGGACGGGCGGATATGTTCAATGATGAAACATTTGGGCTAGGAATTTCCTCTTTTAAAAACTTTAAAAAAGGATGCCAATTCCGAAACGGGCACATTTTCCCAGCGTTTTACGTTACTAGGCATAACATCAGCATTGCGAGGAGAGTCGAAACAGAATCAAACAACGCAACAGATGGAAAAATGCTTTCCTGTAAAATTAAGGGTAAATGAATTATACAACTCTACCTTTCAGCAGCTCAGTTAGATAGTTTAAGTAAATAGTTAATTTTTTTTAAAATTTCTTGTATCTTGTCTCCCCTTAGAGAAACTGTATGAAGATAAGTAACTATTCGTAAATTAAAAATCGAGTTTATCTTATTCCTTCCTAAATAATTTAATGACGTTTTAGAATACATGTATCTATTAATGTTCATGTTATATTCAGTGCTTGATAATGCAAAGAAATTTAAGTGTGCATTGCACACGCTTCAATATTGTAAAAATGTGTATATATTTTTCAACTGCAAACGTAAGAGAAAACAGAATTACAATCGTAATGTTTGCACACACGATTGTATCGTGGATTCATTTGATGTATCAGCATTGCAATCTCGGTAGATTTAAAGTTAACAGTTGCTATAAAATCGCAATAGACTTCCGTGACAGGGTTTTTATTACTAGACTGCTATACTCCGATAACCTTTGTAACTAAATGTAAAAATTGCTGTACGACCTATTTGATGACCTTCCATATAAATGTGAATTATAGTTCAATACTTGAAAAAAAACATATTTCCGTCAATTTCAGCATATTGTGAACTTTCATTGATGTACTATTTTGAGAATACAAAGTTTTTGAGCATTTGTTGAAAATATATTTATTGTATTATATTGGTTTATACGTAACTAGAATAAGTTGTAAATAAACCCATTGCATAATTTAGAAATCTTGCCTATTATGGGAGGCAAAATTTACTGTTTTCTTTTTTCTAATACATGAAAAAAAAATTCTGGTACAAGCTCTTTGTTAAGCCTGGTTTTGTCGTTGAACTTGAAAACCGTATTTGAACATAAAATCTCAAAAAATAACATGTTTATATGCCGTATTTATTAATTACTATAATGATTTTATGCTTGACGCTTTGCGAAACATGAAATCGAGTTCTAAGTATGAGGAATGTTGAGAAAATTAATATCAACATTGCATGCATTGATTTCTCAAATCTTAATGCTAAGAAATTGCTCTCAAAACAGTTCAGTTATGTTGCTCATTAATTCCTATGTGCTGTAATTAATATAGAATCAAATGAAGGAGACTTGCTCTGTGAGGTATGTAATTGAATGATGCATATATTTTACACACTAAGAGTTTTCGTTTAGAAAGACTTATGAGCTTTATACTCAATCAAAGTTCGTATATTTTCTTGGAAATGAAAGGTAGTTGGCCTCTGATGTGTTAGGGCTTGCTATTATAAACCAATTATACAGTATAAACACCATATTTTTATATATCTTAAAATTAATAAAACGAACTCTTATTTGACATCATTTGTCCATTACTTTATTAGTTCGTTTTGTTAGGATAGTAGCGAGACAAAGATAAGGAGCTTTCAAGTTCGAAGTCTGTCCATTACGTTATTAGTTCGTTTATTTATAAGCACAAAAATATAAATGCAAACATTAGTGAGTTTGTGTAAACGCTGTCTCTAGCAATCGTTTTACAAGTGTATCCATTTATAAAAAAAGTGTCAGTCCTTATAACTAAAAGTGATGCATTACGTTATTTAGTTAAGGTTGCTAGTAGATATTCTTTCTGTAGTCCGCTATAACACATGTCTAGATCTTGGTTAATGCAAAACATTTCAGTTATATTTTAGAAACATGTTAAACAAATTTTAGAAACATTAATATTTAAATAAAACCCTGGGGTCTATTGGACCCCAAACAAATTTCTTTACATAAGTTTAATTGGAAAATAAATATTTGCGATATTTTAGTCCCACGTAAATTCAGTTAGTACGTTTGGGAAGGGTTTGCACAGTTGCCGCCTTCTAATAGTCTGCAACTAACCTCTCAGTAGAGTGCTGAAGTGTCTTTGGGGTTTGCTGGAATGTTATATTAACGTGTGTCTTTTTCAAAGTTGCAATTTTGTTTTTTGTTTGTTTGTTTGATTTTTTCTAGACAAAATAACATCAAACATTAAACATTATTCACACATAATAAGAGATTTACTAGATGAGAATGATAGCAAAGAAACATCGCAGAGCTTGTTTGGTGATCAATCGGATTTGGATCCAGATTTTGTTTTAGCACACGATTTCAAAAGTTTTAATTTATTTTTTACACAAATGTTATTTTAAGTGTGTGTAATGTAAGTTTTCATTGTGTAAATTAAAAATAATAGGTAAAATTTGATTTGTTTTCATTTTTCAGTCAAATTTTACTTCTATTAAATCTCTAATGAAGTATTATTTAGTTATTTTTTATCTAAATAACGTCTCATTTGCTAAGGTATTATAAGAAAAACTGTTTACATTTTTAAGATAATGATAATACTGGCTTACAATACTTTTTATGGCCTTTAATAAAATATAAAGTTTAAATATGATATTTTGTTTTAAAAACAAAAAAACAGTATTCATCCAAATCTATACACATTTGTCAAAAAATGAGTAATTTTTTATGAATGGCGCTAATATCTTAATAAAATAACATTAATTTCCCACAAAACAGTGTTAGCTCTACCAAAAAGATTTAAAAGTATAGTTAAAAAATATTTACAGAACTTTCGAAAACCTACAGGTAAAGATATACGTACTTTAAAATTGGGGTCTGACAGACAAATAACGTATAATTAAATAAATGTTATATTTAAGGGTTAACTATGGTTCCAAGTGAATAATGAATTTGTAAATTCCTCTCATTCACAAGTTCTTGGAGAATATATACTGAACGACTTGCAATATTATTTCAATTGTTCAAATATATTGTTTCAATTGCTCTTTTATTTGTGTTAATTTTTCTTTGTAAACAAATTTATTCATTTCTTTTGTAAATAACAAACAATTTACACTTTTCTGGAGTGTTTACATGTTTCCGAAATGCACATTTTTGCGTAGAAAGTATTTTTACAAACCAACTTTCGAGAGCTTATTAATTACAATGTGTACAATTAATACAATCTGTTAAATTGAAATAGTCTCGTGTATTTAAGCAATAATCTGTCAAACTAAAATCTGTACGAAAGGGTAAAAGTTTCATCAAATTGAAAATATTTTTATTATTTTGGAAATGTTATGCGTTGATCTAAATATTGCATTCATTTTACGCTTCGAACCCAAACAATACCTTCTACGAACCCAACGCATACCAAACGAAACAAATGAACAAGTCCACATGAAGGAACTGAAGAGATAAAACGAATAAATGAACATTTTTATCAACCGCAAACAAACTAAAAACAATGTGTCTTAATTTTAATCGTAACCATCATAAATGATTTGAAACCTTTGTGTTTGCAAATGCAATAATGTATAAAAAACACTCGTTATGTGAATATTAACAACGTGAGAGATATTTCAAAATATTTATCTTTGTGTAATTTTCGGAAAAACAAAATAGAATATTAATATGACGTGTATTCCATGTAATTCAGTGTATTTCGCAACCACCGTCTAAAAGGTTTAAAGCATAAATATTGGAGTGCTTTTTGAGAAAATCTTGATTTCAAATTGCTTTCGTTTCACACCAAATTGCTCAGCAATATTCATATTTGAAAAACAATATATGTTCTCATTTAACGATATATTTTTGAACAACTTACTTGGTATAGAGAAAAACAATCTTTAACTTCAATGCTGTAGTTGTAAGAATATGCCGATAAAATTGAACTTCACCAATTTTCGAAGATTGATATCGTCGTGGTAACCGCAATAGGTCGTATGTCAAATCTACCGTAATTTTCAGGAAGGACGAAAATCATTTCTACCTCTTCATATCTTGACAATCGCTTTCACAAATATAGAAGCTTACTATTCGATTTTCCATTACTCCCTCGTCTTATGACCTATTGCAACTGATGTAGTTCTCTTGACTGATCACAATGGTGTAATAAAGAATAAAGTGTTTTTTTTTACATACGACCTACTGTGGTTACTACGACGATATATTTCAACGATACTGTGACTTGAGCAATTGTTTATTCCTTATTTACGCCATCCGCAAACAAAGTTTAATTAAAAAATTGGAGCCATTTTAGAGAAAAAAGAAAATGTCCTTGAGGCTTCATGTAAATAAAAACAAATTAAAGATCGGCATCAAATTCAAGGGGTCGCGACATCGGCTACATCGATTAAGGAATGTACATTTTGGTTCTGTCTATGATTCAGCTTTGTTCACTGACAAGTAAACCAATTTTTCGATATCCATGACCACGAAACGTGGGTTCTAACTACACAATGTGGTAAAGAAAGTAATTTACTTCATGCATAGAAATAAGAATTATCCATCTTTTCGATATCAGAGATCTACAATACGAATTTTTGTGCCGAAAATTCGCCGTTGCAACATTACGTAACTTTCTCTAAACTGCGTATTCAAGAAAGTAAAGAATGGCAAATGGCCGCAGCTGGGCATCGAGTCGGCGATCGCGCCCCGGCGTGTCATCTCCGCTCAAAATAACAAATGCCAAGCGAACCAATCGAAAGAAACCCTCAGCGAAAACGTAATACGGAGAAAATCGCGAAGCGCCGTCAACGCGCGTCGAGTCGGGGGCCGTGGCCCACTGCGCGGCCGGCGCGGCGCGGCGCCCTGCCGCCTCCGCCGCCCATAAACCAGCGGCGGCGGCGGCGGCGGCCGGAGCCGACGACCTTTGTTCGACGAGTTACACGCGGGGCGACGCCGGATGCGGGAAGGAAGCGCGGAGGGATAAATCCCTTCGAAACAATGGCGCCGCCCGCGCTAACATATGGCTGCAGAGTGGGCGCTGCGCTCTGACTGAGCGAGAGATGCGATAAAATACAGAAACAAAATGCTTCCCCGGCCGCGTGGGATATCGCACGCTCCGCCGTGCCCCTCCCCGTCCCCCTCGCCATACCGCGCCTCCCTCCCCGCCACTAGCGAGGGAAATGAAAACCGATGGGGAATGCAAGACACAGTCGCCAAGGTGGGATAATTGAATTCGGTTAACGGGTTAAGAAAATATGTAACCGAATAACGACAGGAAACACCGCCGTCCGGGAGGAATTGCGGAGTTTATTGGATCGGGAAGGAAAATGTAAATCAAAGAGACCTTTTGGGTGAAACGCTAACGGTATTTGTAGAAGGATTTTTTAAAATATATTTTTGCCTCTCTGGGTATTTGCAGCAAAATTCATTCTGGCGTCTCGCCGTCTAAAGAAAAATGCTGTTATGATTAAGAATAAACAAATGGTTCCTGATCTTCGTGCATTAGATATGCGTCGCATTTTTTGACCGCATTATCATTTTATTAATCTTTTTTCAAAATTTGGGTAAAAACTTCATAATTATTAAGTATTATAAAATTTTTCCAGCACCATTTAAGAGGGTTCCTACATAATTTCAATGCTTTGTATTATATCATTAACTTCTAATTACACCGTATATTTATTCAAAAGTAATATGAGACAAACCTTGAAAGTTTACCTCAATGTCACGTATTCAATAAGCCAATACAAAAGCCAGAGGGAAACGAGGGCATAAACTACATACTAAGAGCTTCCTGCAGTGTGAGGATGAGATCGGACGATACCTGTCGACATATTTCAAGCGCGCAGTAATGAAAGGCTGCTCTAGGACGCATTGAACATCGTGTAAGCATCTTTACAGCCAAGTTTTGTGGAGAAGTTTAACGATCCTCCCTCGAAAGCCGAGGAAGGAACATATTTTAATCTCGCGGGCTCTCTATTCCGTGCTTCCGCTGGAAGACTCTCGAATTCCTCGGGTGGCTCCGAAGTAAGAGCTTGCGCGTGCATGAGTAGGCGTGCACTAGTTTGTGTGCGTACGCGGGTGCGCACGCTTCGAAGCTTAGGAAGAAATTTGTTCAATGCAAGAATTCGCATGTGTGTCAAGAAAAAGTAGTGATGGTGTCGGAGCTGCCGGGAAATAGAGAAACGAGGAAGGGAAAAGAGAAGCGCAGAGTGAGGAAGCGGTTAGCCGGAGGGTCGAGGGGGCGCAGGGGCGGGTAGAGGAAAGGACGGTAGACACAAGGGTGGGCGGATGGAAGATCGGATGAATGGAGAGGGGGACGGCTGTAGGGGGTGGCGGTTGAGGGGGGAGACGGCTGAAGGGGGAGGCGGCTGAAGGGGGTGGCGGATGAAGGGGGAGGCGGCTGAAGGGGGAGGCGGCTGAAGGGGGGAAGCGGCTGAAGGGGAGGCGGCTGAAGGGGGGGCGGCTGAAGGGGAGGCGGACGGAGGGGGTGGACGGAGGGGGGCGGACGGAGGGGGCGGACGGAGGGGGCGGACGGAGGGGGCGGACGGTGGGGGTGGACGGAGGGGGCTGACGGAGGGGGGCGGACGGAGGGGGGCGGACGGAGGGGGGCGGACGAAGGGGGCGGACGGAGGGGGGTGGACGGAGGGGGGCGGACGGAGGGGGCGGACGGAGGGGGCGGACGGAGGGGGCGGACGGAGGGGGGCGGTCGGAGGGGGCGGACGGAGGGGGCGGACGGACGGGGGCGGCCGGGGGGCGGACGGAGCGGGCACACGGAAGGGCGGGCAGACGAGAGAGGGAGGGCCTCGAAACGGTGGATTGAGGGACGAGGGACTGGGGGCCATGGGACAGAAAGGCAAAGGGACGAATGAAGGAAGGGATGATGGGCGATGGGACTGATTACCCGAGACGGGGAAATAGCAAGAGAGAAGTTGAGGGACGTATGTAGGGTGCACGGAGGGGTGGTAGGCGATGAAACAGACGGGCGGAGGGGCTGCAGTCTTCCCCGAGTAGACGACGCCGGCGTGCGAGATGGGGGGTGGAGTGGCGTGGGGGTTAGTGGCGTGGGGGTGAGGGTTGGAAGTGAAGCGCAACCGCAAAGGAGGAAACCGCGACCTCGCGGCGGCGCGTGTGTCTGCTCGTAGGGTTCTCGGAGCTCGCAGGCGGGATAAGCCGGGGGCTGCTCAGGGAGAAATAGAAACGCTTGGACGAGGTACGACGAAACGAATAAAGCGAACGAATAAACGAATAAGTATCGATATACACGTTAATAAGTGTAGTAGCATCTCATACAGCATCAGATGTTGAATAGTCATAATTTGTATTGCATAATACGATACGAAAATTAATGTAGGTGCCCGAAATACTAAAGAAAGGATTTAATTACTACATGATTAAAGTGAAGGAATTACCATTATCTTATTTAAGCCATAGCGACTTCAAAAAGGCTTGCTACTCTTTTTTCGAGTAATGAAATCTTTCATTGCGTAATAAAAAAATTTGGACGCACAGTAAAGAAGTTTTGTCGAAGAAAAAAAAAAAAGAATATAGTATGCGACACTATGGAATAAACGTCGAAATATACGAATAACGAAGTAGGGTGGGATTGGTAGTGCGGATGCGAAAACCATGTGCTATTGATATTCTAAAGTGAATGTGCACTGTAGGAAAGGCGGCAAGAGTATTATTATTAATCTATTAAAGAGAAGACAGCTGTAGGAACAGAGTATGTGAAAGATGAGTTAAAGGCCGACTAAAATATCTACGGCTTGTGGAAGCAATGAAAGTGAAATAGTGAGTTAACAGCATTAAGAATAAGGAAAGAGCACGCTCGAGGAGTCAAAGAGAAAATAATAGAAACAGCTTGTCGGGAAATGAGCAGTGTAATGCAATTAGGCTAGATCATGAGTTGAGAGGGCGCTGGCAAAGGGCTGAAAGTGTGGAGTACGTTCTTCATGAGGGGTAAAGCGAGACAGTAGTACTGAGGTGCTAGGCAATGCAGAGGGAGACGGAATGGAGCGCAGCAATGAATAGTGAGGCTGCTATTCAGCGTCTTGGATGGCGGCCACAGCGCCACCGCGGTCTCGGCGCTGCCCTTCGCCTCCACCAGTCCTCTCCGCTATACATGGACCTCCGACATGAAGGCATTCAATGTTCCCACTGCCTCTACCATAGCCATCATCTCCATCGCCATCACTACTATCATGACCATCAAACACTCCCGGTCACCCTTGCAACATCGTTATCACCATTCTCACAATCACAGTTCTATTGCCCCATTGTCACCGCTATCATCATTGCACAATCACAAATATCATCAAATGGTCTTCAACGCACATTATTGGCTTCCTTGACTTCCATGAGCAACAACCCCCATCGAACCCTCACCGTCATTTGTACCGTCTCTTCTGAGATGCCGTCACCTTTCCTTCCGACATCCCATTACCACCACCGCTTTGGCAGGTCTCGCTTCCTCATCCAGTCCGCCCCTCCACGTTGTCCCTCCGTGCTCGCCTCGCCTCGTCAGGCCCAGGCGCCGCGCTCACCGCCGCTCTCCTTAGTTCGCGCGCCTTTGGGCGTCCATTCACCGGCGTAGATTGAGCGGAACCGACGGCAAGTGCGGTAGCAGCGCCGGGGAACCGGTTGAGGCGCAGCGGGTAGAGCCCTGTGGAACGCCAACGGCGCGGACGGCGCGGCAGAGGGGGAGCCCAGCGATATTGGAAGAAGCCGAATCGACGTCGAGTGATGAAATGGCTGGCAGTTTTGTCGAGAGAGATGTTTGTCGTTGGCTGACAACGTTTAGTTTTATAGGTGATGCAAGAAGTTCCAGCAAAATATTATAAACAAGATTATACTATAAGACATACTTAATCATTTTCTTGTATTCGCTAGCTGTTTATTATAGGATAATTCTGTGAAAATAATAGAGTACAAAAGAACCTTACAAACTACAGACATGATAAATAATGAAAAGATACCACTTGCTCTATCATGCTTATTAAAGAAAATTAGAATACTACGTATTTGAACAGGTCCTCCGTGAGGTAGGTAAGTTGAGGTATACATTATTACAAGCCTTACATTACGCTGTTCTGTAATATAACGGTAATAAATATTACGGTGTTTCCATTTTATTGTAATTAAAATTTATTTCATGTCACCTTCTGTAATTGATGGATAACTACTACCAACTAGATTCAGAGCCATTATATTATTAAATTAGATTTAAAAATTAAAAGGTTCAATGGTTAAATAACTTGCAAATAAAGTACTTAGTACTTAAATTCAAAAGTGCAATAAAGTTCTATCTAAACGCTAGAATTATTTACTATTTGTTTACACGTTCACTCCTATTGAAAAGGAAAATTGATCTTCATTAATTATTTAATCTGAAACTGTTGTGATTGCCATTGAACATGTATTTCAGTGACAAATGTTATTCATATACCAAGGGCGTTGTAAGACTTTTAATGATATCTGGCGACAATTGATCTAGCGACTCTGATGACAATGGGCCAGAGGCCCTCGGGCGTATTTTCGCCGCTCGATCATTAGATCCAGTTAATGCCCGTGATACATACACAAGTTTATTTTTTACCTCATTTTAATGATTCAGATTTACTTATTTACTAATTAAACTGGTCGTCAACTTCACTCCGTTTGTCTTTTTATAAATCCCTCCCATAATTTCCTTCCATAATTCCATGGAGCTATGAATACTTAATTCCCTCCCATGTGGCATCATTAAACTTTTTTCATATTTACTTCGTAACCACGACGCTCTCGATCCAGGTAAGTTATCCAGTGAATATCGAGTTCCGTACAGAAGGAATTACAAGCAGGGACCGAAAAGGTATTGAATACCGGTAAAAAATACCGGTAAAATACCGGTATTTTTTCATACCGGTATAAAATACCTTTATTCTTTTATACCGGTAAAATACCTTTATAGGACGTCTATACCGGTATGGACGTCCATAAAGGTTATACCGGTATTATACCGGTATTTTCGAAGAAAATAATGTCGCGTTCGCGGCCCCACATGCGCGTTCGCTCCCTAAACGCGGGTTCGCTCTCTCAAAGGCGCGTTCGCGTCCCCACACGCGCGTTCGCTCCCCCACATGCGCGCCTTTGCGTCCCCACATGCGCGTTTGCGGCCCCACACGCGCGTTCGCTCCTCCAAACGCGCCTTCGCGTCCCCACACGTGCGTTCGCTCCCCAAACGCGCGTTCGCTCCCCAAACGCGCGTTCGCTCCCCAAACGCGCGTTGGCTTCCCAAACGCGCGTTTGCTTTCCAAACGCGCGTTCGCTTCTCAAACGCGCGTTCGCTTCCCAAACGCGCGTTCGCTACCCATACGCGCGTTCGCTTCCCAAAGCGCGTTCGCTCCCCAAACACGCGTTCGCTCCCCAAACGCGCGTTCGCTCCCCAAACGCGCGTTCACTTCCCCAAACGCGCGTTCACTACTCCAAACGCGCGTTCGCGTCACCACACGCGCGTTCGCGTGTGCACACGCGCGTTCGCTCCCCCAAACAGGCCTTCGCGTCCCCAGACTATTATAATAATTCTTTCTCAACCAACAACAGAACTCGACTTAGGTAGAATGTCTGGTGACGAAAATCCGCCAACGTTGAGACTCGAACCCTAGGACCCCCGGTCAGAAACTCTGCGGAGTCCATAATTGTTCCTCTGAGCCATCTCAGCGTAAAATCAGAATGTTTCCCCTCCGAAACCTGTATGATTATACTGAAATACCGGTATTTTCTCATGAAAATGCCGGTATTTTCATGAGAAAATACCTCTAAATAGAGGTATTTTACCGGTATAGACGTCGAATAAAGGTAAAATACCTCTAAAAATACCGGTTTTGACGTCTTATACCGGTATTTTTAAGGTATTTTGAATAAAGGTATAATAGAGGTAAAGGTATTTCTATACCGGTATAAATACCTTTACCGCTATTATTTCGGTATTCAGTCCCTGATTACAAGCAATAACGTGTCAGTAAAAATAAATGCTTTAATAGTTAGTATTATATAGAATATAGTGTGTGAAGTGTTTAAATAAAGTATACAAATTATATTAAATTACTAAACAAATATAAATCGCTTTACGAAAACAAATTCTACAAAAATCAAATACATACACATTGTTTAATGTTTAGTGAGAACATTTCAAATATCTCTTCTACAGAGAAATGAAACAAAAATGAATTTAACTCTTGAAAATACGAATAAAAGAAAATATAAATGTGAGTTTCGGATATTTTTTGAACTTCAGTAAGGTAAATTATAAGTTACCTATATTTTAAGAAGTTACTATAACAACCAAACATTCATTAATTCAATCAAAAATGTTAGATTTAATCAATTATATTTTTAGTTCATCAATTGATTATTAATGTAAATTCACAAATATATTAATATTTTCAATTTACACTTTTTAATAAATTATTTCAATTCATTTGATAATTTCATTTCTTTACATGCTGTAATGTAATTATAATAAATTAAAAACTGTAAATTAAAAGATTGTATTTGCAGTATATTCCTTATAACTTTAATTGTTATCCCTAATTAGGTCGTCCTTCGAATTTCAAATAATGACTACAGTTTGGATGCGAATGCACTAAGTACATACAGAGTTCAATTAGTAATTTATTCATTAGGTAATATTCAGGTTTTAGAATGGTTTTAAATTGGTCAAAATTGTCATGTATTTTCATATACCATAGTCATGTAATTTCACTTTTGGTTAGAAACTTATCGATAAGTTAGGGAGCAGCGTAGCGAGGAATAAAATAAATAAATCAATAAAATGGTATAAACATAGTGTTTAAAATTTAAAGTTTCTTTGTAGAAAGTATTGAATTTGTTATGGCTTATGAGTAACGCAGCAATCCTTACGTTACTGAAATCATGTCATCCGGTATTTTTGTAAAATTACACTGTAAGAGGGTAATTCATACATTAGTATAGCTAGCTCTAGTCCCATGGTCGTGCTACAAGAAACCAGTTAATCTGACAAAGGTCATAAAACCTGCATGTGGGCGTATTACCTTCACATTGCAATGTTCTTGTAAAACAACCACAAAATATTCCTGAATCACTTTTGTTGTGATGTAGCTATTTTAATTGGAAAAAAGTGTTAAATTTCATCATGATGCTGTTATTTTGGCCAAATGTAATATATAAACAGAAAAATTTGAGGCGCTTAACGTGGCCATTTTACTTTCGTATACCTTACAAAGAGCATCTAAAACACAAAAAAATAATCAGTTTATCACTATGCAATTCTATGGTATCGTGTTTTTTGCGCCTCTTGAAAATCTGGAATTTGGTCTAGTTTGATTCTTGTAAACAACGTCTCAATTTTTGTTGAGATGAGGTGGCATTTTCTTTCTGTACCGCCAGCCGTGCTTTCTGAATTCTCACTCTACCCTTTCCCCTTGCTACCCCTATATCTGTGGAATACAGATAAAGCCTTGTTCCTGCTCTCACATCTCTGGTTCTTTTAGTATGGTCGTAAACTGTTGCCCTTGAAAATCACGGGTTTACAAAGAAAAATAATAAAGAGAAATCTGACGCTTTTTTCTGAAGCGTTATGGAGGGTGTACTCTATAAAGAGGATGTATAATTACTCGATGTAATAAAACCATCTCATCTTTTTGATAATGAGCTCTCCAAAAAGAATAACTTCTGGCAATAAAAGTGATTCCAATTGATGCAGTCATTTTCATCGATTACGGTACATGAATTTGAAACATATCTTGTTTTGAAAATAGTATGCGCATATTTGTACAAATCTATTTAAAGATCTAAACCTTTTTTAAAAATATTCGTTATTATTATTGTTTAAATTTTTGATCATTCGACAATTTTTTTCATTTAGTTTCTTCTTGTTCGTTTGTTGCGTACGTGAGTTCCTGATTGCCGAGTGAGTGAGTAGATCTGAAGCACGGGCCTGCCTCCTAATCCTTGGTGATCCAACTCGGCGTCGCGCACTTTGGAACAACAGCCATCCGCGCCCTCGGCCGCCCCAGCCGCCCCTCGGCGCCCGTAACGTTGGTGGCGCGGCGGCTGCCGCTCCGGCGCAGCCCCCGCGCCGCCCGCGGGCCCCGCCCGTCGTTTGCCCCGGCGCCGCAAGTTGAGCGCGTTAGCGGCGCCGGAGGCGATGCGCCTCGAGGTCCCGGCGCGGCGCTGGCTGCGCCCGCGGTGGAGCCGTCGGGGAGGGCGGAGGGGGAGAAAGAGGCGGCGTTGCCTTTGCTGAAGCGGCGACCTCGGGGGTCGCGTGGAGTGGTGGCGGCAACTGGAGGAGATGGTGGTGGTGACGATGACGATAGCGGCAGCGGCGGCGATGGCAGTCACGACGATAGTGACAGAGGTTGTGAAGGGTGTGGAAAACCTATGGCGACGGTGGAGCCAACGAACATGGCTGGAGTTTACTGTGTCCCTGGTGGGAACAGCGGAAAGAGAAAGGCTATCGTAGTGTAATGAAAAGTCTTTTTATGACGCTGACGTTGAAGGCGATATTGAAGGCAGACGGTTTTTGAGAGTGGCAGGAGCGGTGATGGTGGTTGTGATGGAAATGGAGAGAGTAACTGTCATTCCAAATAAAGCGACAATGATTCAGAAGTGGTGACCGGCTCACCAGCGAATGGGAATGAGGCATTGAGGAAGGAAAGTTATCTCGGAGTGGGACGTAAAAAATATGAGAAAAAGTATAATACGATAATGATGATTGTGTGAAGTGTAAATGCGGCGTAGAAGTTGATCTCGAAGTAGTGGTGAAACGGCAGTGACGGATATAGTGGTCGGATGTGATGGATATTGTAGACGGTATGATGAAAGTAGCGATAGGTGTGACTCTCACTCTGGTTGAAGCTATAAATGTTTCTGTGGCGATGGATTGCCCCACAAATGAGATTTCATTTTATCTGACGACCTCGGTGACTGGATAAGTCATAAAACCATGTAATCGGACTGGAGGAATGATAATGTTGGGTTGGGATAGCGTTGTTGTCGTGGAGTTGACTCTGTTGGGCGTAGCATTGGCGTTTCGGTGGCAGCGGTGACGGGGCCGGCCGAGGTGGGTGTGGCGGGAGGGCGCTCGTGTGGGAAAGTGTGTCTGCGATCTCGTTATGGCAAGTTGTTGGAGGGGAGTTGAGCGCGGGGCGCTGAAGGGTCCCGCGCCGTCACTGGGTTAATGAAACGCGGAGGGCCCGAGCGAGACGCCCGCCCGCCCACCCGGTTGCCTGGCTGCCAGCCGGGGCGTTGCGGGAGCCTCCGCCCCCGCTCCCGCCGTCGCCCACGCCTGCTTCTCGCTCCGGGGCGAACAAGCGCTCACGGAATCACATGGCTCTCGGCAAAGCGACCTCACCTTGCACTGCGAGTTATACTTCGATTAAAACACGAAGTCCTTTCAAGGTCACAGAGAGAGAGAGAGAGAGAGAGAGAGAGAGAGAGAGAGAGAGAGAGAGACTGCAATCCGATCGGGAGCATCAAAACCAAAAGTTGAAGTCGTAACGAAGCTGGCGATTCGATGACACTGTCCCCCTCTCCTGCCAGCTTGTGATCTTGAATTGACTTCTCTTTCAATCCGAGTATAAGAATGCTTCGTGTCCGTGGAATATCTCAGGTCTTCTTGACTGCATTTTGTTCCTCGGCTTGCCACCCCTCGGGTACACCCCCGCAGGCTCTCCACGATCCCTTCACGTCTTGCACTTCGAAGCGACGAACGCCACTGCGTCGAGGTCAGAGGTGGGTCTTGTCACGAGCAGATTGTATGCTGATATTTTATTAAAATAGAATTGAAATTGGAATCTTGTTAATGTAATACCTTTGCAGCAATGCAATAAGACGTTGCAGTAACGCGATCATCAGGCTACGCGTTTCATACATTTCCTGTTTCTTCATGTATACAAGTTTCGGGTTTTAAAAAATGTATATTTTTAATATTATTTCCTCCACGGCTCCTTACGCCATACAATATGATATGTTCTACAAAGTACTTCTCCCTAACTTTCTTCAGAATCTCATTTTTGACAGAAGTGGCCACACAACCGTTTTCTTTCTCTGAGAACACTTATTAGAAGCATTCCAAAGAGAACTATTGTCGTATAAAACAATCAGGCACTTTTCCAATCACTCTAAATTCCTCGCGTGTAAATACAGACAGGCATTATCACAATGTTACAATTCGTAGTTCCATCACAGCGTTCACGCTGTGACAGAGCACATTGCACTCTGTAATCTACGAACAGCAGTTTCTCTCGTTCTCTTTCTCTTCCTCGCATAATTTCCCGCTTGTTGCTCTCTGCAACAATTCCGTGTACACCACGCCTCGCGTACTCCTGAGCAACTCTCATCGTGATTTACATCTCATATCTCACACCTCGCTTCCCAAGCGTCATTCCCTAATAGCCAGTGCTTACTCCCCGGTTTGTTCCCGCAAACGGCATTTCTCTTAGCTGCTTGACTACCGCCCTCGTTCGCACACACGTTTTGTATTCCGCCACTTTGTACGCGTCACCTCATCCGCAAAGCGCGCAGCGCTTACGAAACACGAAACGTTTCTTCTCCTCGAAAAGGATTGAAGGATGGCGGAGGGTGTTTTAGTTGCGGAAGCATCGGCGTTGGCGGTTGCCTTTAGTAGGGCAACGTTAGAGCGCGCGCCAGGAAGGAAGAGAAGCTATAAGAACCTGGAAAAACGGCCGGCACGAACTCACTCAGCTGCCTGAAGTGGTGGCAGTGTTCACGACGGTAGTCGCCAAGTGTTCAAATATTCGCCTTCAAAATTGCAGCATGAACACTACCGCTCTTCACGAACTTGTTCATGAGCAATATTCTCAAAGAATGTGCTCACAGAATGGCACAGACTTCGTCGTACTAGTTAGTTTTCTAATTTCTTTGGTTAGACCTAGCTTTTTGGACATGCCACATACTCTAGCTGCCATCTATCTCCGCCCAAAGTACATTTTATTGAATTTTTTTCGCTTGTTCAATTTACTGCGCAAATAAATTGTGTACCATTTTTAAACACACTTTAAACAACTTAACTAAGTAAAAACTATTTTTTGTTGATTCCTCCCTAGCTTTCGAAGTATTTAAAGTTAACTACAAAATGTTTGAAGTAGTACACAATTTATTGTGTTATGTGAGTGATTCCACGTCAAATTGCACACACACAAAACATCACAATTTGTTAGCGACTTGAAACTTTTTTACGGAGTCTAGGGTTGAATAGAGACTCACGTCACAAATGTCAATTGTTTCAATGTAAGAAGGATATAAATGTAGGGGTAAGGATGGCCAGAATGGCTATGCTACCTTGAAAGTAGTATACGCTATTAATACATTTTGTCTTCTTTATAATGAATAATTAAGTCACGGCATAGCATCCCTAGGACATAACATATTTACTTATCTATATCGTTTATATCAAATAAATTAATTCAAATTAACGAAGTTTCGATTACGAAATTTGGCTGCATCACAATACATCATACATATTTACTGAAGTAGATTACAACTGTAACCCAGTGCAACAAACGATTGTATAGAATGTTTCCAAGAGATGTAGCTAACTATGAGAACTCAGCCAGCAAATATATTTACGATACAGTCTGCGCTACATAAATTTTTTGAAGTTGTGGCAATGTTTCACCCATGGCGATGTTACCCGTCGTTATCTTATTCTTGAAGTACTTTTTCGATTCTAATATTAGTATAGGAAAGGACATCTTTTGTTCTTCAATGTCCCAAAATATTACATTTCTGTCGTAATTATATCACGAGTTACTAATGATTCACTTCAGCGATGCGAGAATTTTTTCGAAAATTATAAAAATTAATATAATCTTGAAAACTGATATTTGGGGAAAAAATCAAAAACACGTGTTTCATATTTTTGCTTGTACTCTTCACAGAAAAAAGTTTAAAAATGTTGGACATCGAAGTAAAATTTTGTTTAAATTTGTGCCATTTGTCGTGGAATTGGAAATGCAATAAGAGAAAGACATTAGCATCTGTGAAATTTACATCAGTAAGCACACAATGAAGAGTATGGCTCCGGTGACCGATATGGGAGTTATGCCGGCAGAAGGAGTGGTTCTATTCACATATACAGCGAATGTCCGGGTGGAGGCGTTCCAAGGCGTCCGCTCTAGGCTGCTCCACGCGCTGCCCTTCGCCAGCGCCCCCCTCGGCGTCGCGCACCATCACGTACCTTCTGGCCGGCGCGGCCCCCCTCCACGCCCCTCCGCTCCCCGCCGCACTCCATCACATCCTCGCCACCCGCGCGCCGGGGCTGCCCCGCTCTGCTTGCCACCCCTCGGAGACCCGCCCCCCCCCCACCCTCCGCCCACGACTCGGTCAGCGAAGCGACGAACGCCACCGCGTTGAGGTCGGAGGTGGGTATTGTCACGCTCAGATTGCGTGCTGGTATTTTATTGAACTAGAATTGTAATTGGAATCTCGGTGGTGTTATATCTTTACAGTAAAAGGCGATCTTACATGTTAACTAAATGATTTTGATGATTTTTAAATGATGAAATGTTAACTAAAAAATTTTCAGGTTTTGGAACTCATTACGGAATTGTTATTAAAGTTGTTTATTGTAGTTCATTGTATAGATGTAATATATCGACACGATAGCGACATTTTTGAGTTTTTTGACAAATTAATGAAGTATTAAAGTTTTAATTATTACAATTTGTTTAAAATTAACGCTTGACGCAATGGTTTTTTTGTATTTCTACACATGATATATATAACAACATTAATTATATAACAATGCTTTGATTATTTAATGTTTTCTTAATAGATCTCCAACCATATTCATTACTAGAGAACAAAATTTGCTGTGATATATATATTACATTATTGCAAATTATGTAAAAAATAAAAAATACGTAAAATAAAGATGTAATATAGTATTTAAAATTGCTCTCTACAAACATTTTCAGAGAACAAAACGCCGCAGATCAATGGGTTACGGATCAATGGCATTCCACATTAACTTGGATTCGGAGCGACTGAAAGACGTTTCTAGCTCCTCAGAAGGTATTAAAGTACATTAATCTTCAACGCATAAGAGATTTATCCGATAAATAAAATACTTAATAGAAGACACATTGTTGTTTGCGAGGAGCCATTGAGAAGTAGTATCGTATAGCCAGTGATTGACTGGAGAGGGGTGAAAGGGAATACACACTTCTCTCCAAATCCAACAACGTCATAAGACAATGATTTGTAAAAACATATTTGTAGAATTCGATCGAGTTACGCATAGTCTACATGAAACACGAGTAAGTACTTGATTGTAATTACTTCTGCCTTTCAAACATTCGTTCATCCTTGATTCTGAGTACACGGTTTCAATATTCTTCTTTTTCCGCGTTTTTTAATATTTCATTGCCTTAGTAGTTGGTATTCTTTAATTTCGCCGAATCTACTATTTCTGTTCATTTCTTCGAGATATTCTGTTTTTACAATACATCTATATTGTGTCCCATTGCTCCTCGCCATGGCAATCGCTGCCAGCCATCCCGCGTTTCGAGTTCCCCTCCTTGATTTCCTCCCACAGTGAAGATGGGTCTTCTCTCTATCGCGGAACGCCGCCTTCGCCGCCGTTTCCCCACGCCCCTGATTCTACCATCTTGCAGAGGCCCCTCCGCCCCCGCCGCCCCCGCCGCGCTCCATCGCGCGCCGTTCCTCCCGGAGAAACTACTTTACCCAACCAGCCACCGCCTTCACCCCGGCAACATCCAGTGGCCTGTTTCGTGCTTTGCTCCCAAGTCCGCACTGTACACTAACTCGGATTACAACCGCTCTGCGAATCTCGGCATCTCGTTTGTACCTCGTTGGCGACCCGGCGCCGCCGCGCCGCGCCGCGCCGCTACCATCGTCTTGTTCGCACGAAGCCCCGCCCCCTTCCGGACGAGATTTCGTCGACCGGCGCCCTTTCTATGGGGCATTCGGGATCAGTTCACGAGATGGCGCAGAGGGATGCAAAGTTGGGTTTGACACATCGCAACTAGTTAAAACTTTTCGATACAGTTTGCCTATTACAAGAGAAAGACATCCAAGTTACGTGAGGAAAGCGCTTGTCTCTACCTAGCGTTGGGAAACTCTGTTATCGTCAGGTAGTCTCCTGAAACTAAGGGAAAGGGAAAATTGTGTACTAGGAAATGCTTGCACGAAATGTAGGCAGGCTAGAAAAAATACGCTTGGAACCAGTGTGTCTAAATCACTGCATGGTAATGTATTTTCTCTTCAGGTGCAATAGGCAAAACAGGTCATTATTGTCTATGGGTAAAATCAGTTTGGAGTATGAGGGTTTAAAAGACAGAAGCTCATCAATATAAAATTTAAAACTTTTGAATTACAAATAAAATATTTGTAATTCATTCAGTGTTCTATTGAATCTTACAGGACTTTCTTCGGGTCACACGGGAGATCTCTGAATCAATTCTGTTAAAACATTTTTCTAGTATACTCAACAATGTTTTAGTTAAGTATAATTTTGAGTTGTTGTCCATAATAATATTTATTGTCTGTCACTGTTCATTCATATCTGAAGATAGCACGCAATTTCATATGGTAAAATAAAAAAATGGTGAGTCTTCATACGTTTTATATCGAGTGCTACTGCTTTATTATAATTGTATCATGATTTTAGTGAATCTTAACGCCAGTAACTTGTCATTTAAGTTCACTAAAAAATTTTTCCTGGTGTATTCCTTTTATTTCGGATGTGAGGGAAAACATGATTCTCGAAAAGTTGCAAAAGGATTTTTGTGGATGAAGAATAAATATCTTAAAATTTATGATTTTTAGATTTTATTTCCAAAATTTTTGAAATTACTAGGTCTTTCAAGAAAACTCTGTGGTCAAACTCTTCCCTTTATATGTTCACATTGCTGACGCACTTGATATTCATTCACGAAAATAAAAATTATAAAACGATGACGGCATCTGACTGGTGTACGAATCGCATAATAAATATGTGCTGTCGGCCATTTAAAACGAATTCCTTTGTAATATCTTCTTATTAATTAATAATGATCTCCACTGCCCGTTTTCTGATTAGTTTTAATATATTTCAGGAATGTGTTTGTCTATTCTCGTACACATAATGGGCAAAAGTAGGTTCTGATTAACAGGAACTCTGGTATAGAGTTAAAAAAGTCCAAACTGAGATATTCTATGAGATTGTTTTCTGTTTATATTACTATTAAATTTTATTTCGATCTAATATGTAAAACCAGTTTGTATAAAAATAAATTTACGTTGGATGCATTTTAATGCTAAATTTTTGGCCCGCTGCATGTCCACGCAACAAAAAATTTAGAGCTGCTTTGGAGAATATTTTGTTTCCTAAATTGTTTTGTACAACAAATATGGCGAAATACTCATACTTTAAAAATTTTGAGGAACCTGTTGGACTTACCTAATTTCTACTCATATTAATAAATGAATGTGTTATATGAATGTTATCCCTTGTTCCATTGATGATGGAATTGTACTACCTGTTAGTTATTTACTTTTGTAAGTTTTGTAATTTGAGTTAATTTTAATGAAAACAATCCCTGTAAAGCAATTATGCTGGCCTGAGGAAAATAAAATTTAAAAAAGTAAAAACTTGGTACATGATCTTAAGTAAAGATCTATCTATGAAGAACATTTATTTTTAAAATTTCTTCAATATTTTGAACTTTGAAATTTTCAAAACGTCAGTGAATTCAACGAAAATACCATCTGTAGAATATTATAAACATACTTTGCTCTATCCAATGGAGAGGGGATTGAAGAAAATATGTATATATTTTTGAGAAAATTTTAAAATGTTTTTGGCCCTCCAAAATCAAAATATCTGTTTCAAATTGGGAGTGCTTGAAGGGGGAAAGCCAATTTCGAAAGTCAAGCAATTTGTTTATATCAAGGACCCATAAGACACTGGATTTGACGACACAACTTATTATAGGATAACATATATAATAAAGGACAACATATAATTTATTTCAAATAGAAGCAAGATTTACCTATTGATATTAAGAACCGACGCTTTCCTCTGAAGCATTACAATATTTTCTCTATACTATGTATGCAATATGTGAGAAAGTAAAATATGTTGAAGATCTATACATAAAATAACACTGATTAACACTGATTAACACTGATTAACCTTTTTGTAACGAAGCAAATTTTAAAGAGAGAAATTATTATTTAATAATTAATATTTAGTGAATTTAATAACTCATAAAATAAATAACTCATACAATAAAATTGTTCCATTTTATTAAATAATTCGACTAGTACAAAAAAGTATTGTCAAATCAATTCAAAAGTGCATGTAAAGCCAGAATACAAGCCATTCTGTATCTTGTCAGTAATTACATTGACAACTTTGAATTGGGCAACGAACACAGTGCAATAAAGAACAGTTGGTGAAGAACTCACTAAAATACTTGTCGATTTGAAAAATTACCCAAGTTCATTTTTTTGCGTACCCCCGTCTGATACTTTATTTTACTTTTACGAATCTGCTGAAAAATCTGTAACTAAAGCGAGCGCACAGAAACCTCAGTCGTAACTTAAATGTGAGTCTCGTGACTCGTGCGCATTCTTTATTATCATCACGATAGGAACTTGAGCCCCATTGTCGGCAAATGAGGTCAAAGGGTCCAAGAATATATTACCATCTGTCCTAAGTAACTTTCAGCATTAGAACTCTCAACCATCACATTCTCTCTCGAGCTTCATATCTCTTCATGAAAGTGGTAAGATTTTAAGTGCATATACAGAAATACATAGGCTTTACTTGGCTGTTATGTTCGTATTATTGTGAGCTATTTAAATTATGAGAATTTTTATGGCCTTTATGTTTGATATATGTGTTTTTTCAGTTCATATTCTTCTGTAGTACTGATCACGATTTTGTGATATCTGGATAATGAACAAATATACTTTGATATAGATATTTGGCTGCCATAATTCTTTATAGTATGTGATTTCTCCTGTCTTAATTTTTCAGTCATTTCATCAGTCTCAATTTTACTATGCTCAATTACTAATCATCATTATGATTGTTTTATCATAATTATCAGATATTTCACGCAGGTTAAATACAAAAATATGGGGTACCTTTCATATGTCAGTTGTTAGTAAGACCTGTGAATGGAAGTATGACAATAAAATTTTGGAAATTGACTCGTAAATTAAAATGCAATTATCGATACGAGATTATAATTGGACATTATTTAGATCTGACTAGATTTTTAATTTTATTTATAACTGGCTATCATTATTTTCTCTCATTATCTACAGCGAAAAAGAAGGTTAATATGTTTTAACCTAAATGTGTTGAGTCTCCTTTCGAGTACACAAGTCTTGTCTGAAGGAGCCGTTTCTACTGATTAACTTCACCTAAAACTCTCCAAGACTTCACTTCTTTCCCGAGACTTATTTAATTTGGGATCAGCAGGGTTGGGACAGAGGCGCTTTGTGGAGCAGTGGTGAGTCTGTGGTGTGGAGGAGTGGTGGCATTCCAGAGATGTACTTCGATCATGTACTGCTAATGATATATACAATTTATAGCATTAACGTTGTAAAATGTTTAATGTAAAATTTGTAAAATGTCGATTGTAAAAACATCGTTTTGCCGTGTACATGCTGCAAAGGGCAAGAATTGTTGAGATGTGATACAAGGTGTGTCCAAAAAGTCATGAAATACATTTTTTTAAAAAGCAATTATTGGCGATATATGCACAAAGCTTTAAAATTCTTCAAAGTAGTCACCATTAGCATCTACACATTTTTTCCAGCGCTTCACCAATGATTGGTAAGCCCCCTGGCAGGCCTCAACCAGAACCTCGTTTAAGAGCGTTGTCACAGCCTTTTGGATGTCCTCAATGGTCTCAAAACGGCGTCCTTTGAGCACGGTTTTAATCCTGGAAAACAGGAAGAAGTCCGGCGGAGAGAGGTTAGGACTATAGGGTGGCTGCGGCAGTGTTGCCAGGTTCTGCTTGGCCAAGTACTCGCGGGCGCGCAGAGAGGTGTGGCTCGGCGCGTTGTCGTGATGCAACAGCCACGTAGCGGCGACGTCTTTTCGCCCACCTTTCTCATGTGGCGCACACCATTCTCATGTACAATTCCTCCGTAACAGTGTTGAATACGGAACTTTTTGGGATGTTCAGAATGTCAGCAAAAACAGAACATTCAATCGGTGGTCAGACTTCATCAATTCACGAACAAGATTCACATTGGCTTCGTTTCTGCTTGTTGATGGTCTTCCAGAACTAGGGTCATCGTCCAACCCTTCCTGGCCATCCTTAAACTTCTTCACCCACCTCGTAACTTGCACATATCTCATGGCAGACTCCCCGTAGACTTGCTTTAACACTGCGTGAGTCTCGGAAGGCTTTTTATCGAGCTTCGTCCAAACCTTGATCGCCCGACGTCGTTCGACCGCATCACTCATCGCATGTCGTGACGAGGTCGCGAAACAGAGGCGCACTTATTCAACGATGCTGATGCTACCGTTGCTCGGAGAAGAATACGCTTTGATGCGCTGTAAAGCTGAAGGTACTCTCCACCTAACCCAATCAGTCCGAGTGCGCTGCGACCAATAGTAGCTCTGCAAAAAATTATATTTCATGACTTTTTGGACACACCTTGTAAGTACTTCAACTCGCCCACAACAAACCTTCACATACAAAAACTTCTACCAGAGCGCCTGGGAAGATATTTAAATACCACATGATATTAGTAGTGACCAGATTTTTATGTAATTATATATTTTTGTCTTTCTACTTACCGTTCTCAAAATTAATATCTTGGCGAATCGTCCCTCTCCTAACACAATATAAATTTTTTTTCGTTACGTAATTTTACATACTTAGTACTATATTACATATTTTACATATTTTGCTATTTTTACAAACTAATTTTTTTATTCGACCGATTTTCTTCAATTTTATTACATGTTTTTATGAAAAGAAGTATGTTTTAAAAAATCAGCCTTTTCCCCCTACAATATTGATGAAATCTAGGTGTGATAAGTATCATTGATGCCGATTCTTGACCTTTAATCTTAATTTCCTAAAAAGTTTGGCGATCGCCGACATTTAATACTTCGATGAGAATGTTGCACGCTGCAGTGTTTGTTTGCTGACCATAGATATCGCCAGTTTGTGCGATGGCTTGTATTGCTCAAGGTGAATTTAAATTTGCTTATATGCACCTTGGTCTGGCTACTAAACTACGGTCCTGGATAACAATAGATCAAATTTTAGTAATGACGGGAAAGTTGTATAATCCACAGTGTGCAACTTGTACTCTCCAAATGATTTTTAAAACGTTTGTATTATTTTTAAAATTTATTTAGGAATTTTTTATCAATGAAATTTCGATCAAATAAATGGGTTTTAATATAAGTATTAGTTTTATACTTTAATGAGTATTTTAATATTACATATTTGACCCAATTTTACATAATTATTACATATTCTTACTGTTTTCATTACATTTTTATGTACATATTTTGACGTTTGTTACTACGGTCTCTAGATACTAGTGAATACGTATTCATTCAGTAATTGGGAAATAATAAGGAAAGGTTTAACCCTCAACTGGCGTGGTGAGTTTTTGTTACATAACTGGCATCGTGGTGACATTTTGACCCCAGACATTTTTGTTCATTTCTTTATGAAATTTGTAATGCAATTTGGTATATTTTTGTTTAGTCACATTTTTATAGGATTTTCAAAATAATTTAGATAAAATAATTCATATTTAATATATTTGTTACTGAAATGAATAATAATTAACATTTTATGACAATACTGATAAATTCTAATCAATAAAACCATATTTTTTTCCTGTAAATTTTTAATGCTTTATTGATTTTGTATTATCAACTTCTGATACACATATTTAACAATAAAATATCAACATTATTGCAAAAATATACTTATAGTCACTCCTTTCAAATGTTTGCCTGACATTCGTGACACATTGAGTGGCAACATTTATAACAATTTTCTTTTTCGTTAATTTTTTTCGCCCTTTATTACTAACCGCTTCGTTTTCCTGGTTTCTTGTAGATTACATTTAGCCCAAGAAATGGATTTCTTCAATATTCGTAAGATGGTTTCACAAAGTTCTTTAGGTAATTGCACTTTGAAAAGCCCGACGTTCATATGAGGGTGGATTAGATGACGTGCCAGCATCTTCAAGAATTGTTCCCTTCACAGTCATTCCCCTTTTGTATGTCTTCAGAGTCATTATAATCATTATCCACTTATAACCATTTATAGATAGCGATATCATGGTCCGCGTCAGCCCAAAATATAGTCTTCAATTAAGACGCCATTTCATAGTTGCGTAACTGGCATGGTGGTGCCGCTGTAACCCCAACAAATATTTTCACTCACGCCACTGCAAAACAACTGCACGAAATTCAACAATACTTCTGAAATCAAACAATAAGGATGTTATTTGAAGGTACACAGCATACAAACATTCTCTTTTGAAAAATGGTAAAAATATGCAGTGGGGTCAAAATGGCACCACGACGCCAGTTGAGGGTTAACTACTTTCCATTAAAAAGTCAGTTCATCTTCAAATATGGATTATTTCGAATTAGATAGCAGAAAGGACACAAATATAATGGTAATACTACGTAGCCCAAACACAGTAGGTAAACAATATTTCAGTCAATAGACCAAGAATTTGTAACACTATGAAACCCAGTTCGAGTTGATCAAGTACTACCAGCAGAATTATTTATTAGCGCTTTTGTAATTTTTCATGGTTTTGCACTCTCCATCCCATAAAAGTCCTCATCAGCCGCGGCTAATACCTCTCACTATATCTCCTTCGCTGAGAGTAAAACCCCTTTGAGGTCGCCATCGCAATGTCCCCGTTTTCTCCCGCACACCTTCGTTTGATTGACCGACCCTCCCCCCCTTCGTCATTACAACTACACCTCATCCCTATTCGCTGCTGCCTCCGTGCGGCCAGTGTCTCAGCCGCGTCGCTACGTCCCGGCAGCGCTCGGGTTTCGCTGCCGTTAAGAGCGCGCGCTAAAAGCCCCGGCGCCGTTACCGGGCGAGCCGCCGCCGTCGTAACTGCCGTCGCCACGACCACCACCGCCGCCACCTCACCACCACCACTACCACCACCACCACCCCGTCACTTCTGTCGCCATCTTCACCCCATCACCATTAATGCTCCCGCCCCCGCCACCACCACCGTCACAGCCACGGCCACTGCCATCGCCCCCGCCCCATTTCGTAATCACTATCGTCACCATTACTACCATTTCGCCCTCGCAGTCGTCCTTGCTCCCGCTGCCACTACTGCCAACGTTCGCGCCTACGCCATCGCCAGTGCCTCAATCCTGGGCCCTTAACTGCCACTACTATCGCTACCATTACCGCCCCCGCCCCACCCCGGCCACACCCCAGCCCCCGCCCCTACTACCAGCACCACCGCCTGCACCACTGCTACTACCTTCGCTATCGCTACCGCCCCGTCCCCGTCCCACAACCAGTAACACCAACGTCATTGCCACTGCTATTTCACCCAAAACGACCTCACTCCCCACCATCACCAGCACAGCCACCACTATCCCCACCGCTGACGCTGCGACGCCTCGCCCTTCCTCCGCCTTCGCCTCCCCCCGCAGCCACCTGCCCGCCTTCCCCTCTCCACCTTCACCAGCGTCACCGGTGTCACCGCCTCTGCCAGCAGCGCTGCTGCAATCGCCGCCACCGCCCCGCAGCCAGGGCTGCGCCACGATGCCGTGCCCTTGGCGTGGCGCTGGCAGCTCGAGCGCCGCGCGAGGCCGCGCCCTCGGTGACCCGCGACCGTTACCCCGCCCTCGGGGCGAGTCGCGCGCGTCGCCGAGTCGTGCGACCTGCAGCTCTCCGCCCCCGCGCGCGTCCCCACCCGCACCCTTTGCCCCGCCGCGCCGTGCCGCGCCGCTCGGATTCAATTACCTGCCCGAGGGGCGGGGAGCAGGAGGACGAGGAAACGACGTAGGGTGCGGGGAAGGCGGCGGGGCCGGCGGCGACTTTACGACTGGCCCTGCCGGCTAATTACCCGCCCGCTCGCCGCCGCGGCCGGGTGGTCGGGGGCGGGACGAGGCGGGGCGGGACGAGGCGGGGCGGCCGCTGCCGTTCGGCCGGCAGGAGGGCCGCGCTAATTGATGGGGCGGGGCGGATTTATAGCTCGGCGGGGGCGGCGGCCGGCGGGTACCGCCAGCGGCGTGCGGGCCGGCGGCGGGGCGGGCGGGCGACCCGGTCCCGTTCGGCCCGGGCAGGAGATAGCGCAGCGTCGCCGCTGTTTGGCCGGGCTTAGCAGTCTCCGTGTAATCCGTGCCTCCTGCGCCACGGGCTCCCCCGCGCGTCGTTCCTCTACATGCGTCGCCTCGTCCGTGTCCGACCGCCCCCTCCTCGCCCCGCCGATTAGGCGCCCGGGCGGTCGGCGCGGCGTCGGCCGATGTCGTCGCGGCGCAGCTGCGGTCGCACCGCTCCGTGGCCCCTGCTGGGCTCGAACATCGTCGGGGAGCTACCAGAGCGCCGGACTCTACCAAGGCCCCGTCTTTGAGTCGTGATCTCTACAAGTTACTCCAACTGCCGTATTCACCTTACCGGTTTTCATGCCTATCCAGCAATAATCGACCACGTGTTTCATCTACACATATCCTCATTTTCCTCAATACTGACCTGCCTTGATCACTCTTCCTTCTTCATCATACTTCGTTATTTTTATCCCTTCACCACTTTTATCTTTATCCCTTTGAATTTTGCTTGAATAATTCGGTTCATATTTTCATATTTCTATTTTGTCGCAGTGTTCGTGCACCGCATACGTTCTTTCCTAATGAACTTCTTGACTTTCATATCGTCTCGATGTTAGTCTGTATCAGCCTAAATGCAGTTCTTTATTTATGGTACAAAATAGTTTACCCTGTCATTGTTTGGTAATTTTTCATTATTCATGTGTCATTATTTTCTCTTCCCCTCGGTTATAATCAGTTCTATCATCATATGCTTCTTGAGCATTTTAGCTGCAAACGTGTTTTTCTAACAACATAAGTGTCCTTAACTTTCTAGAAACCATTATCATCCGAACCATCATCATTCACTCATCCATCTACCTCACAATCCTAATCGCTGTGATCCTCCATCATTTTTTAAAAATTTTTTTGAGCATTTTTTTGGACCTTACAAACACCATCTTCCAACTCGAGCTACCTTATTAATTATCTTTCTCGACACAATTACCATAGTTTCCTTCAATACCGCCCCTGTCACCCCACCCCGCCCGCCCTCTCTCTCGTGATTAGTGATTTCGGCCGTGTCAACTGACATTCGCCGACATTCGCCGTCGTTAGTCTCGTCAGTGTAGTGCATTTGTTTATCGTGTGGGTTATCGGTGAATTTCCTCCGCTGGCTGGCGAGCTCCGACGCCGGCGTACATAGGCTTGCGGTGTTTCCCCCAACCAGGTATCTCCCATCATCGCCGCCCCAGCCGGGACAACGTCTAAGCCTCCGACCGGTGTCCCTCCTCCGTACGCGAGGCCCAAAGTGGCAGCGCCGCCCTGGCACCGGTAACGACGTTAGCTGCGGGAGAATTATTGTGAAGTGCGGCGTCTTGCGTGAAGCGCGCGTCCTGGGGGAGGTCGTTCGCGGGCGCTGCGGCGCGGAGCGGCCCGTCCGGCCCAGCGACTGCGGATTCTTCTCAAGAGGCTCCCCAGGGACTTCGACCGCGTTTAATCCGAGCAAGGGAAGAAGAGGAGGTTTGAACCTTCTTCGAGTTTCTTAAAGAGTGATGCAACAGACTCGAGCGAAGGAATCCTATCTTCGGCTCTCCAAGCTAATTACAAAAGTACAATCGAAAGAATTTTGTTCTTGTTCCGAAAGCTCATTTGAAGAAAAGGCTTATGTATGAAGCGGGACGCATCGATGCCAAACATACGTTTACGACTCTCTCGAAATTAAATGTTGCGAAAAATCAGATTTATGGCCTTGTTTTCTCGTGTCGGAAAATAGAAAGGCAAGCAAATAGGGGCGTATATCGAAGTTTTTAAGATATTTCAAAACTTTTCCAGGCGCCTCGAGAGGGACGGGCATAAAGAGACAAATTTCCACCTCCCTCTCTTCGCCTCGTTTATAACTGGAGGCCTGGGTCCCCGCGGGCGCGTCTGTCTTATCCCGGCGGCTGCTGCCCCGCCCACTCCCTCCGCCGCCTCCCTTCCCCTCCCCCGCGCTCCACGGGCCCTTGACTCGCTTCCCTCCTTTTCCGCCTCGTTCCTCCGCCCGGCCCTTTGCAGACCGGCGGAGGAGCCCGGCTGCCCGCGCAAAGGGCAAAATAGTTATATTTCCACTCTGTGAAGGCTGCCAGCTGAGCGGCGTCCGGTGACTTCCCAGCCACGCAACTCCCCGCCCCTCCTTCCCTTTCCCAGGCCTTCCCCGCTCCGCTCCGCTCGGTTCCGCCTCGCTCGTTCCGTCCTCCCGCGCCGCCTCTGACCTCCGCTTCGTCGGCTCAAAGGCGGCGCGGGGTCGTCATTCAGGATGCCCTCACCGCAACCGTATGTCCTGAATGTGCATCCCCTCTTACGCGATTCCGCCCCCGTCGCCGCCGAGGGCGCCTATATTTTCTTCGTCCTGCCCTCCCTCGAGGGGCTCAGTTTTACTTCCCGCCGCTGCCTGGCGCGCGTGAGTCCTACAAGCACTGCTTGACCCGTCGTATTTTGTAGCGCCTCTCTTTGCTCGTCGTGCCGTAACTGGGTCTTATCACGCCCGATTCCGCCCCGACCGTCACAATCTAGTTAAGCTTCACGGCTCTCGCCCGCGGTTTACCTCAAGGACCGTCCTCATCTTCTCCTGCATTTTGGTAAATCATCCTTCCGCCCTTCATCAACTTTTACTACTCTTTAACTGAACTCGTTCCACATATTTACCCACTTTATCTTTACATACATTGTTAACTGTTCTCTTAAGCTCGAGATACATTTTCATTTCTTTGTCTGAAACATTCAAGCTACATTTCTCTATATTTTCAACTTGCTTCCTGACAACGTTGATCGTTATTTTCTTTCTTTACATCGCTCGTATCTCATGATTAAACTTTATATTTACACAAAAAAATCAAGTAGTAACATTTCTAAAAGTTTTATTTCTTTCAAATGCTAGGAAAAATGTGAAATCAACCTTATCAACTTTTGACATTAATTCGTTAACTTTACAACTATTTTGCTTTACATAGTTTATTTATAAGTCTTGATCATGGCCACCAAGGTCTGTCTTAATATGTTGTACCTCCGTATCTTTGTACCTGCGCCCTAATAATCTCTCGTCATCATTCCCATTTCCCTTTTGTTTTTCTCAGTGTTGCTTCTCTGCGATCGCTCTCTCCTCGCGCGAATCGCCGCCAACTGCCGCGTTTCTCTCCCCCTACCCCGCCGCCGCCTCTTCCTGCCCGCGGCGCTCGCTTCCCCGCTCCCGCCGCCGCCGCCACCGGTCGACCGCAGGCCCGCCTCGCCGGCCGCAGGCGCGCCGCCGCCGATGCCGCCCGCGATACCGCGATGCCGGGCGCCGTGGAGGGGAGGGAAGGGGAGGAGCGGCGCGAGGAGGCGCCTTCGGGGCGGCGCCGATCAAGATACGCTTGAGCGGCCGCCTCCCGGCGGTAGCGGCCCTTTCCGCCCCGCCACCCTCCACCCTCCCGCCGCCTGCCGACCTTCATGCTCCACGCTGCGTCCTGGTTTGCCCATCGTTCCTTCTCTCACCACCCAGCCACCCTGTTCCCATCACCAGCTGCCAGCCATTCTGTATTCGCCATTCTGTGTTCGGCCCCAACACAATGTACCAGTCGCCCTCTATCTGCTGTCGTCTACCCGTCACTATAATCCAGCCATCGTGTTTCAGCTCCTCTTCCTGACACCCTCCACCAGCCATTCACTACCAGCCACCCTCTAGCAGATACCATCCACTAGCCACCCTCTACCAACTACCATCTACCAGCCACCCTTTACCAGCCACCCTCTATCAGCCACCCTTTACCAGCCACCTTCTACCAGCTACCCTTTACCAGCCACCCACTACCAGTCACCGATTACCAGCCACCCTCTATATGATATGTTCCTATCCTCTAGGATATGTTCCTATCCTCTACCAGCCACCCTCTAGCAGATACCTTCTAATAGCCACCCTCCACCAGCCACCCTCTACCAGCCACCCTCCACCAGCCACCCTCCACCAGCCACCTTCCACCAGCCACCCTCCACCAGCCACCTTCCACCAGCCACCCTCCATCAGCTACCCACTACACGTCAATCGGTACGCGATACCATAAACCAGTCATCCTCTTCCAGCCGTCTTCTACCAGTCATTAACTACCAGCAACTAGCTACTCGTCAACCGTTACTCGACATCATTCGCCCTTCGCCGTCCATCCACCTCAACTACCCGCCACACACTACTCACCCCGTCTATTCGCCAAATTCCACCACCTCCCCTCCATCCACTCATCGCGTTCCATGATTACTAACCTGTTTTGTTATCCTATTCCCCTCTCAGCACACTGCCCGCCACTACATGTCACAGTGATGACTCATTAGTTAGCGACCCCTCGCCGCTCCCCGTCAACTGGCACCGCTTCGCCACCTACACCCGCCACTCGTCACTCGGCTCCTTCCTGCTCACATCTTTCTTGCAAGCACAACCCGCCATTCGCTGTCAGCGCCCGTCTCCGTTTCCTCTCGACCTCGGGCGGCGTGCTTCCGACGAAGTTACTTCCCGTCACTGCCACATCTTTCATTTCCACGCCCCCCCCCGCCGCATTTCCGTCGTCGCTGTTTCTGCTGCCGTTATTGCCATCTCCCCATATCCTTACTCTTCTTCTCTTCCTCTCGTTTTCATCTATCCATTATCATCATTATCTTTTCCTCCCTCACAGGACCCATTTTAGTCTCATTACTATGACTTGGTGTTACTAGATTATTCCCTTGTAACGTTCTTCTCTCTCATGGTACTTCTTAGTTCTACATGTTCTTATCTTTGGAAATTTCTTGTGAGGCAATACACTTCGAACTACAGACACATAAGCCTCGTCTTTGTTCCAACAATACGTTCCCAAGTTTGTTTTTTCTTGGTTTTAGTATTCTCTAAAATAAATTAATATTGACCCCAGTTTTTGCTAACTTATGTTTGCCATACGCCGTTTTAATCACCCAAAATCTACATATTATTAGAAGATGTAGTAATAAAACGCCAAACAAGGCAATATATTTGCCTATCAATAACTCTTCGCTTATATTCGACTTACATATGCAGCAAAACTATCAAGTACAGCGATTCTCACAGTGACATTTCTAGATGTATGTCTTGCTCATCTAATTTTTTTCGTAATCTGAGTCATTTCTAAAAATATTTTTTGTGTGATTTTGTGAAACTTGTTAAATTCCACTCAAAATAGGACATCACATCTACACCCGCAAGTCCGACCCACTTCTACAAGCTACAGTCAATCCAATGCCCGATAGGTTCTTTTCCGATACAACCGACAGACCTGATCCGATCTCATCGCCTCTCGCACAGTAGCCCTCTCCCCGGCAGCCTTTCGTGCGCCCAACCACTGTCGGTCGGATTTCGTGGCTACGACTCCAACCACTATCCTCGCCCTTCCCCGCCACTCTCATCTTCTTCCCGCCCCGTCCCGCCCTGCCCCGGGTCGCCCGCGTCGCCCCGCCCAGCTCCACCACGCCCCGCCTCACGGGGAGAGAGGACGGTCGATAACTGCCCGCCAATTAAACATGCAAAGTAGCGGGGCGGGGCGGGCTGGGGCGGGGCGCTGGGGCGGCGTAGTGGGGCAGGGCGCGGGATTAGGAAGGAAATTGGAGCGCGGAGATAAGGCACCGGCGGCCGGGATGGAGACCTCAGCGCGCCGATAAGAAATTCATATTTTAAGAGACGGCCGCCCGCTGTTTGCCTCTCTTAAGATTGCGGAATTAAATTCCATCTCGACAGTGTTTACACAGCGCCCGGATGGGAATCCTGGGAAGAAAGCAAAGAGTGTTAAGAAGTGCGTTTGCTGAGCAGCGCAGGGCACAGCTGCCGGCGGCAGTGGGCGGGTGGGCGACCGGGCACGAGCGGGGCGCCTCTGGCGGCGGGCCCGCGAGTTACGCGATGAGCACCGCGTTAACGCGAGCACGCCTGCCGGCGGATTAAGTGGCGCCGCCTGACTTCTATTGGGGCCATAAATAAAATTGATACGCATCATAAGTTGGGCGAACTCGCGCGAAAAACGGCGGTGGAGGCGGTGGTGGCGGCGCAAGGGGTAAGGGAAAAGCGAAAGAGTGCGCGGCGCGGTGAGAATGAAGAGTCGGGGGCAGGGGCACACACCGGCATCGTAGTTTAATTGCTGCCCCCATCTCTGCATCCATTCTCTCTGTTGACGCTACAGATTCCGCCGTAACATTCTTCGGTATCCTTACAGTCTTAGATTGCATTGTCATGAGCGCTATTCGATCACTAGTCACCTTTATTTTTCCATCTTTACCTCCGAATCCACCCTCACCCGCTCTTCAGACACATCTCCGTCTTCACCCTAACATCATGCAAGAAGAAATGTATTCAACCCGTTTCTAACCACTTCCATTCGTACCTCATCCTTACCTCCGTTTTGAACGTAGCTTCATTCCTTAATTCCCAAACTCATGCGAACATTATCCTCATCATCCTTTCATTTCTTCACCAAATCTTCGCACTTATATTTCCCTCTCATTCCGATCTTGCATTCCCATTTCCTTTCACCCATCTATCAACTTCCACTTCCTCCTTCTCCATCACCACTTCATCTCCAATCCCAGACCGTTCCATTTCCTCCTCCACCTCCCCTTCGTGGGCAGTGGCGGCGTCGCTGCCGATCGGGGCCCGAGTGTGTCGGAGCGGGCGAACGAAGGGTTGTAGCGGCGGCGCCACGCCGGCCGCGGCGGCTCGTCCGGCGATTGTCCCGCCCGATATTACACATTCCTGCGCGCGGGCCGTCTCGCCCCGGCCCCGCCCCGCCCCTGCCCGAGCACGCGGGCGGGACCGCGGGACGCGACGGGCCGCGCCGCCGCCCCCGCCCGCAGTGATTGATGCGCGCGAGCACCGCCAGGGCGCAGCGCCGGCGCGCGTCACCCGCGTGAAAAATTACGGGCGCAAATTGGGCCGATGGGTTTTTGTTTTTGTTTTCTGGTGGCCGAGGACCGAGGGCCGAGGGCGGGCGGACAGCGGTGGGGACAGGGTCGGGCACGGGATGGGGGCAGGGCCGGTGGCGGGGAAGAGGACGGGCGTGGTGGGAGCGTTGCAACTGCCACCGCAAGTCGGCGCTGCGGCGGCCCTGTGCTTGCCAACGACGCGGAGGCGCCTGCGATGCTGATGCGCAACACTTGTAGGACACGGCAAATTCCACCTAAATAACACCCGCGCCAAGACATACATTGTTCATTTCGTCCTTTATAATGATGGATTTCCCGAGTTTGATAAATTAATGAAATATTAAAAAACATATTTATTCCTAGAATGCCACACTCAGGACAAAGTGTAAAGATCTTCAAATCATTCCTCAAGAAAATAATAAAATTATAATCATGATTGAATCAAACAATTTTTTTATTCCTTCGATTTCTTTCACTAATTTTTCACTAAAATTTCCTTCTCTTTAAAAATAAATATAAATCATTATGTCTCACACATAATGGTTAATATTTTTTTAAATATTGAATGTCTTTTGGAAATTATGAAAAAAAGCATCTTACACTTTTAAATTATTACATTGTATCTACATATTTATTGATATTTCATATCTGCAAATGCGTATATTTTCGGATACCTCAAAGAAATTTCTCAGGAATTCAGGACTCTACCTTCACAACATCAAATCAAATTCTTGCGTCCCCGGCTTTTCGCCCCCACCGGAGGCGCTCCTTTGTCGCGTGTCCGTAAATATGTGCATGTCGCGCCCGGAGGCGAAGAAATGTGACGCGCGCGTGACAGCGAGGGCCTTCCGGCAGCTGCGACTCCGCAGGTGGCAGCGCCGACTCAGCGCGGGCCTCGGCCTCGCAGCGCCGCCGCTGCTTTGTTATCGATGAAAGAAAAATGACAGCGCATTTCGGGCGCGGCCCCGCCCACTGCGGATTCATCAGAACACGCCCGCCAACGCTGGCGGCGCCAGCGGCGGCTCCTTCCGCCCCGGCGCGGCGCCGCCTGGCGAACGCCGCGGGAGCTCCTTCCGCAACGGGCGCCACTCCGCCTTCGGCACCCGCGCTGGCTCCGCTACGGCGCCTCACTTCGCCGAGTACCTTTTGCCTCACCTCAAACCCCTCGTTGCTGCCACTGCAACCTTCAGTTACTGCCGCTTTATCAATCCCTATCTCTTCCGTTTCGCTATTCTTATTGGCACTCTCTCCACCTGGCTGTTTTGCTTCCACTTTGGGTCCCCTTTTCATTATACCTTTCGCTAATAACTAACGACTCCTCTTTCTATAGATCTTTTTTAATTTATTAATTTCAGGTCGCATTAACAGCAAGGTCAAGTGATATGTTAATGGCCAGGGGTGAAAGGAAAAACACAAACACAACCATGACTGAGGTGGGATTCGAACCCGCTATCCTTCGGCCCGAGATCGCCACGTTAC
The DNA here is from genome assembly GCA_031308135.1 of Acheta domesticus. Classification (NCBI taxonomy): domain Eukaryota; kingdom Metazoa; phylum Arthropoda; class Insecta; order Orthoptera; family Gryllidae; genus Acheta; species Acheta domesticus. Next base: position 109,521,289 of record JAHLJT010009436.1, read on the forward strand.
TATGCCTTAGTGAACTCGGCCACCCAGATCGGCTGTACATCTTTTGTTATCCCATTTGTTATTTATTTTGCCATATTAAAATCCGTCGCTCTCTCCGCATTCGCCTTTCTTTAGTCCAAAATATCGTATGCCCATCCTTCGTCTTCGTCGTTGCAGCTTTCATTGAGTGGAAAGTACCTATATAATCCCATCGTTATTTTCAGTTTTACATTGTCTTTGACACCTCCTCTCTCAACTTTTAATTCCTCTAGATTTACTATCGTTATAAACTCTCAATTACTACTACCTCTCCCTCTCCCTCCACTATCACCCCCACCATCAGTTCTTCTATCTTTATTTCTTCCCCTAGTGCATGCGCTAGGTTCCTATCTCTGTACCTGCCGTTTCCATATTTACATCTACTACCATTGCATCCCAACACTTTCGTAGCTAATACCCTACTGCAGAATCCAGCATCGTCTCCTCCGCATCCTTTCCCCTCTCCATCCTCGTCCGCCCCCCATCGCGTTGACACGTCTATCACCGCCGTTGCAGACGCCTTCACAATCCTTCCATCGCCGTCGCCATTTTGCCGTCGAACCTCCTCGCGCTCCGCCTGCATATTTTTTATCGGCCCTTTTCCGACAAGGCGGAGGATGCGCGACGGCACTCGAGGAGGAGGCGGGGGCGGGGGCGCGGGACTAGCGCCACCGAAGGAGGGGGGAGGAAGAAGTGTTGTGGGAGAGGGGGCGACGAGCATAGGGAAGATGCGACTCGGATGTTTGGAGATGAGTTGGTTGAAATGATGTGAGGTTTCCGCGGATTAAAACAGAGCTTTCTTCAGGAATGGAAGAAGGGTGAAAAATAAGGAAGAAAGAAGTCACGGAAAAATTAAATCAATAATATTAAAAAAAAGATGCGACACCGTCGCATTTTGTAATTGTAAAATAATAAAATGCATAAAACTCGCACGAAATTTTGGAAATCGAGACGCAATTGTAAAATTGCGCCTCAAAGAAAAATAAAAAGAATAATAAACAGTCGAATGATGCAATATAATGTATCAATCTATGTTTAATAGTATTGTCTAATAGTGCCATAAGCAGATCATAATATATCCATTATACATGCAAATGTTAACGGAGATAGACCTAAAAATAGTCTGATTTTAAAAGAACAGAATTATCGCGTACAATGAGAATTATATATTCAAGCGTATATATCATACACATATTTAAAAAAAACTTCAAGAGTATTATTTCTGGAATCGCGATTCTGGAATCAATTCTGGAATCGCAAACAAGAGATAAAATAATTTTTATCTAATGAATTTACTAGAAAAATTAGATAACTTTATACATTTAATGTAAGATAGTATAGAAGGTCGGATTTTCGATCCCATGAGTGATCTCTTCAACACGAATGAAATGTCGTAAGCCATTACCCCTTCACCGAAACTTTGAAGGTAAAGGGGCAATAGGAATCTGCCTAGATTATCGTGAACCGCACAGGATGTGGCGCAGAAGCGCACGTGGCAAGGGAAGGCAAAAACGAGGCGCGGGCGGAAGTATACAGGAGTGTGACGGTGGCGGAGGCAGGGGACTCGACGAGTCGGGGCGCAGCTCCCGTCACAGTGACGCCGCCTCGCCGTCGCCGCCCTGCCTCCGCCGACGTTCGCGGGGAAATGAAATGTGCCCGGCGCCGGCGCCGGCTCCAGCGCTGACGGGGCGGGATTACCTCGCCGCCTTTCAACGCCGCCGCCGAAGGCGATGGTGGTGGTGGGGGCGGGGCCGGTGGCGGCGGCGGCGGAGGGGCGGGCCGGCGCGGCGCCGTGCGTATACGGGCGCCCGACCGCCACGGAGTAAGACGCGACGGCGGTGGCGGGGCCGCGAGGGTGGCGGAGGGTGGCCTCCGCGGAGGGCGTGGGGGGTCGGCTCGCGCTCGGCAGGCGCGAGGGGCGAGCGGAGCGTGTGTACCCGGAGATAACTCAATGTTATCCCTGGGCGGGTACACACGAGGCAGGGGTCGGAGTTCCGCACCCCGGCACGCCGTCGGGGCGCCCCTCTGCCCGGCATACCGACCCCCCGTCCCCACTCGCGCGCCCGCCCGCGCCCTCCCCTTGCCCCCTCCCCCTCCCTGGCCCCCGCCGCGAACGCCCTCGCGCCCACGCCGCCCTGCGCCAGCCGCCTGTAGGCTGCAGCCAGCCAGCGAGCCAGCCAGCCAGCAGCAAGTTATAATTGCTTACAAAGTATACATCCCGCGCTGCTATTGTTCCAACTTGCGCTCTGCGCAGCGCCAAGTTTTGTTTCCGTAATCTGCAAGAGATTTCACGCGTTAGACACACCCGCCCCGCGCCCCGCCCTCGCCAGCCGCCCGTCCCCGACGCCTTCGCCTCCGCGGAGCCGTCGTCGCCGCTGTGTATTTATCCCCGCAGCGGTGGCTGCGGCGGCGGTGGCGACGACAACCGCCTGCCTGCCGGGGCGCCATCCATTACGCGAGGGGGCGGGGCCGTTGGAGGGTGACGCGGCGGTCGGCGGGGGAAGTCGGGGATGGGTTTAGAATGATTAGGGAGCCCGCTGCGCTGCCAGCCGCGCCGACAGTCTTGCCCAGATCCTCCAGACATTTCTCTTGGCGGGGCGAAAAAGCCCGCCGCCTCTGCCGAGGAGACGGGGCGGCGGCAATCGCGGCGGCGGTGGGCGCCGCCACCGCCGCCGCGCGGATTAGCGGCCATTGTGCTTGGCGCCGCCTCCGGCTCCACTCGCGGCGCGCGGGCCACCGCCTCCGCCCCCGCCGCCACGGGCTGCCAGGCACAATACTCCCCGTCGATTGAGCTCCTTACGGACTAATGATAGGCTATTATGGAAATAAATAGCGGGCAATGATAACGTGCCCCGGCGGAGGGGAAAAGGCGGGCGGAGGCGGCGCGTCGTTGCGAGGGCGCGGGCGCGGGCGCGGCGCGGACGCAAGCGCGGTTGCGAGCTTTCTGTACGAGTGAGCTCGCGCGCGGACCCTGGGGCCGTACCGCGCCGGCCAGTTATTTGGCCGAAGTCTCGCGGACAAAGGGCATTGTGCAGCAGGCCCCGAGTAATCCCCGGCCGGACAATGCGCCGGAGCGCGCCGCGGCACACCTGCCCCTCTCCCCTCGCTCCCTCCCCCGCCCCGCCCGCGACCTTCGCTCCGAGGTGATTCGTTCGTTCGGAGGTTCGTCCGTTCGCTGGGACTTGCGCGGCGAGTTGCGGGCCGGGGCGCCCGGGGCCGCGGGCTGGGCCGCGGGGGGGAGGGGCCGGGGCGGAGGTGGGGCGGGGGCGGAGGCGCCGCGCGAGGCGCTTGCGGGCGAGAGCCTCGGCGGAGATTAATGCGCGCTGGAGAACGCGGCGCCGCGCCCGGGCCGCGCGCTGCCCGAAAATGCCGGCTGAGGTGGCGGGGCGCCGATGACTGTTTGAAACTTCCAGCACCTCTCCTTCTGATATTTTGCGAAAATGCTTTTTCGCTTCAATCACGTTACATTAGAAATTATTATTATGCATTTGACCGTTAAATATTCATAAGTGCTTCGAAGCATCAGTGTTTTGAATAGCAGCTATTCTGAAATATATTTTCTATGAACTGTTGTAACATTTTTGACTCATTGAATCACGTTTCTGATCGTTAATGGAAACAATCTTTCAATTTTTCTTTTAGTGAGTGTGTTTATTCTTCTCCATTGAAGTTCAATCTCAAAAATCATCTACACAGTTTATTTGGAGTGTCATTCTGTAAATATTTATTTTTATGATAACATATTGAGTCTTTCTAAATTGTGGTGAAGTGTGTCATTCATTCCATTGCAGGGAAAGACTTCCTACTCGAAATGTTGTGAGGCTTATAAAGTACGTCTTCCAGGTGAGCCATTCCTAAGGAGCATTTTAGACATTGAAGTATTACTGCAAGAACTAAGGCTTTTAACATCTCATTTTTTAATATACACAATTCCATTATATTCATATTATCACTGTTCAGATTTTAAACATTTTTTGTAATAAATACCCTGTTAGAAATTGTGTTTAATTCTTCATTTCCTTTCTGAACTTTGATGTAACAAGTTTTGAAAGCAATTCAAATCTTTTCCACAAATATAAATTTTAATTTACCATTATTATCATATGGCTTGATTGGATGATATATGTAACCTTTCTTTGGGTTTACAACAATACACAAAAGGTCACTGCTTAGTGTTCACTGTTCAGTTTTCTAACACATAATTCCAGATTGCATTCTAGCAGATCTGCTTACAACTAGACTATGTCCACGAAAACGAGAAGGTTTGAGCAATCCTTCAGAATCAATCGCTTCTTCCGCTTCGTTAATAGGATTACAGGCCTGCGTCCTTTTAGATTCGTCCGCTGTACGCTGCCCGTGGAGATTGCACCCTGCTTCCACCCCATACCGCGTTCATCATCTCATCCCATCACACTTCACCCCTCCCGCCCCACCCCACCCAACCCCACCACGCTTCTCCACGCCCTACCCCGTATTGCCCAACCCAGCCAATTCCACACCACCCCTTTTCGCTCCTGCCCGCTCATCCTCCCCGTCCCGCCCCGCCCCGCCCCGCCTGCACGCGGGCGCTCCGTTGCGCCGAGAGCAGAGCAGAGCAAAGCGGAGCCCCGCGCCGCAGCCCACCCAGGCGCGCGCTCGCGGGTCGCTCGCCGGCGCGGCGCGGCGCGGCGCGGCGCGGCGCGACGAGCGTAGTGGACGGTGACAGCAAGCGCTCTCCACAGGCTCTCGTTTTATTCCTTTGTGTGTCGCATTGCTCAAGGGAGCGGCGCAGCGTAGAACGACGCGAAGCTACACGACGCGACGCGACGCAACGCGACGAGGAAAATGGGTGGTGGTGGTGCCGACGAAGGGCAGGCACAGTGGCGATGCTTGAGTAGGGACGGCAGAGATTGCCGGTGATGGCTAGGCAATACCTGGGTGGATGGTGGGAGATAAAAAGTAAGGAAAGGGTGGGTGGTTAAGAGTAGTCGGAATGTAGGCGAAGGTTTGGTGGAGGGTAGGTGGAGTGTAGGAGAGGGAAGGTAGAATGTTGATAGTGAAACAGCGAACGGTGTGTAAAGAAAAAAAAGACAAAACCAAATTATCTTTACAATTCTTTTATTGGGTAATTTTTTCTGGTTTTGTGACTTACTGACTTAATTTTACGAAAATTCAAATTTATCACAATGAAGGTTAACAATTTCTGCGATGTTAACTTTGTTCCAAAAACAACTAGTAGTAATACTACAACACACACTTTCTACAGTTGTTTCTAACTTTTAAATTTTTAGAAAATTCAGAGTTCAACGAAAAAGAGTCCTGCGCCATTTTCAAGCGCCTTTTGCCCTCTCCCTAAAAAATTAAAGAAAACATTTGAATATTTTTTTCAGAAGAAGTTTTTTTATAAATTGCATTAATTTCTAGCACAAATGATGCAAAATCTACTCGCTGTTTTTCAAAAGATTTTACATGCCATTTTTAAGACAGTTTTAGAGCAAATTTAATCAAACAAAAATATCTATCTTCAATATTGTAATTTTGCAATGTTAATTAGTTGCTATTTTCGAAAACATACAGTTCGCCAAAAGAGGAACAAACACCATTTTTAATGGTTCTTTGATACATTAAAGGAGAAAATTTTAAGAAAAAATTAATGGCTTTTTGAAAAAATAATTATTGTTTAAGTACTGCCAATATTTCAAGAATAATTAAGTGAAAAATACTGATGTTTTCGATATATTGTACAGGACCTTTTATCACGATCTACTTAAAAACAAGAGATTTCAATAAGGAAAAATCTGTCTTCAACATCGTAGTTGTAGGAATGTACGCTGATAAAATTTTGAACTTTCGCAATTTTCGAAAAGTGAGGTTATTTCAACACAAATTAAATCTTCACCATTGTTTTAAGTCTTTTACGTTACCAGTACCAGGTTTAATGAAGAAAATTGGGAATCATTTTCGAGAAAATTTTCAAATTGTCATTAAGGCTTCAAGAAAAGTATCCCAAACTATAAAAATATCCATATCAAACTTGCAGCAGTTTGAGTTTATTTAGATCGATAGGAGAATATCAATTTTGGAGAAAATTGTCTGAACGGTTTAGATGCTAACGATCAACACGGACAGACGGATGGGCAGACAGACAGGCAGACGAAGAAACAAGCAGACGGACAGGCAGACGAATAGACAGATGGACAGATAGTCAGACGGGTGGACAGACGTACATATAGACATTCAGACTGTCATACGGTTAGGTGGACATACAGACGGAGAGACAATCGAGTTTTCGGTATCAAGTACCCACAAAATATAGATTCTGACTTCACAATTTGTTAGAGGTAGTAATTTACTGCATGTAGAAACCAGATTTACCCACTTTTTCGATACCAGGGGGGATTTATCTTAAAAAATTGCGTGCGATTACAATTCTTTCTCTTCTTATGAAATAACGTAATATTCCATACTACAGCCAGTTTTCCTTTCGGGACAAAGTAATACAACACTGTCAAACTAACCATCTTTAAGAGTATCATTTATTAATGTATTATGATTTTTGCATGAATCTTCATCTCATTTCTATTGCTTCTGACAAGGTTTTGTGCACTGCTTGACGCGGAATTTATTGATTTACTTCCTTCGTCTCTTCTTCGATTACTGCACATAATCCTATTTGTCTGGATTCTGATACTCTGTGGGCTTATATTCTTCAAACTACTCAATAGTTATTTTATAATGATGAAAAACTGTAAAGATCGCTTTGAAACAACGGCGAGCTACACTTAAGGTCGGGTGGTAACGGCCACCTTGGCTTGAAATATGATTTCTTAATTAAGGTTAGTTATAATTATTTGTTTGTTTTTTCAATATTATTTAACTTTTTACAGAGATGAGAGATACACCCGGGCAATTTAATCTCCTCAAGTAATTAGTTTCATTTCACATACAGTTGCAGATTCTGCACGTCTCTGAACAGGTGGGGTAGTATCACACGTCGTAGAAATAACTTTTTTTTTATTTAGTATTCTGCTTGTTCGGCATCACTGCCTTCCAAGAACGTGTATTATAATGGATACATAAGAACTTTTAGAGTCCGTCACTCATTGCGTAACTGCCTTGTTTGGGTAACGATATCAATGTAATTTGTAACTTTTGTTATCTTTTGCTTGAAACTAGCGAATATAGTAATAAAATGTATTATTTATTTAAAATAATCTAAATCTTTCTGAATTACGGAGGTATAAATATGTCTCTAGGGAAACGAGATTTAATTCTGTTTGGTGCATTATAAGATTGGCCTAAATTAAAAAGTGAAGAACAAGGAGCTTCAGGAAGAATTTTTAAAAAGTTTGAATTTTGTTTTTCTAAATGTTTTCTGATTGGTTCTAATTTGAATTCTCTGTGTAATTGTGCGTTGCTAATAAACCATGGGACTTTGGTAATTTTTATTAAAAATTTATTTTGTACTATTTGAAATTTTGTTAAATGAGTGGAGGCTACATTACACCAAACTGGACTAGCATATGAAATTGTAGGTTTTATAATTGATGAATATATTAATAATCCACATTCAATACTGAGAGTGGATTTAGAATTTATAATAGGATACAATTTAAACAGATAATTATTTGTAAAATACAGTATATGAAACTTCAGTCTCTTACACACTCAATCAAAGCTGTTTGGTTTGAAATTAAAATAATATGATTATTTGGGAATAGTAAAAATCGTTCACAATTTATATGTCTGAAAAGTGGAGGGTGAAACCGGACAACTAAATAATTGTAAAATAATTTTAATGGATTGTTTTACAGCACTTCACCTAGAATACGCTCACTATTGAAACAAATATTTCATTTCTTAATACAAAGAAAAAATGGGTATTTGGTTACATGGGAAAAGAACAGTACTTGAATTAAAAAACAAAAACTCTACTATTATGTTTAATTTATAGCTTCACAACTATAATTTTTGAAGGGCTTCAAATGACCTTCATAATGGCTATCTTCATATTACTTCTTCCCATTTCCCGCGAATTTTACCTATAGTTTCCTGAAACACGGACAAAATTCACAGTAGTATTCGAAAATTTCCTCCTTACAACCTACGCACAAGAAATACGGAAAAGGGAGGGGAAGTAACTGTGCGGTACCATCCGATTCTACGTTGTCCGATACCAACCGAACAATCCTCATCCTTCAGAAGAATACAACACTGATATAAATTGTAAAAAACAAACTTGTATTGCTGTAACGTTACAAATACACCTAAGTAAACATACTAGTCACAGTAGAATGTATTTAAACTTATTCTAAGAGAAGTTTTAAATCTCGAAAGTTATCTTCGTACACTGGCTAACATAAAAAAACCTAATGCATGTCGCAATAACCAAACTGATTGATGCACTTACCTAATACGGCGTTTGCAAAGCGAATTCGTTTCCAGGAACACACGGACAGTGTGGCACGTGCTACCACCAGTGCTCAATATCCTAAACTAAGTAGTTTAGGATACGACCCTACCTTGCCCGACACTACCCGCAGTCCGATATGACCAGACCTTCCCCTATTCGCAAGCGAGTCCAATATTGTTGAGAGTCATCGACTTTCTACTGTATCACTTTAAAGATCTGTTTGTAATTAGTTTTTCCTTTAGTTCCATTTACTTCAGTTAACATCAAAGTAACTCTTTTTGATCTAAGTTTTATGCATGTTAGTTTTCCTGAATATTAAACGAAAAAAGTGTATGTGTATGTTTGAATATTAATCATTTTATTTTATGTTTGTTTGCTTTTCTCATAAAAACAATGTTTCGTTTATTTATATCATGTAATGTTAATCATGTATCATATAACGTAAATCAACAGTCTGTTTGAGTAAGCAGTGGAAGTATCCTTTTCTGCATGGAGAACAATTGAAAATCTTAGTCACTGCGGTCGTTGTAAGGCTTGGTAAAGGATCGCTATCCTCCAAACATCCACCGCTGCGCCGGCGGGGTCGAACCAGCAATTGAGGTGCTTGTTCACGGCGCCCTTCAGCCACGACCTCGTAGTGCGCAGGCAAGCAAGCGCTTGCGCTGGCAGTCTCATTAGCGAAGCTTGCACCGAGACCACTAAGTGTTGCTTTGTGCTTAAGAGGACGTAGCGTCGGATTCGTGGAGCGTCCAGTGCATTAGATCGTTGTCAAAGCGTCCTGCGGTGAATGCAATTTTGTGGTGCTCTTGTGACCCATGTAAACCTGAGTTTCATGCATAGTAGTATCTCTGTACAGAGAATAGTAACGAAAATTCCAGTAGTGTTCGTTTCTTCTGTACTCACTGCTGCATCCTTTGCTTTTTGGTAGTTATTACCATAATATAAAATAACAAAGCAAGTGCTCGTCGAAGTTTGCAAAAACAATAAGATGAATATTTGAATTATTTTATATAATGTTGTTAATTTGCTGAAGGATACAATGCACTATCTTGGAAAGATGTTCATTTCACCTTGTAATTTTTAAATGATTTGCTTGTGACCTCATGAAAAAACAGGAATGTATCAATCATATTAAGTTTATTTTTAATGCTACGAACACTGTGTAATAGGCTTGGTTTTGTCAACGTTAATGTTTTACGTTACAAGGTATAAGAACTAGGAGGATAATAGGAAGAATGTTTTGTGCAAAAACTTAATTGTTAATCCTTACTAACTATAAAGTGAATTACGCTTTACATCTCATCCGATAAATACCCCAAAGTTTGGGAATAATCAAAAATAATTTTACGGTCCAGAACCAACTATTAACACTGTATTATATATTTTAATTTCTAGGGATCAATACCTTTGTCTTTATGGACGATTAAACACAAGACATTTTTTAATCAATATGTTACGGTATATGCTATATGATTGTCCTATATGAATATAAGGAACCTTAGGCAGATTTTAAAATAGAGAATTTCTTTCATTCATACTTATTTTACATGCTATTAAACCCAAATTCAGAAAGATATGCTTACACGTGAGTAATAAAACTGAATCATACAGTTAATATGCATTATAGGAGTAACTAAATGACATCCAACTTAACGAAAGCATTTCTATGCCCTTGCAATACCCCGAATAGATATCATATCTGCCTTAAGAAGTCGCGAGCAGATTTTTCTTTCAGAACCCTATCCTGCTCAACATCTCATTGCTAAACGAGAGACGATCCCACGCAGGTATAACCCTGAAAAGCAGGTGCGACGAAAATTATCAAACTCGTAATGGCGTCCTTTATAGAAAATCTCCCTCGAGCGAGCGAGCGCGGGGTGCGGGGGCGCGGAAGCTGATGCGCGGCGGGGAAAGGAGGAGAGGGAGGGGAGGACGGAGTGGGGAACCCCTTGAGGCCGCCCGCATTCAAGGATTTTTCTCATTAGCGGCGGCGGCGAAGCCTTTGACTCACGACCGCTCACCCGCTGCCGAATATCTTATCGCCGCATTCAGCGTGAGCCGCAGCCCCCGCCACTGCGCTCTCTACTGGCCCTGTCGTTGCTTCCTTCTGAACAGACTTGTTCTCGGCCCTTGCTATCACTGTTGTTTCTTGCGTTGCTTTCAGGAGCCCCACCAGCGGCGTCTAGTCTTGTACGATGGTGTGGTGAATATCTTCTGAAATTGTTGAAATTTTACTTGTTGAACATACTTCAACTTCTTCATACCGGCTTAGATAGCTCAGGGCGTCAACTGATGTCACTGCAGTCCCTCTGCAGGCCCTAGGGCTTGAATCCCGACGGTGGCAGGATTTTTGTCACTGGTTAGATAGCTAGATCGAATTCAGCTACTGTCTAGAGGAGAATTCTAGCGGCTGGCTCCTCTGGTCGGTAGTTTTTGTGGTATGTCTGATCAACGCTAGGCGAATGTCCGGGCAGTACCGTAACAAACGGACATCGGACCGCTCGCGATCTTTCCTTTCTTTTCACTGTCCTATCCTTTCCCCTTACCTTCACACACTTACAAGCACTACAGTAATGCACACGCCGGGAGACCAGTCGAGAACTTAGAACTTGTCCCTTCCCGGGAAGTCCCCCGCTGATGGAATATACCCGGTTGTCGAGAATCCCACAAATCGATGTGCAAGTCGGCGCCGAATCTCGCCATCCAGGGGGGAATATCACTACTACTAACAGCAATAAAACACGCACTACACTTTTGGGAATAATGGCGTTAGCAGTTGACGTGCCTGGAATCACTAATTAGTCAATGAATGGAGTTCCTCACATCTTTGCAACGCTTCTGTGTCATGCTAATTAGCGATTTTTTTCTCTTCATTCATGACATCCTCTTTCTTTTGTAGTCAATTTTTCGTTTTTCTCCCTAAAAGGATAATTTTCTATCTCAACTGCTCACTGTTTCTTGTCACATGTTTCATTTCTGTTTATAACCTTCTCGCTTTCATTTCTCCTATTTTTCTCGTGTTTTCTTATTTCTATAAATTATTATGTTGAATATTTGTACAATTTATCTCTTCCCTTTGTTCGTACGAGTATACTCTGATTTTGCTACTTTAATTATTTCACTGGTTCAACGTACTATATTTCCTTCTTCAGTTCTTTGTTATCAGTTCTACTAAATCAGTAAATAGCTGCAAGCCAGAATATACATTAATAACTTTTTTCAATACCAGGTGATACACATCGCGTTGTATCCGCTACAATGAAATTTTCTCTTGAAATGTACCACTATCAACTGTACGCTTTGAAGGCAATATTTAATTGAGAAGGAAACGGTCGCAGAAGTATCGAAGAGATTTTGAAGCAGGCAGTAGGATTAAAATTTAAGATGATTCTGATACTGAAAAGTAACAAAGATGTCCCTTCCCGGGAAGAGTGTGGCAAGAGGTCCATGCAGGAAAGAGAGCCATGTGCACTTTTTCAGAAAGTTCAGAAATACATAATTCTTCGGAGGACTCAGAACAGGATCAAGTGACGGAGGCGAAAGGGAGAGACAGTGGGCATGGACGGATGATAGAGTTGCCGCATGGTGCATAAACGAGGGAGAGCTCAGGTGTTAAAGAGAGCCACGGCTGCGAAGAGAGAAGGGTCACCAATTGCGATGAAAGTACAGGAGGCAGACACATGGAGAGAGAGAAGAGAGAGAGAGAGCAGAGAGCAAAGAGCTGAGATAACCTGCGGCGGAGGTAGCTAGATGGAATAAGGGTTCTTCTTCTCTGGTTCTCCTCCACATCGGAACTTTGGTGCCCTCTCCACGCCCTCCGCCCGCTCCACACCCCGGCGAGCGGCACCTCAGCCGCCGCACCGCGCCTGAATACTTCATGGCCGGTTATGAAGCGCGGCTCCAGATTCGCGCCTCTATTTTTCAGGAGCCGCCTCCTCCGTCTCCGCCTCGACCTCCGCGCTCGCGTCGGCCGCTCTCCTTCCGACAGAGCGTCTGGCTAAAGCCCGGCGCGCGGCGTTTAGCGCATCAATGTTTGAGCGCGCGGCCGCCCCCGCCACTCGCGCCGCTCGACGGGCCGAGCCTCCTCCGGCCCCGCCCGCGCCCCCGCCCCCGCCCCCGCAGGGCCACCGGCCGCGGCCCGCGCCTCGCTCCGAGACGCTTGTCAAGGCGGTTACGACCGCCAAGTTTGTCCCACCTGCAACATAATAGAACGCGAAACTTTTGGCTCCTCCGTTGTTAACGGTAGTTTTCGTCATCTCGTCCTCATACGCCAAAGATCGAGGACTTTTATAGGAAAGAGATTTTTTTTCAAACTTCAAAAAATCGTTATGTAGTTTTGTGCAGTGAAAAATTGAAACTGTTACCAGTAAATAAAAAACGGAACAAGTTTTCTAATCTGCAAACATGCATTGGAAAGTATTTTGAAGGAAAACGTAAGTGCCAGCAATTGATGTGAATCTGGAAATAATCTGAAAAATGTCGTGATATTTTATGGAGAGTAACTACAATTACATAATTCCCTTGAATTAAAAAAGGATATTAATATTGAAAATATTGCATTGATTTGTTCCCCCAGAGCTGTTAATATTGATATTTTGACACTAATTTGCGTATTCATTGTAAGTATAATTGACAAATATCCTTCTATTGATTGAAAATATATTCTAAATTACCTACCTATTCTTTCCAATTATCTCTCTTCTAATAATTTTCACATAATTTCAATGCAATAAATCTGTTAACAGTATTTTACAAAGAAATCAGATGATTTCAATTTACTCACTACAACTTACATTGTATGTTAATTCTTATAGATTGTAAAACTATTTTATATAATTTACTGTTCAAGCCATTTGTAGACTAGTTTGATGCAGACATCTAGTTAATCACGACTAATATACTTGAGAAAACTGTGTATTACTCTGTCTCCTTGAGACACCCTTCGCGGCCAGTCAGGCTCTCTCGTGTTTCAATCAACGCCCCTTCACTACTAAACACCACAAAGCTAGCTGGTATCTCCCTCCCCGGCAACCGCTTTAATCCCTCAGCCAGGGGCACAAGCTCTAGCCAGCATCTTCCCCTATTCAAGGGCTCCACTCGGTCCGTCCGTTCTCTCCGTCGAGCTCCCTCACGCTTTCCGCGGCCGCCGCGCCGCCTTCGCCGGGCCTTCGACCGGGCGGGTGGGCGGGTGGGTGGGGGCTGGAGCCAGCACGGGAGGGCGGGCGCAGGCGGGCGCGGGCGCGGGCGGGCGGACCGGCGTGGGCGGGATGGTGTGCGCACGGGTGGTGGGTGGGCGGTTGGGCGGGCTCGGGAGGGCGGCCGCGCCAGGTCATTCATTGCGCGTCAGATCTGACGCCGGAGGCTCATCCAGATTTCACGAATACGGCCAAAGCAGCTTCTCACTGGCGGTGGTGGCGGCGGCGGTGGGCGTGGTCGGCTCAGTCCAACGCGATGAAGCCCTCCGCAACGCTAGCATGCCCTCGCCCTCTCCCGCATCCATGTCTCTTTCATAGCCATGTCTGCTGCGATAGCTTGTTTATCAAATATCAAGTTATTTACAGCTATCGCATTGATCAACCTTCACGCTTTGTTACAGTTTAATCTTATTCTTTCTCCTCCATGTTTTCTCAATTTTGATTAACATTTATCATATCTACTTCACTAACTTAATAACCTTTTCGTTTCCTTTAAGTTCAATTTGCGAATATATACTGCATGTATATATTAGCTATTACAAAAAACTATCATTTTGCTTTGAATCCTATGCTTTTAAGTTGATGTTTCCACATTTGGTAATGCAGAATAGTTCAGGTCCCAATTAATTCGAATTACCGACATTCTTCTGCATCATCTTTAAAGTATTCACTTGTTGAAGTAATTCTCAAGATAAAATACCTGTATTCATCTTGTACCACGCACACTGACATCTCCACATCTCATGCAGTTTCTGACAGTCTAACAACATCCTCTTTTCTCCTTAACATCAGTCCTCAATCCCCATTGCTCTGCTGTTACTTCTCCACCAACTCGATCGTCACTGCCACCAATCACCGCCTGTAGTGGCCGCCTGTAGTCACTACCTATAGTCACCGCCTCGGCCGCCGTCGCCGTAGCTGCCGCCACCTCCGTCGCCTCTGCCACCGCCACCGCGTGCGGCATTTCTCCGATCAATATCCAGCGGACGCCGGAGCAATACTGTAACAAACGGGCCACAGACCGTGCTCGATGTTTTCTTCCCATTCCTTGTCCTATCGTCACCCCTTGCTCACGCTTACACTTACATCCACTACACTTTCGCACATGCCGGGAGTCCGGTCGTGATCTTAAAGCTTGTCCCGGCTGGGGCGGTTCCCCTTGGTGGAAGATTCCTGGTTGGGATAACCTCGCTAACTAACGGTAGATCGGCGCCGGATCTCGCCATCCAGCGGGGCAAGAACACTGCTACCTACCGAGAAAAATGCACTACACTTACGGGACTAACGATCATAGCCGTTGACGTGCCCGAAATCACTAGTACTCGATCAAGCCACAGCCATCGCCACCGCCACTGCCATCGCCTCCACCTCCGCCACCGCTTCCGCCACATACACCGCAAACGCGCCACCACCTCCACCACCGCCACCGCTACCGCCTCCGCCACCGCCACCACCATTGCCTCCGTCTCCGCCTCCCCTCCGCCACCGTCACCGCAACCGCGCCACCGCCTCCACCTCTATCACCGCCACCACTATCGCCTCCGCCTCCACCCTCTCCGCGTCCGTCACCGCCTCCGCCTCCACCACCGCCACCACCATTGCCTCCGCCACCGCCACCGCCACCGCGCCACCGCAGCCACGGACGCCCGCGGCGGAGAAAATCGACGTGTTTGACGCGCTGAGGAGAGCGCAGGAAAGGGGAAGAAGACGGCCGTGGCGGCAACAAAGAAGGCGCAGTCGCGAGGTGATTTTTAAGGTCTCTGCAGGGGTAGGAAGGCGGTCGCGGGGGGAGGGGCGAGAGGAGCGCGGTTTGGTGAAGGCACAATCCGTCAACTTCAAAGGCGGCGGTGGCGGCGGCGCCTATGCCGGAGGTGGAGGCGCGAGGCGCGGAATCATTAAGCGGCCCAGACGGTACCACCGATGTCCGGGATTTGAAGCGTCTCTCGCAACTGGGCAGGCGATCAAGGAAATAACATTGTGAGTCGTAGAGAGTGAGATGATAGGATAGTGAATCGATCTTTCTAGATTTTTAAATTCCCGTCGCGTGTGCGATGGACCATGGGAAAAGGACGCTCATCAGAATTAATTATTCTCATCACACAGTAAACTTTTTTTTACATTTTCTCACCCAGCGTGGCAAGCGCATTATAAGAATATACCTGAGCTGCAATTTACTACGCGTAGCACTAAGAGTCAAAAACAGGAGAGCGAGAATTCTCCCATTGGTGACTACAATAATCAATATTTATTGTATGCAATGAAAATGGGAGAATAGTGGAATATGTTACAATTTGAGAAAGATAATAGTTACAGAAAGTAAGTTTGGAAAAATTATGCGTGTTCTTTTAAGGGAATTAATTTTTTTTTATTTTGGGAATCTAGATTTGATTATTCCGCGATAGTTATAGGTTTTTCCTAATTTGAATAAAGAAAATGAAGGAGAGGTTGATAAGGAAAGAAAGAATTTATATGATTGGTGTCCGATATAATGACCATCGCCCCACACCATCACACCATGTTGGAGGGACGTGTGATGGGACACCACAAATCGCTCGTCGTGGCGCTCCCCCCTGCGCCTTTAGACACGGACCCGGTGGTCGTGGCCATCAACGCAGAAGCCTCGCTGATGATGACCCATTGCAAGTCTGCATGGCCCCAGGTCCGTCGTTCCCGACACCAGGCGAGTTTGCAGCAACGTTGCTGGGGTGTGAGGGGCAGGCGTCATAACGGTCAGCGTACGGCGAGCCCTGCGTTTTGCAACCGCCTGCCAGTGGTAATGGCACTTACAAGATGTGACAGTGCAGGTTGCACAGCCTGCTGAATCACCGCTGAAGCACCTATAGTTGCCGTTGGATCTGGTCGCCCGTTGCGGATCTTCCGTCGGTCCTCCCTCCTCGTGGTGCGTGGCGGACGTCCAGATTCTGCATGTCGTGTGTGCGTGCCTTTCTCAATGCCTTGTCGCCAACAGAGGGCGATGGTGGTGTCCGTACGACCGGTGTGGCGCGCAATACGGCGACAGGACCAACCAGCCTCCCGCACACCCATAGTGCGGCCCCTCTCGAAAGCTTGTATCTGGACAACCGGCTGTCGAACACGTCGCCTAGGCGTAGTGTACGTGCAGGTGACGCTCTGGCGACGATACCCAATTTCGCAATGGCCGGCGCGGCCGTTTCAGACCCTCTTTTCTCGGCTGGTGGGCACGACATCACTCCCTTACCCCCGACCCTCCAATGCGCGGCCGACCTTGAAAACGAAATCATTGGCTTTGTGAATGGTGTGCAAAATACCCAACAAGTTTGCAGCGCGGTTCAGTAGGGTCCTTCGGGAAGTAGCTTTTTTATGACGATGAGTGCACATATATATATATATATATATATATATATATATATATATATATATATATAAAAATTGTAAGGTAGGAAATTCACAAAAGCTATTACAAATATTTGATTTGAAGTTCTTCTTTTAGACGAAGTTGTACTCGTTTTTGTTGATATAAGAATTTGAAATGAAGAAGCAAAGAAATTCATAGCAGTAATTACCAAGAAACGGGGCTTTAGCATATTAAAAATGTTTAACACACATCTTGTAAGAACATATTTTTTACAGACCAAATTATTCATCAGTCAGTATTATATGCATACCATGTTTTCATGAAAGAATAACCGCGAGAGATGGCTCAGGGCATCAACTGATGTCACTGGAGTCCCAGCTATTTAGTCGCTGTCTCGAGGAGAATTCTAGCTGCCGGCTGCTCTGATCGGTAGTTTTCCGTGGTTTCTCTGATTAACATTAGGCGCATGGTGGAAAAGTACCCTAACAAATGGGCAATAAACCGCGCGCAATCTTTTCTACCTCTTCCTCGTCCTATCCTCTCCTCTTACACACATTTACACTAGCACGCACTACACTACCACACATGCTAAGAAACCGGCAGGAGCTTGGAGCTTCCCTCTGTTTGAGTGGTGATGGCTTGTGAGAGATATCTTATTGGGGAAAACTCCGCTAGCCGACGGTAGGATGGCGCCGTATCTCGCCATCCAATGGGGGATGACCACCACCTTCCGAATAAAAACTTGTACAACACTTACGGGACTAATGACCCTAGTAGTTGACGCGCCCGGAATCACAATCAATCAATAATGAAAAAACACTCGCGGGTAAACATTCGGAAAAACGGAGAGGAACACATAGGTGATAATTTTGTGTGCAGCTGTAACGAGATAAGAGCTCGACAAGCCAATCACAAATGTAAAAACGTGTGTATCGTTCTCCCTGATTCAGGACTATATAGAAGATAATGTTGAAAGTATTCCCCACATGAAATTCAAACGACGCATTTTCTGCCAAAGAAAAGCGTTTTTGCCACCTTTGAAGTTGTAATCATATTTTTGTTTTGACGGTGGCTGATCACACCATTTCCTTGATCGTAATTTCCTTTATCTTTTGTCTCGCGATTGAACGATAAACGCTAGCAGCGATTCGTATTTTCCGAATGTTTTCTCTGAAAATTCTGATGTTATTGAGACATAGTCTTTTTTCATTTAATAGTAGATCTTTTTCATCTACACAATGTGTACGTTACATTTTTTTTTTAATTTATTATTAAAGTCGCATCGACTACTGAGGTCATTAGCGACTACTTTAAGTACAACTTTACAATATTAACACGGCAACTTTACAATAGATATGAAAATTTACACATTACAATACATGTGAATATGTAGAAACAGACATTACAGGTATTTTGATGTTACAGAATTAGTTTCTAGTATCCATACCAATACACTTATTACAATTAGATTTCTTTAAGAATGTTGCTGTCTTTACAGAATTTTAATATTTTATTTTGGTAGTCGATGGATGATAGCATCAGTTCAGGGTTTTGCTCATCTTCTAGGTACGTGTGTCTGCTGTACTGAAACATAGGACATTGAGTTAAAATGTGTTCAAAGTTAAGAATGGTATCACAGTGCTGGCAGGTAGGTGGGGGATTTCCAGTTAACAAGTGTTGATGACTGAACTTGCAATGACCGGTTCTTATTCTTGTTATTGTCACCTGATCTTTTCTTGAAAATTTTTTGGAGGTTTTCAGGGAGTAAAAATTGTTGACGTGTTTGTGTAAAGGGCTGGATTTCATGTTTTTCCAGAGGTTGCTCCACTTTTCATCCATTGCTTTCTTGATGTGGGTCCATAAGTCCTTGCAAGTGTGTGATATTGTTAAAATACTTCCTGTTTCAGGGCTTACATTTTCTTCTTCAAGACTCATTGTATTATGTTCAGGGGTTGTTTTGTAATCTGGTATCCAGGCAATTATGAGACTTCTTTTAGATTGTATAATGTCATGATATATTTCATGAATATTGTTTATCATTGGTAGGCCAGGGTAGTTATTGAGAATGTTGTTTATTGCTTCAAGAGAAGTAGAGAATATGACAAACTTGTTATTTCTGAGTTTCTGTGACAATTTGAAGGCTGTCATTATAGAGCATATTTCAGCTGTAGTAGTACTAGAGTAGGAATGCAGTCTGTTTATAATTTTAACATCTTTGGTAATTGTAGTTGCATATTTTCCATCTCTCTTATTGGTAACTTTAGTATAGATTTTATAGGAGTCTAGATATTTATTTTCTATTTCATTAAGTTTAATTTTCCTATCGTTTTTAGCCATTTTGTTTATTTGAATAGTGTCTAGTGTTATATCTGTTACTATTTCAGGAATTGTCCACGGTGGTATACTATTGTTTCTTTTTTCCATTAGTATATGTTCCTGAAGGTTTAACTGTCTCAGAAGGGTTTTGACTTTGGTATATACTGGTGAAAAGCATTTTTGTTCTTTGTAGTAATTTTGAAGTTTTGGGTATATATCGTGGTAGATTATAGGGTTATTTGATTCTGCTGATTTGATGGCATATTTGAGAGTTAGCATTTGTCTACGGTGAGCTAGGGTTGGTTCTTTGGCTTCTATTAGGATGCTACCTATGGGGCTGGTTTGAAAGCAACCAGTGCTTATTCGTAGAGCTTTGTTGTGTATAACATCAAGTTTTTGTAGGTCTTTTTTGCTAGCTGAATCATATAATATGGATCCATAGTCGATTTTGGATCGAATTATTGCTTTGTAGGTCATCAGCTGGAGATGTTTATCTGCTCCCCAGTTATTATGGGATATGCACTTGAGTATGTTGAGTCTTTTTTTACATTCCTCAGATAAGATTTGTATATGCCTTTTCCAGTTCATATTTGAGTCAAAATGCACGCCTAATATTTTAATGTTTTGATAAAATTTTAGGTTATGTAGGCCCATTTTTAATGTAGGCTGACTCTCCATATTTTGTCTGGAGAACACTATACATTGGGTTTTGGAAGCTGAAAATTTAAAGCCTGATTTGAGAGACCATTCAAGTAGATTGTTTAGGGCAGATTGTATAATTTCTTGACTGGTTGTAATAGATGATCCTCTGCAGAGAATGGTAATGTCATCAGCATATTTCCTTGTGATTACCGGATGATTGATTTCAGAGCCTGCATCATTGATGGCCAACAGGAATAGAGTAACACTAAGTACAGAACCTTGTGGTAGTCCATTCTCCAAGTGTTGTACTGATGATAGGCTACCATTAACTCTCACATTAAAGGTTCTTTCTTTGGTAAAATTCTTTATGAATTGAAATAGGTTGCCTTTAAGTCCATATTCCTGTAATTTTGTCATGATTATATGGGTCCACACCATGTCATAAGCTTTTTCGATGTCTAGACTCACTGCTAAAACATGTTGTTTGTTAGCAAGGGCTTCTTGGATGTAATTATCAATACTTACTAAGTGAGAGGTAGTTGAGTGTCCAGCTCTGAAACCAAATTGATTGTTGGATATGATGTTTTTAAAGTCTAGAAACCATCTGAGTCTTTTGTTAATTATTTTTTCCAGGATTTTGCACATATTGCATGTTAAGGAAATGGGTCTGTAATTTTCCGTTTTAGTGGGGTCTTTCCCAGGCTTTGGTATAGGTATAACAATAGCTGATCTCCATAATTCAGGAAATACATTTTTATTCCATATTATGTTATATATTCTTAGTAGAATTTCTTTTCCTTCCAGGGGTAGATTTTTTAAAAGAATATATGGAATATTGTCTGGTCCAGGTGAAGAGTTCCTAGTCCTGTTGATAGCAGAATTAAGTTCTTGAATTCCAATAGGGTCATTAATATGGTAATAAGTAGCCAAGTCTTGATTATTTGTAGGTTCTGTAAGGTTCTCTTGCTCTTTTTTGTGCTGTAAGAAGGCTTCTGTATAGTTTTTTGAACTAGAGTTTTTGGCAAAGCTACATGCAATTGAATTTGCTATTTCATTATGGTCTGTAATGATTTGGTTATTTGACAGTAAAAAATGTATTTGTTTACCTTTCTTTGTTCCTTCGATAGCTTTTATTTTTGCCCATGACTCATTTATATTATTGTGTATTGATAGACTTGAGACATAATTGCGCCAGGTGTTTGCTTTACTTTCTTTTATGGTTCTTCTTGTAATAGCTCTCATCTTTTTGTATTGTATTTTATTTTCTTCTGTATTATGTTTTTTATATTTGTTGAAGGCATGTTTGGAATTTTTAAGTGCCAATTTACATTTCTCATTCCACCAATGCACTAGTTTGGGTTTCTTTGCTAAATTGATTGTTTCAGTTGATCCGTTTGCAGCTTTAGTTATGACATCGTTAAATGAATTGATAATAGTATCGATATTTTCTGTTTCTAGAAGGTCGTTAATTTTAGGTAGGTACTTTTTTATCAAATTATTATAAAGGTTCCAGTTTGCTTTGTTGTAATTCCGTCTTGGGATTGCTTGATCTTCGTTAGGAGTATTGGGAGTGTTGTTTATGTTTATAAAAATGGGGAAATGGTCACTATCATATGGGTAATCTAAGATGTTCCATGAACATTTATAGGAATATTGGGTGGAGGAGATGGAGATATCGATGGCACTGTAACTGTTGTTACTGGTATTGATGTGAGTAGGTTCTCCAGTATTAAGAACAATTGTATCTAGTTTATCAAAAATTTCCTCAAGCATAATTCCTCTACTGTCAGTTTTATTAGAGCCCCAAATTCGATTGTGGCTGTTGAAATCTCCCATAATGAGAAATGGTTTTTGCATCTTGTTAATAATATCAGTTACTTCTTGTTCAGCAAACTTGTAGCTATTTGGTAAGTAGATATTACATATATTAATTTGAACAGGTGACAGGATCCTTATAGCACTAACGTCAATGTTTGATTGAATAATCACTTCTTGATATGGAATATGGTCTTTAATGTATATAGCTACACCACCACTGGCATGATTGGTGTTACATCTGTTTTTGAAGGAGCAATTATACCCTTTGATATTACCATGCTTGGAGTCTTTGAAGTTGGTCTCTTGGATACACAGGAAAGCAGGGTGTGTTAAGTTACATAGGTACTGTATACTTTCTAGTCTGGGGTAAAAGCCATTTACATTCCACTGAAGAATTTTCATTGACTGGTGTTGATTTCTATACTGGAGTCTGTTTCAGTACTTGATTCATCTGCAGTATGAAGTACTGAGTTGATTTTCCTGATAATCCTGGTGAATCTGCCTTTTATGGTTTTGTTGGTGAGATGCGGATATAAACTATGCATCATTTTGGTGATGGATGATATGTCTTGTGAGTAGTTACTGGCTACAAGTATAGGATCATTAGCACTGAAAGAGTTCTCTAGAAAGGATTTAAATTGTATGTAAGTAAGGGGGAAGTTATTTTGAGAGTCTTCAATGATGTGTTTGATAGCGGTTATCAGCTCTTCCATATTTTTCTCTTTCTTCTTTTTTTTCTTTTTTGGCTGTTTTGAGAGTTTTTCCATATTATTTGTTTCAGTTGTGTTGCTTACTGACATGGGGGGTGAGGAGGAGTCAGTCTGGAGGCATCTTTTATTGGTATTAAGGGAGACTATGTTGTCATTAGTTGGAATTTCTTCATTGTTTTTAGCTTCACTAGTAGAGAGTAGAGATTTAGGAAGTGGTGAAAAATCAGTTGTGGGCATTCTTGTAGTGAGATCATGGTTACTTTGTATATCTGCTACTTCAGTGTTTGTTCCATTGGTTGTTGGATCTGGCAAGTCACAAGATTTTTCCCTAATGTGTTCAGATTCCATGGGAGTACTTATTGAATTGGTAGTCTTTTGTTGATTAGAAGTATTAGGTGTAGGGCATTGTCCAGCTAAGTGTCCTGTTTGGTGACAATTAAAGCATGACATTTCATCTGTTGTGAAAAATATCCTGTATGTTGCGCCATCATAATACACAGTAGTGGATTCAGTTAGTCGATCTATATCTTCAGGGGAAACATATACTTGTCTGCGGAAACTCATAATGTGAGAGAACCCCTGTCCAGGAATACCAGCTTTAACAAATGAAATTTTGGATGCCAGTTTGATATTGTTGGTGGTGAATACATTCTCTATTACTGAGTGTGGGATGATGGGACAGACGTTTGAAATAATTATTCTTTTGGCTTTGTTAAGAGTGGTCTCAATTTCAATTCATGGTTTTTGATTTTTATGATTTTGTGGTTGTTTGTGAGGTTATCAGCTATAGTTTGGGAGCTTAGAAAGATGCACACTCTGTTGTTTGCTATTCTGGATATGAACCTTATTTCACTTGGGTCAATAATATCGGATAAACTGTTTACGTAATCTTTAATGGTGAGGCCTTCTTGTGAGTCAATGATTATGGCCTGGTCCTTGGTGGGAAACACTTCAGTTGACATAACATTTGCGTAGGTTTTCATATTTGGTTGAGTAGATACCTGAGGTTGCGGGGTTGAGGTTAAGGGAGCCCCGATGTCCGAGGGCTCCATCCTTGCGCAGGGTAGCCGCTGCACCGGCTGACCATACACTTGATTGCAGGCACACACAACTCGTGGAACAAGAATATTGCCACTAAGTAAATACCACTTAATTCACTGACTGAAAGACAATATGATAGAAACTGCGTTTCACTGGACGCGATCGGAGCACGATGTGTCTCGGTCGGCTGCCACAATGGAACTCACGTTACATTTATTTCCCTTTCATACGTAGTTTAACGCCTGTGTGTTTAATCAATTTTTGTTCCTCTCGTGGTCCTATATAATATTTCTCCACGCGGCAGAAAATTGTTGGAACAACATTTCTGTTAACTCAATTTACCTTGTTTGCCCTGATTTTAATGACATTTTTCTTCTTTCGTGTTGCATGCAGTTGTGAATTTTCTAAATTGTAATTGTGTGAAACGATGCCTATCGACCTCTCTATTCCACGCGATTCTGTCACGCATCATGTTTAACCTTCCATGAACCCGTCAATACGTCTGCCAGCTGATGGGTTTCGAGCGAATATCGTGGACGCACGGTCCATCAGGGTTAAATTGCGTCAAACAGTGATGGAAAACAGCAGCCTAAATTCACGTCGAATTTAAAGTATTCTGGAAATTTTTGTTTAGTTGTGTTGCGATGTTTATTGTATGTACGCAACAATAGTTCAGGGTAGGTTGTATTGTTCATTGCCTTTCTTTAAATATTCATGAATAAATTTCGTCACTGTATTTCAATGGAATTATGGCCTTATATTTCACTAGTGATTCATGTTTAAAATTTAATTACATTCAATTTGTTTAATGCTTCACAAGCTATCATCTTAATTTCGATATATACATATTGGATGCAACAAATATACAATAATACATTTTATAACATAGTTTTCTTATAGTAACTCTGTGGGTGTTGTTTAAACAACCTTCGTGTATTCTTTAATTCATTCGTAACCGCATTTATCTGACCGAAATGTGTTTGTAAATTAAATTAAGTCAGTACTGGCAAATAATATTTTGGCTGATGCAATTAAGACGACTAATGCTTTTTCTTTGAACCTTGACAACTGACACCACGTTGAACAGCGCTGTTTGTCGCTTCGAGAGACAGAATGCATAAGTCTTTGATCAAGAGTGCAGTTCGTCCGTAATAAATCGAATACATCCTCCCACAGCTTCATTTATCTGCGGTGCTTTGCCACACACCCTTTGCTTTCATCCGACCTTTGTGCAATATTTCATTTTTTGTGGTCTCATAAAACCTTTATACGACAGTCTAGAGAGACTTCATGCTTCATTAAATACCGGAAACAAAAAAGCAAGTGATAGGATCGTGGGATTTTATGTACACATTCACAATGCATTTCGGTCACAGTGTCTGTATTACAAGAAAACAATAATTGTTATGACTTAAGATACTGGCTTATGGATTTGGTATTATATTGTAATAAAACAGTATTATAAACTTTTCATTGAAATACTTAAATAATATATGATAATATATACTTTCAGTATGGTTGATCTGCTCTTTTTATAAATTAAATAAAGGTATTTAAGCTTCATTATATTTCCTAATTTTATGTTTTATATTCAAAATATTTTTCATTATTTTCTTCGGCTCTTTTGCCTTGCATTTTAATTACAAAAATTTGGTTAGAGATTAATTACGAACAATTATAATTTCTATAAGTACTGTTTTGGTCTTTGTCACTATTTTAATGATTTATTTTGTTTCATAATAAGTTAAATCATGCATTATTTAGTGTATTAAATTTATTACACTTCATTACCTTCAATTTATTCATACAATACATTCAATTTATTGTACTTCATAGTACCTTCTCATCCTTACAAAGGTATTTCCTAAGAAGAAAAAGTTATGTAATCGTGCACCGGAAATGGCGATTTTCGGCAGAAAAACATGTTGGCGAGCCCTGGTTACGAAAAAATAAATCTTGTTGCTAAATGTATTAAAAAAATCCTCAAATACATGATGTTGCTGAAACACGTAGTTCCTTGATACCAAACAGTCGATTAGCGGCAAAAAGTCTGTCTTTTCGTCTGTGGTAAAAGCTAGCGCCTAAACCGTTCAGCCGATGTTTACTTTCCCTTATACGTTATATATATATACGGAGTAATATACGTAGTACGGGGAAAGTTATGTAACGCTGCGCGAAAAAATTGGCGAATTTTCGGCAGAAAAAAATTCGTTGCCGGGCCGTGATAACGAAACTAGTGGTGCTACAGAATGACACAGACTTTCCCGTATTTGTTTTCTATTTCTTTTGGTGTAGCGATTCGGACTTGACACATACTCTTGCCAGTTACCATCAATCGTCGCCCACACTACATTTTTTAAAACATTTTCTTAATTTTCGATTTCTTAATAGTAGAAAGGAAATATTATTTTAAGAATATTAAAGAACAGCGAAATATCGTCCAAAATGGCAATTTTCTTTGAAAAATTTAGAGCCGTATTAAAGAGCTAAGTTTTAAAAAGCCGTTTCATCGCTACTGTAAATGCGAAATTTGATGCGCTTTTTCACAGGAATATTTTTTCACAGAAAAACTTTATTTGAAGTAATTTAAAGCACTGTAACTCACAAATCAAATAGTGTATACAAATTGTAGAAAAAATGAATATTAACGGAAATCTTTCAAGAAAAATTACATTAGTGTAGTTATTGAAAAAACAACACAGAATGAACTCTACGTCATATTAGAAAATGCAATTAGTACTGTCCTTTCCAAAAGTTTGAAGAAAAAATTTGGAGTCATTTTTGAGAAAATGGCGTTTGGGCACTTCTGAAAATGTGGGCTTTTGAGCTAGTTTTTACAGAAAACGGTTGAGTTTTCGAGAAACTTTACATGATATTCTTGAAGCACATGTACTCGTTAATATAATAATGTGAACAAATCGCCACCAATCTAAATATTACTGACGTAGACAAGATTTTCAAAATTTACATTTACATTACAAAAATTACATTACAAAAATTACATTTCTACCAAAAGTTTAAAGAAAAAATTTGGAGCCGTTTTCGAAAAATTCATGTTTTGTAATTTTTTAAATTGCAATTATTGCACGCAATATTGGGCGGAAACTACTATAATTTTGTAAAAACATGTACATCACCTTAATGGTATAACTCACTTTGAAGAACAAATTTTATTTGAAGGAAACATATCTAGTTCCAATTTTGAACTTGTAGAAAGACGCCAAAAAAATTCAAACTTTTGAAATTTTCGAAAATTCAGAGTTAACCGTGAAAATCTGACGTATGCCGCCTTTATAAGTGTATTTTACTTTATCCTTACAAGAAATTTAAAGAAAAAAAATTGGAGCCGTTTCTGAGAAAATTTTGAAAATGTCCGGGAGTTTCATGTAAAGTACCCCAACATTTTGAAGAGAGATTTTCAAAATCGTGGCGCCTCGAGTGGAGGCAGATCGACCAGGGAATATCCATATTTGAAGAAATCGTACGAATGGTTTAGACGCTAGTTTTGGACGGACAGACGGACGAACAGACGGACGGAGGGACGGACGGACGGACGTTTTGAAAAAAACGTTTTTTTGGGTATCAAGTGACACCAAAAAGGTGTATTTTCGTTAAAATCTGAAAATTGATTTTTCGGCAGCATTACATAACTTTCCCTGTACTACATATATTACTCCGTATGTACGTACGTATACGGGAAAGTAAAAAAAACATCTTCAAATATGGTTATGGATATTTTTTTGAAAATATGAGTTGTTTTTGTATAATTTCATGACAAACATTATAGCCCGCTGCAAATTTACTGCGCTTCAGACAGCCGGATGTGTCGTAAATTAGAATTTGCAATTTTGTATATTATTTCATTGTTTATTACATTCGACCTTTTGTTGAACATTCATGCATTAATCGTTTAGAAGTTATGTGTTTTTAAATGTTTGAAATGAAAATTCCTAGCTCTTTAAGGAAGTATCGACAATGCAGGGAATGCAAGCCTGAAATTGGGTTTCGGGAAATTGGGTCTGCAATTTTCACAGAAAACGGTTATGTTTTCGATGAACTTTACTTGATATTATTTAAAGCACATGTACTCATAAATATAATAATGTAAAAAATTCGCCGCTAGTGTAAATATTAACGACGTGAGAGACATTATATTTTTGCAATTTTTGAAAAAACAAAAGCATAGAGCAATATGGCGTTTTTGTCATCTCATAAAATACATTAGGCACAATACCTACCAAAAGTTTAAAGAAAACATTCCTAAAAATCTAATTTTTGTAATTTTTTAAAATTGCACATATTGCACGCAATATTGCGCGAAAACTACTAAAATTTTCAGAACAATGTATATGACCTTAAACAAAGAACTCACTTTGGAGAGCACATTTTATTTGAAGGAAAAATCTCTATCTCCAATTTTGTAGTTGGAGAAAGACGCCGAAAAAAATTCAAACTTTCACAATTTTCAAAAATTTAGAGTTATCCGTAAAAATCGGACCTATGCCATGTTAATAGTGTATTTTCTCTATATATTCAAGAAATTTAAAGAAAAAATTTGGAGCTGTTTTTGAGAAAATTTTGTAAATGTCCGCGGATCTTCATGCAAAGTACCCCAAAATTTTAAAGAAACTGTTTCAAAATCTCAAAGCTTTGACTTGAATCAGATCGACCGGAGAATATCTATTTTGGAAGAAATCGTACGTATGGTTTAGACGCTAGCAGTGTTCACAGACGGACGTTTTCCTTTCATTTGGTTTTTAGATATCAAGGACCCACAAAACAGGGTTTCTGGCTACACCACGTGTTAGGGGATTTTTTTCTTAATTTAGCAACTGGTTTTATCCATTTTATCATTATCACGGTTCGGCAATGAATTTGTTTCCGCCGAAAATAGGCCATTTTTTCGCGCAGCATTGCATAACTTTCCCTATACTACGTATATCACACCGTGTATACGTAACTATACGGGAAAGTAAAAAGTTCAGAAAAGTATCTTCTACGATATGATTGTATATTTCATCTACATCTACGTATGCAGTAAAACAGATGCCAGCAGTCGTTGATACCTGTATGCCACAAGACACGGCTGATTTCATTGTATGTATGAAGCTGTCCGCCATGCCGGACCCAATTTTAAATCAGTGCGCATTTCTCTCGTGTTAGAATTAACAGTAATGCGTGTCAATAAATTCGCCGTTATGCTGGAAGCCTCTCCACGAAAAACGTTTTCCCACTCCCTCTGGGCGAGGATCAGAAACACCTTTCAGGGGCAACGCAAACCGTCAAGCACCTGTGCGTTTTCCGCAGACGTGTTGCATAATCATCCAAGCACATTACCGACCCTTCTTGTTTGAAGCCGTCTCGCATCTGGCGCGGGCTGCTTGTTGAGACGGCGTCGGCGTCGGCGGTCCCGGATGGGGGCAGAAGAGCAGGAGCGGTTAAGGGGCGGGGCGGCAGGGCGCGGCGCGGCGCGGCGCGGCGCGGCGGCGTTGAGCGGAGCGGGTCGGACGAGGACGGTGGAGCGAGGAGGAGTGGGATGGAGAGGAAGGACTAGGGCTCGATATTAATGCGCTCCGCCACCTTCGTTAGAAAGCAGATTCCGGCGTCGGGCGTTGATGGAGTCTTCTGGCCGTGACGTATGGGCTCTGTCGCGCGCTTTGACGCGGTGCGGCGCGGCGCGGCGCCGACGGAGACTGAGGCCGAGGGAGGGTCGCTGCGTGCTGCTGGCTCAGTAATTGCGAGGGCTGGAAATACGAATATGCTTCGGTTGGAATGGGGTCGTCACTTTTCAGGCGCGAAGAAGACAGCGACTTCTTGGTCCACTTCTTTTGCTTATAATGATTAATGCTCATTGTTCTTGCTTTAAAATATTTTACTATCGAAATTTTAAGTAGTTTATTTTAACGACACCAAATATTCAACAAAGCATATAATGAACTAAAAATATATGCCTGCACTCCCTGTGACACATTCATTTGATGCCGCTGCATGACCATTTTTTAAGTATTAAAGCCAATGCTAGTGAAATTCTGAAATTTTAGAGATAATTTACCTTTCCTATGTTCATGAATGTGTAGTATTTTCCTAATAAATTAGTATTTTTTACAAGTTTTTTTTACAATTT
Organism: Acheta domesticus; assembly: GCA_031308135.1. Taxonomy (NCBI): domain Eukaryota; kingdom Metazoa; phylum Arthropoda; class Insecta; order Orthoptera; family Gryllidae; genus Acheta; species Acheta domesticus. The sequence continues at coordinate 109,550,879 of JAHLJT010009436.1, forward strand.
GTACAATACTAAATTTCGTATTTCTCTGGAATTAAATTTCTTAACTTGCATGTATATTAAGTATTGCTTGCGTAATTTGTACAACTTATAGCGTGCTAACACTTCCACTCGTTAAAAAATCTTATATTTCTCTCTAGTGACACATATTATTAATTTTTAATATAGAATAATACTAATTAATTTCCATTGCTTCCAGTTACTATTTTACCTATTAAGCAAAATATGTTTAAATCTTTGGGAAAGTTACTTAAAACTACTATATTACTTAATATTTTTACTGCGCGAAGGTAATGGTAATATTTATTTTTTCCCAAGAATATATTTTGAAATACGATCTACTTGCCATAGCTAAATATATTTTCTATTCAGTTTTTCATTTTTCCATACTAATGTGTAGAGTATTAAAAATTTATCTAAAATGTAACGTTAGTGTGAAAGTTATTTAAATCTCCTAAAAATGTATATGTTCGTAGTATCCTACCCATATTGGCGCTTATTTTGTGTTATAAATGTTGATTTCGCTCTCTGTACAGAACATTCGTTGCCATTTTAGTGCATATTTAATAGCTGAGCATCAATCCTACGTTTCTGCATTATGATTTATTCAAATCTGTATGTGTTAGGTAAAAACACATGAAAATGCACGTAGAAACAGCATACCATTTGGCATGTACTAAATGGCTTTTGCTGTACGTGACTGAGAATATCATGCTCTCATATTTCATACAGTGATTTTACAGCAGTAAGCTGCATTCGCCACAAAACTTTAAGAGAAAAAATGAAAACTGTGAACGCTGGAAAGATCCAGACATGCATTATTTGCATGAGAATGAATATGCTACAAGGTTTTGCCTTAGACAGGTGCGTGAATTTTTACATCGCCGTTACCACACACATTTAACTTCTGAGAAATACATTTCGTATGTTTTAAAGAGAAAATTTTTTGCTTAAAACTGCTAATAGTGTCGATTTCGGTGTATACACACGACGTCCACTTTGTATGAGAGTGCACTTTGTTCAACTGAATTCATTTTTATTCCATTAGGAATGCCACAGTTATTATGTTTCCATCTGTATTATTTTTTTATATTGTTGAACCTCCTTTTAAGGTTAATACGTATTTTTTAAGCTGTGTCACTATTAGTTTCTTCAGACCTTCACGTGCACCAAGCATGATTTAAATGTTGAAAACATTTTGTAATAGAGAGATATTTATAAGAAAGGACCATTCTGAGAGATAGTGCTGGAAACATAACTGAAGGTTCTGTGGTCGTGTCCTTGGGCCTAATTCACTCTCCTTCCTAAAATACAATAAGGCACTTTGCTATATATCGAGAAACACCTATGCAAGATCTATGCAATATGTTTGCAAAAAGTTATGATCCAATACTGCTACAGTTAGTCAAACGAAGAAAACAACGTCTTGAAGAGCCCTCTGATTCTGAAAATATGCAACATGATAGAAATATCAGACTACAAGACGTTCTGAATAATGATATTGAACTGATTGTCAGTCGCTAATAAATTCCGAAGTCCCTCCCATAGATCTTGCAAACACAGTGAGTAGCTCTTCCTGTTCCTATTTTCTTAGGAGTCGGCTCTCCAGTTTTCCCAATGAATCTCCCCCACCTCGTGCCTTCTCCAACTCCTCCCTTCCACCCTTCTTCTTCCTGTAACTCATCCAAGACTCAACTACTTCTGTCCATATTCCCTTCGCAGCAGGAACGTTCAGATCGTCGATGAATGGCACTCCTGTGTCGGATTACAATTTTAAACGTATTCATCTTTTACCCGAGTCTGTCATTCCCTTGCTGTGCCCTTGTCTTCTTTCAATATTATTATTTTAACTAAGAATTAATAAATGTTTAAAATCAGTTTTTGTTTCTAATATCATAATGACAAAATAAGTCAATTTTACTGTAATTAAATTTTTATAGGGAATTTATTCCGTCACATTTTAACATATTATCAGTATCTATCCAAGCCTTCGAAACATTGCTATGACAATGATTTTCAAATAAATGTTAATATTTTGTAAGATTGTTGTTCTATGTGAATAAATTGTTATCCGTCTATAAAAATTCTTTGGAACCAGTTCATCTAACTAATAAGTTAACAACAGACACTCATTAGGTCCAATTTTCTATCTTTCAACAATCCCTTGGCATTTCCCATCCACACTATTGTATGTATTTAATGCTACAAAGTGCACTGGCAAATTTGGACCCCTTCGCTTCTCTGAATTTAAAATGTTATTACGAAAGGAAATAAATTATTACGAAGTAATTTTGCACTTTTTCTACCATCTCCACGAAGACATTGATATTGTTCTTAGAGCGCATGTCCAAGAGGCCTGTGAACCTCTTACACAAATATTGAAAATGCAGGATAAAATATTAAAATGTCTATTATTATAATATCTAAAAAAATGAACATTCTGTGAAATATTTATATCTACACCATATATCGAAACATTATCACACTGTTGTGTGAAGCTTTGGAGGTGAATTTCAGAAAATTTTGAAACGCAGTGGAGGCTTCAAGTGATATCCGTTTTGTTTATTCAACCAAATGTAGAAATAAAACCAGCTGCACAAACGTGCGAGAAGCGAGCAAGAAGACGAAAACAGAAGTAAAGTATTTGGTATTAATTTTTTTGATTCGTCCCAAGAAATTTTTATTTTTGTCGCCAACTCCGGATCGAATTTTTCCAACTATATTTCTACATTTAAGAAATAATAAAAACTATGTGAAAATAAAATATGAACAATTTCTTCCAAATCTGTCAAAGATTTCTCATCAAATGGTACATATTCTTCAATTTAACGAAGTGAATTATCTATTCTTTGAATTGTATTGTCGATGTGAAAAACGTGAAATTGAAGAAAGAATGAACTGGTTTAACAAGAAAATTATAATAACCACAAGAACATAGCGAATTAGCACCATGTCGTGAATAGGTAAATAGAGGCATTTCATTCTCAAAAAATCATTGAATTTGTCTGCGAAATGTATAAACTCTAAACAGGCAATGCCTTCTAATACCAAAGTATCACTTAAAAAAATACAAAATAATAAACGAAAGGAGTATGTTAATTGGTGCATACTAGTGTATGACATAATCAGATAATATGTTAACGATATAATAAAACGCATGTAAGCATTCTATAAGGTCTTATAAATTTTTCAGTAACCGAATGCATTTTCGAGATTGTGTAATACTAAATTTAATGATGTCATATAAATACCAACATAATGCATGCATGTGAATTGATTTACATTTCATTATTGTTCGACTTTTCTACTCTATCTGTTTTGAAGTATGTGATGCCTTGGGTTCATCGACGTACTTTTATTGCTGCGTAAATCTTACTTATTAAGAGATGATTAATATAAATTTTAAAATAAAACACATAGCAGCAAGATTTGAAATAACGATTATGAAACACAGTACTCAAATACGTGTCGTTCCAACCAAGAGTGAAGCGAAAGCATGAGCCTGGCGCTCGCGCGCGCTGTCGTTGCAAGAGGCGGGAGCCGCAGTGCGGCAGCCAGCTGCGCGGAGAGGCCGCGGCTGGGGCTGGCCGGGACGGACCGTGGGGCGCCCTCGCACGGCCTCGCGCTGCGCGGCGGTCGGTGCAGAAATCGCGTCAAAACGAGCGCTGCTCGCCTGTTACGGCTCCGCAAACAAGTCGGATGCGACGGCGTCGAGATACGTCGGCCGCCGGCGGAGACGCCGGCAGCGGCGGAGACGGCGGAAAGGCGGCGGCGGCGGAAGGAAGGACGGCGGCGCGCGACGTGCGGCGCGGGGAGGGGTGAGTGCAAGGACTTGCGCGTGCCGACGCCGCCGACGCCCCCCGCCGCTCCCGCCGCCCCCGCCGCCATCGCGTCTGATTACGACGGCCGGCTGTAGCGTGCGCTGCCGACACGCCACCCGCGGGCCCCCAGCGGCGACGGCACAAAAAGCGACTGCCCGCCCTCGGCCCCGCCCCCGCGCCGCCCCCGTCGCCGCCCTCCCTCAGCCCCACTCGAGATCGCCGCCCCGATAGCCGCACCCGCCTGCCCGGGCTCCTTACACCCGACACGCGCGCCTCTCCAGAACAAAAAACGGTTTATTTCACACAGCGCCGAGCGCAGGGGTGCCAACAACAACAAAAGTTGCTAAACAATAATAATAACAACAGGTCGCCGGGCCGCGCCGCGCCGCGCGCCCCGACGAGGCTGGAGAGCGAGGGCGGGGCGCGCTCGGCGTGGCCGCTCGCCAGAAGGACGTTGTCGGTGCGGGGGCGCGTCGGGGTGGGGCTGCGGGGGTGGATGGTGCAGCGGGTTCAGTTGGCGATGGCGGTGGTTTTCGTGATGGTGGCGCGCGGCCCGCGGCGCAGGGCCGCATTGCCTCCGACGGGGGTGCCGGCGGGCCGGTACATGGGGTTGGCGGCTCCTCCCGCGGCGACGGGCGACGTTCGGCCCAGAGCGCCCGCGCCGCCGCCTCCAGCTGCCGCGTCCGTTTGCGGTTGCACGCACTCCCGCACTGACAGGCGCGACAGGACTTCTTCCGACGAACGGATGGCTTGTCTCACCTGCAGGGCAACAGCAAGGGCGTCTATTCATTGTTCTCGTCTGCTTAAAATGTCTGCAGCGTTTTTCTAAAATAATTTAATAGTAACTGTGACAATTTCCCAAATATATTAATCGTGTTTATCCATTCTCTTTTCCCCAGATACTCATTTTAATATCCTAATTGGGCACTTGCTAGAACTTTTATAATGATATTCTGATCATTAATTTTAAAAGTGAATTCGTAGATGGAAATATATAGCAACCTTCATTCCTTAAATATTTTCAAAATATTTCGTTTTCTTTTCAGCAAATGTTTTTTAAAATTTTAAACAAACACTTTGGAATATTGTAAAACAAGTATCACACTATAATAAGTACGTTTATGATCATGTGAATATTTTTTGGTTGAATACCTCCACGACAATGTCAAAATTCTAAATTGCATTGCCCTATTTTGTTGACTTACCATTTTAATTTGCAAGTTTTCCTCATCCACATTCATTTCGTTGTAAGATAAACATCGTTTAGGTGTAATGTAGCTTGTGTACTTTTCTTTCGTTTCTTTTCCATTACACTGAAAGCAAAGTATATTGTAGGTAACAATATTTGCTTGCTTTTATTATTCCAAATCCTTTGTAACGGCGTAAATGTATTCTCAACGTCCAAATTAATGCTTCAAAACGCCATTTATAAACTGGTTAATGAGTTATAAATACATGACATACAAACTCCCTAAGTAACTTCCCACAATTTTCACTAGCCAGAAGGGTGAAGAATGAAAAATCGCCTGTTGATAAATGTGAAGAAAGTGCAAACAGCTTACTATGTTGACCTAAACACAGCACTAATGTTAATAAGAGTAATAAAACCAGTAATAACACGTTTATGTTATGCTGTTACTGTATCTTAATACGTATATATAAGTCCTTGTCTATGCTTTGATATTACGTATTTACGAGAATTTAATTTTAAAAATAAAATAATAGCACGTTCACCTACAGAATACACGGCCTTGTAGTTGATGGTGGAACTTGATTACCTTCATGAGCCTGAGAGCTATGTCGGCTGTAGCCTACCTACTGGTAGGGCCCCCCATGCTGAATAGGTTGAAGATGAGGGGTCAGAGGAAGAAGTACTTCAGAGGAAAACCTCAACGGCAACGTCGAAGAAGAAAAGAGGAATGATGAAGATGGCGGAAGAGGCACTTCGATCACTTAACCTAAGCGTTTGATCCGCAGCGGGTGGCTGCAAACAGTGTCTGTGTCAATGTAAGGAGCGGCTGAATCCACAGTGGGAAGCAAGTGGAAAAGGAAAGGTCATGAACCTTTCGACTTCATTGTATGGAGGGTACAGAGGAGAAAGTGGATTGGCACACCAGACCACTGATTAGAGAGGAGGTCCAGACCTTGAATTACATAGCGAAGGAGACTTCCTTCAGCAGTGAAAATCCCGGAAGGTTTAGTAATGCTGACTGGCTATCGGAGGGACCCTGGATGGGCCCTGCGGGAGGTTGTCCGGAAATAATCCATTGAGGAAGTGTGATCTGTGACTGGAACTTCTTTCTGCGAAACTTGTAACTAATGAGCATAACGGATAGAACATGAAACGTAATGAATCTTGATGTGCCTTCTACCAGTGTCCCATACTGCTCAGAAACCGAGCTAATGTCACCTTGTCGACGTCTAGTCATTCCACGGATGATAGTCCTAGAGACTCAGAGTGAGCAGTAGTTCGAAGCCATTGTCAGAGAAGGATTCGGGATGAATTAAAGGAGGCGATGTGGTGCTTTACTACGCGCGAACAATTGGGACTCGGAATTTTTTTCAAGATATGGAAAGAGCGGAAACCAGATACGAGATCTACAGTAGATTCAAAAATTCTTGCTTGTTAACGACGACTCAGCAGTGTAAAATTCACCGCAGATCTACTTGCAGACATTCAGAGAAATGTTGATAACGTTATTCAATCGAACTATCCACATGACGAACAATAAGAACCATCTTATATCCCTGAAACGATGCTCCCCTTAAGGGTTCATTTCTTCTCAATAAGACATCCGTCAGTAGTGAAAATTCATTTGGCTGTGAATCACACGATAAGTACATGATACGAAATCTCTTTCGAAGGGAGATAGCAAGAGTTCGTTTACTACCATTCGAATCTCGTGCACTGTTGAGTAGAATACACGAAAATGCTAAAGCTAAGAGAGTCATAGAGACCCCAAATGAGGTCCATCCTAAATGAGGTGGTACCGACTCCAAACAGAGATCTACGTATTACTTAAATCAATTACATCGTATATGCAGCTGGATATCTGGTATCTCAGGTAGTTTTGGGGCCAACCATGAACACCGACAGCTGGTAGCGAGACAGAGTACACAGCTTCGTACTTCAACGGACGAAAAGAAGAATGAAACGAGAAGCCGACATTCGGAGTGAAATATCACTCTTAGATTAGGCATCTAAATCAACGCACTTTCTCGCAAATGAGCTTCAAAATGCGCATTTTCAGAAACACTCAAACGGCATTTTCTTAAATATGGAACCAAATTTTTGAACGAAAATTTCCATGTGGGACGAGGTTTATCTCTTCTATATTATTCTTAAAGTAATGTTTCAATTCCGCCATTAGGATATCGAAAATTTCTTAAAACAAGAGAAAACGTAATTTGGGAGCGAGAGATGGCAGCTGAAAAGAGGTTGGGGAAAATCGATGTCTATCTCAAACCAAAGATATTAGAAAACTAGTGCGAGAAATTCTGTGCTATTCTCTATCAGCATTAGTTTGTTTTCTTGTGAATTCATTTTTACCTATTCGCAAGTATTCTTGTAAATAAAGGCATGAAACCTAATTGAGGATAGCATTATCATTTCTAGAGAATGTTGGTTTTTAATTGATTTCTATTAATGTGTAAATGGAGACCATTATATTTGAATTGCTTACAGGGCCGATAGTACGTGGTCCAATCGAATTACGCGTACTTGCACTGGCTTTCAGGACCCGGCCAAAAGCTTTCCAACCTTTGCCCTACAGGCACAGACAGACGCGTATCCACGGAGGGGGTGTGTGTGATGAAAATCCCCAAACACACACACATACACAAAATTTCTTTTCAGCGACTATTATTTTCACTTTTCACGAAACTTTCAAGTAACTAATGATGCTAAAACAGAACACACTTTCTCGCCCATATTTTAAAGCAAAATTACTTGAAAAGTACTAATCTCTTTGAAAAATTGTAAATGGCCTTATTTCAAAATCTATCTTGAAGGAAGATTACTTTAAGGGGAAAATCTCTTCAATATACGCCGAATATTCACGCCCAAAAAATTTTGCACTTTTAAAATTTTCCAAACATTAGGGTTTTTAACGAACATGAGACCTGCGCAATTCTCTTAAACGTAAATCAAACTATATATCAAAAAAAAATATTACACATCAAAAATGATGAAGCCATTTTTTTAATTGAAAAATGCCCCAGGGGCTTCATGCAAAGTTCCCCAAGATTAAAATATCGGTTTCATATTCCAGGAGCCGCGACATCAGCAAAATCGATTGGGGAATATCAATTTTGGCGAAAGTCGGCCGAACGATTTAGCCGCTAGCGTTATTCCTAGACTGATAGACGTTTTGTCGTCATTTGATTATTCGGTAACAAGGATCCGCAAAATATGTGTTCTGGCTACACCATGTGTTAGAGGATATTTTTTCTAAATTTAGCAACTGAATTCATCCACTTTTTCTTTTCCAGGGCCGTAAAATAAGAGATTTTCTGCTACTCAGTTAATATATTTTAAAATAATCATTAAAAGAATAAAATTGTATTGTAACATGAGCTGAGTTTAGCCTACATCATTCTACATAATCTGTAATATGACACATTCGGCCAAAGCATTTTGAATAAAAAGCTATCTTTTTACCGATCACACTCGACTCACAGTCGTGCATTTATAGAAGTAGGTACCCAAACCCGGGCCCGATTCCTAATGCCAGCCTCTTGATTCTTTTCTGAATTTTAGCCCAGTGGTACGTATGGAAAACGTTTTCAACTTCGACAAGTACTGATGTTGTATACTGAAACTGATTACTCGGGGTCACAACTATGTTGATTTTTTTGAATAATTTATTTCATTTTCGCCTTCAGATTCACTTGAGAATTCATCGTTTCTTTATCGGAAGATTGTTTATGCGTATTACATATTGTATAAATAAATAAACAGTTGCTTCTGTACGGAAATTTTGGTTGATATGTAGCAAAACGCCGAAGATGGAGGAGTTGCGAAAAAAAAGCTGAAGAAATAAATATCTTTCCGAGCGCGCGCCAAACCAACCTTTCAATTTCGCGCAACGTTCACGATCAACAAAATGGTGAGAACGTCTCTAAACGATGACTGGCGTGCGCTCGAAAGATAATACGCAAGATATCTACCGGAGTCGAATGTCAACAATTAGGTATTCACCGTTAGCAAAACTGCGGCACAGATTGCCGCGGCGCGCCCTCTTAAGAGTTAAACTGGTTTGTATTCTCCAGCACTTCCACGAAACGACGAATGAAGACAGTACGGCCGCTCTCAGCAGTCGGTAAAGGGAATCGCGTCCCGATGTATTTGCCCACATGCGAGAGCGCTAGCGGGCGACCGCCTGCCGGGAGTTGAACTCCCACGCCGCGCCGCGTCGCGCCGCGGTGGGGCCGGCGGCAGCGCGCTCCGGCGGGATCGACGGCCGTCCGGTCGGTACGCGGGGCGAGGGTGGGGCGGGGCGGAGCGGGGCGGGGCGGGGGCGGGGGCGGGGCAGGGGGGGGCGGGGGTGGGGAGGAGCGGGGCGGGGCGGGGCGGGGTGGGGCGAGGGCGGGGGCGTGGCAGGGGGGGCGGGGGCGGGGCAGGGGGGGCGGGGGCGGGGCGGGGCGGGGGCAGGGCGGAGCGGGGCGGGGGGGGCGGGGCGGGGGCGGGGCGGGGGCGGGGGCGGGGCGGGGGCGGGGCGGCGGCAGGAGTCGATCGGGGAAGCTCTGCGCCCATGGGGCTACCCGGAGGAAGGTGGTAGTGGAGGTGGTGTGCATGGCGGTAGCGGTGGCGGTTGCGTGTTCGCAAACCAGCCGCCCCGTGAATATTGCAAGCGCCTGCGGTGCACCTGCCGAGTCCCCGCCGTCGTGGATCCGCCTCAATAAACAACGCCGCAGCCTCGCGCCGCCCTCCCCCGCCGCCTTCCGCCCAAAGCTTCGGCTTCGCCCCTTCTTCACGACCGTGGACTTTGTATACAACGGCGCTCTTGTTTCCCGCCGACTCTCTGCCTCCGCGCTAGTACTCTTGGCGTGCGCATTTTCAGACGCACGTACTCATCTATTCCTGTTTTCTCCCAATTTCCACTTGCTGTTTTTCTTTCACTGTCGCATTCCCTCCTATTCCCATCTCATGTCTTATTCTGTCCTCTGGATCTAATGCACCTCCTTCGTCTCCGGTGGCGTTTACGATCCTTTCATAGGAACTTCAGTAGCCATTTCCTCGTACACCGACACCGAACATCATATTGTTTCCCACACGAATTTTTTCTCAAAACACTATTCAGTGGTTCAGAAATGAAAAAAGATATAAAAGTATATGTCAAACGTCGGTATATATATGACCTCCGCTATTCCAATTTTCCTTTCTCGTTTCCTTCATGAAATGACGATTGTAACCTTCAGAACCACGAGGTCTGAACCACGTTTCTTTTTCCTCCACTATGATGCAATTTCTAACAAAATAAATTTGTAAACCATCACTGGTTTATAACTACCAACGAAAGATTGTACTAACAATAAGAAGAGCCAGAGGACCCGTGATTATCCTCTGCTAGATTATCACCGCTTCGAGTGATTATCATACGCCTACAAATTTCAAAGAACAAGATATTACACACAACTAATGTATCATAACGCATATATCTTTCGGAAATTGGAGGGCAATTTTGAAGCTCAGATTTAACCTAATTTTTTATGAAAAAATATTAATATTTAATTAGTCGAACAATAGGAGGAGGAAACTCAAAGAACCTTACAAATTAAGAAGTTTCAGTGTATATAATGTTATCTGAGAATTTTGTTACATCACATTTATTAAGAGAAGAAATTATGCCTCAATATTCCAAATGATTTTAATAATAGACATTAATTATTCTTTGTTTAATATCTTCTTGTTTTGTAATTCGACTGAAGTCCAGATTGGGTTCGGGCCAGGCCGATCTGCCTGTAGAATTTCCTATCTTTCGTTTCTTCCAATTCCTCATTTGCAACTGCTCCCTCGCGGCCTGATACATTCCGTCTACCTATTTTCAGATGGACCTATCAAACGGGTCTACCCCTGTTTACTATTCCGCAAATCGTTTTCTTCGGCATGCGTATGAGTGGCATCCGTTGAACATGTTCTAACTGATGGATATTTAAATGTGGAATTACATCTGATTTATGTGAGGATCAGATTTTCTCTAATACAGCGATTTCTATCTACGCGAAATGTATTATGATTTCTCAGAGCAAATGTTACAAACTTCTATGCCATGCCAAGGGGTCCAAGATGATCAGTAGTTGCCAATGAACATGAAGGAGGAAATATAGAACGAAGTTACACATGTACCATTTGTCCCTAATGGTCAGGTAATTCCGCATACATCGGTGTTTGGTGTATACATATCTCTTTGGCTGCGACAGAATGCGAACACAATTGCGTGGAGAGTAGCTGCCTGGCCATGCACTTGCCTTGTTCATGTTTTCGTCGTCGAGGTCGGTGCGCAAGCGCTCGGCCACGGGCTTGGCGGGCGCGGGGCGCGCCGCCGGCAGCAGCGTGCGCATCACGATGGAGTCGTGGTCGCGCGCGGAGGCCGGGCCCGGCACGGCGGGGCGCGGCGGCGGCGGCGGCGGCGGCGGCGCGGGCGGCGCGAGCGGCGCGTGCAGGATGGGCGGCGGCGGGCCCTTGCGCTCGATGCGGTCGCCCGCGCCGCCGGGGCCCGCGCTGCCCGACGCCGGCCGCCCGCCCACGGCGAGCGCGGCGGCGGTGGCGCTGGCCACCGCGGCCGCCGACGAGCGCTGCCCCGCCCGCCCCACGCCCACGCCGCCCCCGCCGCCCCCACTCGACACGTCCTGCCCCGAAGGCGCGTTGGCCGCGCCCAGCGTCACGCGCGACCGTTGACGGTTGACGGCCTTGGTCGGAAGGTTGGCACGCGCCGGACGCACCGGTGACACTTCCGGGGACGGCATGGGCGAGAACTCCGGGGTCCTGCGGCCACCAGTTAGCAGATGCGCGGTTGCATACTTTGTACCTACGTTACGCGGAGATAGCACGTTGCGGGTTACATGCAGTCCAATTAGGCCCAGTTTATACAATTTTTTTCCTTTTAAGGATATTTTCAGACAATTATGATTAATTTGATTATAAACTTTATATTTGTAACCAATCGTGACTTAAAGCATACTTTTAATAAATCTATCGCTTATAGCGAACTCATTTGTGAACTACAGTGGTAATATTATCAAAGCATATTTTCCAAAACTATATTATAATAAAAGTTTATTCAAAATTTGCTTATTCAAAGAGTTTGCGTTGAATAGAATGTCTCAGAATAAATGTTACGAACTCCTAAAATATGCATTGTTCCAAAATATTCACTTTTTGCCACACGGCATGTGGCGAGAAATTTCATGGAACCATGTGACATATGCCATGTGCCCCTGATTCGTTAGGCAACCTGTTATGTATTATGTGTCTTTCTAGCTGGTCACGTTTTAACGCATACAAACTTATTTCAAGAACCTGCCACACACTGGCGCATGCCGAGTTCTCTCACCATTAGATGCAAATGTCATACGCATCATTTATGAAAGCACGTTAATTGAATTGAAATTTTTCAACATTTTCTTTCTTTCTTTCTTTTTCTTTCTCTTTCTGAAAGTCTGAAAGGACCTGGGCGTCATCTGTGTTATTCCATGCTCTCATTAACCAGATTTATCTTATAATTAGTTTGTTTTAATAATACTTTTAAAATTTTGCGTTTATACTATTTAATAATACGAGGGTTGTACCAAATGTAAGGTTCCCATTTTTTTTACAAATTGAAAACTTTATTTATTGTTATTAATTTATACATCGTTGAAAAACTTACACTTTTGTCTATTTTTCAACATAGTCTCCATTTTTTTCGACACACTTTTGAAGACGGTGCTACAGCTTTTGTATTCATAAGTCGAAGAAAACTCCCGCCAATCCGTTGAAGAAGCATATGACCTCTGCTCGGACTTCATCTTCGCTCTTTAAGCCACCTAAGTGTTCCTTTAGCTTGGGGAGGAGGTGAAAATCGCTGGGGGCTAAGTCCGGTCTGTACGGGGGATGGGGAATAACGGTCCACCCAAATTTCTTCAAAAGCACTTGTGTTGGACGAGCGACATGGGGTCAAGCGTTGTCGTGAAGAAGCACTACTCCCTCCGTCAGTCGTCCTCTACGGCGATTCTGGATTGCGGTAACTTCCTTGCGTGGAGAAACCGGATTATTGCTAGAAACTCGCACTTGGCGGGAGCGGCGATCGACACTTCCATCTCTGACGGCTGCCAAGCGAACACTGAGAACGTAGTGAATCGCGGATGGGCGAGCTCGAGAGTGGGAGAACCACTGCGCACGGCACTGTTTTCGGATTTAGCCTGAGCACCTTCCCTCGAGGCTGTAGCTCATTGGGAACCTTACTTTTGGTACAACCCTCGTATAATGAATGTTTGTCCGTTCGAACAATTTATTCATTACGTCATTTCCAAGACCTACTAGTACATGCAGTTGGTCAAGGTCGTTTCGTTGTGCGAGTTGCAATGGAGAAACGCAGTCGACGTTTCTTGGCGCGAACAAAGCAAATACAGAGCTTTCTATTAGGTTCGATGATTGAGTGTCACACAGTGAAAAATGAAGGTTTTTTACAGAATTTGTAAACCTTTATTTTATTCGCCTGAGAACATGGAATGACCGAAATGAAACAAAATCGTTGGGGTTTTTGATTTTCCGTATAGTGCGTATGTAAAACATTTCTATTGTCATTTTTCTACTTTTCCCTTCGTGTGATGTAATTGCTTGGGTTTAACTGATGTATTAGTAATTTTTCAATGATATAAATGATGCACTTATCAAAATATATTTTATTAAAATATTATTTTACACAGCGTTGATTGGACTACGTGTAATATTATGAAGGTGTCCTCAGTGACAATTGTTTGCAAGACAAGTTTCTCTAGTAAAGAGATTCTGGTCTTAGAGAAATTGTCTACATTGAACTTTTCAATGTTTTCAAATATTTACAGATGTTAAGTGAAATATGAATATCGTGTAAATTTGAACTAATAAAGTGAATGTCGATTGTTTCACATTGATTAGAAATTCAGCAGTATATGAAGCGGTTCATTCTTATTGATTAAATTCAATGTTGTGGTGTAACTTAAGTAAAATTCTTGTTTATAACACTAGTCACCTTATGAAAAGAGGTACTTCACTTCGTCCATCCAACTTCACGCGCACGAGAATATCAAGCTTTATAATTCTCGGCGTAAATAATTAAGTGTGCAGGAAGATGCGCTCTTTTCGCGCTTCTCGGGTAAAGCAACTCAGTCGTAATTCGCAGTTCCCACAACAAAGGAAAGCGTGAGAACACGAAGTTTCCATCTCGCATTCAAGAGGAGCGAGAGTCGTGCGGTCGGAAATAAATCACAAAAACCAAGTACACGAGGCACGTCTATGAGTTTCCAAGTGATTTCTAGGCCGAACTAACTCGGAACAAGTCTAAGACTAGCAATGTGAATCGTGCGAGAGCTGGCTACAACTTGTCGACGAGTTACGGGCACGAAAACTCCCTGAACTAACTGCTTAAAACCTTCCGTTTCAGATAAGGATTTATATGCACTTATTCATAGGAGAAAAACATGCAGAATAGAATTCTTGATGTCGTTGCATTTACAATGGACAAAAGCTTTTATTGTCTTCGGAACTTACAAATTGACTTTCTAGTTATATTAATCAGAGGTCGATCAAACAATGAATTTTTTATTATTATAATGACCCTTTGTGGTTAGAAGCAAATTGCTACAAAGTGTTAAATTCACCTGCCATTTTATGCCCAGATTCATTTGAATAAATGACGATAAGGTTTTTTGTAGTTAATGAAAAACAAACCTCCATTATGCAGACAGAAGTTATTTTGCGGTTGTTATTCACATGACTGAATTGCAGCCGTCACAAAGGAGAACCGCGATCTGTTAAAGTCGGTTCCTGTATTTATAACAGAGCAAAAGCAGCTTAGACCAGACATGGAGAAACATGAAATGTTCGCCTAATTCCAAATGTATTGTCCGAATAATTATTACTAGTGTACCCGCGGGAATATTCCACCCTTCGCAAATCTTCGTTTTAAACGTAAATATACTCGTATTTTCAGACAGGGATGCAACTTTTCACGGTGAAGTTCTGAACTGTGCAATTTATCATACAGGCTCAGCACTGTGGCTGAATAAAAAATAGATCTTAACCGTTTATTTACAAAGAAAGCGCCTTATACCCGTGCAATTGATTTGGATAAAATATTAAACAATTACGAGTATTTATTTTTACCTAAAATTCTAGATTCTGCACGTTTATGACCAAGTATACTAGAAACAGACGTACGAAAATAGTAAACTTTCCTCCTGGAATTAACGAAAAGCTTTAGGAAGTGTGATTTTGTAGGTTTCGATCAACTGAATGGAAGAATTGATAGAATGTTAATTATATAAGTTTGAAGAAAATGTTAGTATACTAAACGAATCCTGTTCAAAAACGTTTATATGCACCTGATTCATTTGTGTGTTTTTTATGAGCATTAAAAAATGAATGTTGACGAGAGAAATATATGTTATACTTTATTTACAAGTAGCAGTTATTATTGCTGTTAAGAACATTTTCTCGAACGATAAGCTCATTAGTTATATTTAGTTACAAAAGACTATATAAAATACACGTAATTTAGTTCAATGCATTTCGTAAATTTTTCATATTGTAATAGACATTATTCACGCAGACACAGACAACATCTGCCAAATCTCAGGACAAGCGATGAAACCTATAAAATTAAAATTCCTTTGTAAATATTTAATCAATAAAGTGGGTAGAACGGTTAACTACAACTTTAAATACCTCAGGCGTGATAACGTAATTATATAATTAACTACACGAGAACCATACAGGTAGCCAAAATCCTTCAACGTTTAATAGCAATTGTATCCTCTAAGCCACACACACACCCGTCCTTTCTGCATGCTCAGCACCCGAACCCAGGCGGAGGAAGGCGCCTCCACTCCGCTTTGTACAGAAATTAAAACAACTCCCTCCCGCGCTCTCCGGGCGCAGAGATGGTGCGCCCTCCCCCCCCCCGCCCTCGGGCAGAGGTGGAAAAAGCGAAACAAAGCTCAGCGGCGTCGACCGCGGTCGAGCGTCGCACGACGGCGGCTGGGCTGCGAGGGAGGGGGGAGGGGGTGGCGAGCGGCGATGATGAATGGACCCCGAGCCGCCACCGCCGCCGCTTCCCGCTCCTCCCCTTTCCCACCAACCAACGCCCCACTCGCGCACTCGACGTCGTCCACTCATGTTACGATCCTCACCCACTCTGCTGCGGCTTCGCACTCTTCGCCAAAATCGTCCTCGCTCTCGCCCGCGCCCGCACCCGCCCGGCCGCCTCCTCGCACATCGCCCGGCGCGTGTGTCCTGTCTTTTGTATAAAATGCGCGCGCAAATGTAGTTCGTCTCTGCAACAACTTTACTAGCATTCTTTCATGCTTTTGTACTTCTTGTGTTTTGTCTATTAGTCACAAAATTGTTATATTTGCATATTTTCCTTGTAAGTAAGAACAGTTTTTCATCGGCTTTACTCCCGCAGTACTATTTCTTTCTCTCGTAGGCAGTATGTTTTCTACTAATCGTTTTCCACTAAATAGTGCCATGTCCTATCCATCCGTTTTTTTCATCAGATCTCTCAGATTCAATATATACGGCTTAATGCATTCACAATATTTTTCTTACACTCTTACATCTCATTATCGTGTCCTTCTTATGAATCAATCCCAAAAGCACAAACATCGCACCCTCATATCAGTAGTCTTCCTATTCCTTGTTCTTTGCCTTTCTCTTTCTTTCCCACGGCTTCGGCAGCTCAAAGCATTGATTGATATCGCTGCAGTGCCTCTGTCCGGGTGGTCTAAGAGTTCGAGTCCCGACGATGGAAGGATTTTCGACACTAGCTAGATACCGAAGTCGCTATTGGAGTTCAGCTACTCTCTACAGGAGAATTATAGCGGCTGGTTGCTTTTATCGATAGTTTTCGCAGTTTCTTCGTTTGATTGATTAACTGATTCGTGATTCTGGGCACGTCAACTGCTACGGTCATTAGTCACATTACAACACGATTTATAGAGGGATGTGGCGGTGATCTTCCTTCGCTGGAGAACGATTTCCGGAGCCGTCTCACGTTGACTTCTGGGGATTTTTCCCAACCAGGAGTTTCCTATCAGCGTAGCTCCGCCTCAGCCTGGTCAAGTTCTAAGCTCCCGACCAGTCTCCCGACATGTGTGGTAGTGTAATGCATGTAAAATAAATGTATGTAGTAAGGAGTGAGGATCGACAAAGAGGAGGCAAGCGATTCGTGGTCCGTTTGTTAAAGTATTTCTCCGGCATTCCTCTGGTGTGTTTGGGAGAAACGCCACTCTATTTCCACGTTATTCTTTACACTCATCTCCATGATGCTATTCAATTCTTCCCCTCTCTCCAATTCTTCCTCCTCAATAATTTTATCACACACTTTCTTATGCTTGTCTCCAAAGTTCCTCTATCCCTCTTGGGGACTCCGCAAATCGTTCGTCTCCGACTCTTCGCGATGATTCCCGCTAGCGCTCCCACTTCCTTCCCCTTTTTCACCTTGCCTCTCTCCCGCCAATCGACCACCGCCTCCCACCTCCCTCGACGCGCGCGGAGTGTATCTCTTTCGTTTGTTTGATAAACGACCCTTCGCCCGAATTGGGGCGTAAAACGCGAAATCGCGAAGCGCGCTGCCGGCCGCGCATCCCTTGCCGCCACCGCTTTCCGGGACGCACGCTCCACCAGTCCGGCGCCCGCCCACCCATCCCCCCACCCGCCCGCCCGACCGCCCGCCCGGCCGCCCAACCAACACCCCAACCACCCACCCACCAACCCACCAACCCACCCACCCACCAACCCGCCCATTCACCAACCCGCCCACCCACCAACCCGCCCACCCATCAACCCGCCCACCTACCAACCCACCCGCCCGCCCTCCCGTCTGCCCACTCCCCTGCCCACTGGCCACTGCCCACTGACCGCCCAACTTCATGCCCAACTGCACGCCCAACTGCTTGCCCAACCGTCTGCCCAACTGCCCATCCAACGGTCCTCCCAACTGCCTGCCTGCCCGCCCGCCGGCCCAACTGGTCACGCGCCCCGCGCTCGCGAGCGTGCTTCCCGCCCGAGCGCCCCGCCGCCCGCTGATGAGACGCCTGGGCCCCGCGGGGCGGCAGTCGCTTCGCCTCCGGAAGGGCGCAGTCGTAAACGAACGCCCGCCGCCCCGGGCGTCGCCCTTCAAGGGCAGCGCGATTTGGCGCGGCGCCGTCCGAGATAGATGAAGCTCCCGACGCGTTGGGGCAATCAAAGACCGGATGCTCCACTTAGGGCGACTGTGATTTGCGGAAGCATTCCGAGATAGGGCGACGGACAGCGCGAGATCGAGAACGTCCAAGGGACCCGACAGGAAG